>OY720047.1:5995020-6735924 GCA_963082485.1 Eudonia mercurella | reverse complement strand
GCGGGCTGGTTAGAACCACGATAGCTCAATTGGAAGAGCACCTGACCCGGAATGTCAGAAGGGTGCAGGTTCAAATCCTGCTCGTGGAAATTTTTTCAACATTTGTGTTTTTGTAATTTGTTCGCAACAAAAATTTGCTTTAAAAATCATTTTGAACATTTTATAAAATAGCTTGCTTATTTCTTAACTGATCTTTAATATTTGTAAAAATATTATGATCGGATGTTAATGACGGTAGTTGTTGACATTGAATGGGCGCCTTTGGCTTACAAAGTAAAAAGTGTTGAATAATTTCGGCGGGCTGGTTAGAACCACGATAGCTCAATTGGAAGAGCACCTGACCCGGAATGTCAGAAGGGTGCAGGTTCAAATCCTGCTCGTGGAAATTTTTTCAACATTTGTGTTTTTGTAATTTGTTCGCAACAAAAATTTGCTTTAAAAATCATTTTGAACATTTTAGTCTATACATTATTGATAGAAGTCTCTATAGTACCGTAAGTACTTGCACTCGACCGAAATCTCACCTGTTGGTAAGTGATAACATACTTGCCTATAAGACGCTTATTCAACCTCACACCGGATGTAAAATCTACACTGTACCTCTTGCAGGGAATCGGACCCGGGATCTCTGGGTCTGTAATCGGCTAATTTACCATTAAGACATTTCCGAAACGTATAGGTAAGTAAAAGTAAAAGTAAATAGCCTATAACTATCCCACATCTGGGCAAAGACCTCCATCATTGAAATCAAGACATCACTACAATTGATGGGTAATGGCTTAATCACCACGCTTGCCAAATGCGGGTTGGTGATTACAAACAATCTGAATCACACTTTGCCCGACTTGGGAATTGACCCCAGACCGTCAAAATCAGGACCGAGCACTTTGCCATTTGGCCACCGAGGCGTTATAGGTAACTAGCTGTGCCCCGTGGTTTCACCCGCGGTAAAAAATATTTTCCCGTTTATGCAACATTTTTCATTGCTGCTCTACTCGTGGTGGCATGTGGTTAACTGTAGAAGTGGGAATGTTCGTCTGCCTGGTTGTTGTTGGCTAGGCTTCCATTTCGTGCACAGCGAGCGGGTCTAAGTAGCGGTCTCGAGGGGCCCGATGCGAAAGGACTTGCGGGGCACGTCAGTTGCCCATAGTTGATTGCTATGCTCGGTGGTTTTCACTGAGCAGAACTCCAACATCTCCGACACTAGTCTGGATAACTAGTAGAGGTGCCAGCTAGATGCAATACCTCCGGTTCAGCCAACCGCGTAGGATTGTGAGATTGGCAAGGTGCCTGGATGGGTACTGAGAAGTGAGTGGGCTTACAACTCCGCTACCAAAGAGGACATTTGGTAGTCGACTTTAGAGTCGACGACCCGAGCAGTGGAATCTGCGAGTTGTGCTCTTAGTGCAACGAGAAGTGAGCGAGCTTACAGCTCCGGTAACCTATCTGGATAATAGGTAGTGGACTATACGTGTCCACGAGGCAACTGGCTCGAGACACTAGTCTTAAAAGTACCGGATGAAGAATGCGCTTCGGTGCGTCCTGATCTGGCGTTATGACCTGACGTAGATGGTCCCTTGTGCTTGCTGTCTGACACCTACTTTGTAACCTGACGGTTGGTAGGGGGTGTCAGTATAAACTTTAAGTCGTTTTGTGGCTGGGTTGCTGCTCTACTCCTATTAGTCATAGCGTGATGTAATATCACACTAATATTATAAATGCGAAAGTTTGTGTGTATTTATGTGTGTATATTTGTTGTTTATTCACGCTGCAACGGATGGATGGATTTGGATGAAATTCGGGATACAGATACTTTATAACCTGGATTAACACATAGGATAGTTTTTATCCTGATATTCCCACGGGTATGAATGGAAACTGTCAAGGCGGTACGAAGTCCGCCAGGTCCACTATGGACTATTCAACACAAAAATAATTTTTCAATTCGAACCAGTAGTTCCTGAGATTAGCGCGTTCAACCAAACAAACAAACTCTTCAGCTTTATTATATTAGTATAGATTCTTTAAATATATCTTCGTTGTATCGAAAATACAGTGGGCTTAGACAAAGTAACATTATAAAAACGATAGCGAAACGATAGCGAAGTTAGAAAAGAATAAATGTACCTATGGGATTGACTTGACGTTGACCACGTGATTTAGCGCGGCTTATGTCAACCTCATACATTTGTTCTTTTCGAATTTCGTTTTTGTAATGTTACTTTGGCTAATACCTCAGGTCGAAATATTGCACGAGTTCGATTTGCCACCGACTTAACACGAAGGTCGTTTCAAATGAAAATTACCGAACGGTGACTGTCGTATTTCCCGTCACAATGTCACGCTTGGGGAAATTTTAAATCAATTAAGTTCTAGTCGCTTGGCCTTCGATGTTAGAAAACTTAAATTAGTAGCTCTTATAGTCTGATTTTTGACTTTATACCTTTTTAGTTTAATCGCCTTTGTGGTCTAGTGGTTAAAACCACCGGTTTGGTCCCGGGTTCTATTCCCAGCTGGGGGTACATGTTTGTGTACTCGATTAGGTTGGTGGTAGGGCTTGTTTATCCGCCTGGCTAGCTACCACCATCTTATCTAAATATGTCGCCATAACATCAATGTTTGTAGCATTGTTGTGTTCCGGCAAAGTACTAAAAAAATTCAACAAGTCTTTTGGGGTCTCGGTAGCTGAGCGGTCAGAGTATTGGACCGGTAATTCAAGGGTCGTGGGTTTGATTTTCACTCGAGCTTCCTGAGAACGGGTGATTTTTCCTGTAAAAATTGTTCTTGCAAATTTAGATTTATTTTAATTTTTATTTGATTATTGTTTTATGTTATGTTGTTATTTTACTTTATTTAATTGATTTAATTTGATTATTGTTTTATTTTATTTTATTTTACTTAATTTAATTGATTTAATTTGATTATTGTTTTATTTTATTTTACTTTTTTTTAATTGATTGTAATTTTTAATTGTATAACAACTAGACTTCTCTCTCTGTATTTGCATACCAATTTTTGGTTAAATATGAGATGCTAAATGTATGTAAGAACTTGTTCCTACCATATTTACAGCAATAAAGAGCTATTCTATTAAAATATGTTGTGTATTGATCATTGATTGCAAACACAAGGCTATTAACAGCTTTGCTGTGGTTGCTTTTGATCCTTTAAGTCTTTAAAATCTTTAAAATACTACTACTCCAAACCGTTACACGCTGATAATTAGGAACAAATCAACAAAATAATATTCAGTATTATTTGCAAAGTGTATGTGTTGATGAGAAAGATAATGAAATATACCTTATTTCTCTAAAACAACATTTTCTCTCTTATAGTTTCATATTCTCATCCTGTTTAAATAAATAAAAATACAATGTTACTGAAATATTTTGTAAAATTTAGTTTGTAAAATATTTTTGATGGAGGTAAACAATTTTTCTTAATGGGTGATTTGTCGTTAAGCCATTATCGTTATACAGCAGTAGGTAAATGTGGATACTCATGAATTCACCAGGAATCCAAGTCTTGCAACTATGAACAATAGCATTCGCTCCGGAACGGTTTGCATTCCTATATTAATGGTGACCTAGTTTGGATCCTAGGGGGACGCCTGGCAGGATGACGTCGCTCCTTTATTATTACAATGCTACCTCATTTCTCTCGAATTTAACGTATTAGTAAAACAAATAATTTTGTATTAAAACTTTACTGGCTTTAAATAGCAAAAGATTCTAGTTGAAAGTTTTAATGTTGATTGTATTTTTGACACACTTCAATAAGAAGTGGTGGTCGCCCCGTGGTCAAAGTTCGACCGTAATTCACAAAGTATACAATGTTTATACGTTGTTATATAATGTAACATATATAATTATAAATGCATTTTATCTATCTGCATTTTTTCTCTATGTATATCAACTTTAACTATTGTGCTTAAAAAGGGGTACAAAGCTTTTCCTTCATTAATATAGGTATGATTCTATGTATGGTTTTTAAATCATATTTAGAACAAGAGCTTTACTAATGCTGATTCAGTTTTTGTTTTCAAATATATAATGTAAGTATTTGTTTTTTAAAATCATTTAAACGTAAATCTAAAAACATATTTAAAATAAACGCGATTCACTTTTAGAATATGTAGTGTTCGCGTAAATCATCATTTTCATCATCATCGTCATCTCTTTCGAAAGACGTCCACTGATTGAGAACGGCCTCCCCCAAGGATCTCCACGAAAACGGTTCTGTTCTGCTCGCTCCAAAAAAAAAAGAATTGAGGATTTATAATGTGTTAAGGTGACGTTATATTGCGCCATTGATGTTATACCTATCATCATCATCATCATCAGCTCATTTTATGTCCCCACTGCTGGGGCACGAGCCTTCCCTATGGATTGATAGGGAGAACGGGTCATAAACCACCACGCGGGCCCAGTGCGGATTGGTGGTTGTTAACGACTGCTAATGCAGCCGGGACCAACGGCTTTACGTGCCTTCCGAAGCACGTAGGAGCTCAAGATGATAAATTTTTGGTCACCCATCCGATGACCGGCCTTTGCGAAAGTTGCTTAATCTCAGCACTCGCAGACCGGGCGCGTTAACCACTGCGCCATCGAGCTCCTCCCTACCTACGGTATAATATTTAACTCATGAAGAAACTATAAACATAATTGTCACAAATAAAATGTATCGCATCGCATAGCTACAAAGTCCAACGGAGTATAACATAACAGTGATGTGGTATTCATTGTAACAACAACGTAGGTACGAGTAAATAAACATGTTATTCAAACGGAACTCATCAAAGTTTCAGCCATGGAGCACTGCATACTGCATGCTTATCTACTAGTTCATTGTCCGTTTACATGGTATGCTTACTTAGATGCATGCTGTTATGTAGTCATTTCAGTGCCACGAATAGTTCATATGAAAAGGAAATGAGCATTATACTTTGAAAGCTTTTGTGGAACTACAGAAATACGGAACACAAGTAAAAGAAGACCTTCAAACGAAAGGAGTACAAAGTGTGTGTGAGGGGGTGTGTGTGTGTGTGAGAGGGTGTGTGAGAGGGTGTGTGAGAGGGTGTGTGTGAGGGTGTGTGTGAGGGTGTGTGTGCGTGTACGTAGCGAGCGTGTGCGAGCGACGTATGTACGTGTGTGTGGTTTGGTTTCAAGAAGTGGGTATACAATCAAACAATTTACCTATGTGTAAAATCTATGTTGTAACTACTAAACTAAGTACTAAACCACAGCAGTTAACTTACTTAATTTCCATTTAATATTGCGACAGGCTATTGTGGAACGGTTCAATAAAACCTCAGCAAAGCCAAAGCTACAGCTAGGGTAAAGCCACAATAGAGTACCTCTAACACAGAGTACGTATAGGGATGGCAGACACACATTAATGTATTTATTAAGCACTGTATGTACTGTTAGCGCCATATTCATACAACATAGGTCGTCAAAAATATCTTTGTATTTAATATCTTAACTACCATGAGTATTTAAGAAAACACTTACTAATATAAGCGTATTTTTGACTCACGCCGTTTTTTTTTTTAATAAAGCATAAAGATACTGTGTGTGTGGATCTTTATCTTTTCTGTGCCTCTAAAAGTTGGAGCGACGATCTTTTCAAATTGGCTGACAATAGCTGGATGAGAGTAGCCGCGGATCGTGCTCTGTAGCGTGCCTATGTCTAGCAGTAGACTAATGTTGGCTGATGATGACGATGTGGATCTTTTAAACCACTAATACAGTTGTACTAATGTTAACTTCGTTCGCATTTAATACTGACGTTTTAACATTATTAACTCTATGCACATTACTGTCAAAGGTTATCAAAAAGATACATACACTAACAGTACTGAAACAAATCACCAAGTCCATAAAGCTCTTCCAAGAATTGATTGAACCAAAACTTGATATTGTAAAACACAGCGTAAGATAACAAGCTGTCAAAATGTTTAACTGCCTGCCAACTACGTTAAAGTCTATTGTTGACCCCACTATATTACGAAGACAGTTAATGGACTTCTGTTGGAGAGATGCTACTACAGCTTGAATGAATTTGTTTGGCTAATTATTTTAATTTGATGTTTTTAACTTAACATTATTATCTTTTTTATTTATTATCTTTTTTACAATATTATTATTAATATTTTTTCATTCTGTTTTTTAATTTATTAATTATTATAATTTTTTTACTTAACATTATTATCTCCTTTATTTATTTTCTTTCTTAAAACTAGATTTTTACATTATTATTATTATTCTCTTTATTAAACATATATCTTAAGATATTTTTTTTACAATGTTTTATATATATACAAACATTAAAAATATTAAATATTATAAAAAACTTAATTTAAATTGCCACCGGCAGCGGGGATAGACCTAAACTATCGGTGATTAGGGCTGCAGATTGAGGAACCTCCTGACAATACGTGCTGTGTCAAGGAGTACCTACTGCCTTTTGCATCTGACCCTTGACCCAACCTTTCAGCGAGAGTCTCTCTAGGTGTTGATCGAGGCTCTTGGCTAAAAGACCGTTTGCCGAAACGACTATCGGTACAATAATGGTTGAATCCACATCCTACATGGCTTTAACCTCGTGAGCCAAGTCAAGGTACTTACTGAGCTTGTCCTTCTCGGCTTTCACAAGGTTCTCATCATGAGGTATGGTGATCGGTCGACCACCACGATACCAAGCTTATTGGCAACAATGTCCATTATTACTATTATTTCATTCTGTTTATTTAATTTATTTATTCAGATTGTTATTATTTTCTATCTTATATTCTTATTTTCTATTTTTTCTAATTACCAACACGATTGTATTGTTAAGGAATAAATAAACTATTGAACTATTGAATTAATAGACAACTAGGTTGCCAAATGGTAGCTTTACCCTATATATCTGTGTAGACTTGGCCTGTCTCTGCCGCACCGCCTCAGGCATTCTGTTTTGTCTGGACGTTATTGCAGACTCATTGAAGATTAATGCTCCCAGATAGGGGGAACGAACCGCCTCCAATTTTAATAACTGCTCCTCTTTTGTATGGAAGTGTTTTGTTTTGTGATTTTTGTGTAGCTGTGTCGTGCTTGATTGCGCATTGTTTCATAATGAAGCGTTGTAACCACGTAACAACCTAATTGGTATATTCAATAGAGCTGCCGCAAAATAGTGTAAGCGTAGACTTTTTCGAACTATTTTTAAGATTAAAATGTTTGCATTTACAAAGCTTTAAGTAGTTACAATATTAAATTCTACTAGAAAAAAAAGTTTTCTTGTTGTTTGTTTTTTAATGCTTACTGACTAATTATTTAGTAACCGACCAGCATGTTGGTGAGCGGGACGTGACTTGCTTACACAGGAAATGTCTTTTCACTCTTGCCTTAAAGGGACCTAGTTTAGTTAGTATTAGATAAATTTTTTTCGAGTAAAATTTTATCTTGTAATTTTTTAAGTACTAAATTAATTTATATTGTGATTAATAAATCACTAAAGCGCAGTGTGTAATTTATAAGCAACTAGCTGTGCCCTGCGGTTTCACGGCGTTAATTAGCGACTGTTCCACTCCTATTAATCATAGCGTGATGTAATATAGCCTATAGCCTTCCTCAATAAATGTACTATTCAACACAAAAAGAATTTTTCAATTCGAACCAGTAGTTCCTGAGATTAGCACGTTCAAACAAACAAACAAACAAACAAACAAACAAACAAACTCTTCAGCTTTATAATATTAAGTATAGATAATTATTACAATGTGGACCGATGATCTAGTGAAGGTCGCGGGAAGCAGCTGGATGCGAGCAGCACACAACTGGTCGTTGTGGAGACCCTTGGGGGAGGCCTTTGTCCAGCAGTGGACGACTTTTGGCTGAGATGATGAATCACTGAAGACTTCCTAACATTATCGCGAAAAGGGACAGTAACCAACTATATCATCATCATCATCATCATCAGCCTATACTAGTCCACTGCTGGACATAGGCCTCTCCAAGTTCACGCCACCGAGCACGATCCGCGGCTACTCTCATCCAACTATATAGGCTGTACTTATCTTTTTTTCACATATTAGCTAACATTACTTCGTGCCGACAGCTTTATAAGGTGCATGTCACCTTTCAACCCTTTTCAAAAGACAAAAGGTTGCTATTGCGAAAAAGTTCATTCGACCTTTTACCTTTTACATTTTGCAAAAGGGCTGCCAGACTGGCTACACCAAGCCCTTATTTAAGACAACTCCAATAGGGCAGACAACGCAGACAATGTCGAAAAATTTATTTTTACAGGTCTTTTTCTTTTTTTAACAGCTGCTCTTAATTTTAGACAATAAATAACTTTTTTATGTATTGAGGAGCTTGATAGCACAGTGGTAAACGCGCTCGGTCTGCGATTGCTAAAGTTAAGTAACTCCCGCAATAGCCAGTCATCGGATGGGCGACCAAAAATGTATCATCTCGAGCTAGTCCTTGCCTCGGAAGGGACGTAAAGCCGTTGATCGCGGCTGCCGTTGATGATTTTATTTCAATGAAGGAGGCCTTTGTCTAGCAGTGAAATAGTATTATAAGCTATTACTTATTTATTGAATGCATCCTAAAACCCTACATGCACTCAGCAGCCTTGATTCGCTTTGCATACACGAGCGGCTTCCGTCAGATCCGGTCGGAAATTGGTCAGGTCCGCTGCCAGTGCTGATTCGCCGCCGCCGCTGGCCGGAAAAGTTGATGACCAGTAATTGGAATAGAGTTAACGCTATAGTTATTAAACACTTTTCTTTCGCGTTATTTTTAAAACGGGGATCAACGCAAATGATATCATACTAAGTATACTAGGTACAACAAATACATAGTAGTTTGCGTTGATCGCCATTATAAAATTTTTGATATAGTTATTGCCAACTTAGGAGATTAACAAAACAGCTTTCTTTATAAAACCTTCATAATATATTTTTTGATCAAGATTTTTTTTGCCATCTTAATATCGACCTCCTTGGAGTGGTTTGTACACCGGTTTTCATGATGTCGCCATCTCTGAGGTCCCGGGTTCAATCCCCGGTCGGGTCAATTTAGAAATTATTGTTTTTCTAAATTGTCTCGGGTCTGGGTGTTTTCTATGTATAATAAGTATGTATATTTTAAGTATGGTTATTCGCTGTCTAGTAACCATTTAACGAGTTTCATAACGAAGCTTCTCTAGGGCTAGATAAATGGTGTGAGTGTAGGAAATTTTTTTTTAATTTCTTTTATATTGTCTAAAGGAACTTTAATCATTAAAATAAATATTGTTGGATATAGGTACATTGACCGGTAAACACCTAAGGTTGGTGACACATTCTTCCTTAGAGCTTAATTATATCTTGAATGGGAATTATGTATAACATTGTTTGGACGATAAAAAGTTCTTATTTATTAAGTTTATTACAATAAACAAAAGTCTTTGTCTTTGAATTTGACTTTGAAGTTGTTATGCTGATGAAAAGCTATGAATCTAGTTTTTGTAGATTGGACTTTAGACTGGATTTAAAAACCGACTTCAAATTTACCGCTATTAAGAAATTAAGTGGTTTCAAAGTTAAATTATCTGATTAATATAGAAACTGAATCGCCATTGCTTCACTAGTGCTAATCAATCATCATCATTATTTATCTTATCTTCATATTGAAGTTTGGAGATCAGTATACAATTTTTTCTGCGATCCTATTTAGCTTGTGTTAATTGGCGATACCGTCCAGTCCACTTTTTAATGTGGTCCAGCTATTAGCGTCACTAATAGTTAGTAGGATATAAAAATAAAACCTAACGTGTCTTTGGTAAACACCAAAATTAAATTAAATTAGGGGTTCCAATTAATTAAAGTCGAAGGAGAAGTGTGTAAGTGAAGTGAAAGTGAGAGGAGCTCGATGGCGCAGCGGCTAGCGCGTTCGGCTTGCGATCTTGCCCGCTAAGCAACTTTCGCAATGCCGGGTCGCCTAATGGGTGACCAATTAAAAACATCTCGAGCTCCTCCGTGCTTCGGAAGGCACGTTAAGCCGTTGGTCCCGGTTGTTGTCGTAAGATGGCAGTCGTTAAAACCCACCAACCCGCATTGGGCCAGCGTGGTGGGTTATGGCCCAATATCCCCACGTGCTACTGATCATGTGGGAGGCCTGTGCCCAGCAGTGGGACGTTTATAGGCTGATGATGATGATGATGATGAAAGTCGAAGGGTAATAAAAATGCCATTACATAGGTACTGTAAGTGATTTAAGTTAAATTAGTTCCATGGATGTTTATAGCAGCGGCTTAACGGTGCTATTATTCTGAATGTAAGAGGTGGGACATGACATGAAAATGAAATGAAATGAAATGAAATGAAATGAATGAAATGAAAATGAAATGAAAAATGAAAATGTTTATTTACCAAAAATAATAGTAAGCGGTGTTACAGGAGTGTACAATGACTCCCACACTAGGCTAGGCCTGGCTCGTGGGGGTCAATTCTCTAGGGTTAGCAAGGGTAACAATGTGGCTATTCATTACAAACAATTATGATTAACAGCATGATTCTGACAATAACAAATAATAGATTTTTTAATTATTGATCAATTGAATATATTACAATAAATAAAGGCACGCATATCCGAAGGTACGCTATCACATAATTAACTGATATAAAATTGAACCCAGGACCTCTAGGTCTAAGACCTGAGATTTAATCACTAGACTACTGAGGCCAATGCTTCTACGATGCAGCGAGAACATAGCATCATTAACATGAACCATGAACATCATTCATCACCAGCTTATTTAATGTCCCCACTGCTGGGGCACGAGCTTTCCCGATGGATAAATACTACGGAGAAAACGGGTCGTGAACCACCAAGCGGGCCCAGTGCGGATTGCTTGAAAAATGTTTGGTAACCCATCCAATGACCAGCCTTTGCAAAAGTTGTTTAACTTTAGCAATCGTAGACCGAGCTCATTAACCACTGTGCTATCGCTCATGAACACCATTAATATTACCATATTAGACTTGGGAAATTGTAACTAAGTAAGTATATAAGTAAAACAATGAAGCAAAGCATGCCACAAGTTCGTCAACTCCACAAATGTACCCTTCGCGGTGATTAATTGCTACTATTCATGGGCGAAGCAAAAAAGCGGAAGCCATTTTGTTAAATTACTCCACCACAAAATGGCGTCCGACGCGGCGGCCGGCGCGCGGCGGTCGGCGACCAGCCCGGAAAAGATTAGAACTTCATATCGATGGCTATTAATTTCCTATTGAAAGGTGGGGAAAGGTTAATTGCCCATCATTTTGTTTACAGATTGAAATAGATTTCTCGTTATAAATCGATTAGTTTGCTGTGTTTAACATGGTGCGAAGTTCTTTACCCTTTTATGCTACTCTTTTGTCATTTATAAGCGAGACAATGGGTTGCAATGAATACAGAAAATAAACTGAATAGAGTATATTCGTATTACGCCCAAAGGCAAAAGGCATCGCCCTCATATTCTTGTTAAAATACTTTCATTGTTAGATTTTATTTTGAAGGGCGAATGGGATAATTATCATAACTTTTTCAGGCTTTGCTAACACGAATGGGACGTGGAATACCAACAGAAAATTCGGTATTTGTGTTTCCATTACAATAAAATGGGTCAGACAGAGATGATGTACAAATGTGATGGATATCTTCCATCCTTTGGGGTCATTGAGCAAAAATTGCAAATGTCACGCAATAAAAAAAAATTGTTTATTACTAACAAAAATCTTACATTTCAAGTAAATGAGATACAATCCCAGGTAAATAATTGTGAAACAAAACAATTATGTTTTAAGTGCTCTATTTTGCTTCCATGGCGCAATGAAATCGTATCTCGTTAGTACGACTTTTTTTTTCAAAAATAATACTACAAGGCCCCTTGATGGCGCTGTACTTGTCTCTACAATTTTAACACTATGTATGACTATATAGAATTTTAAATCTCTTTACCTATTTCAGAAATTAGTTACACACACCACACAATTAAACAAGTTAGATAATTCTAAAACAGAAATCTTCTTAATTTTATTTACTCATGGGTTAATGGGTGGATGAATTTTTTTTTTATCTCGGTGCTTGCTATTTGTGGTCCCAAGCCATCATCGTAGCAGAAAAGGTTTGCTGAAAGAAACTTTCGCAAAGGCCGGTCATCGGATGTGCCGTCCGATGGCCGAGCTTCAGAAGGCACGTTAAGCTGTTGGTCCCGGCTGCTTAAGCAGACGTTAACAACCACCAATCTACCTGCGGGCCCATTCTCTCCATCCATAGGGAAGGCTCGTGCCCCAGCAGCGAGGACCTAAAATGAACGTATGATGCTGATGATAAAAAAGACGGAAAATTAATGCTGTCAATTTCATTATAATCTTTTCTTTCATAATCTTTTACTATTTGTCTATCCTTGATACTCGTATGAATAGACCTTGATTTTGTCGAAGGGCGAAATTCTAACACCATTCGGAATTAGATTCTAACCCTTTCATATAACACTTGAAAGCATTAGATAAACTGATTTGCTTTTTGTCATTGTTAACCGTGCAAAACAGCAAATACAAAAATAATTAACAAACGCACTAGTCGCCACTATGATTTTCGAAGGTTCCCCTTGTTTTTTTTCTGGGATGTCATCATCAGATCCTGGTTTTCTTATCATTTGAAACAAAAAAAGAATCATCAAAATCGATTCATAAACGATCAAGTTATCCGCGAAGACACATAAAAAATAATTTTTATACGGTCGAATTGAGAAACCTCCTCCTTTTTTGAAGTCGGTTAACAAATAGGCCACCGCTCCTTATTCGGCTGAATAAGACAAATAAGCGAATTCGCTAAACAAAGTGAGAAAACGGCGTAAAAGGAATATTGGCACGTATTCGTTTGCACGAAAAATTCTTATGGGTCAATATGTGCTGCGGAAAAACAGGTCTTACCCAATTTTCTCCTTGATATGTAAGTAAGCACGGAGGTCCTCTTCCATGCTTCGGAAGGCACGTAAAGCCGTTGTTCATGGCTGCATTAGCAATCGTTAACAACAACCAATCCTCACTGCATTCGCGGCCCGTTCTCCTTATCTATCTATATGGAAGGCTCCTGCCCCAGCGGTGGGAACCTATAAATGAGCTGATGATGATGTAAGTAGAATTTATGTTATTAACACCCACACAAAAGTATTATTTATAATATGTTATTACTTAGCAATTACCTTACCAGCACTAAGCACAATTAAAAGGTCACGGTCACAACTTACGTCATACTTTTTTGTTGTTCCTTAAAGGTAAGCACGCGGCCTTCATTCTCACCTGATGCTAAGTGATGATAAGGCCGAAGGTGGAAGCGCACTTCTTCCGGAATCCTTAACTACTGATGGACTAGCTGTCTTATCTCTAACTGTCGGAACATAACAATGTTATGTGGTAACTAGCCAGGCCGACTTAAAACAAGCCCTTCCACCGACTTAACCGAGTACAAATATGCACCCTGCTTAGTAAAGCTGGGACCTCTGGGTCTGAAACCCATGGTCTTAACCACCTGATTACAGAGGCAGTTAAAGCTTTGAATCCTTGAACAAGCATTACTCAAATAAATAGTTTATCGCTAATTCTTGAAAGCGCATTTCCCCATAAATCCTTAGCCACCGAACTGGCTTCCTTATCTCATTCTATCGAAACACAATTTTGCTTTCACCATTGTTGCTGTTTGTGTGTTGGTGACAGACTAAGATAAGTCAGATTTATTGGCATCGGAGAATACCTTGCTCCCTTCACACCAAGATAACATTTGGTCCATGGGTTAGAAAACCCGTATCACATATGCACTTTCCCAGATAAAAAAGGCTTAAAAACGCTCAATTTTAAATATGAGCAAGGATTAATTATTTGCCAGAAATAATCTTTATATTGACTGCAATTGTTCTCATTTATAAACTTAACTTAGTTAACAAGTGGAGGTAGCTTTTTGGTTCATACGGTAACGGTTCCCACTTCGATTCTTCTGATGCCTCTGCACTGCACGCCCAGATGTATATCTGGAGATGTGTATAACTATTACATGCACACAAGCATTTAATTAAAGAGTATGAATGTTTCAAATACGAGAAATCCTGCTAAGAATATACCTCCGCCTCTCAGCTCCGCCCACTTTCATTCCATTTCAACGGTGAGCACAAAAAACTGTTTTCCTGAATTCATCGCTTTATCTTTCTTCTCCCGCTCATGCTCGGCCTTGAAAGATAATTTACTAAAACGCCCGTGACTGGCAGCTCCGTCCTGATTTATTGAGGTGTTTAGGCAAAACCGAGCCTCGGGCACTTCCTAACACAATAGGGTCCGTGTCACGTGGAAATGACTGGGTTAAAAAGCTGGTCGGACGGTGTGCGGTTTTGAAGCAATTTATTTCGCCGTACGAAACATTTTGATTGACGCGTGTTATAGTTTATAAGCATCATCATCACCAGTGTATAAAAATGCCTATTAAGCGTCTACTTAAACAATGAGCATCCATACACCAGCAGTGGGGCCATAAAATGACCGGCCATAAATGAACCGCCTCTGTGCTCTAGTGGCTAAGACCGGGTTAGACCCAGAGGTCCGGGTTCGATCCCCAGCGAGGGGTACATGTTTGTGTACTCGGTTTGGTTGGTGGTAGGACTTGTTTGTCCACCTGGCTAGCTACCACCATCTTATCTAAATATGTCGCCATAACACCAATGTTTGTAGGATTGTTGTGTTCCGGCATCTGATGCCGATCTATCAAATCTATCGAATCTATCGAATCTCTAGAGATAAGATAGCCAGTGCTTCACAGTTGAGGATCCCGGGTGAAGTGCGCTTCCACCAATATATGAGCTGGTAATGATGGTGACCCATAGAGAAACTAGGTCATCACCTACCGCAATGGCTAACTCACAGCCTAACCTAAATTTCGTAGCAAGGAGGATCAATATCAGTCTATGAATACCAGATTTGTCCTGATTTATTGAGGTATTAGGCAAAACCGATACCAAGGCTCATCCCTAACACAATAATAGAGTACTTATAGAGTTGTTTAGGGAAAACTGAGCAAGACACACTTCCCTAACGCAATATGGTACATGTCACGTGGAATTGACTGGGTTAAAAATGGTCCGACGCGTCGGTGTGCGGTCTTAAAGCAATTAACGTGTACCTTGATGTATTTATGGTAAGGTTCATTATGCCGTACAAAACATTCTCATCGGTGCTAGTAAATATTCATCACCAGCATTAAAAAGATCTAAAGCTGGAACGACCATGACTGGTAGCTCTTATAAACAGAAAGAAAGAGATAGACACTCCTTTGAATTCAATAACATATGTGTATGTAGGTACCACGGAAATATCTAAGAAGAATATTTTTTAGGGTTCATTTTACAATGCATACCGCATTGTAAAATGAACCGCACCCATGAGAGATAAGGTTTATTTTGACGTACGAAATATTCAAAACGATATTAACGCGTGTGAGTCCATCATCGTTATCAGCATCATCATCAGTCAATCTTTCTTGTCAAATAGCTCAGGTACTCATTAATGTCGAAAACTTACAAAAAAAAATTAAACTTTCATATAAAAATACTACTTACTGAATGTACCACTAGTTCGAATTTTGAGAGGAGAGCTGGCAGGAAACAAGGGAGGGCTTTTTTTTATTTTTCTGTATTTTTTCAACCAAAGGAACCACTATTATAGTAAGAAATACACCGTTAATTTAACTTGGTGGCTCCGACCTCTTGAGCCGAGGATAAGAAGCGTCTAAAGTTTTAAGCTGATTGAAAATCTAAGTTTCAGCGGGGACAATGTTAAGAGAAATTCAGCGACCGGTTGCGACTTGAAGATTTATTGTCTCGGTAACTTCGATCAACAATACACTGTTGATCGAAGCTCGGTAACTAGTTGGAAGTTTGCAAACAGCTTGAAGGTGAAGTAGCGACCGCGAAACTCGACAATACAGTCTCTGAGGTAATGTTTAAAGGAAACATTGGTATGTAAATATTAGCATTTTTATTGAGAACATTCAAAGCTTTCTACATACATGTAAATGTACAATACTTTTTAACGTTTTTCTTTAAAACAATATCATCAATATTAAATCATGGAAGGAGTTGTTCTTAGTCTGCATGACTAGCTACTGCCACCATGTTATCTAAGTCTGTCGCCATAGTACTGGCATACTGATGGGCGAAGGCCTTTATCATTGAAATCAAGTCTTCGCTACAATTGATGAGTATTGGCTTAATCATCAAGCTTGCATAAGCGGGTGGGTGATCAAAAACAAGGGCTATACATTTAAAATCTCGAAACACGCTTTTCCCGACCAGGGTGTGATATTTTCATCTCCACGGTGATTCTTAAATTAAAAGTGACAAGAAATACATTTAGTATTATACAATACTCACACGAGTTTACTCACATAGTTAGTATATTTGACATCGAAATCTTCGATGTCAAATATACTATGTTTATAGAAGAAAAAGAAGCACTTGTAATTGATATCATAGCGTGAGAATCAGCCACCGGTTCAAAATCCCTAGGAATTTAAACCAGGACTACAGGATGTTAGGCCAAGCGATTTGCTATACAACCACCAAGCGTTAAACCAAACAAAAATATCGTCACTTGTTTAAATGGAGCACAAATAATTCGAGACATATTTTCCGGTTGACAGTTCGTTTCCAAAGCTCGTTGCTGTGCGACACACGCAGAAACCGCAGAATAATTTGTAACGAGGTTTTACACTGAAACAAAGTTTGGGGACAGCAGAAAAAAAACTGAGTTCTGTTTTTATTATACCACGGGCACACACGGGGCGCGCGTGTTTTGTTTACATGGAACGAGAAATTTTACTAGAAACCCGACCGATTCTGGAAAGTTTTTTGCCTCATTTTGAATTTTTTCATCGATTTTCGACTACATGTCAGCTGGATAAAGTTTAAATTAAGGTAGCCAATATATTGCCAAAGCGCTTAAGGTTCTGATAGTTTTTTTAAGGCCTATATTCATAGGAATATTAACGTTCACGCAGTGATTTTCGCTTGCATGTTGCCTTTGTTTTCGACCTTAAGACAAGAAGATAAAGTTAAAATTATGATATACAATTTTTTGAGGTCTTTTTGAGGTCAAGAAGAGCTGAAGATCGGGCTCAGTAACATGAAATTAGAAATTTGAATTAAATTTAAATTTATGATGATAAAGACACAAATGGCTACCAAGGTGATACTACGAGTATAATATCAGTTGGATGAAAAGAGTCGAAGATCGGGCTCAGTAGCTTGCATTGGGAGAAATGTATGTTTATTGGGTCTCGATTATAATGATGATAATGATGATGATGATGATGATAAGGACTTACATACCTATTAAGGTCATCACCATCCCTCACCGTGATACTATAAAGGCTATAAATGGAATACAAATTTACATAGAAAATTTAAACTTCACCGAAGAGAGAGAGAATGCCCCATTTTACTGCCGTGTCATCGAAGTTAATAAAAGCGGAGGTCGTCGGAACGACCCCTGACTTTAGTAAGTCATAAAATGTATCTCACTGGCCTTTCATGGACCCTCTACCGAATATCGACATACTTGATACTATATGTAAGTATATTGTTACTTGCTTGTGAAAAAGGATCTTAGAAATAACTAGCCGTCACCCGCCTACTTCGCTATGCGAAAATAATAGATCATTCAATTAATGCTACATAAAATAATTATTAGGTTTACTAACATCATAATTAGCCTATCATTTGCACAATCTCATGTTCTTACATACAAATTTTCATCAAGATCGGTCAAGCCCTCTTGAGTTATAAGAGGACATACAGACAGACAGACAGACAGACAAACAGACAGACACAAAAATTTCAAAAATCGTAGAATTGGTGTCAGTGAGTGAGTTAAGCAAGTTAAGCCTTTCTCACTGGATGAGTAACCATATTGGAATATCTTGAGCTCTTACTTCGGAGGGCAAGTTAGGACGTTGTTGTCTAAAGAAAGAAGTCATTGTGACCTACCAATCCGTATTGGACCAGCATGGTGGCCTATAGCTCTATCTCCCTATGTGCTATTGTTAATGACGGCAGTCTATCTAGGCTGATGATGATAATAATGGAGCTTCGTCTGATTGAAATTCGGTCTGTCACAAGGATCGATCGGATCAGGAGCGGAACAACCTGAGGGCACCTCTAAAACCTCGGCTTGGGTTAGTCGGGTCGTTGGGGTGGGGAGAAGCGCCCAGGTACATGTCTGTACCTGGTATAGAGCGCGTGTGAACCGGTTCTTCGTACCCTTGTTCTACGAGTACGGTGTCTTGGACCTAAGCTAGTGTGCATGTTTAGTGTATTCTGTAAATGTGTAGTGACATTTATAGGATCGGGCGGGCTATACCTACAGGTCACCAGACCCCCCACCCGCAGACTTGGTATACTAATATTATTTATATATAATTTGGAGCTAAACAATTAAAACAATGAGCTATCAACAAAACAAAAAATCAATATGTAACAGAAAATAAAAATATAAAAACTATGAACTAACTGAGTTACGGAGTGGTTTGTGGGAATGTGTGAGTGATTTGGTGTGTCTGTGTGTGTTTCGTGGAGTACCTGTGCGTGGCTAGTAAGCAAAACGTAATGTGCTTTATTTGATAGGAAGGAGGATCTTTTCAGTCGCGTCATAGTCAAGGGGCTTCAAAAATGTTACCACTGTATTGTAAAATGGATGCGAGAAATTGCACAGCTTTAGAAATAACACGGTTTTTTGACGAACACAAAGGGAAGCACACTGCGGAAAAATTACGTTCGAGGAGAGTGATTGTTGTAGGCTCGTTGTACGTCCTGACACCGCGAGTAGACTGGTTCGGCTCGTGCTCGGCTTGTCTAGCGTAGACCCACCTTAAGATGGTACGAGTTACACTTCGAATAGTTATACCATGTTTTGACTCTTTTACTCTAATGTGAAATGAAGTTTACATGATGGGAACACACGTAATATCTATTCCAAGCTTTGTATTGTTTTATTTGTATGGCTCTATTACGTAAGTGATGAGGCAGGAATTTATGAAAGGATTGGATATTAAAATGGTCAACGAAAGAGTCATACTTATATGCCTATTGCAAAAGTTTAAATGAATAAAGCGTTGTCATGTTACCACTGTATTGTAAAATGGATGCGAGAAACTGCACAGCTTTAGAAATAAGTAAAGAAATTTACTAATAAATATTTTTGACTCTGACATTAGCCAAGAGCAAACCGCTCTAAAGACAATAAAATCAGTATATATATATTTTTAAAAGGTTTGAAAAATACTCTACAAGCGGGATTTGAACCCGCACCCCATGAAATACAAGGCAAGTGCACTACCAGCTAAGCTATCATGACTCAATCCAACCCGCCGAAATTAATCAACGCTATCTAATTTTACTTCTTTAAAAAAAATTATTCAGTACAAAGAAAACTTTTACGACGAACACAAGGTTCCACCAAAGCACACCTGTGCTGCGAGTATCAGATATTGATCCGTACCATCGCGCTCCGTTGAAAGTCCGTTAATAATAAATGACCCTATGTCACTACATAGCACAACGGTAGGGTTGTCAACAAAGTGTACCGCAAATGAGTACAGTTAGCATAAATTGGCTCGTCGACTGCCCGAATCGATTCGCGCCCCTCGAAGATAGTAGATGCCATTCCAAATCCTTCCTAGGCGAAAACGCCTTAGGACGGAGTAAGTTCATATGCGGAGGCAGTAGAAGGCAGGCTCGATTAACCATCGATGCCTTGAGAGGGCACTATGCCCCAAAAATGCTCCACAGAATGCATCTATCAACAAATAGCTTGTGTAGGGCATGTGGAGTGGAAACGGAGTCAATGCAGCACCTACTGTGTGACTGTGACTCTCTGGCTAGGAAAAGAATGGGACTCCTGGGGTCGGCCTATCTGAAACCGGAGGACTTCAGGCTCTTCGCTCTTAAAGACGTTGCCAAACTTATGGTATCTATCTTTACAGAGGTAGATGAGTAAAAGGATGGGGTTGCACAAAAGATCCCGATGGGTCGAAGTGTTACTGCGAGAAGGAAACCTCAGCAGGCCCCACTAAGATAAGATAAGATAAGATGCCATTCCCTCTAGGAAACCTCTGATGAGGTTCCGGTGTTTTTTTAGCGACTTCTACACGGCTTTAGCAACCCTTCTGGCTGCCCCCAAAAAAGTCCGTTGACGCTGAAAATGCTGTCTGAGGCGATCAGCAAACTGACATATGACAGTTTTCAATTTTTATAGTTTTCATAGCCAAAAAATAACATACTCGTAGATTATCATTGAAATTTTACGGAATGATAGCCTATGGCGCTCGATGGCGCAGTGGTTAACGCGCCCGGTTTGCGAGTATTGAGGTCAAGCAACTTTCGCAAAGGCCGGTCATCGGATGGGTGACCCAAAATGTATCATCTTAAGCTCCTCCGTGCTTCGGAAGGCACGTAAAGCCGTTGGTCCCGGCTGCATTAACAGTCGTTAACAACCACCAATCCGCACTGGGCCCGCGTGGTAGTTTATGGCCCGTTCTCCCTATCCATCCATAGGGAAAGCAGTGGAGACATGAAATGAGCTGCTGATGTGATAATGATGATGTGTAAAATTTCATTAAAATTCGGAAGCTTAGTAGGAAATATTAACCTTAATTTTTTTATGGGTTTCTTATGAAAATAATCATTGATTGTACCAACCCTACACACAATAATGATAACAAAGCACATCACTTCTAGCCTCGTTTATGAGCTCAATGATTTACGCACACACGCAACGTGCGTCGACAAGTAGGCTTACACATTAATAATACTTTCTTTTAGGTCGCCAGCGAACTGATTGTATTTTTGGACAAAACAGACTGGCATTTGTGTTATGTAGAAGTCTCTGTACCTGAAACTCTATATTATAAAGGTGGGTCTACGCTAGACGAGCACGAGCACGAGCGGAGCACGAGCCGAGTCAAAAATCGTGTAGTGTGAACCGACTTACGAGCCTCGAACGAGCGCGCTTCGAGCGTTTGGCTCGTGCTCGACTGTGCTCCGCCTATTGTCGGTTTTTTGACGAACACAAAGGGAAGCACACTGCGGAAAAAATATGTTCGAGGAGAGTGATTGTTGTAGGCTCGTTGTACGTCCACACTTGACACCGCGAGTAGAGCGGCTCGGCTCGTGCTCGGCTCGTGCTCGGCTTGTCTAGCATAGACCCACCTTAAGAGGAAACACTAAGGTCGACTGATTATATGAAAAGTAGAAAAACTCAACGTTTCGTAGTCCCCTGTTTCCTCTTCCAAAACTGAACCGATTTCTTTTTCATTAAAAATTAAAGGAAGGCTTTGGTTGTGTCCCAATGTTTTGCTTTTTTCATAAATTAATTATTAAAAAAGATATGAACCTTTAAAAACCTTAAAAATTGGCCAGATTTTTGCTGTGTTCCGATATCCAGCAAACAAATTTGACGATATTATATAAAAAAAAAAACAAAACATAGGGACACAGCCAAAGCTTTTCTTTAATTTTTAATGAAAAAAATAATAAATCGGTCCAGTTTTGGAGGAGGAATCAGGGGACTACGAAACGTTGATTTTGTCTACTTTTACCTGTTAAGATGGTACGAGAGCATACTTCGAATGGTAGTTATTCCATGTTTTTTCTCTTTTACTCTAATATGAAATGAAGTTTACATGATGGGAACACACGGAATATCTATTCCAAGCTTTCTATTTTTTTTAAATTGTATGACTCTATTACGTAAGTGATGAGGCAGGGATTTATGAAGAGAATTGGATATTAAAATGGTCAAAGAGTCATACTCATATGCCTATTGCAAGTTTAAATGAATAAAGCGTTGTCATTGCTATAAAATGTATGTGTTCGCGAATTCGCAAAACTAACAAAAACTAACAAAAAAAACAAATATATGTATGTCGGCAGCGAGGTTGGTTTGTAGGTAGGACGTTCGAGCCCGAGCAAACTCAGATTCGTCGATAACACAGATCATCTTGGATCTTCAAAATAGAAACAGTTGCCCGATGCAAATGAATTTTAGAAACGAAGTGAGTTCTGCGCGTGCGTACTCTCCGACCGTTCCCGTTCAAATGTCCCCCAGTACGTTGTCGCTCCAACTGACGTTGACGTTTCGCGTACCATAGCTGCGCAGACCACACTCAAGTATAGACTATACTTGTCGTTTCTATGCGATGATGCTAGCGCCATGTCTCCGACATATATACATAAGTAGTATTGTTATTGCGACAACAGAAAACAATTATAATTTATATGTCTTATATTCAAAACTATCTCTTAGACTTAGACATTATAAAAACGTATATATGGGTAACTTGTTCGTCAAATTATTTTCCCGATAATATAAAGGGTAAACTAAACTATAGGTAGAGAGTGCCAATAAAGTATATACAACGTGTAACAGAAAGGTGTGGTTAAATTGAAAAGATCCAAAATGTATCCGATCTAGTATGTGTTGTTACTCAGACATAATTATTAACTTTAATTTGTCATGCAATTGTAAATTAAATATTTATATTAGTGAAGTCATGCGCGTCAGGCGCGCATAAGCAAGCAGCAGTGATCATAAAATTGTGAGTATTCAGCGTTACTGAACCACTAGGGTTGTGACTTGTTTATTTTGATGTGTCGTCACAATAGAAATATTTAATCAATAATTGCATCGAGGAGCTGGATGGCGCAGTGGTTAACGCGCCCGGTCTGCGAGTGCTGAGGTTAAGCAACTTTCGCAAAGGCCGGTCATCGGATGGGTGACCAAAAATTTATCACCTCGAGCTCCTCCGTGCTTCGGAAGGCACGTAAGCCGTTGGTCCCGGCTGCATTAGCAGTCGTTAACAACCACCAATCCGCACTGGGCCCGCGTGGTGGTTTATGGCCCGTTCTCCCTATCCATCCATAGGGAAGGCTCGTGCCCCAGCAGTGGGGACATAAATGAGCTGATGATGATGATGATGATGAATTGCATAAAGGTAATCATGGCTTAGTAAGTCTACTTACAAGATCTAGATCGGATACACTTTGGATCTTTTCATTTTACCACACATTTATTAGAGTACTTTCCAGTTCCGCATTTAAAATAGTTAGTCATTATTATTGTGTAAATGTTTTATTGTAGAATAAGCACTAACGTTCTGTTATAGATAGATAC
The DNA here is from genome assembly GCA_963082485.1 of Eudonia mercurella. Lineage (NCBI taxonomy): Eukaryota > Metazoa > Arthropoda > Insecta > Lepidoptera > Crambidae > Eudonia > Eudonia mercurella. The sequence goes on along the minus strand of OY720047.1, from coordinate 6,712,688 downwards.
CTAATACACAGGCAATATCGTTTGCTTAGCATAGTTATTACGTAATATATATTATTATATACACTAACCCCAATTACTTAACATAAACTTTTTGTATCTAGGCTAAGTTTTTTATACAGCAATAAATTATGTTATCTTATCTTATCTTATCTTATTTCTATTACACGTTGTATATATATATATATATATATAACTAACTAGCTATAGTAAACGAACGGTAAAAAGGACGGTTTAAAATTGATCACCGTTCAATCTTCATGGATATCCCACTATTATCATGACCGTCCCTATCCCCCTACTTAAGTAAGGAATCCTAAAAACCGAACTGTGCCTTTGTCGTGGCGACGTTGATAAATTAAGACATATGCCTCCAGGAATTTACTTCACGGGGGCACGAAGAGTTATTACAATACATTCATTTTAAAAGTTAGCTTTGTGCGTTATTACAAGAATTTCGTTTTTGTTTAATACTGTTTGTTTACAGTTCAATTATAAGAAACATAAACGTGTTTGTGTGTATTTGAATAATAATCGTTAAAGTGAAGCTACTTTTGACAATGACTGTCAGCGGATGGGTGACCAACTGTTTCTGTCACTCTCTGCTCAAGTTGCTAGAGTAGGCTGATGATAATCTATATATTAATACGTGAAGCAAAAATTTTGTACCCGTTTTTACGAAAATTGCGCAGACGGATGAGTATGAAATTTCGCACACTTATAGTTTATATAGAGAAGGTTATCCGAATGTTTTTTTTTTAAATTATGCATAAAAAACACATTAAATCAACCAAAAACAACATTACACACACTACCATGTGTTTTACACACACGTATTGTTTGTCTTTAATGCGGCCGACATCTGTCAATGCCAATCCAAACTCACATTCTATCTTTTTTAATTTTTCATTGCTTAGGATACAATCCGTGCAGCCTTAATAAAATTACGGTCGAATTTCGACCACTGGGCGACCACTAGTATAGATAAAACCACGATACAGTTAACCTACAGTAAACCTGAGTCGAGGTCCTAACCTTTACAGGCAACTCGAATTTCTCGAACTCGAGTACCTCGGAGAATCTGTTAAGGGGCAGGAGCTCGCTTGCGTAATGCTATCCCCTTAAGAACCTCCTAGGATGATTTGGACACTGCGGCTTACGACACGTAAACAAAAATAATAAATAAATAAAATAAATAGCTTTTTTTGTAAAGAACATAGTTGGCAAATGTAGTCTTATCCTGCTTTAGTTTACGTTGAGACAGACTTAATTACAAAAATACAAATACAAAGATAACCGTTTTGATATTGGCATTATTCAAAGCCTTTTACATAACCCAAATTCCGAGGTTATTATATATTTATGTAGTTTAATAAAGTTTTGCAGTGAATGATTCCTTATCCCTTCTAATATTAATAGAGTTATATTAATAGTGTAGCTATAATGGGATTGACAAGCCAAGAAGCAAAAGTCCCTTAAAAAAAAGATTTAAAAACAAAAATATTTACTTCATTACAAGAGTAAAGATACATTGACAGATTTTTGGGGACTTCTTTTGACATAATTGGATAAGTAATTAATTATCCATATTATATAGAACAAAAGCCTTTGCCGGGATACGAACCCGCGACTGTGCTTCTCCTAATAAGGATTGCTTACTTACGAGGCCAGCTACCAATTTGTAACCACAATCAATATATAAATGGAAACTTATTAGGTTAGTATATTATTATTGTGCAGTGAAGCTTCTGAGTCGACACATTGATTGGTTCTCACGAATCGGGTCAGTTGACATATTAGCCGGCTCGAAGGTAGTGATGCGACGCCGTTGTTGTGATGTATCGATGATGTTAAGATATATCGATAAAATTTTGACGTACTCTTGTGATAACGTTGATTTGCGTTTATGTGACATAAATAGTTGATTTTTATTTAAAACAGGTCCGTATAAAGTATATTCTTATAATGATACAATGCAGAAATATTTAAAAAAAAAATTCTGAATATTTTTTTGCAGCAATATTGTTTAAAATCATTTATTAACATTTTGTCATTAATGATTCCTGGACTTCAATTAAATCATTTATAAAAACGAGTGTTAGATATCATAATATATTATTAATTTGCATTCACAACACTTACTGAATAGTAATCAAAAATTAAAACATTACAGAGATAAATAAGCCACGACCCTTCAGAACACGGTGGTTTCTCTAATCAAGGTAATGAGCAGTGGTCGGAGTAGGTATATTGATTTTAGATACTTGCGTCATGATATCATAACATGGACATGCATTTCTTCCGGAATGTACCGGAGTTTCCAAAAATTTGGTAAATAGAGTAATAAAATAAAAAACCATATGTAAGCAAACAAAATTGTTTATTGTTAATACAAATAATCATTATTACAGTTTTATTAAAAATAATTATTTTTAATCCTCATCGGTTACAAGTTCTACATTTTGATTTTCTGTCTCTATACAATTAAAATAAATAACTATAATTTTTTCAATATTTTCTAATTTTAAGCTATTTCTTTTAACATCTAAGATCCATTTGTAAGTGGAAAATGATCGTTCAACATCTGTAGATGTCAATGGAGCGAATTTGAAATAAAGTTTCTGATTATTTGCTACGCTTTTTTCAATACTCTCGCTGTATTCTCTAATTGTATCTAAATCTGGATTTCGTTCCATAACTGATTCTATTTTATTTTTTATATTCTCATTATTGCACTCGTTAAGCGTAGCCCTTACTTGATCAAATACTAAAAGTGAATCAGCTAGAGATAAATTTTGTTTTTGTAACTCTTTTAGGGCTAGTAGTATAATAGAGTAATTTTCTTCAATATATTTTAAATCATTTTCTAAATTTTGTTTTTCCAAAATGTTTTTTGCGTTTCGTATGGCTATAGCATCAGAACTGCTCAAGCAGGATAAAACTTCTTTTATTTTATCTAAATGTTGAGCGTAGTAAGATGCTGCCTGTAACCCAGTACCCCATCTGGTAATGACTGGTTGCGGAGGCAACGGTAAGTCAGGATATTTTTCTTTTAAAATGTTTACCCTACTAGGAGCCTTTAAAAATACTTTTTTAACATTTGATATAAGAATATCAACATCGTTGTATTCTGACCTTATCTGCTCACTTACACGATGAAGAGCGTGCGCCAAACATGTCACATGCTTCATTTCAGGTAAGTAATGTTTTAAATTTCGCCCTGCAGATAGCATGTACGCTACACTGTCAGTGCAAAGCATTAAAATATTGTCAACTTTCGCTTCAAAAGTGTTTTGCCATAAATTTTCTAGACATTGCAGTACAAATTGTGTTATTGTTTGTCCATTTACTGCTGTTAGCATTTTACAAGCAATCAAATAAGGCCGGCCTGCACTATTACTAGGATGCAATGGTTTTATTAGGAAATTGACTATGTATCGACCAAAAATGTCTGTTGTCTCATCCAGCGATATCCATAGTTTCTCATTTTTATTAGTTTCATAAATCGAATTGATTTTATTCCTATAAAACTTCTCCAAATAAACTTTTCGTAACTGTGATTCGTCAACCACTTTACGATTGGTACAAACGCAACAACAAGTACTGTACATATATTTCTGAAAAAACTCTTTGAACGCTGGATTTTTCATTTGCGAAGGAATATTGCATAGAATCAGGAACTTAATGAGGTCGAAGTAAAATTCCTCTTGCGGTCTCTTAAATTTTCCTTGATGTACAGCGCCTTCAATGTGTTTGGTAATGTTGCCTCTATTCACAGCTTTCAAATGACTTTCACACTTTGTACAGTATATAGTGCCACTAGCGTTATCGTAAAGTAGCTCAGGATAGTGCAATAACCACTTTTGCACTGTTTCAGCCTTGACCTTTGCCATATTTATTTATATCTCACCTAAAACAATGATTTAAATTTACAATATATACATACACAACTGTAAAGTCGATAATGAAATTCTGTTTCATATAAAGTGTTTTTTTTAACTGAAGCGGTGATAGCCCTGCGGTGTGCGTACCGGACTCTCATGCGCTGTGATGATTGCTATAAAGTGATTTTTTTAACTGTTTCCAAGTTCTAAAACCTTCTTAAATAGTGAAAATAATTAAAACTTACCCGTACAAAAACAACTTCAAATGGGCCCAATCCAAGAGTAATAAATCGATGTCCGTAGTTATAAGCCAAATTCGTCGTTTTAAGTAGATTTCAGAAGACAGTAAACAAGCCAGGGTCAAGTCAAGATATTCACAACACATAAAATAAGCGCACTCCACGAACCGAAATAAGTGAGTGAGCCACTTGGTCTGGATGTCGGTGCGAGCGCATTGTTTTCGAACAAACAGTCAATGAGTCATCCTGGATACTTGATTCTAATTGGTCAGATGCGTTGAACATAGAGATAAGAGGACAAAAGACCCTGTTTGCCGGATGTCGTGTGTTGAAATGAATATTATTATTATATCATTTTATACATGCTTAGGCTTTTACTCCAACACTTTTACTACAACAAGGTTTTTACACACCAGTCATTTTTTACTATTAAATTCTGGTCATCTACGCCACTAGCAGCATAGCGTTGAGAGTATTGATACATTTTTAACTAGTTTCATGTAATAATTTCGATGTTTCGGTATTTTTATCATAATAATCCGGAAACTCGGAGGAGTATCCATATTAACATATACGTTTGATGTCAGTGACCTTAATTCAATATACCTACTCCGACCACTGGTAATGAGACATTAGTTGTCGAACTTTTGAAGGGCGTCATTAAAATAATAATTTCAAACTTATAATTTTTCCGTTCACCTAAAACTTTCATAAATAACATTTTTTTTACATACATAGCTCGGCAAATGACTCCACTCTACCTGATGTTAAGTGGAAACGGACCAGACGCAAGGACAACTAAATATGTAACGATCGATGAAGTTGACACAGCCGTTTCATTATTTCAAATTACTACTTTAAATTTACAGTAATACATTAGTTCATATCGAAAATAGCTATGTTGTAGTATAATATATATATATATATATATATTTTGTAGCGTAACTCGTATCATGTTCATGAATCTAAAATAGCATCCATGTAACAATAAAATTGTTTAATTTTGTCAAGCTGTTTCAATAGAAGCCATTTTTGTAAAATTGGCTAATAAATTCTTAACAACTCGCTACAACGCTTTAGAAGATAGAACAAAGGACGGATATAGAAATGAAAAAAATCGTTTTAAAGTAGCCCGTGGTAAGTCAAACACATCGATTGGTTTGCACAGAAGAATCGGGTCAGTTGATGTGATATTACAAACGTAGTGATGGGGTCGTTATCGATAGATTTTTATAAATAAATTAACTTGAAATAAAACATGGTAATTTACACAACAATAGAAAAATTATGAATTCATAATCTATCGATAGATTATAAACTTTAAAAAAAAACCATTTTTATGTGTTTTAAGATAACAACAGATACGCGCCTTCATAAAGATTAATTACATCTTCTAAATAAATAAACTTTCCTACACTCACACCAATTCTAGCCCAAGAGATGCTTCGTTATGAAACTCGTTAAATGGTTACTAGACAACGGATAAACATACTTAAAATACTTAAATACATACTTATTGTACATAGAAAACACCCAGACCCGAGACAATTTAGAAAAACAATAATGTCTAAATTGACCCGACCGGGGATCGAACCCGGGACCTCAGAGATCGCGACACCATGAAAACCGGTGTACAAACCACTCGATCAAAGAGGTCGTCAAAAAAATAAAAAAGGGAATCAAAAAAGTAATCAAACAAATAACAATTAATGTTTTGGCGTTAAACTTAGATCCTACAACAAACACTGACGACAACGGCATAATACCTTTCTAAGCCCGGAGGAGCTCATTTATAATTGATTTGGCCACCCATCCAGTTACTAGGCATTCCGAAAGTAAGTTGCTTAACTTGCAAGATCAACGCGCAATTAACTTTGCAATCAAGGTTTTTTTTTCAGATGCTGCAATCTAATTTAAATATTGCAGCTACTATATGATATTTTATAAAGAAAAAAAAACGATGTATGCTTGTTTATTTTAATAAACCACTTTTGCGTATCCAATAAACGTCTTTAATGCTTAGCGTTAAAGTTGCTATTACGACGTAAAGCCCGCCTGTATTTTTGTATATTTCCTGTAGGAATTTCCTTTGCTAACGGCGAGCAAAGATACCTCCGTTTAAGGGTGAGACTCTATTAAGGCGGAGCGGAGCTGAGCGGAGTGGAAGTGAGCTGTGTGGAAATCAACCAATAGAAAACTCTAGTTTAACGCTTCTTCTCCGCTCCGCTCTAATATACGGTGTTAAAGCGAAGGGTAAGGCACACTAGCGCCGCTAATGGATTTAATTTGATTACTGCTAAACTGGATTTTTTTTTCAGATATTAGAGGCGTCGTATTTCCAAGGAAAACCGTCATGTCACACGAGTTTTTTTTAGAGAGATTGCTAATTACCTGAGACGGCATTTTTAGCGTCGCCGGACCTTATTGGCAGCGGCAAAAAACTTAAAGGGTTCCTCAAGCCGTGTGAAACGAAGGACCGTCAGAGGTTTTCTAGAGATCACGCACTAGTGCGTGTCCCCGTGCCCTACTAGATTCTCCGAGAGGTTCGGATGGGGCGGGCAGTGCGGTACAGAACTCAGCTCCGCTTCAATGTAGTTTTTTTTAGAATAGAATACAATAGAAAAAAAATATTCATAACCACTTAAATCAATAACAACAACATGGACAAAAGACTCAGCATATTGTCGAGATACCTGGTTGGCACCCCGACGCTGATCTTCCGTGGAAACCAGAAAAATAATAATAATAATGATAAATAAATAAATAAAAGATAAAAGATAGGTGACATCACTGCACGCCAGCGCCATCAACCACATCACTTCAGATACATTTAGGTAATTTATTCAGCCAGTCATTCAACTCAACTATTTGTTTTCATTTCATTTTGTTGCAGTATACCTAATAATAATAAATAATACCGACATGATGCAATAAATAATTATGACTATGACTATGTATTATTGTATTAAACAAACTCACATTCACATTTATAATATTAGTAAGGATTATAAGGTCTAGTATAATCTTAAACTGATTTTATTTTGTTGTTATAGTTTTTTCAGGCGGTTTATTTCAAGCGTCAACAACTCTGATGCTCAAAAAGTATGTAGGTTGTTGGTGAGTTTGTGAACATCGCTTCAAAGCTCCGTATTTCATAGTGAACCTATAATAATAAAGAGGTATCGTTTGTTTGTTTGTTTGACTGTTTGCCCGAGCTAATCTCTGGAACTACTGGCGCAATTCTAAAAAATATGTCACTGATAGAATGCTACGTCCTTGTAGTGGATATAGTCCGTTCACTTGCTCTCCGCTCTACTCTGCTCAGCTCCGCTCAACTCCGCTCCGCTCCAATGGAGTACCACCTTAATACCGGCTCCTATTTCCTATACCTGTAACGCGGCGGTACATGTGGAAATTCGTCCCCATTTCCCGGACGCCGGGCCGAAACGTGAAACGGAAGGTGGTCTAGCCGTAGGTATCCTAGGCAAAGGATAATATTTTAGAGATAGCTCTAGTGAGTTCACCGAATTTTGTCACGCAACGATTTTATCGTGGCAACGGACCGGCACAGATATGGTCGGAAATTATGAACGTATTTATGTATGTCACTTGTTATTAAAACGTATAGTTAGGCATTTATAATTTAAATGAAACACTTTACTTATAAAGTAAGCATGTAAGAATTGCAATATTGTATGTATGTCTTAACATACAATATTGCAATTCTTACATGCTAGAAAATAAATAGTTTCCTACCGTTTGCGAAAAAGGTCCAAGTTGTATGCGCTAAATGTAAATGTTAAAGAAAAAAATTTGTTTCTTAACTGATTTTTTTTTGTTTTTTTTTAAATTTGTAGTCTTACTGTAAAAATTTCAAGTAAACATGATTATCAATAAACATAGGTATTTACCTATAAAATAGACGTTTTGTATTAAGTTTTTTTATTAAATTATATTTTACATACTAACGTTTTTTTTAATTTTTTTTAGCATTTATTTATGTTAACACTTTAAAAATTGTAGAGTAGTGTCTTTGTTGCACTAGCTAAATATAGCAGACATTAAAAATAAAAAAAAATTAAGTCCTTCAAAGCTACAATGAAACATAAGGTCAATTCCGCGAGAAATAAATTTTAAAAAAAATTGGGCGATAAAGACACAAAATGAATAATCATTGTTATTACTGAAGCCTATATGGGTAGGTGCGTGTGTGAATGTTGTTGTTATAGAAATAAAGTTCAAACTCACGTACACGGGAAACAGTTTATTTGTACGACACAGAAGATGAGAGTTTATACAACACAGTACACAACACCAAATGTAATAGAAGGAGTGATAGATGAAAGATAAGAAAATAACAGTCAATAGCGATAGATCACAAATAAAGCTTAGCAATGTAAATAAAGCTACGCGGGTACGTGCGGGCGGTAGTCGAGCGACACGGGTTTCACGTATTAGCATTGATTTGCAACTGGCGGCGCGCGCGCATCGGTCTGCGCAGGCAGATCACCCCGTCGCGTCGAGAACAATAGGGACCGGTTTGCGGTGCGCTTCTCCAATGGTTTCGACACGATGCGTGTCGGTTTGATATCAATTACTGATTTTTAAGCTTTTGTATTTTGTGTGTTTGTTTAGACATTTATTGTGATTGTTATATTTATTTTAATGTTGTGTATGTATAAAATAGATATTAATAGGATTAAGTTTTAATGTTAAATATATTTTTATGTATTATATAAGTTAATATTAAGTTTGTTGATTTTTGTATATAAATATAAATAATTAAATTTAGATAAAAATGTAGATCAAAATATATTTATATAAATGTAAATATAAATATGTAGAATCCCTACATCACTCCCCCCCAGAGACCGTCACTACGGGCGATAGTAATTAGGAAAACGTACTACGCGACCTGATCTAGTTTTCCTGAGATCATCCTGTGCTGGTGTAGTGCTTGGCACTGTATTAGGAATAGTTACTGGGATTGGAGTAGGAGGTGGAATAAGATTTGGAGTAATAGGAATCGGAGTGGGGGTTGGGTCAGCTAGTATGTAGGCCGGCTTAAGGCGGTCTATAGATACAGTGACAATTTTACCCTTACACAAAATTTTAAAAGTCTTGTTATTACGGTCAAGTACTTCGTACGGGCCGGTGTAGGGAGGTTTTAAAGAACCTCGTAATGCATCGTCCCTTAAAAATACGTGACTCGAAGAAGTAAGATCTTTATAAATGAATACTTTGCCTTTATTATGATGCGCAGCGGGAGACGGATTAAGCTTCATGGCAAAATGGCGTAGGCGAGTGGTGAAGTCTGAGATGTCAGTAGAACCTGATGTAGCCGCATGGAAGAATTCTCCAGGCAAGCGTAGAGGCTCGCCGTAAACTAACTCGGCCGATGAAGCTTTAAGGTCTTCTTTATAGGCACTGCGTATACCTAAAAGTACTAAGGGCAATGAGTCTACCCAGTTACAGTCGGCGTGGCACATTATTGCTGCTTTTAACTGTCGGTGGAATCGTTCCACTAGCCCGTTACACGCTGGGTGATATGCGGTTGTTTTGTGATGTTTGAATCCGATCATTTTTCCAAGATATTGGAAAAGTGTGGATTCAAACTGTCGACCGCGATCAGTGACAATATCCGTTGGACATCCAAATCTGGATATCCACGATATTAACGCCTTACCAATGGTTTCGGCAGTCATATCGACCATCGGCGTGACTTCCGGCCAGCGTGTGAAACGATCCACGACAGTAAAACAATACCTATAGCCTTGAGATGGAGGTAAAGGGCCAACTATGTCCACATGGATGAAGGCAAACCTAGAGCGAGGTAAATCGAACGTGCCAAGAGGAGACGACACGTGACGGTTTACCTTAGCGCGTTGACACGGTATACATTTGCGAGACCACTCACGACAGTCTTTGCGCACGCCAGGCCAAACAAATCGCTCTGAAACCAATTTAGAGGTTGCATTAGCACCTGGGTGGCTGAGGCTATGCAAAGTGTCGAAAACTTGCTTTCGTAGTGATTTCGTTATAAAGGGTCTGGGTGTAGGTGTGCTGACGTCACAGTAAATTTCTGTTTCGCAATTAGGAATTGGTATCTTTTTGAGACGGAGTGACGATTCACCGTTCAAAAGTTGTACCAATTCTTGGTCTGCTGTTTGGGACGAAGCAAGAGCACTAAAATCGATTGGCATCGACAGTTCTTCGACACGGGACAATGTATCGGCAACGACATTGTCTTTGCCCGAAATGTGTCGAATATCGGTCGTGAACTGCGATATGTAATCGAGGTGGCGATACTGACGAGGCGAACAGTTAGTTTTCCTTTCGTGAAAAGCATAACTGAGCGGCTTGTGGTCAGTGTATACCACAAAATGTCGTGCTTCCAACATGTGGCGGAAGTACTTTATACTCTCGTATATTGCGAGCAGTTCGCGATCATACGGAGAGTATTTTTGTTGGCAAGGGCTCAACCTACGAGAAAAGAAGGCGAGGGGCTGCCATTCGCCGTCCTTCAACTGCTGCAATACTGCACCCATAGCTAGATCAGAAGCATCTGTTACTAAAGCAAGCTTAGCCTCGCTGTCAGGGTGCGCAAGTAATGCTGCATTTGATAAGCTCTCCTTGCTTTGCTCAAATGCAAGTAGAGTGTCTCCGGATAAATCGACAGGGTGTGACGCTTTTACTGAACCAGCAAGCAAAGAGTTTAGTGGGGCTTGAATTTTAGCGGCATGGGGTAAAAATCGCCTGTAAAAATTTAGCATCCCTAAATACCTTCTGAGCTGCTTTACTGTTTGAGGCGCTGGATAGTCTTTAATCGCCTGTACTTTTGAGTCCAGAGGTTTTGTGCCCGACTCGGAGATGCTGTAGCCTAAGAAAGTTACCTTACTAACTCCAAAGACGCATTTAGATGTGTTGACAAGGATGCCATATTTCTTCATACGGGTGAAAAGCTGCCGGAGGTGGGTCACGTGGTCTTCTGCTGACCTTGAAAACACCAAAAAATCATCAAGGTAACAGTAGCAGAAGTCTAAGCCTCTGGTCATCTCGTCGACAAACCTTTGGAAGGTTTGGCCTGCATTCCTCAACCCAAAGGTCATATACGGAAATTCGTATAGACCAAAGGGGGTGGTGATGGCTGTCTTCATGATATCGTCCTTGAAAACCGGTATTTGATGGTACGCCTTCACCAGGTCAATAGTGGAGAAGACTTTACACCCTGATATGCTCTGAGCAAAATCGTGGATGTGCCTAATAGGATACCGGTCGGGGATTGTACGAGAATTAAGCAATCTGTAGTCGCCGCAAGGCCGCCAACTGTTATCTTTTTTAGGAGCAAGGTGCAAAGGCGAAGACCAAGGACTGTCAGATGGACGTGTTACGCCGCTGTTAAGCATGAGCTGGAATTCCTGCTTGGCGATCTTAAGCTTATCAGGAGCCAATCTGCGGGGAGTGGAAGAAATGGGAGGGCCAGGTGTGGTGCGTATGTAGTGTACGGTGCTGTGCTTGGGAGTATGAAAAGTGCCTGAAGGGCGGGTGATTTCAGGGAATTCCGAAAGAATATCGTGATACCTGGTGTTGCCCGACGAGACCTTGACAGAAAAAATATCAACAGCATCAGCAATACAAGCATTTGAAAATAAAGCAGTAGTATTATCAAGCAAGCGCTGATTACGACAATCAACTACTAAATTATAAAAGCTAAGAAAGTCTACACCGATAATAGGTTTCGTTACATTAGCCACAGTAAACCTCCACGGAAAATTACGCCTTAAGCCTAAGTTTAAATTCAGTTCTAAAAAACCAAAAGTGTCTATAGCACTACCATTAGCTGCACTTAATTGAAAGTCTGTTTTCACACGACGTTCGCGAAGCGCAGATTGAGGGTAGACGCAAAGGTCACTACCGGTATCAACCAGATACTGAGTCTTCGAGCTGTGATCGGTGACGAAGAGGCGACCTGAAGAGGCGAGGCAACCACTAGTCGCCATTAGCGACTGCCTGCAGAGTTTCCCGCCTTGTGAAAGTCGCATGGCTTGATACAGCTACGAGCTTCATTTCCAAATTTGGCATGATACCAGCATAAGGGGTATTTACGATAGCTGGAGTTTGATCTGGACCTTTGACGTGCAGTTGAGGTACGTCGTCGAGGTCTGGATCGGATGCTGGAACATTGTGCGACCCGAGTATGCTCATCAAGCTTCAGCGCGAGACGTTCTACCATCTTCTTCAGTTCAGCTATTTCGCTGGATGGAGCATGCGTCACATGAGATGATGTTGCTACAGCTGCGACGTTGCATGGCGAAGTAATTTCGTGAATCCGGTCAGCGAGGTCAGAAAGCTGTTCTAGAGTTTGAGTGGTCTGAGATGCCAATACAGTTTGTATGTTGTTAGGTAGACGGTTGCACCAAATCGTCTTGATGAAATCTTCCGGAACAGAAGGGCCAGCTAGATCTTGTAGATGGCGTAGAAATTGAGATGGCTTACGGTCACCAAGTTCCTCGTGAACCAGTAGCTGACGCACTTTCTTCTCTCGAGAAGCAGATAAACGCTTAATTAGCTCAGACTTAATCTTCTTATAACGATTCTCGGCCGGTGGATTGAGAATAATATCCTTCACGGCTTTGGAATGTTGTATATCCAAGTTGTTAATTACATTTGTGAATTTTACTAAGTCACTGGTAATACAATTGCTTTCAAACTGACCTTCGAGGAGTGCAAACCAGATCTCGGGTTCTTCAGGAGAAAAAGGTAGCACTCTTAAATTTATTCTTTTGAAATCCGTCGTTGTGTCGGAACCATTGGAAACTCGCACTTTACGCGCGTTTGTGTCGGAACCATTGGAGCCGCGCACTTTTTGCTTTTGGCGCTTGGTGACGTTGTCGTCGTCATTAGCAATGGCGGTTTTAGTACTATCACTGTCACTGTTTGTACTCATCCTGTTCTTCGTGCTCCAGGGGTCACCAGTTATGGGTAGGTGCGTGTGTGAATGTTGTTGTTATAGAAATAAAGTTCAAACTCACGTACACGGGAAACAGTTTATTTGTACGACACAGAAGATGAGAGTTTATACAACACAGTACACAACACCAAATGTAATAGAAGGAGTGATAGATGAAAGATAAGAAAATAACAGTCAATAGCGATAGATCACAAATAAAGCTTAGCAATGTAAATAAAGCTACGCGGGTACGTGCGGGCGGTAGTCGAGCGACACGGGTTTCACGTATTAGCATTGATTTGCAACTGGCGGCGCGCGCGCATCGGTCTGCGCAGGCAGATCACCCCGTCGCGTCGAGAACAATAGGGACCGGTTTGCGGTGCGCTTCTCCAATGGTTTCGACACGATGCGTGTCGGTTTGATATCAATTACTGATTTTTAAGCTTTTGTATTTTGTGTGTTTGTTTAGACATTTATTGTGATTGTTATATTTATTTTAATGTTGTGTATGTATAAAATAGATATTAATAGGATTAAGTTTTAATGTTAAATATATTTTTATGTATTATATAAGTTAATATTAAGTTTGTTGATTTTTGTATATAAATATAAATAATTAAATTTAGATAAAAATGTAGATCAAAATATATTTATATAAATGTAAATATAAATATGTAGAATCCCTACACCTAAGTTACATAGTCCGAATTAAAGGTGTATAATAATATTTACAACCGGTATTGACTTTTAGAAGTAATACACCTATTACTAATAAATGAGAAAAAAACGTGAATTTCATAGGTACGGACCCAATATTAGGTCTACAATGGCCGGAACAAAATGCTACATTATCGTAATGGCCTCAGGACTAGTCCAATAAAATCCGTGACCGACTTTTTAGTCGGTAAAAATGAAACGTATGGAATTCTATGTTGCAACGCACACGTCGTTCAAAAAGTCGGACCGACCGACGGTTTTACAAGTAGTACCGATTAATCGGCGAAAAAATCGGTCCGATTATCGGTCCTACAAAAAGTCGGTCGTTGGCGGGAGCCGTAAGATAGCTAGAACCCCGGACCTAAAAATATGTTTGTTGCCTGAAATAAATGAATTTATTATATTATTCTTATTATTAAAACCAGTTCAACCACACCAACCAAAACGTCTAGAACGCGGGACCTACAAGTCTGAGACTAGTGGATGGTGGTGCAACTACTTCACCAGAGAGGTGGTGAAATATTATTTTGGTATGTAAAAAGCCTCCCCCTTAAAAGACATACCAATTTTCGTTTTCGTTAAGGGGGTGCAGCGCGGACGCAAAATTGCGAGTTTCAAGTTTCTTTATGATAGCGAGCGAGCGGCGCGTGGCAGTGGTGTGACAACGGCGCACGACAAGAATACGCACGCACACTAATATCTATACAGAGTAGGCTGGTGATTTAATTAGAGCAATGTTTACTTTCGTAAAATCATAGGCGTTTGGGTAAAAAATAATAAAAGTCTTAATATTTTCATATTCATGTTTTTTTAATTGAAAAATAAGACAACAGTGCCCTGCGAAATATCAATACAAACATTTTGATGTCGGATCATTGTTTCATTTGTGCTATATTTACAAAGTTTCTGAAGAAATAAGTTTTTAGATATCATTATTTTACGTATTGTTTATGCAGTTTCTGGGTATTTGTTTCAAATTCCAAGACAACCATGGCCTTGTGAAAGGATCAAGCTAACCTACACTAATCCTTTTAATGTATATGACCTATTCAGCGCCTAGCACCAGTGACTTAAAAACACGTAAATTTTCAAATTCCGCGCTGCACCCCCTTAACATTATCGAACGGGAAATAAAGCCCCAAAGACACACTAAGCTATAACTATATTGGTGATACTTTACAACTTGGCAAGTGCATAAATTGAATTATTCCCGCGAGAGTGCACTTCACAGCACTTTAACCTTAAGTTTGTCACGACATAATCGAGCTCACGAACTTCTGTGGGCACCTCGATGTAGATTTAAAATTGTCATAACGAGTTTTCAAAATATTTGCAAGCGCTCCAGTTGGGAGAAATGTTTTTAAATTGTTCTAAATCGCGCTGCGATGCGCTTATCTATATACATAATATAATGACTTTCATTTCATTTCATTTCATTCATTTCAATAAACCGGTTTATTTAGATTCGAAATATCGCTACTATTTGGTCCAGCTCCGGAACGGTACTTTGCGATAGTACAGGTTTTACCCTAATGAAACCGGGTAATTTTGAACCGGTTTCAAGCCCTGACCATGGTAAACGAATCCGTTGGTTTAGCTAGTTAGCAGAAACGATTCGACCCGTATGGTATGGCCGCGTAATCTGATAATGTAGTTAGGTAGCCCTACACACCTACGCTACGCATCAAACATTCAACAGTCGCGTAATGGGCAGACGGCGTAAACAAAAAGGTTTCGTTATGTAATCGTACTTTTTTAATTTTAATAATATATTTTTAAGGGACACTGAACGAAGCAAATAACAAATTTGTTAAACAACAAACTGAGTAAGCACCGAAAGTGCTTTTTGATTTTAATTTAACTCTGTAGTGCGGAGTAAAGCCTTTTTTATATAAATGTATTTGTCTAATTATGTATGGACTCTCAACGAAGCATACGTTCTACAAATACATAAAAACTTTTTTGTTATCACTTAGCGGTTACCCGCGACTTCATTTACGAGGACTTCACAATTCTACAGGAACCCGAACCATGGTAACATGGTAAAAAGTATAGTATGTCTTAGTCCAGGTCATGCTCTATCTATGGGCAAAATTTCAGCCAAATTCGTTCCGCCGTTTTCAAGTTATTAAATGCGATTACCAACGAATAGCTTTTTTTATATAGATTTATTTATGAACACCTAATCGAGTACATACCAAAAACATATTGTAAACATTATAACTAATATATTTATCTATTATATTGGCGCTGCTTTAAGTAATGTCTGCCACGGAATGCATAAAATACATTTTTTTTAAAGATAAAAAATATAATAATGTTACTAACTGATAAATGGAGCTATCAATAATCCGTGAAGCTTTTAGATTTACAATCTATTTTACTAATGCACTTAATGTGCATTTACTTGTATCTAGTTTACGTCAATAATACCTAATATTTACATATTTTCAATGTTACAGTTATCTCAACAGAAACATTCTGTAGTGGTCATATCTTCAAAATAAGGTTTACGTTTTAAAAAGTTTCTATCTTGTAAAAGCACAACGCCTATTTGCGTATTAAACAGTCACGGACAAAGACAAAAACTATACTTTTTTTTATCTGTTTGCACATATAAAACAATCATCAAAACAGACGTTATACAACTAAGATCTCTTCCAGCCAACCCTAGCTGTGGTGTGGGACGGAAGTTTGCAGGACTATTTTACAGAACTAATTACTGATACATATACATACATTAACTAACCATACATAAATCATCTGTCTATTAAAAAACACAAAAAACACTTTGAACTATATACACTGGCTGAATCATAGAGCCATCAAACAAGAAAATAAATTTTAACTTCTTTTTAATCCGTCAACTGTCTTTTGTTTTGCTTTCGCTTCTTGTTATCGTTCTATCATCAATTGCTATGGTAACATTCTTCTTAATTAATTTTCTTTTATATAAAATATACATTTCTCTTTATAATCCACTTCCATTTTCCTTACGCCTCCTTCGCAATAAGTCAACATTTTTAATCCTCTCCCGGCTAAGCTTGACCTTAATCTCACCTGATGGTGAGGTTGGCACTTTTGACCGAGATCTGGTTATATCTTGCCTACAATAAAACTGAATGATTACACTGAAACACATTTTCCAACAAGATGGCGTCAATTGTGGCGCCAAAACCGTGCAAAGGAATTAACATGAACAGATACGGATCTGAATGAAACCTTTTATACGGATAAAAGGTTTCATTCTACTGATGATGTGATAAGTATTTAGCTAGATTACGATTAAGATTCTTATACATATAGGTAGCCCTAAAACATAAACCATTTTAAGGAAATTAAAAAAAACAGGCTAAGAGCGAGTCGGACTCGCGCACGAAGGGTTCCGTACCATTATCTATAAAAATATTTCCAGTTAAGACCGAGAAGAAAATTTGAAAAAAATCACGTTTGTTGTATGGGAGGGTGGGTTAAGGGGTTAAATATTAATTTTATTTTAATTTAATTATTTCTTTTTAAAGTGAATATAATAACTAAATATTCTGTGAATATTTCAAGCGTCTACCAGTTGACGTTATCAATATCGGCAAAAACGTGCAAAAAAAAAATTACGTTTGCTGTATGAGAGCCCCTAAAATATTTATTTTATTCTGTTTTTTAGTATTTATTGTTATAGTGGCAACAGAAATATATCATCTGTGATAATAATTTCAACTGTCTAACTATCACGGTTCATGACAAACAGCCTGGTGACAGACGGACAGACAGACAGACAGATAGACGGACGGACGGCGGAGTCTTAGTAATAGGGTCCCGTTTTACCCTTCGGGTACGGAACCCTAAAAATACACTAATACAACGTTTACTTCAAGGAAAAACCTTTACCATTTACCTGAGTTAGAAGATCCAGTAGGTAAGCTTCATACAAACGAACACACTAGCAACGCACACATAGGGGTTTATGTGTGTCACGAGATGGAAAAAACACACGTTTAAGCATTGTACGATTTTAAAAAAAACATGCTTAAAAAAGTGCTCTTTTGCTTTTTTGCTTTTTTACAAAAAGCTGGCTACGTTGTGTTGAAACGAAAAACGTAAAGCTAGTGCTTAATACGTTTTTCGTTGTCAACGTGTTTTGTTGTCAACATGTTTCATTGTCATTTAAACGAATATTTAGGTATTATTAAGTTGTACTATGTTAATATGTATAATTGAATATTTTTTTAATCAATGAACTTTCCTTCGTACTTTACAAAAAAAAATGTTCTAAACTCAAAATTTATTTACACTGCCAGTTAAATTACACTAATGTCATTACACAAAATTTTAAAACTTTATATAAATACACATTTCTATCATCATCATCATCATCAACTCATTTTATGTCCCCACTGCTGGGGCACGAGCCTTCCCTATGGATGGATAGGGAGAACGGGCCATAAACCACCACGCGGGCCCAGTGCGGATTGGTGGTTGTTAGCGACTGCTAATGCAGCCGGGACCAACGGCTTTACGTGCCTTCCGAAGCACGGAGGAGCTCGAAATGATAAATGTTTGGTCACCCATCCGATGACCGGCCTTGCGAAAGTTGCTTAACCTCAGCACTCGCAGACCGGGCGCGTTAACCACTGCGCCATCGAGCTCCTCCGCCACATTTCCTTAAAGCACGTAAATAAGCAGGCAAGCAAGCACACTGCACACGTGCACTTACCGCTTCACACTGAAAAACGTACTACTTTTTACTTTCTGTATAAATGTAACTAAACGGAGAAAGTGTTAAAACCGACTAATATATCAAAATAAGTGCTAACACTTTTTAAGTCTAAATATGTCGTCTATATGACGCATCTTATCTAAATATGACATTGCCATTGTAATTGCCATAACATCAATGTTTGTAGCATTGTTGTGTTCCGGCACCTAGAGATAAGATAGTCAGTGCCTCAGTAGTTAAGGATCCCGGGTGAAGTGCGCTTCCATCATTGGCCTTATTATCACTTAACATCAGGTGAGATCAAGGCACTGTGCTTACCTGATACTATATAAAAAAAAAAGTGAAAACATCATACGTTCAAATCTAAAAGCACGCTTAAGTACTTTATTAGAAAAGCATGCTTTTTAAATACTTTTGCTTTAAACGTCCACTTCTTCACGGGCACGCATCTCGGAACAGCCAAGCGCAGCTGTTGCGAGATTCCGTGTCCGTGGTAGGTAGTCTATATGTACGTTGCTTGAGCGTGTTTGTTTGAAGCTAACCTTCTGCAGTCTCCTCTTTTCGTGGTAATATATTGAGGTGTGGGAATAACAGACCAAGGCTAACTGCAAATTGTATGTAATTCTTTTTATGTTACCGATTCGGTGAGTGAACATACGGCCTGCCTGATGCAAAGCGGACTCCACAGCTAACACTTAACGTACACCACTTAACGTTAACTGAACTTACATGACATCATTGACAATACAAGAACACCTTCACTATAATGTTAACCTTAACTTGCTTCCGCGGCCGTAAATTCAGCGTTACGTTGTTTAAAAATAGCACCTATTGTAAAACTATCAACCACTACAGTTGGTCCTTTGAGCCGGATCAAGCTGCTAACCTTGAAGTTACGGCTGCGATAGCAACTATAATGATACTTGTATATAATGTTGTTTAAAAAAGGAAAGAACTCACTAATAGACAGCTTGGTGGCTTATGTTTAGATTCATAAAAAAAACCTATCCTAAACTACAGTTGGTCCTTCGAGCCGTGTCAAACTGTTACCCTTGAATTTACGGCTGCGATAGTAACTATAGTGGTACATAACGTTGTTTAAAAATGGCATCCATTAAACAACTATCAACCACTACAGTTGGTCCTTCGAGCCGTATCAAACTGCTACCCTAGAATTTACGGCTGCGATAGTAACTATAGTGGTATGTAATATTTTAAAAATGGCAACCATTGAACAACTATCAACCACTACAGTTGGTCCTTCGAGCCGGTTTAAGCTGCTACCTTTGAATTTACGGCCGCGATAGCAACCATAGTGATTTATTTTGTACAACTCACTAACTGGCAGGCTGGTGGTCAACCTTCATGTGGCTTAGAGTATTTATGAAAAAATCTATCACCAACCACAGTTGGTCCTCCGAGCCGGTTACAGCTGCTAACCTTGAATTTACGGTCCAACTATAAAGATACAAAAGTTTTTTTAAAAATGGCACCCATTTTCTAACTCGCTAATAGAGCGTGTGCACCTGCGTTTGCGCGTACGTTTGTGCACCTAAATATCACCTGCGCATTTGAGCTGCTTCATCATCATTATCATCATCATCAATAGTCAGATTGCTGGCCCAATGTTTAGATTCATAAAAAAAACCTATCACCAACTAAAGTTGGTCCTCCGAGCCGGTTCAAGCTACCCTTGAATTTACGGCCGCGATAGCAACCATAGTGATATATAATGTTGTTTACTGTGCCATCGGGCCGTGTTCGTGTGCCTCTAATAGGATTGCGTGCCGCATTAGTCTGGTTGTCAGTGAGGCTGCCTTACTCGCTGTGACAAAGTCACCGGGTAACGTGATTCCGTTCGGAGTGCCTCTCTATCTGGTATTAAATCAGGGTAGGTAGCCATTTTGGATTTACAAAATGCCAACTAACTTGGTTATGTGTTGAATGTTGCTCTATCATGTTTATATAGACAAAATGGAGTGTTTTAGTAAAACGTGATGATTGAAGAAGACATAATTATATGTCATGACTGATTGATAAATAAAGAAAGCAGAAAGTTTCAGAGTGAAATGAAAGAGATTAGAAAAGAATAAGTAACAATACCATGTTAATGATGATTAAATATAAGGTCACTTTTTATCAACTGCAAATATTTTGACAAAACATCTAATCATAACAGAGAAATAAGGCATTAGCATTTAAAAAAAAATCGGGCTAAATATTTTAACACTTAAAAAATGAAAAGTAAAAATTCAGGCTAGTTTTTTACTTTTCCTGGCACAAATATTGTATTTTTTTTAAGAGCGGCCTCTTTGTCGGTTTTTTGAATGAAACTAGGGGCACGTGTAAGCGGTGAAGGCATTGCGGCCTCTCTGTTTCGGCTCCTTTGAATTGAATCTACCGAAAGTGCTTTATTTTTCTTTTTAATCGAAATGTCTTTTGGCGTTTTTCTTGAAAACTAGCGTATAAAAATCTAAGGTTTTTTCATAAAAATAATTTATATATGTATGTTGTTGAATTTATCCTCAAAATATTTGCAGTTGATAAAATGTAACCTTATATTTATGTGTTTTGGTAAAACCGGACACATAAAGAGTAGAAGACAGAAAGTTTTGGAATGGAATAAGACAGGAAAGGAAAGAAGTAGTAAAAAATAGAATTCTACTTGGTTAGGTGTCGTACGTTGTGCATAGTGAGTACAATAAGTTATTGGATTTGATCATGGCCCTCGGGCTTCGTTCTGTGCATATTCCATTGAACAGCTTTGCATACCTGATGGGAAAAGTAATTTTACCGAATTGCTTAGTGTGGAGTGGAGGATATACACCATATTCTGATGGAGTACCCCGGAATGAGACCCAGATAAGACGATAACTTCAAATAGAGTGTAATATCATTCATCATGTAACAGCATTCTCGCGTTCCTATTGTCAGAGGAAGCGAGTATGTTATATAGGTTAGCAAGTTGTGTTTAATAATAAAGTTTAAGTTCTGTTAAATGTAAATTAACGAGTATGACATAGTTTTGGGGGTTAAGGTCACTCGCGTCCGTAGGTTTACCTTTGAGACCCTACACGTGACCCCTGGGTGGTGCTAAATGAGTGACACTGTCTGAGTGGTAGAGCCATGCTGCGTTGCAGCACGAAATGGGCCCGCCCGGCTTAATACCACCCTTTCACAGAATATCGCCGTGAAACAATGGCACTCGTTGCTGTTGTGTTTAAAAGTACTGAAGGCCCGTCTCTCACCCCCTCCCAATTCCTACTCCCTTCTCAAGACCTAACTCCTTCCTCAAGGCCGGCAACGCATCTGCGATTACTTTGGTTTTGCGGGTATACAAGTAAAACACAAGGATACATAGAACATAGTGCATACATTGTGCCGTATTGTACAAGCTCTGCTTATCCCTACAGCTGTAAATAGGATTGTGAGACTTATAACGTCCACTGAACAAAGCAATTTTGGAAGCAAGAAATCTTAAAAGCAATTTTGCATTTTAGTATGCTACACCGACTTCAGTTTTAATACTTTTGAACCAATAGGCAAAATTTTATTAAACTTTCGATCATCATCGTTATCATCATCATCTTAGGGAAAAGACGTCCACTGCTGGACAAAGGCCTCTCCTAAGGATCTCCACAACGACGTATTTCGTGCTGCTCGTATCTAGCCGGCTTCACCAGGTAAAAACGTTTGTATAACTTCATTTAAGCCTTCATCATTGTCACCTGCCTGTGTGTCTTTTACCGACTTTACCACGGAGAGTGTGCCGGGGAGCTTTTCGAGCTCATACCACCATCGCCCTTTTACAACCGAACCTCTGGAGGTACCACCGAACGTCTGGACGTACTGCAGGATATCATCCCCACCTAGTGGAAATTCCACTATGTCGCACTAAGCGCTTCATGTCATCATTTTTACTGCGCACTGGCAGGGAGTGGAATTTTCTGCCATCGTCTGTGTTTCCAAAAACTTATAACCTGAATTCCTTTAAGGCGAAAGTTAATAGGCATCTTCTGGGGCAGCTTGCTCCATCGTAGACCTCATCTACGCTCACCATCAGAGATCGAGGTCAAGAGCTGTCTTATAAGACATAAAAAAGCGATTTAGTACTGTACACTGCTATGGAAACTTTCAAATCGCATAAAATCTGTTGAACGATTATTGTTTTTCTTCTAATGTTTTCTATTAACTGTCAAGATTTTGTTTATAAATAAAGTTTGTTTGAGATTGTTTTAAGTCCGCCTGTTTAGCTACCACCGTCTTAGTCTCTAACAACCTATTTTATACTTAGATTATCCCTCGTTTTTACTTTTAAAAAAATAATCAGAACTCTATGAACTA
The DNA here is from genome assembly GCA_963082485.1 of Eudonia mercurella. Taxonomy (NCBI): domain Eukaryota; kingdom Metazoa; phylum Arthropoda; class Insecta; order Lepidoptera; family Crambidae; genus Eudonia; species Eudonia mercurella. The sequence continues at coordinate 6,689,843 of OY720047.1, read as the reverse complement.
GAATGACCTTTTTACTTATAAAAAAGGTTAAAATCGTATGAAGTTCTATAACAACACAAACGAAGCAATTTATATTTCACGTTAATTAAAAAATATATTGTAATCTGAAAGGCATAAGGTACATTTTGAATCACACAACTATTGAATAAATGCTGAATGAATTAACATATACCACCGCGCTGGTTTGAATTCGCATTTTGCGCTAACGAATTCGCCTCAAAATTCAGGTCAAAAATTTACATTTGGGTAAAACAAAGTTATAGCACGCCGCCGACGACTGTTTAAAAGTAAACCGTGTTACATCCCTAAATACGGGTTGTCAGTTATTTCACGTTTTGACTAATGGATTTACACGAAATGGCTAAAAGTTATAAAGTGTTTCCTAATGCTTTGATTTTAATGTTGTAGGTAATTAATTTTATAAATATGTTGATATTTTTTATTACGAAAGCTAGTAAGCACAGCAACTAGCGTATTATGGTTGTGATCGTTTAAGTTAAGCAACCAAAATGCGTTGTCGTGTGCAATATAAAGATACTACTTATGTTATTTTTGGAAAAAAGTTAATTTGTTTTTCCACGAGCGGGATTTCAACCCACATATGGTGCACTTCCAATTATGCTATCTTGGCTTTGTCCAACCTTTGGACTGTACTCTTACTTTGTAAGCCAAAGGAGCCTTTTTCAATGTCAATAACTATGACTTCAACATCCGAATCTATAAATACGTAAAGAAAAAATTTGTAACTACTCCTTTTTTTGTAAAAAAATGTAAAACGTTTATTTACCAAAATTAATAGTAAGCCGTGTTACAGTACAATGCCTTCCACACTAGGCTAGGCCTGGCTCGTGGGGGTCAATTCTCTAGGGTTAGAAAGGTAACAAAAAGAAGTGTAAGGTTTGTTATAGTAGTTATAAATAAGTTTATAATATGGATAAGGAGTGCAGAGTGATGAAATGTATACTTATATGTTTTACATTACATTGTATATTTCGGTAGAATTTCGACCACTGGGCGTCATGTAATGACATAATTTTATAAAACATTTAAAAAAAAAATGTTTCCCACACTCACACCAATTATCTAGCCCCAAGAAAAGTTTCCTAAGAAACTCGTTATAAAGTTAACTAGACAACGGATAAACATACATAATATACTTAAATACATACTTATTATACATAGGAAACACCCAGACCCGAAACAATTTAGAAAAACAGGTATTTCTAAACTGATCCGACCGGGGATCGATCCCGGGACCTAAGAGATGGCGACACCATGAAAACCGGTGTGCAAGCCACTCGACCAAGGAGGTCGTCAAAATAACATTAGAATGTTATCTTCTAGATGCGAACCTATTTATGGCGAACCCGGTCAAATCTCCACCCATAATGACCTATTTGGATAACACACCGTACACACAATTTCTTGACCTCATAATAGTATGAAGGAATATTAGGAAAACAAGGAAAATTGAGAAAAATTGGGACAGTAGCTTTGGGAACACGGTAATCCTTGGAATACGTCACTGGGAGTAATGCGATCTCCTTTGACAAGTCTGCAGGCTTAATAAGGATCTACGCCCGTCCATTTATTACTAGCTGACGGCGGACTTTGTGCCACTTTGACAGTTTCTATGACAACAAAACAAACAAATCGTTAAACAGTTAACGCGTGAAAGCGTATCAAACAAACAAACATACTCACAATTTTTTAGAATAGTATCCTATGTCTCTGTTCGGGATTGGCTAATCGGTGTAGTCTGGAATGTTCTAGCCACTAAACTCTAACTTCCGCTTTCATGCACCCTTTGATCACCAATCATATTCGCGCTACATGACGTAGGCCTCGAACCGACGCTGCCATTGGTAGCACTACATTGTTCCCAACCCCTCTCTCCTCGATCGATGTAATATTCAAATTAATTCATGAATATACGCCTTACGATTTTCAACAGACACGCATCTTTCATTTTGCAATATCCTACAGTTTATAAAATAATTAAATTCATAAGGAAAGCAGTAGCTAAGCCACGATACATATTATAGAAAGCAAGTACCGGTGGTGGTCGCAATACGGTACAGTCTCTGATCTTGAGAATATGTATACAAAATTTCATGACGTTCAGTTGAATAGTTTACGCGTAAAAGCGTATTAAATAACAAACAAACAAACAAACAAACTCACTTTCGTATTTATAATATCTAGTTAGAATAGTTAGGATATTGTTTTTGCCTGACGCTGACGTCTCGAAAACGTACCGAACATAAAATTTTATTCCACTATCACATTTACCAGCTCATTTTATGTCCTCACTGCTGAGGCACGAGCCTTCCTCATGTATGGAAGCATCACAGGTAGAACAGGCCATAAACCACCAAGCTGACCCAGTGTGGATTGGTGGTTGTTAACGACTGCTAATACAGCCGAACCGACTTTACGTGTCTTTCGAAGCACAACCTTATCCGCCTCTGTGGTCTAGTGGCTAAGATCACCGGTTTAGACCCAGAGGTCCCGGGTTCGATTCCCAGTTTGTGTACTCGGTTTGGTTGGTGGTAGGGCTTGTTTGTCTGCCTGGCTAGCTACCACCATCTTATCAAAATATGTCGCCATAACATCAATGTTAGTAGCATTGTTGTGTTCCGGCAGCTAGAGAAAAGATCGCCAGTGCCTCACTAGTTGAGGATCCCGGGTGAAGTGCGCTTCCATCATTGGCCTTATTATCACTTAGTATCAGGCGAGATCAAGGCAATGTGCTTACTTGTTATTATATTTAAAAAAATCTATTTGATAAACCCCTTAAACACGAATCATTTTCACTAAAAATAAACTGGTTTACCATAATCTTTTTTTTTTTCTTTTTTTGTTGATGGCTTTGTGCGATTAGCACATTTAGCCAGTGTCAAAGTAATTTTTCTAACAAGTAATACATAAATAAACAATATTTCCCTTCTATATGATGATGATGAATGACAATAGAAATGAGAAGTGAGAAATGATATACCCCCCAATAAAGATGTGGGGTTTTACTAAGTCCTCGGGCTGACTTCTTGAGAGAATTTGAAAAGTGACATTGCACTGTTTTGTTTCATTTGCCAACACTCATGCACACTCACGAACACTTAACGGTTAATAATCCACCATTATTTCACATTAATATTCGATATAACACAAATTTTCGAAAATAAAACAAAACCGCGCACATGTCTTTTCACTTTCCCGCCAAGAAGAAAAAACTACCATAATCTATGTCTACAGTTTTTTTTTTTTTTTTTAATCTTAATTAATGGCTTCGCGTTTAGCATTTAGCCAATTTCAAGTATTTTTTATTATTAGTAATACATAAATAAACAATATTTCTTTTCTGTATGATGATGATGAATGATAATAGAAATGAGAAGTGAGAAATGATATACCCCCAACCCCTCGAGTATCTCAGTAAAGATGTGGGGCTTTACTAAGTCCTCGGGCGGACGTCTTGAGAGAATTTGAAAAGTGACGTTGCACTGTTTTGTTTTATTTGCCAACACTCGTGCACACTCACGAACACTTAACGGTTAATAATCCACCATTATTTCACATTAATATTCGACATAACACAAATTTTCGAAAATAAAACAAAACCGCAGACATGACTCTTCACTTTCCCGCCAAGAAGTCCTCTGTCTACAGTTCTACACAAATAGTTTCTGATTGAAACATAGACACAGACAGACATTTTGTCGGCCTCCGTGGTCGAGTGACTCGCATACCGGTTTGGTGTTGCCATCTCCGAGGTCCCAGGTTCGATTCCCGGGCGGGTCAATGTAGAAAAACGAGCTTTTTCTATATTTTCTATGGTCTGAGTGGTTGTGGTACCGTCGTTGTTTCTGATTTCCATAACACAAGTTTTTAATTAAGCTACTGTCTTTGAAGTCAGAGTAGTGTATGTGATGTTATCTAATATTTACAATTTATTTATATACATAAAAATCAATTGCTGTTCGTTTGAGTTTGAGGTATATTATTAAAGGGTGTTATTTAAACGGTTAGTAAAGTATTCGTATTTTTGTAAGCAAAAAATGTAATCGGTTAGCTAAAATAGATAGTTGGGCAGCAAACTTATGGTCAGCAAATATTTCTAAATAAGTCTGCAACTTATATCATTCTGAACAGCATTCTTATGCCGCTCCCCCTTCCGTGACTGGCCCTCGCTACGCTGCGCTTCGCTCGGGAAAAAAAAATACTTAACCTAACCAACACTAAGGATTTCTTATGCTGACCGATTGTATAATTTTGCTGACCAAGTAATAATTTTGCGTTACAACTATTTATTTTGTAATACAAATAAATTATTTCTTTTATTTAATGTCACCCTTTTATGGCACCATCTGTCAAGAAAGTAAAAAGGTGCCAATTGGAAACCAGCGTCAGGTTTCATAAACCTGACATACGGTGAATTGACCACTTATTTTGACGCGGCCGTAAGACCCTCAAATGTTTTTTTTTTGTTAACTTCTTCTATTTCCTACTGTCTCTTGTCTGTGTTAAAATAAATGTATTTTCTTTTTAGTTTTCTTCTTCTTCATCTTGTATTATAATATTATATTAAAAGTCTGATGACGCTGTAAGGTCGTTTAAGCTTAAGGCGAAGGGTAAGGCACACTAGCGTCGCTAATGGATTTAATTTGATAACTGCTAAACTGGATTTTTTTTCAAACATTGCGGACCTTCCGACACTAGGCAAACATCTATTATTTAATAATTGTGCACTACTTTTAGGTTTGTTTTTGTATTCATTCGCTTACACCAATAGTGGCCATTGTTTGTCAATAAATGCGATAGCCCGTTTTGTGAATAAACCACGCAACAAAAAGTAGTGCACAATTATTAAATAAATACTATGGATGCTTTCCTGTTATCAGACGTCACGCAATGCTTAAAAAAAGATCCGGTTCGTTAGTAATTGTCAAATTATTAATTGGTGGCGCTAGTGTGCCTTACCCTTCGCCTTAACAGTAAACGCTACAAACAAAAACTATTATGTATAGTTGTCACACCTGTGTTTGACACTTCAACCTCCGCAACTGACGTGGTTGTCCAGCAGACACCGCCAAATAGAAAATCCAGTTTATTACCGTTAATTTTTTAATTTGGGTGTGGTTCTCTCAGTACCTTACTACAGTGACCTCGCGAGTCGGTCGGTGTGCTGTGATTGTTCAAAACCAATTTACCCTCAGTGTTCTAAGCCACTATGTGAAAATTGTCAAACAAAGCTGTAACTTTGAAGCTGTCTAGTTTTTAAGTCAACCCATGAGTACGAGTATATCTCACGTTTTCTAGACTGATTAATATAATTGTTAATATTTTTTTATACCTTAAGTTAAATATAAAAAAAGTTGATTTTGTCAATTTTTCTATGTCATTTTAAGATAAGGTATTCATAAGACTGATTTGTGTGAAGTCAATAAACAGTGTTTAACTTTGAAAACTCAAATTGTTTTTTATTTAATGTTAATTTTAATTAAAAAGTATGTGCTAAGAATTTAATAAATGTAATTTAAATAGCTGCATAATTTAAATCTATAAAAATATTTGCTGTCGGAATGGTCTCTCGTGTACTATACCACATCAGTAGAATTGTAAAAATTGAGCCACGTCAGTCGTTCAAAACAATGTTCGCCATAAAATAACATCGTCATTCATTTAAGTTTTACGAGATGACACCTGTTCTCATTGTTGATAAAGACTAAAATCAGTTGCTGAACCCAGTTGCTTAGTGGTTAAAGGAAAAAGAATTGATCACTGGTTCCGTCGAAAACAGGTGCCTCTACATCAACAAGTAAAAAAAAAACGGTAAATAACGGTTAATGACGGTAGGTGTTGACATTGAATGGCGCTTTTGACTTTCAAAGTAAAAAATAAATAGTGTTTAATAATTTCGGCGGGCTTATTAGAACCACGATAGCTCAATTGGGAGAGCACCTGACGCGGTATCTCAGATGGGTGCAGGTTCAAATCCTGCTCGTGGAAACTTTTTCAACATTTGTGTTTTTGTAATTTGTTTCGCAACAAAATTTGCGTTAAAATTATTTAAACATTTTATGTTAAAAAAACTTGTGACTTGCATTAAATCTGAAGTCTGACAAGTCTTTGATGTTGCATGTTCCAAAGATTAGTTTGTTCGTTTAAATAGTATTTTCAACTTGTCTAGTCACCACTTTATAACTTTTGAGCATGTTGTATAAATCCATTAGGCAAATCGTGAAATAACCTTAAATTATCATCATCATCATCATCATCAGCTCATTTTATGTCCCCACTGCTGGGGCACGAGCCTTCCCTACGATAGGGAGAACGGGCCATAAACCACCACGCGGGCCCAGTGCGGATTGGTGGTTGTTAACGACTGCAGCCGGGACTAACGGCTTTACATGCCTTCCGAAGCACGGAGGAGCTCGAGATGATACATTTTTGGTCACCCATCCAATGACTGGCTTTTGCGAAAGTTGCTTTACCTCAGCACTCGCAGACCGGGCGCGTTAACAACTGCGCCATCGAGCTCCTCTTACCTTAAATTATAATAAAGTCAAATTTTTGATTTTTTAAATATCCAAATCTTATATTTTTCGAATGTAGTTATCAGTATTTAGTTAAGTTATTTCGTCTATTCCCAACACAGTTATCAAAACAGAGGAGTTATCTATCAGAGAAAGATCTGCATTGACGTTAGCGCATATGGAAATCTATAAATCATCTTCGACCTGAGGTTGACCGTTGCAGATACAATTTAAGCAAATAGGTCAACATAGTCCCGCCCTACATAGGCCGAGAGCTTCATAGCGCAGCTAAACGCAGTCTGCGATTGCTTAAGTTAAGCAACTTTCGCAAATGCCGGACAAAGATGGGTGACCGAAAATTCTCGTGTCAGCTCCGTGCTTCGAAAGGCACAGAGCCGAACGGTCCCGTTTGCATTAACAACTATCCGCACTGGCCAAGCGTGGTGATTTATGGCCCGTTCTCCTTTTGGTGCTTGCATCCATGGGTAAGGCTCGTGCCCCATCACCACGGGGACACACCACGTGCTGGTGATGATTACCTACACTCATCATCATCATCAGCAGATTTAACTTCCCACAGCTGGACTTAAGCTCCACATAAACGTGGGAAGATCAAATCATCATCATCATTACCATGCAGCTCATTTTATGTCCCCACTGCTGGGGAACGAGCTTTTCCTATAGGTGAATAGGGAGAAGGGGCCGTACAACACGCGGGCCCAGTGCGGATTGGTGGTTGTTAACGACTGCTAATGCAGCCGGGACCAACGGCTTTGAACACAAAAACCAATGCGAGTTGGTGGGTTTTAACACCTGCCATCTAAAGACAATAACCGAGATCATCTCTGAGAAAATAAGCTATACTATATGCATCTAATACTTTTAGGAGTTTACGATAGACTGAAGAGGGCAAAGTCGCAAGCAGAATAAAGTTTTATAAAGTAACATTTTGAAAAAAAAACATGATTTTTATTAGTCCTATATTTGGTTTTAAGGTGATTTAAAAAATAATGTTTATAAATAAATAGTTACAGAGGTGGAAAATATCAATGATATTTGTTAGTAAGCACCAGAAAATCACAAACAAAGCTTTTTTGATCCGATTAAATGTAGGAACGTTTTGTTTAAACCCATATTTTTATTTAAATGAAATACACAATGGTGTGATACAAAGCTTAATATGCAGGCGTTACATCCCCGCTGTCAAGAATAGCCACCTCTGCTCACACATAAATATAAACAGAGAAAACCACCCTCTCTAATTAGTTCTAACCTAATTAGCTTGCCCTTTTTCACAACGGCCTTTGAACAAAACGACACTTCACTCAAGCCTTATAAGACAAGAAAAAGTTAATTCTCGATCCGAACAAAACGTATTCTCGGAAAACCTTTTTACAGAGAAAAAAAAGCACATTAAAAAGTTTCGACTCACCTAAAATGGCGTCGCCGCAATTGTAAAATCCACGTTCCAAATTCGAATTTTTGGCGGGGGGCAACGGTGTACCGACCACGGCGACGGTCCGAAACGTCGTGTAGAGTTCGTAGCCCAAAACGATATTCGATCGAGTTGGGAGCGAGTCGAGCGCTAGAACGGACGTGCGTCGGTGACGACGGCCGGAGCAGACTGTGCGGCGGGTGCGCGCGAATATACCGCGGCACTGAACTGAGCACCTATAATTTTCCGAAGCATATTTGTGGAAAAACGGTGATTTTCACATAACAAACTTGATTAATGCCGCCTTTTATGCCCAAATGTGTTTCAGGTGAGATTGGAGACGGTATGTCGGACAAAAAGAAATGACGAATCTCCATAGTCTGACAGTACCGATGGCTTTCATTCGCGGTGACCTAGTTTCGAGTTATTTATTATTTTATACATCGGATAGGGGAAGGTGCTCCTAAGCGAACTGTCCTCGGAAACGCTGCAGTCTTTATCATGGTGAATTAGGTTACTATCTATCTTTATTAGGGCTTCTTGTTTTATTAACATTTCCTTATAAATCGCAACGGTAGGTTGTTACCATAAATACCTCACTTCTGCTGTATTAAATCATTCACGACCTCAAACAATGCGTCAGCTTTGTGATTCTAGTATTTTCACCTTAGTCCAAATTTTAAAAAATCAGGCCCCTAAGACACAAAAGTCATAAGTCATTTATTCCATAAACAATTTGCATCGAATACGATAAGGTTTCCAATAGGAAACCTCAATCTAAAAAAAAATGTCGAGAAAGAATCAGTAAGTATACTATCATGATTGTTATCGATCATTTAAATAACATGAGAATTGTATGAATATACGTGAATGAAATAGACGTTTTAAATTAAAGGAAACGAGTCCTGATTTCATATCAAGATAAATATGTAACGTAAGAAAAGTGTCATCATCGATAAACTTTGTATTATTTGGGACGTTATATTATTTTCTTATCTTTCAAATCGTCATCGTCATCATCTGACTATAAGACGCCATCACAACAAGGTCAGTAGCATTAGTGTTCCGACAGTTAGATATAATATAGCCAGTACCTTAGTGATAGAGATATCCGGGATATAATAAATACTCTTTCACCTTCGGCCTTATCCTCATTTAACATCAGGTAAAATAAAGGCCAAGCATTTATCAGAAGAGAGTTAAAAAATTAACTTAAGCATGAATACTTACTGCCCAGTGGTTAAAATATGACCGTAATTCACAAAATATGCAATGTAATGTAACAAATAATAAATGTATATTTTATATTGACGACCTCCTTGGTCGAGTGGTTTGTACACCGGTTTTCATGGTGTTGCCATCTCTGAGGTCCCGGTTTCGATCCCCGGTCGGGTCAATTTAGAAATTATTGTCTTTCTAAATTGTCTCGGATCTGGGTGTTTTCTATGTATAATAAGTATGTATTTAAGTATTTTAAGTATGTATTTAAGTATTTTAAGTATGTTTATCCGTTGTCTAGTAACCATTTAACGAGTTTCATATCGAAGCTTCTCGTGGGCTAGATAATTGGTGTGAGTGTAGGAAAGTTTATTTATTTATTATTTATTTATATTTCAACATGCTTTCTTAATATTATTATGGACTTTTTAAATATGCTAAATCTCAAACTCTTTCGTGCACGCAATGAGCTTAAAAAGGGTACAAAGCTTTTTCTTCACGTATTAGTAATATAAAGATTCTACCCAAATGTGAAGATCCATTCTACTATTTAGGGTAGTGGCACCGGTAATAGACACTTTTTTCCTGTAATCATTAAAAATAAGGGTCAATGAAGACATACCACCTGCTTCCTAGGGGGTTATTAGCATTATCCCCCATCTTTTCTTTCGGGTGAATTTTTTTTTTCACCCGAAAGAAATGAGAGCTACAAGTAATGAGACAAGTGTTTCAGATTGTCATTCAGTAAAATATCAATAACGAAACAGTTAATCAGCGTTCGACCAGTTGTCATAACCAAAAAATTTTACACTATGTTATTTTTTGGTGACGACAACTGGTCAAAGACTGAGTTATTGGGTCGAACACTGGTATTATGATACTATGCTTCGAGCTATTGGGTGTTGAAGATTTGCATACAGCAGCGTTACAATAGCGATGACAAGCCGATGTCGGCTGGAGCTTACGGTATGCCATGTATACAATGGAGGATTATGCGCACCGAAACAGAATTAGCATTATTAATACCAATGCCTATATACCTGCGTATATATTACATGTATATTATCACGCCTGTCCTGAGGAGCTCAATGACGCAGTGGTTAACGGTCTGCGTTTGCTAAAGTTAAGCAACTATCGCAAAGACCGGTCAACGGATGGGTGACCAAAAATGTCAAGCAAGAATAAAGAAAGAGAGTAGAGCTCGATGGCGCACTGGTTAACGTGCTCGGTCTGTGATTTTCGCAAAGGCCTGTCGTTATCTCATCAGGATCATCAGGATGCCCTCAGTCGATGACCAGCTCCATCGGATGATTGAAAAAATATGTATCATCTCGAGCTCCTCCGTGCTTCGGAAGGCACGTGAAGTCGTTGGTTTTGGTTGCATTGGCAGTCGTTAACTACCACCAATCTGCACTGGGCCCGCGTAGTGGTTTATGGCCCTTTCTATCTATCCATCCATAGGGGAGGCTCGTGCTTCAGCTGTTGGGACATAAAATGAGCTAGTTGATCATGCCTGTCTCCCACAGGGGTAGTGATATCAGGGACGTCAAATTTCAATATAGTTTCTTAATAATCTACAGGTAAATATTAAAAAATTAAAACACTCATGTGCATAAATTCGTATTTAACTATTAATATTAAATAACCGGTGTAAAAAAAGTATAAGTCATTCAAAAATGCATATTCTTTTTATGACAAAACAGCGTCTATACATATAGAATAATTCAACCCAACACAAATGGTGTTAAACGTGAATTAATATCGGTACATTATTTTTGAACAGTTTTTTTTTTGCTTTTCTCGAAAATGTGAACTTTGCACATAAGATGTTTTTGGTTTGCAACGCCTATATACATGCATATTACTTATCTATGGAACAGTATGACAAGTAGTTTACCCGTCGTTGATTTTCTCGAAAATTAGAATTTTGTACTTATGATGTTTTCGGTTTACAACGACGATAACATGCATATTACTTATCTATGGGACAGTATGACAGGAGGTTTAACTGACGCCGCCGCGCCGCCGCTCTGGCTGTCACCTCATTCCGTAGTCCCTCAGAAGGCTTATAGGCATCTACGAGAAAGTAAGGTGACGCTTTGATGAGCATAGCTTACGGGCAGACAGCGTATGTCACTAGAGCAATTCTGAAGCAAAACAGGTAGATTTTTTTTTTTAACTAAGACTGTAGGTATGCAATGCAGCTGGGTCCACGCTTTACGTGCTTTCCGAAGCACTTACAATAGTATTTATGTGGAAACATTTCTAGTAATATACATGCTTATTGTTGATACTGTATTCAAATATAAGGTAAAAATAGGTTTTTAATTGAACGCAGCGTTCAACAGCAATGTAAGAAAAAAAAGAAGAAAATATTAAAATAAAAGCAAATGTCAGACTTTTTGGCGGGAAAGTGAAGAGTCATGTCAGCGGTTTTGTTTTATTTTGTAAAACTTGTGTTATGTCAAATGTGAAATATGGCGACATGCGACTGCGACAGCTTGGCGACTAGACGCGACGACAGACTGCGGCCGACAATTTTCATATATTTTGTTCAAAGCTCCGCACACTTGTCGTCAGTCGCAGAGTCGCGACGACAAGCTAGGGGAGTCGCGAAACTGACGCTCACAATGTCGTGTGTGCGTGTGCTCTACGCGACTAGACGCGGCGACTAGACGCAGCGACAAGTCGTCCAGTGTGCGGAGTCATTATGTATTCGTGAGCGTGCATATGTGTTGGCAAATCAAACAAAACAGTGCAACGTCACTTTTCAAGTTCTCTCAAGAAGTGCGCGTGAGATTTTAGTAAAGCCCCACATCTTTACTAAGAGACACTCAAGGGGTTGGGGGATATATCATTTGTCACTTTTCATTCCTTAATTCATCATCATCATACAGGAAGGAAGTATTGTTTATTTATGTATTACTTGTAAGAAAAATTACTTTGTCACTGGCTAAATGTGCAAAACGCACGAAGCCATCAACTAAATGAAAAAAAAAAAGCAAATATCAAAAGGTAAAGTCTGCCACATTACAATAAAAAAGTATAAAAACTACCAAATAGGTTCTATTCCCAACACTTATTTCAAGCGATCTTAAATACCAATGGTTGTTTAATTTTCGAACATGCTACCTATTTTGAATTTGAATGTTTTTTTTGAAAGCTCGCTTTATCGCTAACGTATGAGAACAATTGAAAAGCGTAAACCCTGTATTAAAACTTTTCCAAAATGGAACGCGAAAATATACACTTGACTGAAAAGCATGCTATAAATTTAAGCATACTTACAAGCATGCTATACATAAAGCATGCACATAGGTACTTTTTACCAATGAACGAAGACATTTAGCACAATTACTTGCTATTCTCGACCTTACTCAGAGTATCCGAAGGGATTTCAGGAGATTTGCTATCGTATTGAACGGCTATTTGTCTTGCCGTGTGAGGCCTACCTAAGTATCCCCTATCGGAGTATCAGGTTTCAAACAAAATGTCGACACAGCGAATGAGTCACGGAAACCGTTAACCGTGATCCGTTTATTAAAAAAAAATATTTTCAGTAACAATTTAGTGACAATGACAAGCATTTGTATGGTTGGTTGAAATGTCAGCATCATTATTTTTTAAAGAAGGAAGTTTCGACGGGTTTATTTATGGACGACTGCCGATACTGATTATGAAAAGAATTATACGGATGGCGATATTTGAACAGGTGACAAATTTTCACGCTTTGATATCAATTGCTCAAAGAGTTACACAAAGAGCAATGGAGAGGGCTATGCTCGGGGTCTCTCTGGGTGATCGAATCCGAAATGAGGAGATCCGCAGGGAACAAAGGTTACCGATAGCCCGAAGAGTTGCTAAGCTCAAGTGGCAGTGAGCAGGACTGATGGCCGCTGGGTCGGAACAGTTCTTGAGTGGCGACCATGTACCGGAAAGCGCAGTGTGGGCAGGTCTTCAACAAGGTGGACCGACTATCTGGTAAAGGTCGCGGGAAGCCGCTGGATGCGAGCAGCACAACACCGGTCGTTGTGGAGATCTTTGGGGGAGGCCTTTATCCAGCAGTAGACGTCTTTTGGCTGAGATGATGATGATGATGATGATAATGATATTATCAATTATGAGTAATCATTTTTTTCTTATTCAAGGTCACTGATAACTTATTTTTGACACAGAAAACTCTTGAACGGTATGTATTCTATTAATCGAATTGGAAATAATGCAACATATATAACATTTCATTGTGTTCTTTAAGACACTTGATACTTGTAATATTGAGATCGCCGTTGAGATTCAAAATCGACCCCCACATTTCTGTGATGTGTACTATTATGTACAAATAAACATTTCATTTCATTTCACTGAAGCCAAGCATCGAGCTTAATTAACCATTTAAAAAAATGTGGATTTTGTTAACCAGCGCCAGCGTCTTCGTCTAACCAGCTTCTAACAGCCAAATTTAACAAACAAACAGACTCCTTAGTAATCAAACTTACATTTAAAAACGCGCTTTTTAACCTAAAATGAAAATCTACTTCCAACTAAGCCTCAGAGACTCATTGTCTTGATAGCTCTGGTAGAAAGACTATCGCCTGGATTGCCAAAGGGCACTAATCGTCTTTTTTAATAACTTGTGAAAAGTAAAAGTACTTAATACTTGTGTTGTAATAAAAGGAGCTTAGTGGAGCGCAGTGGTCAACGCGCTTGCTCTGCGATAGCTGAAGTGAAGTAACTTATGCAAAGACCGGTCATTGGATAAGTGACCAAAAATGTATTATCTCGAGCTCCTCCCTGCTTCGAAAGGCACGTAAAGCCGTTGGTCCCGGCTGCATTAGCAGTCGTTAACAACTACCGCACCGCACCCGGCCTTTGATGGTTTATGGCCACACAGACAACGGTGTGGTGTATCCATCCTTATGGAAGGCTCGTGTCCCAGCAGTGAAGACATAAACAAAAAGCTGGTGATGATGAACTTGTGAAAAAAAATTCACGGATGGTGCAACTCGTGATTGGAAGTTTAACAGAAACCTATTTGACCTACTTGGTGGTAGACGGTCGTAGCCCGCATCTCTCTTTAGTTTATATTCACGTAGATAATCCTGTGGCATCTACCATGAGTTCTCACTGACAGAACTCACTCGCCAGCTCACCTAGCTAATAACCTAACTGTTGGTAGAGGGTGTCAGTATAAATTTTAAAGTTACAGCAGAGTTGTAGCCAGCTCACTAGACACACAGATTATATTTTTGCACATTAAAGTTAGCCCTTTGGTATTTAAACCCAAGATCACTTTTCCGATGGAGAAAATAGAGAGGAGGGTAATTAACGCGCTAGGTCTGCGTTTGCTGAAGTTAATAATTGTCACAGCGACCAGTCATCGGATGGGTGACCAAGAATTTATCATCTCGAGCTCCTCCGTGCTTCGGAAGGCACGTAAAGCCGTTGGTCCTGGCTGCATTAGCAGTCGTTAACAACCACCAATCCGCACTGGGCTCGCGTGGTAGTTTATGGCCCATTCTCGGTATCCATTCATAGGGAAGGCTCGTGCCCCAACAGTGGGGATATAAAATGAGCAGATGATGAAGGAAAGAAAAAGCCTTGTTGCAAATATTTGCCTTTTTGTCGCCGCGTAGTTGCTAGGCGAGAGTCAAGTGAGAAGTAAACTCATAGTTAGGTCTAAGCGAAGTCCCGCATGCCGTTCATAGCTTGATGACATGATTGATAAGCCCAAATTACGGATCGAAACACTATTGTTAACTATAAATAGACATATAATTATTCCACAAGGGAAAGATTAGCCCTCATTTTAGTTGATGGTACTTGTATATTCATCATCATCACCAGCTCATTATTATGCCCCCACTGGGGCACGAGCCTTCCCTATGAAGAGACAGAGATAACGAGGTACAATAATCTACTACGCGGGAAAAGAGCAGGATGCAAACGGGATCAACAGCTTTATTTGCCTTCCGAAGCAAGGTGGAGCTCGCGATGATGAATGTTTATGGACCCATACCATACTCATCCTATGGTCGACCTTTGTAAAAGTTGCTGTACCTGAACAATCGCAGACAGAGCGTTAACCAATGCGCTATCGAACTCCTCTTACAAAACAATGCTTTCTTTATTTTACTGACTAACACTTCGTTGAGTAATAACATTGTAAAAGAAAAACCAAATTATTCGTCTCATAATACAAGTATAAACAGCAAATACTCTTTAAATTTTGAATCACATTCTTATCAAGCGTATTAGGAGCTTTATTACAAACAACATAAGGCTCACATTCTTCAACACGAGTCGGTACTTGCTAAGAATTTGCTTAAAAATGCCACAGCCAAGAGCAAACAATGCATCTCGAATGCTTTAGTCGTTCAATGCATATTCTTTGTTACTCATTTTCCTTCCTTTCCTCTCGGGTATTCTTTTTAACTGTCGGATAAAATGTTTTCTTATTATTTTATTCATCATTATCATCATCATCTCAGCTAAAAGACGTCTACTGATAGACAAAGGTTTCTCCAAAGTATCTCCACAATGACCGGTTGTGTGCTGCTCGCATCCAGCGACTTCCCGCGACCTTCACCAGATCGTCGGTCCACCGTATTAATTCATTGTTATTTATTAAATTAAAATTGGTAGGTAGGTCAGCATCATCATCATCAGCTCATTTGTATGTCCCCACTGTTGGGGCACAAGCTTAGCCTATGGATGGATAGGGAGAACATGCCATAAACCACCAAACGGGCCCAGTGCGGATTGACGGTTGTTAACGACTGATAATGCAGCCGGGACCAACGGCTTAACGTGCCTTCCGAAGCACGAAGGAGCTCGAGATGATAAATTTTTGGTCACCCATCCGATGACCTTTGCAAAAGTTGCTTAACCTCAGCACTCGCCATCGAGCTTATCGGTAGATAGGTCACTGACAGATTGCAGTCGATACATGTTTATGAAAAATGTAATATTATAACTAAGTAATAATCTGTATAGTGTACATGAATTGAATTACATTCTAGACAAAAGTATAATAAAAGGAACTTCCTTAACAATGGTGAGAAGTGGCGGGAATGGGGCCTTTGCCTAACAATAAAAAAATAGCAAAAAAAATTTTTTATTAAATTATTATTAAAAATATCATTTTGAGGAGTTCAGATTCATAATTTCATTGATTCGTTTTTTTTTGATAACGATTTCGATAACGTTTGATAACGAGCTTAACAACTTATCGGCAGCTTCCCATTCGATCACGTTTACGGAAAAAAAAAGCGAGAATTTGTATGGCGAAATTAAAAGTCTCCTCGTTTGTCACTAGAAGTCGCATTGTCATACAAATTCTTGTGATTAAATGGGAAATAAAACTCGCACTTGGAATCCTGTATACACACGAGCTGAGTTCCTAGCCTTGGAGGCGCCCTCGGGTTGTTCAACTCTCGATCCTATCCGAAACCCTCGGAGAATCTAATAGGGCACGGGGACACCCACTATAATGGTGATAAACGATCAAAACTCGCACTACGCCAGGCATATTTATTCCGTCTCACTCCTATTGTTAACTCTGTTTTCGTCACGGTCTTCACAAAATTATAATACCTATTTGCGCTCTGACCGTTTTGTTCTCAAATCGTAGCCATAAAATAAGGAGAATGCAGAAGGTAAGCTTCATACAAAAGTGATGAGCAACGCATGCATAAACAACCTCTCACGGACACGGATCTCGGAACAACTGCACTTGGCAGGAATATTACCGAAAAAAGCTGTACGTTATAAGTTTTTAATTGTACAATTCACCGCTTCACTGTCACCGCTTCACTGTCTGAAATATCCCATCGCACACAACAAAATTTGGTGACTCGTTTCTTTGTCGCACCTCCAAAAGGTGGAATAGTCTATCATCACAGGTTTTCCTTCACTTCACCTTCACCTTCACCTTCACCTTCACTTCACCTTCGATTTGCTGACGATATAGTGGTCATGGCTGAGACCCTGGAAGACCTCGGCACAATGCTCGGTGACCTCAACAGAGTCTCTCAACAAGTGGGTCTTAAAATGAACATGGAGAAGACGAAAGTTATGTCAAACTCACGTGTCGTACCCACTCCTCTGAAGGTTGGGGACTCTGCCCTTGAAGTTGTGGACGATTATGTTTACCTGGGACAAACGGTCCAGCTAGGTAGGTCCAACTTCAGCAAAGAGGTCAATCGTCGAATCCAATTAGGTTGGGCAGCGTTCGGTAAGCTACGAAATATCTTTTCGTCCGATATACCGCAGTGTCTCAAGACGAAAGTCTTGAGACACTGCGGTATGACCAGTGTGTGTTGCCAGTGATGACATACGGGACTGAGACGTGGTCGCTCACTATGGGCCTTATCAGAAGGCTCAAGGTCACTCAAAGAGCAATGGAGAGGGCTATGCTCGGGGTTTCTCTGCGAGATCGAATCAGAAATGAGGAGATCCGCAGAAGAACAAAGGTAACCGACATAGCCCGAAGAGTTGCTAAGCTCAAGTGGCAGTGGGCAGGGCACATTGCTCGCAGGACTGATGGCCGCTGGGGCGGAGCAGTCCTCGAGTGGCGACCGCGTACCGGAAAGCGCAGTGTGGGCAGGCCTCCAACAAGATGGACCGACGATCTGGTGAAGGTCGCGGGAAGCCGCTGGATGCGAGCAGCACAAAACCGGTCGTTGTGGAGATCCTTGGGGGAGGCCTTTGTCCAGCAGTAGACGTCTTTTGGCTGAGATGATGATGATGATGATGACAGGTTTTCCCTCCTTCCTATGATATGGGGTCCTTCAAAAGAGGCGTGAAGAAGCAGTGTGAGGTTAACTGATGCTACGTTTTTTTCACGCTGCACCAGTTATCTTCGCATCTGGACTCCATTACCACTTAACATCAGGTGGGATGGAGTCATTTGCCGAGCTATATATGTAATAGTTTACATACATTGAGCGATTTGTGTCCGTAACACCAATTTATCAATCGCAACTCAAGCAGTCGACAATTAACAACCGATTGCTTTTTTCGGTAATAAGCCAGCGGACTAGTTCGAGATAATATTTTAGTTGTGTGCGTTGCTCGAGCGTGCTTCTATGAAGTTTACCTTCTGCAGTTTCATTATTTTGTGGCTTCGTTCTCAAATCTCAAACCGTAGCCCTCCAATGCATAATACAGGCGTAGCTACGAGCCCTCGTAGTACGGAAGGCGCTACGCCGTAGCTCGTAGTTTATCCGTGTAAAATAATGTGATGGTACATTGATAATTTTGCTTTCTCCGTGTGTTATTTTTTTAACTTACGTCTACAGTGAGACTGGGTAGTTTTATTAATTAGTTGACTAGCTACTAAAATGGTATTAGTGGTTGGAAGAAATCGCTTGAAAGCGATAAGACCGCCAAATTGTAACTTTGTACATTATTTTTTTATTTTTGTTCATGTTTTGTTTTATAGTGTTGCAATAAAAGTATTATATATCTATCTCTTATACCGATAGTATGATTTTAAACGGCAAACGTCATTATCAACAGCTCATTCTATGTACCCACTGATGGGGCTTACCCTGTGAATGGAACCCACACGGGCCCAGTGCGGATTGGTGGTTGTTAACGACGACTAATGCAGCCGGGACCAACGGCATTATGTGCCTTTCGAAGCACGGAGGAGCTTGAGGTGATACTTTTTGGTCACCCATCCTATGACCAGCCTTTGCGAAAGTTGTTTTTCTTCTATCAACGTTTACCACTGTTATCATTCCAACTTTTAAGCGGTATTAAGGTATTATTTTATTATTCCACCTATGTTTGAAAAGATACATTTAAGCATTTTTTTTAAACAGTAATTTTATTGCTTTCTGAACGTAGGTAGAATCAGATTATGTAAAAATTACTGAGAATGAGTTTACTTCAAAAAAAAAATGTAGGTACTTTATGGAGCTTTTTCGACAAATCAACTGTCTATAAACTTCGCACGGCAAGGCTCAGAGGCTTTTCATAAGAACAATAGCATATATGGTCACCCATCCGGCGATACGACATTGCGAATGTTGCTTGACTTTCAAAAGCAGTATCCATCAAAATATACCTTAAAAATATTATAAATTACTACGTTACTTAATAAAAATAAATCGTATAAAGTTTTGAAAGGTGTATTCCAAATGAAAAATTAAAAACTAATAGAAAACGATCGCTCAGTTCGTTAGACGGGCGACGAATAAAAAATATTAAACTTATTACACATCTAGCAATGTTATTCATCATCCTTGTAATTGTTTTATTTTAAGTTGTCTTGTGATTAGATTAGTGATTAAAGTCTGCGATTGCTTAGGTTAAACAACTTTCGCAAAGGCTGGACATCGGATGGAGACCAAAAAATTCCCATCTCGAGTTCCTCCGTGCTTCGGAAGGCACGTAAAGCCGTTGGTCCCGGCTGCATTAGCAGTCGTTAACAACCACCAATTCGCACAGGGCCCGCGTGATGTTTCCATCTATAGGGAAGGCCAGTGGAGACATATAATGAGCTGGCGATGATGATGATGATGATGATTATAAGAGTCCTTATACTTTTCGGTATCCCATACAATTTCAAAGTGCAAAATTGTTAAAAACTACAGTTAATCAATTTTACTTTACCTGTAGTTTAAAACAATAGGTACCTACTGGTAAATTATTTTTATTTCCATTGCAAAGAAGAAGACAGAAAGTCTCCTTCTTCGCTGAGGATAATACCAAGATAAAGTTAGTTTACAACCTACTAGCATCCAAATTACTAACACCCGTATTTCTAAACAAGCCATTACTCGCTACTTAGCAATTACTTTGTTAAGGCGAAGGGTAAGGCACACTAGCGCCACTAATGGATTTAATTTGACAACTGCTAAACTAGATTTTTTTTCAAACATTGCGGACCTTCCGACACTAGGCAAACATCTATTATTTGATTAATAATTGTGCACTACTTTTAGGTTTGTTTTTGTATTTATTCGCTAACACCAAAAGTGGTCATTGTTTGTGAATAAATGCGATATCCCGTTTTGTGAATAAACCACGCAATAAAAAGTAGTGAACAATTATTTAATAAATACTATGGATGCTTTCCTGTTATCAGACGGTACGCAATGTTTAAAAAAAGATCCGGTCTGTTAGTAATTGTCAAATTATCAATTGGCGGCGCTAGTGTGCCTTACCCTTCGCCTGAATTTCATTCTTTAAACAAGTAACGTTCATTACTCAATACTAGGGTCTTCACTATGAATTCTTAGAGAAATCTTGATGAGTAAAAACTTGAGTAAAAATATTGGTGACTATTGCTTAGCTAAGTATTCTAACTTTTGATGTTTCTAACGTCATCGGTTTTTATAAAAGTTGCTACATAAAGTAATTACTTTTGCGCAGGGCAGACGCAAAACTGCGAGTTTGAAGTTTCTTTATGATAGCGAGCGAGCGGTACGTGGCAGTGGTGTGACAACGGCGGCGCACGACTACGAATACGCACGCACACTAATATCTGTACAGAGTAGGCTGGTGATTTAATTAGAGCAATGTTTACTTTCGTAAAATCAAAGGCGTTTGGGTAAAAAATAAGAAAAGTCTTAATATTTTTATATTCATGTTTTTTAATGGAAAAATAAGACAACAGTGACCTGCGGAATATCAATACAAACATTTTGATGTCGGATCATTGTTTCATTTGGGCTATATTTACAAAGTTTCTGAAGAAATAAGTTTTTAGATATCATTATTTTACGTAATGTTTATGCAGTTTCTGGGTATTTGTTTCAAATTCCAAGACAACCATGACCTTGTGAAAGGATCAAGCTAACCTGCACTAGTCCTTTTAATGTATAAGACCTATTCAGCGCCTAGCACTAGTGACTTAAAAACACGTAAATTTTCAAATTCCGCGCTGCACCCCCTTAAGTAAAAGCTTTTTACTTGTTTATAAATACGGGTGTAATTGTCTATAGTTCTTATAACATTTCTCGACTTAATCTTCCCGTTCGTGCGCAAGAATAAAAAAAACCAACCATACAAGTCGCCGATTGCCCTTTACCAATATATAAAATAAGAATAATACTTCAACCAATAACCTCTTCGGTAGTAATACATAAACGCCAGACTCTACTGCAGAGGTCGTCAACATTTTATATGCCCACCAAACAGATATTACATTTGTGGAGTGATCAATAAAACCTATTTATGAATAAAGGTACGTTCAGCCTTTCCTCACACAAAAAAGTGACGGATGACTTACTCGAGTGAGCCGTCAGCCAATATATAACGCGCTGAATAATTCAATTGGGATAATTTATGGGAGGTAGAGAGGCTGGGATTTTTCTTCAACGTTCGGAGTTCTGCGTACGATACCAGTATATTTATGTAAAACGTTTAGCTCGTTTAGAGAAGTATTGAAACTATGTTATATACATATATATAGGTATACGACGACCTCCGTAACTGAATGGCATGCACGCCGGATTTTGGGCGGCAATAACTCCGAGGTCCCGGGTTTGATTCTCGGTCGGATCAATCAAAACGAACTATTCGATATTGTGTCGGGTCTGGATGGTTGTGGTACCGTTGTTTCTGATTTCCACGACACAAATTCTTAATTAAGCTACTGTCTTTGAAGTCAGAGGAGTGTTTGCGATGTTGTCTAATATTTACAATTTATCTATCTTCTAATATATAAAATTCTCACGTCACAGTTTTCGTTGCCATACTCCTCCGAAACGGCTTGACCGATTTTGATGAAATTTTTTGTGCTTATCCGGTATCTATGAGAATCGACCAACATTTATTTTTCATCTCCCTAAATGTTAGGGGTAGTCCACCCCTAAATTTTTTTTTTATTTTTTAGACAAAATTTTTAATTTCTATTTTTTTATGATACAACATACAAAAATACATACAATCCTCAATTTTCACCCTTCTACGATCAACCCTTATTTTTTAATAGCCATTTTAGTAATTTGACCGATTTTGATGAAATTTTTTGTGCTTATCCGGTATCTATGAGAATCGACCAACATCTATTTTTCATCCCCCTAAATGTTAGGGGTAGTCCACCCCTAAATTTTTTTTTAAATTTTTATGGCAAAACAACGTTTGCCGGGTCATCCGGTATCTATGAGAATCGGCCAACATCTATTTTTCATCCCCCTAAAAGTTAGGGGTAGTCCACCCCTAAATTTTTATTTTATTTTTTATGGCAAAACAACGTTTGCCGGGTCAGCTATCTATATATATAAAAATCAATTGCTTTCGTTTGAGTCGCTAAAACTCCAGAATGGCTGGACCGATTCGGAATCCTCAACTACGGAGGCACTGGCTATCTTATCTTTAGCTGCCGGAACACAACAATGCTACGAACATTGATATTATAGCGACATATTCAGATAAGATGGTGGTATCTAGCCAGGCGGACAAACAAGCCCTACCACCAACCAAACCGAGTACACAAACATGTACCCACCGCTGGGAATCAAACCCGGGACCTCTGGGTCTACACCGGTGGTCTTACCGTGGACCACAGAGTTTTAAAAGTTTAAAAGTTTTTATCAGAATTGGACCCCTCGGGGAATCTAGCAAGGAAATGAGACACGCTTGCGTGGTGCCATTCCCTCTAGAAACCCTCTGACGGTGGTTCGATCACACGGCTAGAGGAACCCTTTAAAAACATGACGCTGAAAAGTCCATATTATTATGAATGACCTCATTCGGTCTTTTAGGCTGGTTTCACAGTCGCGCCGTCGAACAGCGCGTTTCAACAACACGCGCTTGACGCAAGGCGGACCTATGAGAAACGCGGCGCGCTACAACAGCGTGACTATGAAACGCATTTCTACTATCTAGCTAGTGTAATTATAACCGCGTGACTCTGAAATCAGCCTTAGCGACAGCAAACTCCATCCTAAGCTCAAATACTCGGGTGAGTATAAAGAGCTGTGTTCCTCTCATAAGCTTTTAACATTGGAAGATAGAAGAAAAGTGCTGGACATGCTCTTTCTACATAATGTCTGCCATAATGCTATAGACAACACCGAGCTCACGGAACTGTTCTTATAAGGCTGCAAGCTCCTAGGGTCCGTACTAGACATACGTCTTTGTTTCACGTACCGCTTGCACATACAAATTACTATCAAAACTCTGTCGTCTGTCGTACGCAAAATTTTTATAATAAACACTTTTGCTCAGTGGACCTATTCCATAATAATAATAAAGGTACATTTAAAAAATTAATTGTTGATATACTTAATAACAAGTGAAAAGGAAGAATAAAGTATAATATAAGTTATAATTAAATATTCAGACTCACACACACACACTCACACACACACCCCCTCACACACACACACACACACATCACTCACACCAAGCACACTGATATATACTGCTCTCAATTAATTTAAACAAAGTAAAACTGTAATTGGCTGTATTATTTAGAATTAAGTCTATTTATGTTATAAAAGAGCTGTGGTTTTTGTTAAATAAATAAAATAAAAAAAAAATAAAAATAAAAAAATACTTATTGATTTGAAAAATATTGGGTTTTAAAGTTTGTATGTAGTTGTAGTAAGTAAATAGCCTTTGACTGTCCCACTGCTGGGCAAAGGCCTCCATCATTGAAATCAAGTCATCACTACAATTGATGGGTAATGGCTTAATCACCACTCTTGCCAAATACGGGTTGGTGACCACAAACCGGGGCTATGCATCGGAAAATCCGAAACAAACTTTACACGACCTTTGAGTAGCGGGCACCGAGGCGTTTGTATGATTTGTATGATTTACCAAAATGTATAAAGTCTGTTAAACAATATAACTGATAGCTTTGAATACTAATTTAACGTATTGACTGAAATAGAACTGGAATTACATTAGCCTAGTCGTAGTATCTGCTAGGCATTAAACTAGAATTTACGTATTTTATATCGTCTAAGCTAGGTCATAGTCGCATAAAATTAATTTCCATGAAGTTGGAAGTCATTTTAGATTTGACTATTGTACTGTATTGTATTGTATTAATTACAGTTGGTACTTACAGTATTTATATAATTACTTTTTCTAATGATATTAATAATAATAGTTACGTTATAAAGTCTAAAACTATTTTTAAAAGCAAATTACAGTGATGTTTGTTACCTAGTCAATGTTTAAAAAAATATTTACTACGCCATCTAGTGTGCATCAACAAAACTATTTTGTAGCAGTGGCGCCATCTCCGAAGCGGCATGTAAACCATTTAGTAAACAAACGAAAGCGCCGCTCACGAGCAGTAGTGAATTGAATTGAATAGATGGCGCTGTTCTACATTATGGCTGAAGACGCCATCTCTTAGACTAATCTTGAACCAGATATTGTTGCTCAAATTTTAAAAGACTCACTGAACTCACACGCAATGCAATAGATGGCGCTAAAAGACATAGCCGTCGACACAGTACTTGAAGAAATTATTTTTACTGCCGTTGATGTTTTATAGAGAAAGATATACCTTTTTAACTAGTACACAGTATTTATAACTACCATAAAATTCGAGGGAATGACTTAAAAATACACAAATACACAGATAACACGAATTTCATTTCATTTTATTTCTTTTAACCACCAGAGGAGATTGAAAATGTATACTATTCGACAGTTTAAGAAATAACATTGATTTTCTTTGAAATTTTACGAGATGACAGCTAAGAAGTAGATTCAACTGACCCCTATTTGTCAGTTTGAAACCGATCACTGGCTTGCGGACTACTAGGTACTCTACTTATTGTATTTTGTAAGACAAATATTGTTTATATTTTTATTTTCAATGATTCCTAGATTCCAAATTTGTTTTATTTTAAGAATATTAAAAAACTGTTTTTCGAAAAAGTAAAACTTAGTCTCTTTACAATAACACCAACACTAAATAACTGACCTACACACATTCGGGTCGGCATTATTCGGCATTTCCATAATATGGTAAACAGCCGTTCGGCATACCCTCTTAAGCCGGAGGCAATCGCCTTTTGTTTATCAAATTAAACTAATTTTTTTGTGCCAAATCATAGGGTACTTTCTCCAATTGAAATATAAATTCAGCTTTAAGTACCTAAGTACCTATTTTGCAACTTCGTTTGCGTGCTAAGTAGACATAAAACAACTTAGTATATGTACTTACCTGTTGTTGCGTTCGTATGGTTTTCTTGCGCATTATTCTTATCTTCTTTAGTAGTTTTCGCTTCGCCTTTTGCCTCAGAGCTAGTGTTGCACCCCATTTTTAAATAATTATAATTTATACTTATACTAATTTGACACTGATTTATACAGACGACTATGTACAGCACTACTTTATGGTTGGTTTATCGTTTTGATACTATATCATAGTTGCATTTGTGCGTTTGATGACCATCTGAAACAAGGAAAAAATGGAGTTAGTTATTTTTATTACATTATAAATAGTGCTTGGATGACCGAGCTTTTTCGATGGCGCAGTGGTTAACGCGCCCGGTCTGCGAGTGCTGAGGTTAAGCAACTTTCGCAAGGGCCGGTCATCGGATGGGTGACCAAACATTTATCATCTCGAGCTCCTCCGTGCTTCGGAAGGCACGTAAAGCCGTTGGTCCCGGCTGCATTATCAGTCGTTAACAACCACCAATCCGCACTGGGCCCGCGTGGTGGTTTATGGCCCGTTCTCCCTATCCATCCATAGGGAAAGCTCGTGCCCCAGCAGTGGGGACATAAAAATGAGCTGAAGCTGAAGATAGATAATTTGAGTTAACTAAAACGAGTTTTTTTATGTCTTATGGGTAAGCAGTTGGCCTTTATCATACTTGATGTTTAGTGATGATAAGGCCGAATGTAGAAGTGCACTTCACCCGGAGTCCTCAAATACCAATAGGAAATACGAAGATGATGATAAGCCAGGCGGGCAAACGAGCCCTGCCACCAACCAAACTGAGTACACAAACATGTACCCCCCGCTGGGAATCGAACCCGGGACCTTTGGGTCTAAACCGGTGGTCTTAACCACTAGACCACAGAGCCCGAATTTATATGACAACAGCCTCGCGGGTGCCAAGCCTGAGTTTTATTAGACATCGATCACGTTAACGAAAACGAAAAATGAAACAACGCCATCTGGTGGAACAGGTAGGGAGTTACATTTTTGAAATACCAGCTTCAAGAAACTGCAAAGCTATGTTCACTGGAACCTGTGATGGGTATCCCATCAAAAACATAAATGTGAAATGAGAGCCAAGTTCAATATTATGATATATGCCTTGGTTGTTGACTTCAACGACAAAAAAAGTGAGAACTAAATGGGTGCCAAGTTCAATGGTCAGTCCTGAAATTTATTTATAACAATAAATTTTAGGACTGAAGAAATGATTTTTTCTTACAACTTAGGATAATATATTGAAGCCTTGGCTAGCTCATATACGAATTATTATTAAGTACCTACTAAAACAGTCATGAAAGAGCCCTATGTTTGATGGCTAATTACAACCAGCCAGCCAAATTTCCGGAACTTACAGCTTTAGAACTTGCGAAGGCTATAATATAATAATATAATATAATATAATATAAATTCGTATATGAAAACTAGTCAATTCAAACCTTAGGCTTCAATATACTCGTATTATCAGAAGGAATTACATTTTAAGTTGTTATAAAATATTTTATGTCAAATTTTTTCAGCATTTGTGTTTTTGTAATTTGTGTCGCAACAAAATTTGCGTTAAAATTATTTAAACAAAAATAATTTTAACGCAAATTTTAAATTTTATGTTGTTATAAATAAATTTCAGGACTGACCATTGAACTTGGTTCTCATTTCACATTTATGTTTTTGATGTGATATTATTACTTTTTGTACAGAAATTAATAGTAGGTACTTATTCATAATAAAATTAATACCAAATGGTTTCTGTTAATCTACTGTATTTTCCTACGTTTACGGAGTATAATCGTAATAAATACGAAAGTCGTCTTATACTCTTAGTTACGAATATAAGTAGTTATTAAATAGTACTAAAATTGATATGTATGGATTTAAAAAAAATTAAGTGTGGTATTCCACTCGTTATATATTCACGTGAAGACCTTAAAATCCAAATAAAGACCGGCTTTCAATT
The DNA here is from genome assembly GCA_963082485.1 of Eudonia mercurella. NCBI lineage: Eukaryota > Metazoa > Arthropoda > Insecta > Lepidoptera > Crambidae > Eudonia > Eudonia mercurella. The sequence continues at coordinate 6,662,550 of OY720047.1, read as the reverse complement.
TTGATTGCTGATTCTTACATTACAGGCATCTATAAGTGTTCGAATAAATTAATTAAAAAATATAATAAATTGATTAAAATCCCAACTACCTATCTGGATACCTTGAACTTTCTCTGGAACTGGGTTAGAGTTTTGATCTATCTATAGATCAGTCAGTGAGTCAGTGATAAAAATGACGATTTTTGGACGTTAATATTTACATAAGCGTTTGAGGCGTGTTTTTGAAATTAGGAGCACATAAGTATCTCGCAAGTCTCAATATATATGAGCCAAAGACATGTTTATGTGAAATAGTTTTTGAGTTATGAGGGGGTCAAAAGTGTTCGTGTAATATTACACACGACACGGTGCTGCTCGCTAGTTCTGTTAGCTTAAACTTGGCTTGACACGCTGGCGCGTGTCTAGATATGTGTTATGTTGTGGTGTTCATTAATAGTTATATACTGTTCCATTTCGCGGCAAAGACCTGGCATTATAATCAATTAGTCCTCGCTTTAGTTAATTATCATCATCATCATCATCAGCTCATTTTATGTCCCCACTGCTGGATCACGAACCTTCCCTATGGATGGATAGAGAGAACGGGCCATAAACCACCACGCGGGCCCAGTGCGGATTGGTGGTTGTTAACGACTGCTATTGCAGTCGGGACCAACGGCTTTACGGAGGAGCTCGAGATGATACATTTTTGGTCACCCATCCAATGACCGGCCTTTGTGAAAGTTGCTTAACCTCAGCATTCGCAGACCGGGCGCGTTAACCACTGCGCCATCGAGCTCCTCGGTTAGCCTAGTTGATTAGCCTTGTTTTAATCACAACTCTTGCCGAATGCGGCGGGGTGATGACAAACCCAGGCTATGAATCAAAAGTCAAATTATGATATCACAATACTAGCTATAATCATGTCGATTTATTAATGAATTTATGAATTATACTCTAGAATGGGGGATGCCCCATCATCATCAGCTCATTTTAAGTCCCCACTGCTGGGGCACGAGCCTTCCCTATGGATGGATAGGGAGAACGGGCCATAAACCACACCGCTGGGCCACGCGGGCCCAGTGCGGATTGGTGGTTTTTAACGACTACTAATGCAACCGGGACCAACGGCTTTACGTGTCTTCCGCACGGAGGAGTTCGAGATGATACATTTTTGGTCACCCATCCGATGACCTACCTATGCGAAAGTTGCTTAATCTCAGCAATCGCAGACCGGTCGCCATCGAGCTCCTCATCCAAACCACCAACACGGGGGAACCATCCCCCGTCCCTTTCTAATGTTAGCATTCCATAAATAGGGGGGAGGCGGACTAATGAATCTAATTTGCGAACTCGTGGGGTACACATGTCTGCACATAACGGACCACAAACTGTTAAATTTCCTCATAGGCTCTCAACTTTTTAACTCAGGTATACAATATGCAAAAAAACGACGGGTTGCACTCTGGGAGTGCCGGCAGAAGTGAAAACTTGAATATTAACGTTGTGCATTTTTGATATTTATTATTTACACCCATAAAAAAATTGTTAAATGATAAAACTTACATGGCAATACTGCCGCGCTAGCAGTAAGAGCCGCTAACAGTAAGAGCAGCAAGTCGATTTTTTTCAAAAATGAGTTAAGTACATATTCTGGATCACGTAATGCTCTATAAACTGGCCTTACTCCCGTTTTTCTTGCTTCACTGGAACCCAGAAATACCATTAAGCATAACAGCAGCAAGTCAATGAAATGATTTTTGATGAAAAGCAGGAAATATATATACTAACTTCACGGTAATTAGTGTTCCTCCGACATCTTTATTCTACTTTGAAAAAAAATTAAGACCTACTAAAACTTATACCTAAGCTAAAGTAAAAGTAAGTAAAAATTAAATCGAAAACTTTGACCGCCATTTTCTCAACTTTGACATTTCCGACTTACTGCTCTTACCCTTAGCGCGGCAGAATACTTTTGTTGACACTTCGGTAGGTAGGACCTTTGGCACCGCCACCATTGATGGAAAGTGTGGTCACATTAAAATATTAGCTAGATTTTGGGGTAATTTGAGCAATTTCGGTACAAAAAACTTGCGTTTTAAATGACGATAACTTTTTTATTTTCATGAATAATATTAGTTTATTTTTTTTGTTATTGTTATTTGTATACTTTTGTACCCCCTTTGTCGGAATAAAAATATTTATATAACTCGATCCGGCGAGTGGGCACGCGGGCCCAGATAAGAGCGGGCCCATTCGTTGGAATTTCGCCCATTCTTTGCGATCGGACAGGGTTTTACCATTGAAAATGGTTATCAGATGCAAATCGCCTGAGACGTATTTTTGACCATAGCTCCGAGAATTTTGGGAGAATCAAAATGAAAATAGTACCAAGAGTTGAGGAATTTATCAAGACACGTGTGAGTGTTTGAATTTTGAAAATCGGCTGAAAACCTTTTTTTGAAATTTTGAAAAATGTAAAAAAATCGGGTTTTTTGAGGGGTGTTTGTATACTGAATTGTAAATATTTCAAAAAAAAACCGACTTAAGAAAAATTAAAAAAGGGGTCCTAGGGTATTAGATTAGCTACAAAATGGCGAAAAATTTTTAAAAATTGGTTAATAATTGTGACCTGTAGGTGGCCCCTTTAGATTTGGTATTGTAGAAAAATGTAAAAAGTATTTCCGTATATAAAAAGTGATGTAGCTACTTTGATTATTGACCGATCATCACTTCTGACATCTGTGGGCATGATAATGGTGTTATGAGATGCGGATGCAGGCGAGAAGTGCATTCATGTTGGAATTGTGTTAATAAAATGTTTTTTTCGTAAATTGTTGTATTCATTTTCAATGCTCCGATTTATGCGGGGACTGCGAAATCTGTGAATTTTTCTTACATAGTTGACAATATATTGAAGAAATTCGACAGTTTTAGATACTTAGCTGATATGCAGGTGTCTGTACATTTGAAACATTCACCAAGCAATGGAAACATTTTAAATGAGGTACCATTTTCTCCGACGCTATTGTTAAGAACTTTTATGCAAGCGTTTGAAGATTTGGAAGTTTGAAACTTTACCGATTATAAATGCTAAGTTGTTTAAGCGGTGGTTGGTAAACAGAAGGGCGGGTATTTTTAGACTGCTTTTATTTAATTTTCTTATGGGTAAACACTCTCTACATCTCACCTGATGATAAGTGATGATGATGATGATGATAAGGCTGAAGGTGGAAGCACACTACTGAGGCACTGACTTTCTTATCTCTAACTGTTGAGAAACAACAATGCTATAAACATTGAGGTTCTGGCGATATAATTATTAAGATAAGATGGTGGTAGCTAGTGAGGAGGATATATTTTAATTTAGTCACTTATCTCTCAATATCAATAATCAATAATGATAATTAATGGAACTTTTATCATCATCATCATCATCATCATCATCAGCTCATTTTTATGTCCCCACTGCTGGGGCACGAGCCTTCCCTATGGATGGATAGGGAGAACGGGCCATAAACCACCACGCGGGCCCAGTGCGGATTGGTGGTTGTTAACGACTGCATGCTAATGCAGCCGGGACCAACGGCTTTACGTGCCTTTCGAAGCACGGAGGAGCTCGAGATGATAAATTTTTGGTCACCCATCCGATGACCGGCCTTTGCGAAAATTGCTTAACTCCTCCTCACTCATAAGGAATATAAAGCTATCCTATAGTAAGTAGAAAAGATTTTAAAATCGTTAAAACGTTAAATCATTTACGATTATTATGTATTATTAATTTTACGCAAATTTTGTTGCGAACAAATTACAATTTAGAATTTATGCTCTCGTGGCTCTGGTGGATAGTTGGTAGTGCACCTGATCCGGCAATGTCATGGGGTTTGGTTGGTGGAATTTTTTCAACACTTTGTCTTTTTTCAAAACGTCAAATAATTTATTTATAGCCTACTATAGAAAGTGTCTCCGGACTTCGGGACGCACGTAAAGCCTGGCAGCCATTTCGATCGCATAATCTCTTTCGTCATAAAGTTGTTTGGCATAACAGTTTCAGCATAAAGTTTTCTCGCATAAATTATGATAAGCAGAGTGTTATAAACCCATAATGGTTTCATCGGCATAATTTTAACTAACTATATTCTCTTTATCATAATTTTAATCAGCATGAATATAAAGAACCTAATTGCTATACGTCTAAATTTTTTGATATATATATATATATATATATACAACTTGTTTCAAAAAAACCCGTTAGGCCTGAAATGTCAGTAGCTATACATAAAACTGAAGTGGTGGGTGCTGTTCTTTAAGTTGTAGGCACAGTAGTTTCCGAAAAAAACAATATCGAAGTTCAGCAAAAACATCGCTAAGATTTTTAAGAGATCCCCAACACTACTGATCAGCTGTTGAAGTCATTAGCTTCTAAATCAAAGATTATTATTTTTTTCAGACTAGTCATCTATCGGTATTTGTGCATTGTGTGTGTAACAGTACAGGGACCTTTAATCTAGTTAAAGTCCCTTTTAAAAGATTTTCCAAATTAAATACTTGATAGTTAAATTTATACTTATTCAGATTTGCTTTATAATTCACAATAACAGCTGTCTGTTACAAATTTTATAGATAACCTAACAAAATGTCGTTACGTTTGAATCAATTTATTGACTAATGACGATAAAGAATATTTTGGCTCTCGCCCTACATGGTTTAAAGAAAGGACATAGTACTTACTTTGAAGATAACGACGTCTACGACTTCGCCATATAAGATTCCGTTTGTCAAAAGCATCTGTGTATAATTTGCTGACAAAAATTGAGCATCGTCTGGAGTATGCAACAAATAGGTAGGTGAGTTGTATGCGCTCGTTGTATTTACGAGCTTGTATGTATTAAAGAATTACGCTATTCATGACTTCTTATTTTTACAATATTATCTGTCAACAAACAATCAACACAACAGACAGAATATTTGATTGAAGTTATTCAAAACGTCAAGCAGACATATTACCCTGGTTAATTAAAAATACGCAGCGCCATTGCTCACGCATGGTATGAATGTGCTTTTATGCTTGGTGGTTAATTTAATATTTTCGTTCGTTTCCGTTTCCGTCACAGCACAGAGTAACTAAGCGAGAGTAACTTATCCATAGATTAAATCATAAGAGTAAAGTTATACTGGGATAGCTCTCGTATAGTAGATATTCTCGTATAAATTGGATTTTGGTAAAATCTACCCTAAATACATTTAGCGCTAAACACGTTTAAAATATCATTCCATTTCTGACGTCTGTTGGAAGTTGAAAGAGACAGAATGATACTCTAAACATGTTTAGCGCTAAACGTATTTAGTGAGTTTTGGTGCAAGCCGACCTAAGAAGTAAAAGAGAGTTTAATAGGTAGGTACGGGAACAAGAATCGTAGCTGTTAGCTAAGTAGGTACTTACATAACTTATGCGCAAAACCTTTCTGTAGTTTGATCTTTGAAATTGAATTTTCCCACCTCCTTTTTTTAGAAATCATGTTGACCTGGTACTTTTGGTAATATTTATTTAGTGGGTTCCGCATAATAATAATTGAAATTAAATCATTTTACTCTAACGGAACAAAAGATGGATACTTAGCTATTTATTATTACACAGTCTTTTATAGCGTCGCAACATATCGGTTGATAGATGGGATATGTGGGTGAGTTTTCACTTACCATGCTAACAGTAGGATCATCCCAAGATGCAAGAGAGAGGAGTTGCCTTTTCGCACTTGTTTGTTCCTTTCTTTTGATTACCTGACATTGTTTTCTAAAGTTTACGCGAACACTACACATTGAAATGAAATATTTTTTGTAAACCAAGTAACAATAAACGCGAGTAGATCCATGCAAAAGGTTTCATTTCAATAATCGGCTACCGATCACGTGTCGTATTGTGCCGCCTTCAACAGACGTCAGAACCTAGGGGTTCTATTAATCATTACATTAGGATGTAAGTTTGTAAAAATGTGCAAACGTTACTATCGCGTTTAAGTTAAGTTTTAACAGATAGATCGTAATGGTATGTAAATAAGATCGAGAATTTAATCTGTTAAAGCAAACGCGATAGTAACGTTTGCACTTTTACAAACTTACACTAACCGCCGGTTGCACCAAAATTGATATACATTTACAAATTCAGTTTTACGTTTTACATAAACTATTCCGTTACTTTCACGAATTCGTAAATGTACGTTGCACCAACAAAATACGAGTAAAAGTATCAGTAAAATTACTTGCCACACAAATGAAGCGTTAATTTTACCATTTTACCTCAGTAGTTTTTTACTACCATGGTAGTTTTTATTTTACATGTAGTAAGCCATGATAATTAGCGTCATAAGTGTCAAAAGCGTGACGTTGATGGTTTGTTTATTATTGTTTGTAGTTTTGAAATAGTAATGAAAGTGCATTTAATAATGGAAAATATAATTTTTTCCACCAATCCGCACTGGGCCCGCGTGGTGGTTTATGGCCCGTTCTCCCTATCTATCCACAGGGAAGGCTCGTGTCCCAGCAGTGGGGACATAAAATGAGCTGATGATGATGATGATGATTATTTTGGAAGATGTCATTCTGCAAGAAAAGTAAATATCTATCTACTTACAATAACGTTAGGTACTTTATTGAGCTTTTTGGGGATAGGTCGTTATTGTTTATTTGTATGTTTCGGGTTTTCATATACATTAGCGATGGTGTAATGATGGTGATTCGTTTCGTTGTGAAGTACCTAGCTCCCCGTAGGTATTAAAGTTTAAGTTGTAGATTTGAAACTGATCTTGAAGTATTAGATGGAACTTCATGTTCAATACATCTGCAAATGTAATGTGCCGTGGTCTTGCTGATTCGATAGCGGCACAAAAATCGCTACCTTCAATGAGCATTTGGATTACTCTAATATTTGTTCTCCGACGACGGCGAGTGATATATTGAATAATTTCACTATCAATGTCAGAACTTGTGGAAGACATTATCGTCATTTATTCTCTCAGAGCACGTTTCTTTAAATAAATAGAGCGTTTTCTAACCTCCAACACGAATTGCAAACACGAACGAACTGTCAAAACCTTATACTTTTACGTTATGAGCAGGGTTTGAGCTACGTAAAAAGTAACCGTATAATGTAACCGTAAAACGTATCGCAAAGCGTGGTACAACAACGTTTTACATTATACGTTTACTTTTTACGTTACTTTTTACGAATTCGTAAAATGAAAATTTTGGTGCAACCGGCTGTAAGGTTTAGGATGTAAAACAAGTTATTACTCGTACAACACATAAACAGTTAATTCTGGAAATGTAAATCGTATCCTAATTTTAATGCGGAGTGGTTTCCCAAAAAACAGAAACTACACAGCAGTAGTACTAGGAAAGCAGTGACTGCAGATTTTGGCTTTTCAATGTTTTTACGGAACTCCAAATACAGAAAACTTAGATTTTTACCGCATAGATTGACAACATTTTTCTAACACGTGCTTTGAAAGCAGTTTGCTTTTTATTTTGTACAAATCAATTTGATCAAGCTGCTGAAGCTGAGCCGTGTTATACTACAGGTTAGAAATATTACAAATAATACAAAACACCACACCGATTTATCTTTCGTTTGCTATTTTACTTATTTTAAGCCCAACTCAGAAATAAACATTATGTTTTATTTTTACACAAGTAGATTACCTACACTAAACAAACAACTAACAATAATCAAAATTAAACAATATCAAAATAGTAATCAGTCTTTTATGATTAATTAGGCCGGTGTCCTTTAAGATTAAAAACCCAAATTAGATTATTAAATCCGTACAAAATGTTGACCACCTCGTACTACTAGGCGGTCAGAACTAGTCAGAAGCATAGACACTTCTTTCGTGAGCTGTCGCCTAGCCGCCCCTGCCGCCGCGCCGAGCGACGGGCAGAAGGAAATTGCATAGTGGTATTCGCGCATAAATCAATGTGTATGTGTATTTTTTATGTTTTACACTAAAAATGATAAATAAATACACATCCGATAAAAAATTACTATCTGATGTTGTGAATTAGTTATTAATAAAATTTGATTGTCAATGAAGTAAATTGTAATTTTATGTAATGTACTACTACGCCATGAATCGTCTATAATAGACGTAAAAACCTTGTTAATGATGATTGAACACATAATTTTATTATTGTTATTATTATTTAATTGTAAGATTTTAATTTCATATGAAACTTTTCAACAGGCCTTCGTACCATGTACCATTATGTTGGTTTAATGCTCTAAAAAGATTATAATACGCAAAAATACCGTAATTTTGACATCTAGCATTAAAACTTCAGAATAAAACTCTCATCTCAGACGAAATATTATCCGTGTAAAACAAAGCGTACCATGGTTTTTTCTAAAGTACCTGAATTTTGACAGGCCGGCCGGTGTCATAATTTTTGAGTTTTTTTTTATTTCATTCAGTCGTCCATATGTGTGTTTTTCGTGTGTTTCTTTAATTGCGAAAATGGCTATGTTCTCCAATTCCGATTACTACGAGATGATGTTGTGCGTGGGACGAGCTGATGGAAACTTAGCTCGCGCTCGTGACTTGTACCATGAACGTTTCATTGAAGGCAGAGCACCTGCTGACCAGCGACGGTTACCATCTTACCAATGTTTTCGTGAAATGACAACACGTTTGCATTCCACGGGATCCTTTCATCGTTCACGTGGCAGTGGACGTCTGAATACGTTAGATGCAAGGCGAGAAGAAGAGGTGCTGGAAATCTTCGAAGACGAACCAACCATCAGGACGAGGCGTGCCGCGGCGAGGTTTGGGATGAACCATGTCACAGTTTGGCGGATTTTTCGAGCTGACGGTCAACACCCTTACCACTACCGGCGTACACAGGAGTTAACACCAGGTGATTTCGCTCTCCGAAGAAACTTCTGCGAGTGGTATCTGCGGCAGCTAGAAGCTGACCGCAGCTATGTGAACCGGGTCATTTGGACGGACGATGCAACGTTCACCAAATCTGGGATATTAATATCCAGTGTGTATGTACTAGGAGCACAGAATACAGTGTCTGAAGATTAGGTATAGGCTACTCTGTGGGAGGTACAGAGTAGACAGGAGTCGTTACTCCTGGTAGGTAACATAACGTCATGAACCTGAAATAGTCATGTGCCTTAAAATAGTCGATATTTTTATTAATCATTAAAATAACTCTTTTTACTGAAAACTAAATCTTAATGCAAAGGTTTTAAGAAATTTACAGAGGACTCTTGATAGGATGTACTTTAACAACCTTTACGTATAACGGGTAATTTTGCAACACTTTGTATATATATATATATTTATTTATAGTATTTAATATAGATAAATACTTGGTGTTTTATTTTTATTTATTAGACAACAGAAATACTAGCTGCTGCTAGGTCACGTGACAGGTTAGAAATTGAAGGTAAAATTTTTTAATTTCGAGGTTATTTTGTTTATTAGGCAACAGAAATCTAGCGCCATACAAAAATAGTATCTTTTTTTGCCATGCCGGTAAGATGCCAATAAACGTTATGATTAGTAATCGTTATTGTAAAAACATTTATGCATGAACGTTTGATGCTGATATTTCATTATTATAAAAGAAGTTATTGGTAAGTAAAATATGCCTAATGATTTATTCTGAATGAACATTATGCGAAACGAAGACAATGCCAAAAAATGTTACACAGCCTTAAAATATGCCTCTTTAATTTATGCAACCCAATATGGACCCGTAAAGCCGTTGGTCCCGGCTGCATTAGCTGTCGTTAACAACCACCAATCTGGGCTCGCGTGGTGGTTTATGACCCGTTCTTCCTGTGACGTTTCCATCCATAGGGAAGGCTCGTGTCCCAACAGTGGGGAATTAAAATGAGTTGGTGATGATGGAAAGATACGAATCACATTCAGTTGAACAAACGTTTTATATAAAACTAGCTGACCCGGCAAACGTTGGTTTGCCATATAAAATATTGCTGCTCCACTCCTATTAGTCATAGCGTGATGTAATATAGCCTATAGCCTTCCTCAATAAATGGACTATTCAACACAAAAAGAAAATTTCAATTCGAACCAGTAGTTCCTGAGATTAGCGCGTTCAACCAAACAAACAAACAAACTCTTCAGCTTTATTAGTATAGATTTTTTACTAGCTAGTTACGAGTATTTCGATATTTAATTGTATTTTCCTTATGCATAGCAAGATTAATTAAACTTGACTCATTGTTAATTATAGATATATATATTTTTCCGCAATAATTTTTTGGTGCGAACAAATTAACTATTGGTTTATAAAAAGGGATTTTAAGCACAAAAAGTGTCATTGAAAAAATATTTAACTTTTATGTTTGCATACCATACAATAATGCTTAAAGTCCCTAAGGACTCGTTAATTAATAAAGCAGCCAAACAGACAACAATAAAAAAGTAAACAGCAATCAGCCATATTATCACGTTCCGTTTCACGTAATGAAAATGTGGCCATCAATTACTGCAGAGAGGTCGCGTGACGCTGCACAGTTTGGGCGCAACCGCGAAAAGGAAAGTCGATGCTAAAATTAGGTTCGAACCTTTTCCATTGATAACTAGTTTTGAAACTGGGTTCTTAGAAAATATATTTTTATCCCTATTCCTAAAATAGACTTTAAGGTATTTGTATATGGGTCATCGTAGCCTGAAACAAATGTTTATCCTATTCTATTCTAAGCGGTGATCCGCGGTTTCACCCGCGTTAAAAAATATTTTCCGATTTTTGCAACATTTTTCATTGCTGCTCCAATCCTATTAGTCTAACGTGATGTAATATAAGCCTATAAAGCTAAGGGTAAGGCACACTAGCGCCACCAATTGATAATTTGACAATTACTAACTAACCGGATCTTTTTTTAAACATTGCGTACCGTCCGACAACAGGAAAGCATCCATAGTATTTATTAAGTAATTGTGCACTACTTTTTGTTGCGTGGTTTATACACAAAACGGGCTATCGCATTTATTCACAATTAATGACCACTTTTGGTGTTTGCGAATGAATACAAAAACAAACCTAAAAGTAGTGCACAATTATTAAATAATAGATGTTTGCCTAGTGTCGGAAGGTCCGCAATGTTTGAAAAAAAATCCAGTTTAGCAGTTATCAAATTAAATCCATTAGCGGCGCCAGTGTGCTTTACCCTTCGCCTTAAAGGATTTTGTAGTAAAAGAATTAGCTTAGTGTTGACGGTGGCTCATTTTAATTAAATGTTGGTGTACCTACGGCCGAATAAAAATGTCAACGGGACGCCGCGCTCCGCCATCGCCGTAATTGCCGCCAGCGGCGAGTAGTCTGTAAGCATCACCGGGCGCGAGCGCATGTCGCATCGATCTATTGCAAAAACACGTGTTTGCCGAAATAAATGTGTGGAAGCATTTGAATCAGCAACCCATAGTTTACACTTAGGGTAGAGAATAATGGAAAGAGCTACACCGACAAGAGTGCAGCTTATGAAATTTCCTGGATAGAAAAAAAATCACCTTTAAACAGTATCTATTAACATGATTATCTTCTTCATTTACTAAAGTACGTCGATGTAATTAAGAAATACTTTTAAACGTAGTTCTTATTAGAAAAACGCTATTGTTTTATTTTTTTAACAAATCATCTAGTGCCTTACAAATAAACAAAGAATAAGGTCCGAATAGTTATTCCGTGTTTTGTCTTTTTTACTCTAATTTGAAATGACGTTTACATGACAGGAACAAAACACGAATTAGCTATTCGGATGCTTCTTGGCGGGAAAGTGAAGAGTCATGTCTGTGGTTTTGTTTTATTTTCTAAAATTTGTGTTATGTCGAATATTAATGTGAAGTAACCGTTATACGTTCCCTGTGTGGTGCCGGTGATAAAGAATTGCATCACCCCATCTCTTCCCGTGGGTGTCGTAAAAGCCGACTAAGAGACTATTCCAGAGGATGGGCAGCAGCATCTCTCTGAGGTTAACTCTCAATCAACTTACTGCGATCGCCAACCCGCCTGCCAAGCGTGGCGATTATGGCAAATCCCCTCATGTATCCTTATGTATCCTTGGGGGAGGCCTTTGTCCAGCAGTGGACGTCTTTTGGCTGAGATGAACCGTTATACGAATAACCGTTAAGTGTTCGTGAGTGTGCATGAGTGTTGGCAAATGAAACAAAACAGTACAACGTCACTTTTCAAATTTTCTCAAGAAGTCCTCCCGAGGACTTAGTAAAGCCCCACATCTTTACTGAGATAGGTACTCGAGGGGTTGGGGGTCTTTTCTCACTTCTCATTTCTATTATCATTCATCATCATCATACAGGAAAAAAGTATTGTTTATTTATACTTGTAAGAAAAATAACTTTGACACTGGCTAAATGTGCTAATCGCACGAAGCCATTAACTAAAGGAAAAAAAACTATTCGGAACTTATTCTTTTTTTATTTTTAAGGAAGCTAGATTATAAATAAATAGTGTTTTTTATTTATTTTTTTAATAGAATCCAGTGGATCACGCACTATTTGCATCCCGTTTGCTTGTATGCAGAATGACTGAGATCGCTGTTTCATGGTTGTCGCCGCCTTACGTAAATAGATGACAACGTTGTTTTGACGGCCCGATCTCTAAATATTCATTCGGCAATATAATTTTGTTTTGGCACGTTTAATGTCCTTTCCTACGAGTACAGTCATAAATTGGACGAGAGTTTACGACCTAAGTCTTACGTCTAGGTCTGGAGATAGACACAGAGAAATCTGAATCATAAGTGCCTAACAAATAAACAAAGAATAAGATCCGAGTAGTTATTCCGTGTTTTGTTCCTGTCATGTAAACGTCATTAGAGTAAAAGAGACAAAACATGGAATAACTATTCGGACTGATTCGGACCTTATTCTTTGTTTATTTGTATGTAAGCTTTGATCGAAGTTTGTAAGGCACTTTGCATCACTAATTAGTTACAAGGGCAATTTATTCAAATTATTAAGGCTGCACGGTATCCTAAGCAATGAAAAATTTAAAAAGATAGAATGTGAGTTTGGATTGGCATTGACAGATGTCGGCCGCATTAAAGACAAACAATGCGTGTGTGTCAAATACATGGTAAGTAGTGTGTGTAATGTTTTTGTTGATTTAATGTATTTTATATGCATAATTTTAAAATAACATTCAGATAACCGTCTCTATATAAACTATAAGTGTGCGAAATTTCATACTCCTCCGTACCCGCAATTTTCGTAAAAACGGGTACAAAGTTTTTGCTTCACGCATTAATATATAGAAGATGTAGCTAGCTAGCTAAATGTAAGGCGTTAAATTAAACGATAAGCATTGATGTAGGTACTCCGGTCTCGACCTTATTCTTTGTTTAATATCAGGCACTAAAAGAATATACTGAGCGCTTAGATATTGCGAGGAACAGCAGATTATAAAAGCACTTTTTAGGGTTCTGTACCCAAAGGGTAAAACGGGACCCTATTACTACGACTCCGCCGTCCGTCCGTCCGTCTGTCAGTCTGTCTGTCCGTCTATCACTATGCATGTATCTCATGAACCGTGATAGTTAGACAGTTGAAATTTTCACAGATGATGTATTTCTGTTGCCTCTAAAACAACAAATACTAAAAAACAGAATAAAAGAAATATTTAAGGGGGCTCCCATACAACAAACGTGATTTTTGCTCGTTTTCGCTCGATATTGATAACGGCAACAGGGACGCTTGAAATATTCACAGAATATTTAGTTATACTTGTATATTCACTTTAAATATAAGTAATTAAATTAAAATAAATCAAATACTTTAGAGGGGCCCCGATACAACAAACGTGTTTTTTTTTGCTGGTTTTTCCTCGATATTGATAACAGCAACAGGTATATAGACGCTTAAAATATTCACAGAATATTACGTTATATTATATTCTTTAAAAATAAATAATTAAATTAAAATAAAATTAATATTTAAGGGTTGCTCCCATACACCAAACGTGTTTTTTTTCTAATTTTTTTCTCTGGGTTTAATAACGATAACAGCAATTTTTTCTTGGTCTTAATAACGACAACAAGTAGAAACTTGAAATATTTTTATAGATAATGGTACCTACGGAACCTACGTGCGCGACTCCGACTCGCAATTGGCCGGTTTTTTCATAGGTTAGTAGCACCAGTGTTCGACACTTTATGTCCAATCTTCGACTTAGTTTTTGTGGCTAAAAAATAACATAGATTTCATTAAAATAATACAGGATCATAGCTAGGAAGCAGGTGATCTTTATTCGTTGTTGCTGATGGCTAAGATCAGTTGCTGACCCTATATATAATGATCAAGGCCCGATTTTTTCAATCCTCAGATAAGTCTTATCTATATATTAATATGTGAAGCATAAAATTTGTACCCGTTTTTACGAAAATTGCGCGGACGGAGGAGTATGAAATTTCTCACACTTATAGTTTATATAGAGAAGGTTATCCGAATGTTAAATTTTTTTAAAAATTATGCTTAAAAAATACTTTAATTCAACAAAAACAACATTAGTAACATTACACACACTACCATGTATTTGACACACACGTATTGTTTGTCTTTAATGCGGCCGACATCTGTCAATGCCAATCCAAACTCACATTCTATCTTTTTTTTTTGCTTAGGATACAATCAGTGCAGCTTTATTAAAATTACGGTCGAATTTCGACCACTGGGCGACCACTAGTCTAAATAAGATTGTCATTATGTCAAATTATTCAATGAATAAACTTTAACTGACGATTGAAAAATCAGCGTTAAAGGGAAAAAAGGTCTATCTCTGGTTTCTGTCAACACTAGTGACTCTACCTAAGTGCAATTTCTATTAAGTGATAATAACTTAATTTGAGGAGCTCGATGGCGCGGGAGGAGCTCGATGACGCAGTGGTTAACCCGCCAGGTCTGCGAGTGCTGAGGTTAAGCAACTTTCGCAAAGGCCGGTCATCGGATGGGTGACCAAAAAATTATCATCTCGAGCTTCTCCGTGCTTCGGAAGGTACGTTAAGCCGTTGGTCCCGGCTACATTAGCAGTTGTTAACAACCACCAATCCGCACTGGGCCCACGTGGTGGTTTATGGCCCGTTCTCCCTATCCATCCATAGGGAAGGCTCGTGCCCCAGCAGTGGGGACATAAAATGAGCTGATGATGATGATGATGATGAACTTAATTTTGGTAGGGATACGTCGCTTTTTTGATTAGCAACCGTTAAATACAATTCATGTTATTAAAATCTCATGTAGGTATTTGTTTGAGTAATAACAATGGCTATTAACCTAGAATTTCTGTATCCAAAATGCTTAATTTATAAAATCTAATAAATTTTATTATAATTCTGAATGTTCATTTACTTTGTTAGTATTATTTTTATTTTTTTTAACAAAAGAAACATAGCTTAATTAAAGACAAAATAAAACCTATAAAAAGATATGTCTTCCTGCTGGCAACATTTCCTTTTTGGATTGCCAAGCTAATGCGCATATCAGCTAAGACGTCTTGAATGGTAGCAGCTTAAATCAATAGTTATTTTTATATTCAATAACTATTGATCACAAGGTAGCAGGTACATCATTGTTAAGACGATTCTGAAGTGCTTATTTATTAAAGGACAATGGGCAGAGGTGGTCCAAGAGCCTCCACTGATGAAACTTGTAAGAAATGAAAGCTTATACTTGTCATACGATTCTGGCAAAAGATTATTAAAATCCGTCCCTGGATTTTTTCTTATGGTCACGTTAACCTGACTATAAATAATAAGATTTTACGTTATGTGTGGCGCATGTTCAGACATGTTTGTGTCTGTCTAAATAAGATACGGTATCTCGTTTCTTCGTCCGTAATCATCATATTTAAATTCATCATCGTCATATTTAAATGCTTGGTCACAGTGAACTGTCATGCATAGACACGCACGACCACCACTTCATGTGTTAGAGCTGTCCACGCGCAACCCCTCTGCGCTTCATGATAAAGCGGAAGAAGTATTGCATTCAAAGGTGGGACAATGTCAATAACCACGTTAAAATAATCACCACGTTAAACGTAAAATCATGTCAGGTTAACGTGACTATAAAAAAAATCCAGGGACTGATTTTGATAATATTTTGCAAAAATCATATAACAAGTATGTACTTTCATTTCCCACAAGTCTCATCAATGGAGGCTCTTGGACCAAGTTCCATACATATTTGCTCATTGTCCTTAATTTAAATAAACAAATTTCGAATGTGACAAAAAAATGGTTAACACTCCAATTAACGGGACATAGGACGTCACAGTGCGCTATTCCCATGCGATTCCTAAAAGAATATCGTTACAACAGGTGCCATAGTTTCCTATACTTATTGACAAACAAGTCTATTAAATTATTCATAGGTTAGGTACCAACAGGTATTCACAACCTTGGTTTGAAGCAGCTGTTGCTGTCATATCGACCAAACGGCGCCTAGGTCTTCAAACGATCTAGGTCACAGCCAGAATTGTTAAACGATAGACATTTCTATACTAATATTATAAAGAGGAAACCTTTGTATTTTTGTATGTATGTATGTTTGCAACGAATAAACTCAAAAACTACTGGACCGATTAAAAAAATTCTTTCACCATTAGAATGCTGCTTTATCGCTGAGTAACATAGGCTATATTAAAAAAATGCGGTACGTAATTCGCCGGGTCAGTTAGTATTTAATAAGGCTAAAGTTGGACTTCACCCGGAACCCTCAACTACTGAGGCTATCTTATCTCTATCTGTTGGAAAATAACAATACTATTAACATGATGCATAGATTGTATATATACATATAATATATATATACATATATACTATATATATATATATCGTCTCACTGCCGTTTCCGAGAGAGAGTCAGGCCACTGGCTCCAGGCTTTGCCATCTGCCAATGTCGGTACCTTGTTAGACGGGCCGTCTCTTACTCTAGCGGTCTGCCTCCGTTTAGGCGCAAGATTAGTCCACCCTCACCGCTGTATATGTGGGGAGGCTGTTGACGAGCTTGGCCATCACGGCCTCTCTTGCGCTCGTAGTGCTGGCCGTATGATGCGTCACTCGACACTTAACAGCATCATCCGCAGTGCTTTTGCCACCATTGGTTTACCAGCTGTCTTAGAGCCAGCTGGTATCTCTCGCAGCGATGGCAAGAGACCTGACGGAATGACCATCGGGCCCTGGAAGCTTGGCAGGCCGTTGGTGTGGGATGCAACCTGTGCTGACACCGTGGCTCCCTCGCATGTTCGCGCCACTTCACTTCATGTAGGGGCTGCTGCGGTAAGCGCTGAAAATAGCAAACGGCACAAATACGGAAACCTAGGTCGAAATTATTTATTTGTTCCGTTTGCGGTGGAAACAATGGGTCCATGGGGGCCGGAGGCAAAGCAGCTGGTTAAAGAGTTAAGTGCTCGCCTTATTGAGGCCTCCGGTGACAGGAAGGCTGGCAGCTACCTTTGCCAGCGTATTAGTTTGGCAATCCAAAGGGGCAATGTTGCCAGCATTCTTGGGACCGTTCCCATGAGCCCACAGTTGGAGGACATCTTTTATTTATAGGTCTTTAGTTTTTAATTTCTAATTATTTTTTCTCTGTTTTTTTTATAGTTAAGTTCTGTATTTAAGTTTGTTTAGTATAGTAAATAAGTAAGTATGTGTAGTTGATTTTCCTATCGATCTATAAATAGCACGTATGAAATTATTTGACTATATTAAAATAACATTATTATTTATAATCCATCATTTAATATACTACAATTTATTACTTTTGTGATTCTATTTTATATGTTAGATTAGATTTATAATAAACTCCACCAATAAACTGCCGTATACATCTACTATATATATATATATATAGACCATAGAGCCATAGACCTTTTTGTCTATGGTTTTTTGGCAAATAAATATACTTATTATTATTACTATCGAGGAGCTTGATGGCTCAGTGGTTAACACGCTCGGTGTGTAAATGCTGAAGTTAAGCAACTTTTGCAAAGGCCGGTCATCGGATGGGTGACCAAAAATTTATCACTATAGGAGCTCGACTCCTCCGTGCTTCGGAAGGCACGTAAAGCCGTTGGTCCCAGCTGCATTAGCAGTCTTTAACAACCACCAACCCGCACTGTACCCGTGTGGTACTGGTTTGTGGCCCGTTCTCCCTATCCATCTATAGGGCAGGCTCGTGCCCCAGCAGCGGGGACATATAATGAGCTGGTGATGATGATGATGTTGATGCTATCGCGACATATTTAAGTAAGATGGATAGCCAGGTAGTAACAAAACGAGCCCGATCGAACGAATCCAACCCGGAGACCTTTGGATCCAAAGACAGTGGTCTTAAGAGCCTGACAACTTTGAAACAGCGTTCACTGTCGATCTGCATACAAGGAAAAGGACTTCAAATAGCGCGTGATGCTCTGGATTTAAGGCAGTCTGTTTAGAGGTTACTTTGAGTTTTTTTTATACGAAGTAATTTCGTAATTCTCTATTTTGAAAACAATAATATTTTTGCAAATAACATATATACTATTACAACATATAATTTTCTTGGCGATTAATGTTGTATACTTTTTTATAAATCATGAACGCATTTCACAGTTATCAGCGCCTTAACCACTAGACCACAGAGGCTGTTCACATATAATAATTATTACCCACTGATATTTTTCTATGTCAGGTCCCGCCTGAACAAAATGTTAGAACGAGACACAAATACTTCCGTCTCACTTTATGTATTACGTTAATTGCAGCCCACAGCCCACGTGCACAAAATAAGGAGACCTCAGAAGGTGAGCTTAATAAATACCAATGGTTCCACGGAAAACCAGCGCCTTGGCATAATCATGTCATAGCATTACTCTGATGCAACCACATGGCCAGCAACTAGTTTAATTTTAATTTAATTTAAGTAATTTTAGCTGCAAAATTGCTTGGTCAATATTTTTTTTGATGTGTAACATCTTTCCGCTCGCTTTTTATATAAGCAATTTGTGGGAGTGATTTCGTGAAATGGGACGGAAGTATGTGTAACAGTGTAACAGGAAGTCAGAGAAGCCGCCATTTTGTATATTTAAAATCGATATTATGAACATATTATTGTTGTATTTGACATATTGTGTCATTTGACTATCAAAGGTCATTTTGATATATCAAATGTCTTCTAATGAGTATTTACTGCATTTATTTTTTTCAGAATATAATGTTAAAATTGCTTATTACTAAGGTGAGATGTCAAATGTTACACATCATATGCGACTACTGTAAGGCTTACTCGTTTTTCTTTTCTTTCTTTTCTTTCTTTATCTTTGAACAGCTCGCAACAGTCCGAGCGCTGCTGTTGCGAGAAACCATCTAAGTGTGTGTAGGGAAGCTTGTGGTACATCACGTCGGGGTCACCACTGTAGGGAAGCCTGTGGTAGGTAGAATGCCACATCGAGGAAGACCAAAGGGAAGATCTTCCTCCGAGGTGGGTGGTATAGCTTGGGGACCGAGGTGCAACGGATGTTAGTTGGAGGTGCTGAAACTTTGCTACCGCGATGCGGGCTTCCCCTACTATTTTATTGTCGTAGTATGGGCAAGGTCATGGGTATGCGTTTGTGGCGCCATCTGTTGACACGGTTGAGAAGGTGTTTCTACGTTTCGAGTAATATGCGGCGTATGCGGTAGGTGGCGCCGCCACATGTGCATTGCTCGAGCGCCTTTGAATAAAGCTCACCTTCTGCAGTTTCCTTATTTTGTGCCACTTGTTCATTAGTGGAGTTGTAATTAATAATGATGATTGCTCCCCACAGCAGGGCTAAATAAGTAGGTACCTACACTCCGTCCCATTTTACCGTGCAGTACAAAAGGACCGTGTGACCACAGACCCCGTAAAAGGGTTTGAAACTTCTCCGTATAAAATAAAGCTGGATTATATAAACACGTTGATTCGCCTACCTTTTATTCACACCTATTTTTTAATTCTCAGATTGAATGCGAGAAATCGTAGGTCAATCCTAAAAATCTAAATTATTTAGATTTTTTGAAATTTTCATTTGTTGCTGTACACTACCTAACATTTTCCGCTCAGCAGTGGTCCTATAACTCAAAGGTCGAAAAGAAGAAGAAGAGAAGAAGAGAAGAAGAAGAAGAAGAGATCGCTTTAAGCTTTACTTTTTTATTTTAAGTGCTAATTGCTGCACTGAAGCGGAATTAAATACTTATAAAATACAGTGAAAAACTTAAACGCCTACCCGACACAGCCAGGAATCGAACCTGGGTCTTCCGCAATCCAGGTGGCTGCACTGACCGCTATGCTACCGGGAAGGCTGACGTAAGCGCTGAATTTTGTCACTGCTTTTTAATTTTTGAATGCTTTTATAGCAGCAGAGTGCCATCTATCCAACGGTCATTGCAACCGATGGCCGCCCGGATTGCGGAAGACCCAGGTTCGATTCCTGGCTGGGTCGGGTAGGCGTTTAATTTTTTATTTTTAAGTTTATTATTTTTTATTTTATTTTTTTTATTTATGAACATGGTATCTACAGTACTTTATAAACTAAGTTACATGTAATAACTATACTTAACGACTTCTTGGCGGGAAAGTGAAGAGTCATGTCTGCGGTTTTGTTTTATTTTCTAAAATTTGTGTTATGTCGAATATTAATGTGAATTAATGGTGGATTATTAACCGTTAAGTGTTCGTGAGTGTGCATGATTGTTGGCAAATGAAACAAAACAGTGCAACGTCACTTTTCAAATTCTCTCAAGAAGTCCGCCCGAGGACTTAGTAAAGCCCCACATCTTTACTGAGATACTCGAGGGGTTGGGTGGTATATCATTTCTCATTTCTATTATCATTCATTTTCATCAAACAGAAAAGAAATATTGCTAATTTATGTATTGTTAGAAAAATTACTTTGACACTGGCTAAATGTGCTAATCGCACGAAGCCATCAACAAAATGAAAAAAAAAAAAAAAACTATACTTAACCTACTGCCAATTACAGATCCCTACTTTGTAAAACTGTATATTTAATTTATGTCGCTTAAGCGAATTAGAAAACTAAACAGATAGACAACACAATAATTTAGAAACGGCAAAACAATTTAAAAAAACAAATAAATTAATGTAAATCAGTGGTAGGTAGGTACGCACCGAACAGTGCGAGTGCGAGTTGAGCGTGTGAGTGTGTGAGTATGTGGTATGTGTGTGTGTTTGTGTGTGTGTAGTGTAAAATGGACATTAAATGTGGTGCATGAGGTTGCATGTATGTGCGTATAATATGCTTGTGAGTGCTCTTTGTCATTTATATTTTTGTACCATTTATGCAGAAAGATAATGAGAATTTAAATATTTTATATGACTTTACTATATTTTTAAGTATTAGTACGAATAGTGTACAAAGTCCTAGCCAGAAAAGGAAAATGTTCTTTCCTCAATAGACTTTGAATGTTATGTCTGAGGCATATGGTTGGACTTTATTAAAGAAATTTGTGGGCAGGCCTCCAACAAGGTGGACCGACGATCTGGTGAAGGTCGCGGGAAGCCGCTGGATGCGAGCAGCACAAAACCGGTCGTTGTGGAGATCCTTGGGGGAGGCCTTTGTCCAGCAGTGGACGTCTTTTGGCTGAGATGATGATGATGATGATGATGATGAAAGAAATTTGATAGTTTTGGATACGTTGATATGCATCCTGTAAAATGTACAAATAATTTTTAACGCAAATTTTGTTGCGAACAAATTATAAAAACAAATGTTGAAAAATTTTCCATTTTATAAATAGCTTGCCTACTTCTTAACTGATCTTTAATATTTGTAAAAATATTATGATCGGATGTTAGTGACGGGTAGTTGTTGACATTGAATGGGCGCCTTTGGCTTTCAAAGTAAAAAGTGTTGAATGATTTCGGCGGGCTGGTTAGAACCACGATAGCTCAATTGGAAGAGCACCTGACCCGGTATGTCAGAAGGGTGCAGTTTCAAATCCTCTCGTGGAAATTTTTTCAACATTTGTGTTTATGCATCCAGTATTAGTTAGTTAATTAGAAGCTGAATTTCTATTATGCCAACAGCAATTATAAAAATTTAGCTTTTAAGTACTTTGAAATAGTACTAGAAATATTATAAAGTTATGTATGATTATGGAAGAGCGGAGCCTTCTGTTACAGATATTTTTATGTCTAATAGAAGGCTCCAAATAATAATATTGTATATATTTTTCTAGTGCTGAAATAAAAGAATTTTGATTTGATTTTTGATTTGAGTATATAAAATACTATGGAAAGACACTAGCTCCCATATTACAGTTTAAGCTAGCTTGGGAGCCAGCGTTTCTTAAATTGTGTAAGTACAATAAATATAAGTTCAAATCATCTTAGCCAAAAGACGTCCACTGCTGGACAAAGGCATCCCCCAAAGGATCTCCAACAACGAACGGTTTTATAAAAAATAAAAAAGTAATTAAGTTTGTTATAAGTACAAATAAAAATAAAAAACTTAAAATTGTAAAAAACATAACTGTTCCATACATTTTGACCGCGTTAGTTAAGAGTATTAGAGTTATTTATTAAATCTATGCATCTCTAGCTTTGCGGTGTCATTAAGTATAAGCTCAAAGCAAAAGCGCTTTATAATCTCTTAGTTTGTTCGATAAGCGGCTACGTGTGCTTAACTGGCTTAACCCACTTTTAGAGCTGATGCTAAAAATAGAAAGGCCTCGGTAGAAAGCTGTTTAAGGACAAAGGCAGTGCAAAACTTGGGTTTCCTTTCTTTGAAAATAAATAAAATTTTGACTGTAAAATATAAAAAAAAATTAATAACGGACTTATAGCGGTCTTTGTGGTATATTCGCAACCAGTTCGGATACCCAAAGGTCTCGGGTTCGATTCCCAGCGGATTTACATAATGTACTTGGTTTTGATGGTGGTAGGGCTTGTTTTAAGTCTAAATGGATATCAAGCATTTGTCTCTATATATTGAGTCAGTACGAATCAATGAATAATTTTTTTTATCTACATGTGAAGATCTTTTAGCTGACGTTTTTTTATGTACGATATCGTAGGTATACAAAAAACCACAGCTAAATAACATATCGTTAGATGTTTCTAAAACGAAACGAAACGAACGAAAGAGGAAACGTTGCTACGTTTCCTGGTAAGAGTCAGAGATCTAGGAGAGTAAAATTTTGCAGTTCTCTTGTCGTTATCGTGATCCAATGGAGTTTAATCTCGCACTAGGTAATCAAAAACTAGTGTTCGTACCGTTGGGTTACCTTGATGACCCTGAATCACAATTATTTATATATATTTTTTTTTACAAATTTATTAAATTATATTTTTTTTATATTTTGAAATATAAAAATGTTAATTCATAAAAAAAATACTATGAACCAACCTTATCTTGTGTTTAATTTCCTTTTGCTCAAGCCACCTTCACATTGGGACCAATAAGCCCTTAGAGAATATTCAATATTGTAATCGCCCCAAAACCTAAATGAATATGGTCCCAGTTGACTATTATCAAATTAGAAAAGGTGGAACTGGTCCCTGGTCCTAGTTTTAGAGTGGAGCCAAACCTTCTAACCCGAACCGGTAAACTTCAGAGGCCGTTTTTTTACTAAATTAGAGTGACTTTTAAAATAATAATATCTAAATTATCATGCTTTTTGCAAAGGAGCGGTAGAATGCCAGCTGTCATAGAACTTAACACGCGAACCGAGGTGTGGTACACTAAATACCATTATGTTAAATAATTGACAAAGTGATGTCATGTAGGTGTTTCTAATTCTAATTAAAGTTCATTGATCTACAAATGTAGTCGTTGACAACTACCGGACCGCACTAGTTCTCGAATGAGGAGCTCTATGGCGCAGTGGTAAGGGTGCGCTGACCAAAAAATGCCAAAAATGAAGTTACGGTTAAGTTGATATAATTGATAATACTATCGTATTAAATAAACAAAATATATATTTAGTATCAAAGGGAACGTGTTTAGTCCAATCCATAAA
Organism: Eudonia mercurella; assembly: GCA_963082485.1. Taxonomy (NCBI): domain Eukaryota; kingdom Metazoa; phylum Arthropoda; class Insecta; order Lepidoptera; family Crambidae; genus Eudonia; species Eudonia mercurella. The sequence goes on along the minus strand of OY720047.1, from coordinate 6,638,543 downwards.
TTCATAACACACTAAAGTTTTTTCTACAATATCATTTAAAGTTGGGCAAAAATCATGAAAACGAGGGGCGGCGTTTAGTTGTTATCTTATAGTTTATCTAAAATATTGTACCTCTGATTTTGTCTAAACAATCACCAATGGTCTAAACTACAAATCGTCCGTCTCACATTTCAGATTTATTGAGCGGTTTTTAAATATTCCCCATACAAAATTAGTATGGCCGCGCGGCATCAAATAAATATGGACGAAGACATTTCAAATAAAATATATGACACTTGTCACTTACGGACGGCGCACCCTTAACGCGCCCGGTCTGGGATTGCTAAGGTTAAGCGACTTTCGCAAAGGCCGGTCACCGGGGTGATCAAAAATGTATCATCAATAGCTCCGTGCCTCGGAAAGCACGTAAAGCCATTGGTCCTGGCTGCATTAGCAATTGTTAACAACCACTAATCCGCACTGGGCCCGCGTGGTGGTTATGTCCCGTTCTCCCTATCCATCCATAGGGAAGGCTCGTGCCCCAGCAGTGGGGGCATAAAATGAGCTAGTGATGATGATGGTGATGATGATGATGATGATGATGATGATGATGATGATGATGATGATGATGATGTTGATGATGATATTGTCCCACTATTCTATAAAGGCCTCCAACATTGATATCAAGTCATCGCTACAATCGCTTTAAGGGTTAAAGTTACTCGCGTCTGTAGGTTTACCCTTGAGACCCTACACGTGACCCCTGGGTGGTGCTAAATGAGTGACACAGTCTGAGTGGTAGAGTCACGCTGCGTTGCAGCACGAAATGGGCCGGCTTGCCCGGCGTAATACCACCCTCTCACAGAATATCGGCGTGAAACAATGGCACTCGTTGCTGTTGTTTTTCGTCCGGTGAGTGAAAGTACCGTAGGCCCATCTCTCACTCCTCCCAAGCCAGATGCGGGTTGGTGATCATACCCCGGGTGATGCATAGGAAAGTCCGATAAAAACTTTGCTCGACCCAGGAATCAAACTGCGGAACTCCAAATATCGAGTCGAGCGCTTTAACCACACGGTCTAGGCAATACTTAAAAATGTTATTGGTACATGCATATCAAACTATCCAAAACTGACAAGTTTCTTCAATAAATTATCAACCACATGCCATATACATAAAGCTCAAAGTCCATTGATGAAATTTGACAGTACATCAGGCAGAGGTCGTCGATCCCCATTGAAACTGGCAACAAAAAAATCTTCTACCCACAGTGAGTATTTATATTAATTGTAACCTTCCTACCCTACGATAGCAGGCGAAAGATTAATGTTCGGGCCACACTAAGATCTTGAGAAGGCTGACCTGACCACCCCTCTCTCGGCCGCAGATGATTTATCACGTGACAGGACACGTGGAGTGACATAGGCGCGGCAAACCTTTTTCTACAATTTTTTTTCCGCTTATCCATTATTATCTGGCGATTTTGGATGGTTGTTATTTGTTACGTACAGACGCCTGGACCTATGCATAACTTAAATATTTATAAAATACAGTGAAAAAATTAAACGCCCACCCGACCCAGCCAGGAATCGAAACTGGGTCTTCCGCAATCCGGGCGGTTGCACTGACAGCTATGCTACCGGGAAGACTGACGTAAGCGCTGAAATTTGTCACTGCTTTTACGCGGACTATTTTAAAAAAAACGTCCCGCCTTCTTTGTCTAAGGCCACTAGAGCTGTTCCGAAACGTTCCCGTAAGTTCCTGCATACCATACAGCAAGATTGAGGCCGTTTAGTTACATACAAATTGTAATTCAAATTCAAAATCATTTATTCAGTTTAGGCTACAAATAGCTCTTATGAACGTCATTATGCCATCGGTTCGTAAGTCTACTCTGGGCGGGAGATCTTGTACTGCGAAGAACCGGCAAGAAACTCAGCAAGTGTCCAGATCTTTTCTCCCTTACATCGTCAAAAATATTGGAAAATGCCCTATCATAAAAGGACATTTTCCATCACAAATATAAAAACACATAATATAAAGGACAATCACATGAGAAAAAAAAATAGTTTGCAAAAACACCATTTAGCAGTTAAATTTTTTACAATGTCATACAGTACTAGTAAAAGTCAAAACCTGTCTAAGAAAAAACAAAGTTAAACTATAGTTGATAATAATAAAATTAAGACAAGTATGCAAGAGCAGACCAGCCTCCACAGGCGGCACCCGTTCACGAGTATGACATAATGAATCAGCCATCGCTTCGCTCAACCATATTTTAGGGAATGTAACGACCCGACGCACATGCCACCACCGCAGAGACAATAAAGAGAGCATGACACACCCAAGCTACTCTAAATCAAAACTAATTGAAATGTTTAACTTTAACTTTTTTTTTTTTAATGTATGAGATAACATTTCATTAAATTTTAAAATGCTGGTGTTTTATTAAGTCACTAACTGTTCCCCGACCTCCCGCGTCGCATCGCGTCGCGCAAATCGCTATTCGTCTGCATCTGCATCTGCATAGCCATCGGTTGCAATAACCTTTGGGTTGAAGGCACTGTGCCGCAATAAGCTTTCAAAAATTTAAAAAAAGCACTGACAAAATTCAGCGCTTACGTCAGCCTTCCCGGTAGCGTAGCGGTCAGTGCAGCCGCCCGGATTGCGGAAGACTCATGTTCGATTCCTGGCTGGGTCGGGTGGGCGTTTAATTTGTTCATTGTATTTTATAAATATTGTATAACTATCATTTTTTAATTCGAACCAGTAGTTCCTGAGATTAGCGCGTTCAACCAAACAAACAAACAAACTCTTCAGTTTTATAATATTAAGTATAGATTAGTATAAATAGGTTTGCAGTTTGTACGACTGTGACATCGAAATATGTAAATGCTTTCCGAAGCGTTGAGAAGCCCGGGATATTATATTTCAATACATAAGTACTTAAAGAACATTATGTCTTAAAACGTTTTAAAACTAAGAAACTCCGGTACCTACAAACTTAAATTTTTTCCAACCATGTTTATAGCAAAACTTCGCTACGGAAAATTGAAATTAAAAATGCATCGAAGGAAACTGCAACGTTGCATATTCCGATAAAGTTTCTAGTGAACTGTTTCTTCTGCATCTTTAACAGAGTAATAAAACTGTTTCTCATTTAGTTTTTTTGTCGGTTAATTAAAGCTGTTATAAGGGTTAGGAGTTTTAAAACGCTCGATACCGGTGTTCAAAATCCTTTTGATACTATAATATAAGTACGTAAAATAATAATAATGTTATATTGTGAAAGAATAATATATGCCAATACTTGTGACATCTTCATACTAATTTTAGTTCCTATAGATGTTACAAGATGGCGGCGCGGATCTACTTTCTTAATCGCGCTATCAACATTTCACATGAGAATCAATATAGTCATTTGAGTTATCAAATAAAGTTGTTACCTTCATTAGAGCAAAAGTACTCTTAGTGGTTTTATTTTCAACCCTATTAGTATTTACATACAGTCCCCAAGGTATACCATTTAACACCGGAAGGTCTTAGGTTAGGTTCAATTCCTAGGTCGGGTAAAGTGTGTTTGGATTTTTCAATGCATACCCCGGGTTTGTCATCACCAACCCGCATTTGGCAAGCGTGGTGATTAAGCCATTACCCATCAATCGTAGCGATGACTTGATCTCAATGATGGAGACCTTTACCAGCAATGGATGGGGCAGTTATAAGCGGTTTATATTATCTTACGTATCATTATGGCGTCTGCAACTATGCCAAAATATTAAAAAAACCGGCAAAGTGCGAGTCGGACTCGCGCACGAAGGGTTCCGTACTTTATGACGTATTAAAAAAACTACTTACTAGATCTCGTTTAAACCAAATTTCGGTGGAAGTTTGCATGGTAATGTAAATCATATCTTTTTTTTAGTTTTATCATTCTCTTATTTTAGAAGTTACGGGGGGGGGGGGGGGGGACGGGGGGGACACATTTTACCAATTTGGAAGTGTCTCTCGCGTAAACTATTCAGTTTATAAAAAAATGATATCAGAAACCTCAATATCATTTTTAAAGACCTATCCATAGATATCCCACACGTATGGATTTGATGAAAAAAAAATTTGAGTTTCAGTTCTAAGTATGGGGAACCTCCAAAATGTATTGTTTTTTTCTATTTTTGTGTGAAAATCTTAATGCGGTTCACAGAATACATCTAATTACCAAGTTTCAACAGTATAGTTCTTATAGTTTCGGAAAAAAGTGGCTGTGACATACGGACGGACAGACAGACAGACAGACATGACGAATCCATAAGGGTTACGTTTTTTGCCATTTGGCTACGGAACCCTAAAAAGATACTCAACAAAGCTAAAAACATGTAGGTAGTTATAATCCAAGCCTTATAACGGGAAGTAACAAAAACTATTTTTATAGGTGTCATAGACATGCCTTTATACCCGACGGACGTTTCGACCGAGTTCCACCGGCCGTGGTCTCGGGCTGACTCATTTGCCTTTAATTAAAATGGACCGCGAAAGTTTAAAAGTGTGTGTACTCGTAAATAATAACTATGTAATTAATTAATTACTATTAACCAACAAATTTGATTCACCGTAACAATCTTTTACATTCCGCCGTTGGTTGCCAGCAGGGTGATCCTCTGGGACCTGCAATTTTCTCTTTAGCTATACACCAAATAATTTCGAATCTAAATTCTAAATTTAATGTCTGGTACCTCGATGACGGCACTTTAGGGGACAAATCGGATTTAGTTCTCGAGGACCTACAAAGTTTAATAAACCAATTTGGCACTATAGAATTGGAACTAAATTTTTCAAAGTGTGAATTATACATTTCAAATTCTGTGGCCCCGAACCGTAGAGCAGATATAGTTACTGACTTCAGTCGCCTGGCCCCCAACATCAAAATTCTCCAAGATGACTCGTTATTTTTATTAGGCGCACCGCTTCTCGATGCTGCCATCCCGGCTTTCATAAACGGAGCGATTGCAAAATTCAATTTAACTTCAGACCGTTTATTCCAAATTAATCCTTACACATGGCCTTATTTATAATACGTTTTTGTCTTTTCGTTCCAAAATTTACTTATGTTCTTCGATGCTCCCAACTCTGGCTTTTTCCTGCTCTATTGTCCAATCTAGATAATTTAATTAAAAATACTCTTGTTCAAATTCTAAATTGTCAAATGAACGACCGCATTTGGCTACAGGCTTCACTTCCTGTACGTTTCGGAGGCCTCGGCATTAGAAATTTGTCCAGCGTGGCCCTGCCAGCGTTTTTGTCATCTGCTCATAGCACGAACAATCTCTACAGGAAGATTATCAACCCATCTTTGGGTTCCGTAGAGTTGTCGTGCAAGGCAGATGCTAGTAACGCTTGGTTATCCGCCTCTCAAAATTCAAATCTACCTTTAATTCCACAATTACAGAAGCAATGGGACGAGCCGTTATGCAAGCAAGTTCTGGAGGGGCTTAAATCCACATCGGCTGACACGGCCGAGCTCGCTCGTCTCATTGCCGTCTCTGAGAGAGAGTCAGGCCACTGGCTCCAGGCATTACCATCAGCCAATGTCGGTACCTTGTTGGACGGGCCGTCCCTCACTATAGCGGTCTGCCTCCGTTTAGGCGCCAGGTTAGTCCACCCTCACCGCTGTGTATGTGGGGAAGCTGTTAGCGACCTAGGCCACCATGGCCTCTCATGCGTTCGTAGTGCTGGTCGTGTGTTACGCCACTCTTCATTAAACAGCATCATCCGCAGTGCTTTTGCCACCGTTGGTTTACCGGCTGTCTTAGAGCCAGCTGGTATCTCTCGTAGCGATGGCAAGAGACCTGACGGAATGACCATTGGGCCCTGGAAGCTTGGCAGGCCGTTGGTGTGGGATGCAACCTGTGCTGACACCGTGGCTCCCTCGCATGTTCGCGCCACTTCTCTTCATGTGGGGGCTGCTGCGGTAAGCGCTGAAAATCGCAAACGGCACAAATACGCGAACCTGGGTCGTAATTATTTATTTGTTCCGTTTGCGGTGGAAACAATGGGTCCATGGGGGCCGGAGGCAAGGCAACTTGTTAAAGAGCTAAGTGCTCGCCTTATTGAGGCCTCCGGTGACAAGAAGGCTGGCAGCTACCTCTGCCAGCGTATTAGCTTGGCAATCCAGAGGGGCAATGTTGCCAGCATTCTTGGGACCGTTCCCATGAGCCCACAGTTGGAAGACATCTTTTATTTATAGGCATTTAGTTTTTAATTTGCTATTTTTATTTCTTTGGTTTTTTTTAAGTTCAGTTAAGTTATGTTTCTTTTTTTTTGTTTTAAGTTTTGTTCTGTAATAAATTTGCATTTTATGTTTTATTATGTATATTAAAGGTATAATTATACATGTATGTATTATAAAAGGTCACTTTTTATAAACTGCAAATATTTTGACAAAACATCTAATTATATCAGAGAAATACGGCCTTAGCATTTAAAAAAAAATTCAGGCTAGTTTTTTTTTTTTACTTTTCCTGACACAAAAATTGTAATATTTTTAAGAGCGACCTCTCTGTTGGTTTTAATGAAACTAGGGGCACATGTAAGCGGTGAAGGCATTGCGGCCTCTTTGTTTCTGCTCCTTTGAATTGAAACTACCGAAAGTGCTTTATTTTTCTTTTTAATCGAAATGTCTTTTGGCGTTTTTCTTGAAAACTAGCGTATAAAAATTTAAGGTTTTTTCATAAAAATAGTTAATATATGTTGAATTTATCCTCAAAATATTTGCAGTTGATAAAATGTGACCCTGTATATCTAATTCCAAAATATTCCATTGTTACTTTTCTCAGAAAAGTCTATAAAAGGTTCTTACTTTAACTTAGGATTCAGCGTCATAACGAGCACCAATAATAGATCCCCTCTTGTCTGCGTTTGATTTCTCAGAAATGTTCCTACGTTCCTCTACCCTTATTGAGAAATTATTTTATTTTTATTAATTTGAAAATTTACGTGTTTTTAAGTCACTGGTGCTAGGCACTGAATAGGTCTTATACATTAAAAGGACTAGTGTAGGTTAGCTTGATCCTTTCACAAGGTCATGGTTGTCTTGGAATTTGAAACAAATACCCAGAAACTGCATAAACAATACGTAAAATAATGATATCTAAAAACTTATTTCTTCAGAAACTTTGTAAATATAGCACAAATGAAACAATGATCCGACATCAAAATGTTTGTATTGATATTCCGCAGGTCACTGTTGTCTTATTTTTCAATAAAAAAACATGAATATGAAAATATTAAGACTTATCTTATTTTTTACCCAAACGCCTATGATTTTACGAAAGTAAACATTGCTCTATTTAAATCACCAGCCTACTCTGTACAGATATTAGTGTGCGTGCGTATTCGTAGTCGTGCGCCGTTGTCACACCACTGCCACGCGCCGCTCGCTCGCTATCATAAAGAAACTTGAAACTCACAGTTTTGCGTCCGCGCTGCACCTCCTTAAGCTACCAGTTTTTTAATATATTGTCTGTACTATACTAACAATGAGGTAAAGTTTGTGAATTTGTATGTTTGTGAAGGGTAATCTCTGAAACTACTGGTCCAATTCCAAAAATATTTTACTGATAGAATGATACAGTCCTTGCGGGTAGCATGGGCTATATTGTATTTAGATAAAAATAAGTGTTAATTTTTACTAAAAATACGAAATCAACGCGGACGAAGTCGCGGGCAAAGTGCTAGTATAGTACAAAAAGGTCGTCTACCCGGGAAACACATTTTAAATCTTACCTTTTATCTCACTTTACATATTGCTTGACTGAACTTGATTTTGTTTAATTAACATGATGTTATCGAGTCGCTGGCTGATTGGCAAAGCGCTCATTTCGTGCTATACGATATTATTTTCTTCGATTCATAGTTATTTCATAGTTTTATTCCAATGCGAGTATACACAATGTTGTATATTCGTTATAAGCTTGTCACTTCTATCAGTATTTGTTCGTTCCTCAAGAAAACCTCAAAAATGAGTCCTTCGAGCCGGATTCTACATTTCTATCAATATCTCAGTAATTTTGGTCCTACGACCTGAATTCTAAATTTTTACCAGTATTTCAGTTTTTTGTCCCACCACGAACAATGGTTCTTCGACCCGGTTTCTACACTTCCATCAGTACCTCAGTTCTTATTTCGATCTCAAACATTGGTCCTACAAGCCGGTTTCTAACTAACTATGTTCCACTCGCTTTCCCCTATGACATAAAACAACATATTTCACGATCGCATATAACAGTCAGAACACGCGTTTCCAAATGAAACGAAGTTACGATACTCGCGTAAATATTGAATTTATGTGCGAAGTTGAATCGAGCGCTGATGAGATGTATCGAACAACAATTACAATAAAACAGAATGCCACTCGTATAAATGGAAACGCCATTGAAATTAGGATAGGAAGGCATAAACCCAATTAGAATTCGGAAGCCGAACGGCTATAGGTGCTCGGGTTGAATACAAGAAATTAAATTCTATCCCTATAGGGAGGGAGACTACTGACGACGTCGACGTTTTTCTGCATGTGTCTTCATATTGCTGCTTTAATATAATTTTTTTTTTTTAAAGAAGGAGGCAAACGAGCAGGCCGTTCGACTGATGGAGAGTAATCACACCCGCAAAACCAGAGGAATTGCAGACGCGTTGCCGGCCTTTAAGGAAGGAATAGGCTCGTTTCTTGAAGATACCAAGGTCGTAACGGTCCGGAAATACCGCCGCCGAGAGCTGGTTCTACAACACTGTAGTTCGAGGCAAGAAATTTCGTGAAAAACGCACAGTAGTAGACCGCAATCCATCAAGGTGATGTGGATGGAATGACAGTCGATTGCGTGTAGTGCGGTGAAAGAAATCAGCGACAAGGATCAAGCCGAACAATTCCTCAGAACACTCCCCATATAAGAGAGACGCAACGTCTCTCCGAAGAGCCAGTGGATCGAACTGACCTGAAATAACCATGTCGTCGACAATTTGACAATTTACGTTCCATTTTAATTAAAATAATTTGGTTTTTATATACACTGAAATGATTAATGATAATTATAGTCCTGTTAACCCATCATGAAAGCTAATAGCTATGGGGATTGAACCAACATTTCTCGCATTCAACCCGTAACTACGACCCGATCGACGACAGCAGCAGACGCTTCAAAATGTAATCCATTACAGTTGCAAACAGAGACGGTAGCGGTGTGGTTCTACGTTCTGCGGTCACACTAGTGCAGCCGTGTTGGTAGCAATTGACTGCGCTCCCGATTGTCGATCACGGTAACGAGAACGAAAATTAGTATGGCATTGCAGTCAAAGTCAAAGTGCTTTTGAATCGTTCAAACATTTTTTTACCTACTACCCATTCAGGACGTCTATTTTATAGCTGTGGAGAAGAATGGGCGTAAGAAACTCCACAGCTTTATACCAGAATAAGTTACGATATTTACAAAATTAATGAAGCAGCGCCTCCTGGCGACATATGAGAAGAAACATTTTGCCATACAAGATTTCGTTTTCGTTTTCGTAATCGAGTAAATACGGATAGTAAAGAAAACTCACACTAGACACTCCGATCCGAACCTCTCGGAGAATCTAGTAGGGATCGAGGACAAGGACAAGTGCGTGATTCCCTTCCCTCTAGAAAGCCGATGTATCAATCACAAGGTTAGAGGAACCCTTTCATCTTCTAGCCGTCCCCAAAAAAGTCCAAGTCCAGTGACCTTGAAAAGTCCAGTGACCGTCTGTAGCAAATAACAAAAAATGAGAGATCGCTAGACAATTGATCGCGCGTCAACATTGACACGAGCAGCGGCAAGCCGGACAACCCCGCTACATACGACTTTAAAGTTTATACTGACACCCCCCACCAGCCGTCAGACAACCTTGCACAAGCACAAGAGACCATCTGCGTTAAGTCATAACGCCAGATCAGGACGCGCCGAAGCGCATTCTTCATCTGGAACTCTTAAGATTAGTGTCTCGAGCGAGTTGCCCCGCCCCGTGGACACGTATAGACCACTACCTAATATCCAGATAGGTTAGGTTAGTAAGCCTCTGTTTGGGCGAGGCTTAAAGTTAATTGACTATTATAATAGTTAGGTTTTGTAATTTTAGACTGCATAATAGACTTGTGAACCAATGGCTTAGTGACAAGAGCTTGTACCTAAGTTAAACTGATTATATTTAATTGAATGTTAAAAAACACATTATTTCACGAGATATTTTTAATGGGCATAAAGTATGAACAATTGAACTGATTATTTGAGAATCAGCGTTAGATGACAGGACATTTTATTTTTCATACCGACGACCGCCATCATTTAATGTTTACGCTTCGTGACCAAGTTCAGACGGATTGAGATCATCGTGTATTTGGAGAGCGCGCTGCCGCTGTAGCTGCGTCCGTCCACAGGGATTTGAATTCAAAAGAGCTGTAATTTTTTTTTGGACTTTTTTATTAAATACCTCTTCTTTTTAAATGTTTAACGTATATATTTAAATATTATGGTTTTAATATTTATTTATGTATCACACTAATATTATGAATGCGAAAGTTTGTGTGTATGTGTGTATGTTTGTTGCGTCTTCACGCTGCAACGGATGGATGGATTTGAATGAAATTCGGCATACAGATAGTTTATAACCAGGATTAACACATATAATACTTTTTGTGAAACTGCGGGCGGCCGCTAGTTATCTTATAAAACCAACAGTACAGTCTTAAAAACAGTACTTACTGTAATATCTAATGATAAAGCTTATCTATTAAAGATTTACCCTTAACTAACTTTAAATTTTAACGGTAAAGCACTTTGCCATCATTTCTCCTGATGTTGTGATAAACCTAAAAGACGTGCCTTCCGAACCACGGAGGAGCTCGAGATGATATATTTTTAGTCACATCCGATGACCGACCTTTGTGAAAGTTGGTTAACTTTAGAAAACGCAGACCGAGCGCGCTTACCACTTAGCGCAGTGGTAAGCGCGCTCCAGGTTCGAAATTCCTAATAAAAATAAAATATTAAAAAATAATTAGTAATACAAGATAAAATCAGCTCTATGCCACACCACAGAGCTGGGCCCATATTTCCGTTTCGCTGTAAATATTTTCCCGCCGCTTGTGAATTACGCAGGTATCGATTTCTTGCAAATTATTTCTGATTGGGTCGCTCCGGTGCCGCTGAGTAGACACGACCAGTGCTTTGCGAATTTGTATATCCACATCATCGAATGTTATTAAAGCTGGAATTAGGGAACGTTGGGTGATTTGTGATTGGTGAAGAATAATTATTGGAAAGTGTTTTGGTAAGGTACGTATTACCTACAATATTTGTTAAAAACTTAAAGAAACAAAAGGTACACACAATATAAAAACCGGCCAAGTGCGAGTCGGAAACGCACGAAGGGTTCCGTACCATTATCTATAAAAATATTTAAAGTTTCTACCTGTTATTGTTATTAAGACCGAGAAAAAATTGGAAAAGAATCACGTTTGTTGTATGGGACCCCTTAAATATTTATTTTATTTTAATTTAATTATTTATTTTTAAAGTGAATAATATAACTCAATATTCTGTGAATATTTCAAGCGTCTACCTGTTCATCATCATCATCATCATCATCAGCTCATTTTATGTCCCCACTGCTGGGGCACGAGCCGCGCTTTTGAATCGTCTAAAAATATTTTACATATCACCCATTCATTCAGCTATATGCTACATAACATAATAACTATGTTAAACGTGTTATTTAACATAAATAAATAAATTTATGTTAAATAAAACGTTTTGTCATTGTTTTTGTTGTTTTTTTTAATCAAATATTTTTTTTTCTATTCAATTCTATTATATTCATGAAGTCTGGAGTTCTGGACAACGTTTTCGTGCATGTTTATATTTTCGTGTATTTCTTCTTTAATTAAAAGACTTTTGTTAGTTGCCAAGTTTGTTCTTTTCTTCAGTTAGTAACTTTTGAATAGCGAAAACTTCGATGAATTCAGCTCTATACAAATACTTGTACCGTCAGCACAGAATTACCTTTTCATTGCCAATATTCCCCGTTCGAAAATTATAAGAGGTACCTACGGATCGGCTCACTGCTTTTCAATGCAAATTTTAAGGATCGTTAACGATAATGGAGAATCATGTATATTTTTTCAATTTTTTACTTACTGTCGGTCGTTTCAAAAGTAATTTGTGACATGCTATCGTCAATTGTTTTTAATCAGGTGTTTAGAGACATCAGAACATTTTTTTTATTTGTTTAACAAAATTAAAAGCTTACAAAACATTATAAACACATCAAAAATTACTAAGAAAGCTAAAGGTAAAGGCACTAGGCGTTAGAGCTTGTAGATAATTTATGGATACTTCTTGGCGGGAAAGTGAAGAGTCATGTCTGCGGTTTTGTTTTATTTTCTAAAATTTGTGTTATGTCGAATATTAATGTGAAGTAATGGTGGATTAATAACCGTTAAGTGTTCGTGAGTGTGCATGAGTGTTGGCAAGTGAAACAAAACAGTGCAACGTCACTTTTCAAATTCTCTCAAGAAGTCCGCCCGAGGACTTAGTAAAGCCCCACATCTTTACTGAGATACTCGAGGGGTTGGGTGGTATATCATTTCTCATTTCTCATTTCAGAAAAGAAATATTGTTTATATATGTATTACTTGTTAGAAAAATTACTTTGACACTGGCTAAATGTGCTAATCGCACGAAGCCATCAACAAAATGAAAAAAAAATGAAAATTTATGGATCAACAAGGGTGACATGATCTACTCAATATGTATAGCTGATCTGGAATTTTACCCCCTTATTCATAAAAACTATTTAAGCAAAATTTTGTTAAACATTGTTTTGTCTCTTTCTCTCAAATTCAAAATGACGTTTGTGTGACGTTGACAAAACAATATTTAACTAATTAATGCTTAAATATTTTTTATGAATAAGGGGGTTAGTAGTTAATAATGTGCCTCGAAATCTAGTAAACTTTTATATTTAAAAAATTTGTAACGAGTTACGAGATGAATTGACATGACTTGAGTAATAAAAAGATGTCAATAGTCCACTTGAACGGCCGCTGTCACTAGCCGTGACGTTGGACATCTGCTCAAGTGTCAAAAAAAATTATGAAAAAATAAATAAGGACGTTTGAGTGGTTAACGAAACCAGACATTTTGACAAAGGCGAAAGGTACCTAGAGGTAAAGGTGGTTAGAACCACGATAGCTCAATTGGAAGAGCACCTGACCCGGTATGTCAGAAGGGTGCAGGTTTAAATCCTGCTCGCGGAAATTTTTTCAACATTTGTGTTTTTGTAATTTCTTCGCAACAAACTTTGCGTTAAAAATTATTTGAACATTTTAAGGTACTTCCTTCTAAAGGGACGTTTTACGTAAGGGACATCCTGCGCAAGGGTACTTTTGGAGAAAGGGACATCCAGCGTAAGGGACATTTTGCGACTAGTAGACATTTTGTGAGGAGCTCGATGGCACAGTGGTTAACGCGCCCAGTCCGCGAGTGCTGAGGTTAAGCAACTTTCGCAAAGGCCGGTTAGTAGAAGGGTGACCAAAAATGTATCCTATCGAGGTCCTCCATGCATCAGAAGGCACTTAAAGCTGTTGGTCTCAGTCGTTATCAGTCACAAAACCACACTGGTCATGATGGTCTATGTCCCGTTCTTCCTATCCATACATAGCAATGCTTGTGCCCAAGCAGTGGGGACAAAAAATGAACCGGTGATTATGTTGATTTTTAGCCGCGAATAATGAGGTTTAATTTTTGGTTGGTGTGTTTTGAGGTTCTTATGATGAAAATGCGACATTTTGTGAAGTGGACCTTCAGTCATTGAGCACAAGAAATTCAGCGGTACAAATCGTGATGGCAAATCAAACTCGAACCACCCTTACACACTTAATAAAGGCCCAACCCTCCTTAAGTTAAACAATACTATTCACTTTCGGCTGATAGAACAAAGAAGTTCCCTACCTAAAGCCTCCAGACACCATCAGTTAATTAGGTGAGTCCAGACTCGATAAATAACGGTATTTGCCATAGCCTACCGCACCCGACTCGGCACGCACACCGAATAATTCAATTAGTTTTAATTGATACTGACTTATCTATCGTTTGACAGCGATTCTTATTTGATACTACTTGAATTTATTATTCAAGTATTTATAGCTCTATAAGAAAAGTACTTGCTATTTGACGACCTCCTTGGTCGAGTGGCTTGCACACCGGTTTTCATGGTGTCGCCATCTCTGAGGTCCCGGGTTCGATCCCCGGTCGGATCAATATAGAAATACCTGTTTTTCTAATTTGTTTCGGGTCTGGGTGTTCCCTATGTATAATAAGTATGTATTTAAGTATATTAAGTATGTTTATCCGTTGTCTAGTTAACCATTTATCGAGTTTCTTAAGGAAGCTTTTCTTGGGGCTAGATAATTGGTGTGAGTGTAGGAAACATTTATTTATTTATTTATTTAAAGTAAAAGAAACAAAGCTTCATCATCGTCATTACCAGCTCATTTTTATTTCCCCACTGCTGGGGCACGAGCCTTCCCTATGGATGGTTAGGGAGGCCATAAACCACGACGCGGGCCCAGTGCAGATTGGTGGTTGTTAACGACTGCTAATGTAGCCGAGATCAATAGCTTTATGTGCCTTCCGAAGCACGTAGGATCTCGAAATGATATATTTTTGGTCATCTATTCGATGACCGGCCTTTGTGAAAGTTGCTTAACTTTAGCGATGGCAGACCGGGCGCGTTAACCACTGCGCCTAGAGCTCCTCAAACAAAACTTAATTTATGTCAAAAACTAAAAATAATAACTAAATACGTATAAATAAAAGAGCTACTAACTGGCAGGCTCATGAAAACGGTCCCAGGATTGCTGGCAACAGTAACTACTTGTGTTTTTTTTTTTCATTTAGTTGATGGCTTCGTGCGATTAGCACATTTAGCCAGTGTCAAAGTAATTTTTCTTACAAGTAATACATAAATAAACAATATTTCCTTCCAGTATGATGATGATGAATGATAATAGAAATGAGAAGTGAGAAATGATATACCCCCCATCCCCTCGAGTATCTCAGTAGATGTGGGGCTATACTAAGTCCTCGGGCAGATTTCTTGCGAAGATTTCTTGAGAATTTGAAAAGTGACGTTGCACTGTTTTTTTTTCATTTGCCAACACTCATGAATGCATGCACACTCACGAACACTTAACGGTTAATAATCCACCATTATTTCACATTAATATTCGACATAATACAAATAGAAAATAAAACAAAACCGTAAACATGACTCTTCACTTTCCCGCCAAGAAGTCTTATAAATTTATTTATTAAATTATATTTATATGTATATATTAAATTATAGTGCAAAAACAATAACAGGCAAACACAGCATTTGTAATATATGTACAAACATATAAATTAAGAGATTACGTACACACCTGACATTAATTATTATTACATTATATTAGATTAGTCCCTTCCATTATCTTAGTATTTAGGTATTAACTTAGCATTACTTAGGCACTAAGATATAAGTGAGAACTGAACATGCCTTGCAACTTTTTATACGTTACCTTTGATATAAATTTCTATATGGGAAGGATTCTTCGAAATCAGATTCCCGGCAGATGATCAATACAGGATATTAAATTCCAACAACGACGTAACATCAGGTTTGTCGAGAGCAACGAACTCGACATCTATACTAATATTATAAAGAGGAAATCTTTGTATTTTTGTATGTATGTATGCATGTATGCATGTTTGTATGTATGTATGTAGCCGAAGTCTTTAAAACCAATAACGGGCCCGATAATAGACTAATACTTAAACAAAATCAAATTTAAATAACCATTAGCGCTCAGTAACATAGGCTATATAAAAAAAAAGAAAAAAATACTAAAAACGACAAATTAATAGTCCAATACAAAATGATTTGGGAGTTCTTGGCGGGAAAGTGAAGAGTCATGTCTGCGGTTTTGTTTTATTTTCTAAAATTTGTGTTATGTCGAATATTAATGTGAAATAATGGTGGATTATTAACCGTTAAGTGTTCGTGAGTGTGCATGAGTGTTGGCAAATGAAACAAAACAGTGCAACGTCACTTTTCAAATTCTCTCAAGAAGTCCGCCCGAGGACTTAGTAAAGCCCCACATCTTTACTGAGATACTCGAGGGGTTGGGTGGTATATCATTTCTCATTTCTATTATCATTCATCATCATCATACAGAAAAGAAATATTGTTTATTTATGTATTACTTGTTAGAAACATTATTTTGACACTGGCTAAATGTGCTAGTCGCACAAAGCCATCAACAAAATGAAAAAAAAAAATAAATGATTTGTTTGTGTTGTTGTCATGGAAACCATTGATATGTATTAACTCAATGATGGAAACTGTCAACGCGGTCCGAAGTCCGCCGGGTAAGCTAGTTGTGTATAAAAAAGCTACATCTATGGAGAATAATATGTATTTTTACTGAGGAGCTCGATGGCACTAAAAGACAGCGAGAACTTTTCTAAATTAAAAAAGTATTTTAGTATTTTGCAGCAAACATATATTTATATATTCATTATTATTTATTTTTTATATATGGGTTGCACGTCACACCCAAATGCTCGTATACCCTATGGATTGGTTGTTAAAGCCTGCTAATGCAGCCGGGAACAACGCCTTTACGTGCCTTTCGAAGCACGGAGGAGCTCGAGATGTAAATTTTTGGTCACCCATCCGATGACCGGTCTCTTCGAAAGTTGCTTAACCTTAG
Source organism: Eudonia mercurella (assembly GCA_963082485.1). Lineage (NCBI taxonomy): Eukaryota > Metazoa > Arthropoda > Insecta > Lepidoptera > Crambidae > Eudonia > Eudonia mercurella. The sequence continues at coordinate 6,621,750 of OY720047.1, read as the reverse complement.
CAGTCGCAGACCGGGCGCGCTAACCGCTGCACCATCGAGCTCCACACGGACGTAGTAACGTTCCATACATTCAGACAAAAATTGCATAAAATTTGTATGAAGCAATTATTTTATAATAAGAAATTCATTTGAACGGATTTTACAACAGAGGGAGACAAAGCTATCTAATCGAAGAGTTCCAACGTACAACACGTGAATGAACGAATGTTAAGAACGAATGTACTCAGTCTGTCACAATGAAAAACAATATTCAAGCATGAATAGGACTCGACTCCACCCGGCGTACAATAGGAAAATAAAGAGCTCGGACATGGTCAATAGAAGAGACAGTAAGTCTTCTTTTGATCCCTTCGATCAATAATTATGTATGTACTAGATAAAGGATCCGGAATAAAAATGCATCTCCAAAAGGTTCTGTTTGCTCATACCTATATATGTATATACATTTAAATTTCGAATAACAAAATCTGAAAAAACATTCGATAGCATCAACTACTTCAGCTTACTTTCATAGTAAATTAATTTTAAAAATAAAGATTTAGTTAATAATAACATCAGTGTTTGTAGCATTGTTGTGTTCCGGCAGCTAGAGATAAGATAGTCAGTGCCTCACTAGTTGAGGATCCCCGTTGAAGTGCGCTTCCACCATTGGCCTTAGTATCACTTAACATCAGGTGAGATCAAGGCACTGTGCTTACCCTTAAAATATTTTTTTTTTAAACTCTCAGTGCGGCGTGTAAGACGCTTTGCTAGTTGTAGCACTTCTAGCACTCGTAGCAATCGTAGCATCGTCTGCGCTGCGCAAACGTTTATTAAACGCCTAAGCTGGAGCAACGCTAGTGTAAAAGGGCTCTTTGAAGAGACACAAAGGAAAAGGCCGATCCGATCCGAACTCCGATCCGATCCGAACCCCTCGGAGAATCTAGTAGGGTACGGGGACACGCACTAGTGCGTGATGCCGTCCTCTCTAGAAAACCTCTGATGGTGCTTCGTTTCACACGGCTTGAGGAACCCTTTAAGTTTCTCGTCCACCCTCAAAAAAGCCTGGTGTAGCTGAAAATACAGAGTGCAGCAAACTCTCAAAAAAAGAGAAGGAGAAGAATATTGTTTTCGCATAAAATAGCCATTACAGCGACACTTGATGTATCCGAAAGAAATAAAATTAGCGAAGATGCTGTCTGTAGTTTTACAATGTACACATTGACACAACGGGGTCCAGACGTCACGTGAAATTTCTATTATTCACTGTACAATGCGGGAACTGAACAGTTGCTACCTTTAGAGCTATTGAATTAAACTTTAATACCTACGTCATAAAAACTATGTTACTATAGAAACAAGGCTTTTCTATCCACATTATTCACATAAGATATTTCCCTTCATCTCATTAAGATAACCGATGGTAAATCCTCAAGTACAAACGAGTACTTTACTATCTCAACTGCCGGAACACTACAATACTACTAACGTAATCAAACGGAAGATCGAAGGCGTTCCTTTGTACCTAAATAAGCATCGTAATTAAAAAAATACGATTCCTTCTATTAAGACTCAGTCCCGAAAGTGCTGCTAATTATCCCACGCTCTTTTACAACTCAATCCTGTCCAATCAAATGACAATAAGTTTGGAAATTCCTTTTTCCTTCTGTCCCTCGTACTTGTAGCACTTTTCATAAATCTTCGGCGCAAAATAAGTGATTAGTATTCGGAACAGACAGGAGGCTTTATGTTTCTGTACGAAATTAAAATCTGTATTGGGGAAAGAACGTTGTGGAATGACGAGGCTGCTTTTGCTAGAAAGGTTGGGCACCATAGATCGATACATTTTTCATCGCCAAAAAAATAATATTAGTTACTAGATGTTTACAATTATTACCTATATACCGTACTACTACTACTATGTACTATGTCCCCGTAAACATTTGAAGTTTCTGATGTAGCAACGTGTAAATAGTTGACTACATGCGGGATCGCAATTGGAATAAGTATTGATTTAAGTTAATCTGGTATTCCAGGCTAAACCCTCCTTACTACCTGTGTCGATCGTGAATGAGGATTGATAATTCTCACTGACCTTGACCAGCTTACGAACATCATCATCATCATCAGCTCATTTTATGTCCCTACTGCAGAGGCACGAGTCTTCCCAAGGGATGGATAGGGGGAACGGGCCATAAACCACCACGCGGGCTCAGTGCAGATTGGTGGTTGTTAACGACTGCTAATGCGACGGTTCCAACGGCTGTACGTGCCTTCCGAAGCACGGAGGAACTAGATGATATATTTTTGGTTACCCATCCGATGACCAGCCTTTGCAAAGTTGCTAACTTAACTGTTACGTTGTTAACGTTAACCACTGCGCCATCGAGCTCCTCACTGAGCTCAGCTTACGAACGCGCATCGCCAATGTACTCCTTCCAGCGTGGCAGCACTGCAGTAATTTGCACTTCATCGACACTTAATGTCCGATGACCCTGCAGGGTAGCACTTAACCATAGATGGGATCCAGTTCACACAACACGAAATATATTCAGCAAAACTACGTGAAGAAGTTAAAGGATGTACTTTAGAGTGTTCTCTCGTCGGCGGGAGAAGAGACGCAGGCGATTCGCACACTGCCACGCACCACGCTGTATTTTGCATGTCGCCGTTCTACGGTGAACGCGCGTGGGTGCATTTTCTGTGTGTTGGACTGTGCGTGTTTTCTATACAAACGGAGGTACGGTATAACGGGGCTACTTCCGAATCAAGTGTAACATTGATCACAGCTCCTGTTCTCTTCAGTTGTCTTCCACATGTAGTTCTACGGTATGACTCTGGAGAGGGATACCCATATTTGCAGCTACCTAAAGATTTATAGCTGCGATCAATGTTACACTTAATCAAAAGTAACCCCATTCTACGGTATTTACAAGCAACGTTAGAACACGCATTCACGCGCTACGCTGCGTGGTGCGTGGCAGTGTGTTACTCGCCTTAGTCTTTTTTGCGCATACGTTTACGTAGGAAAAGGAAGCGAAACGTCAATGACGATTCGACTCCATTTTAAAGAATTGAATTTAAAATATATCAAAATTAATATGCTCAACCAGTATATTCAATATTTAGACATACGAAGACGTCAACTCTCGTACAAGATCTAACTACGAGTATTTCATGTACATACATAATACGGCTCGTTCCACGTCTCCCGAAACACTGACAGGCAAACTTGGTTATAACAGTTTTGAATACATTTCAGCGCCAACTAAAGCCATTGATCACACTTTGGGGGCCGGAACAGTTGCGGTTGATGGTTGAGCCTTTGTTTGGAAGGTTGCATTGAGAATTACCCTTTTGTCGATATGCGGAAGGTATTTAGAATGTTCAACTGCAAAATTGCAAATAACATTTTATTTAACTAGCTAATAAAAAGTTATCTTGAACTATTTTATATTGTTAGTAATATAGTGTTAAAGGATTTAACAAAGCCAGGAGCATTAAGAATCTCTAAATTATAATGTGGCTGTGGTGGACTGTATAAAAATATAATGTAATAGGATTTGTACCGATACTTCTGTCAAACGAAGGTATCGTCAAAAGCAAAGGTAACGGCGTTATGCTTGGTATCTTTACTTCGTTAGATAACGAAAAAAGTAACGATACTTTTCTAGATAACGTTATCGTTTATTTGGGATTTTTAAAATAAAATCTTTTTTTAAATTAAATGTAGCGTATGTTACCCGCAAAGAACGCACCATTCTATTCGTGAAAGAATTTTTGGAATTGGACCAGTAGTTCCAGATATACCCTCCGCAAACAAACAAACAAAGTCACAAACTTTCGTCATCATCATCAGCTCATTTTACGTCCCCACTGCTGGGACACGACCCTTCCTTATGGATGGATAGGAAGAACGTGCCATAAACCACCACGCAGGCCCAGTGCGGGTATGTGGTTGTTAGCGAATGCTAATGCAGCCGGGACCAACAGCTTTACGTGCCGTCCGAAGCACGGAAAAGCTCGAGATTATAAATTTTTGGTCACCCATCCAATGACCGGCCTTTGCGAAAGTTGCTTAACTTCAGCACTCGCAGACCGGACGCGGGCACAAACTTTACCTCTTTATTAATAGTATAGATGGCACGGGACACATTTGTGTGTTTCGACATTTGACGTCCGGACATGCAACTTACCCGCGATTGGCAAGTGTGTTGATTAGGTCAGAAACAATCAAATCAGTCCCTTGATTTTAATGATGTATGCTTTTGCGTTGTAACGTTGCGAACAATATGAAGGCTCTACTTTTCTTTTTATGTCGAAAATTGTATAAACAACATTAAAAAATAGTGAGCTATCAAATAAACAGTGGTGCAATGTTGACGACGAAATTAGTCCACCCCAGGTATCTTTATGACCACATAACTCAATAGCTTAACGACCACGCAATGTTCTGCTGGATTTTCGACTCTATCTCTTCGTTCTTAAGGAGCTGATAAATTGTTTTTGTCTTAGAACACAGAAAGTTTGTCGTACAAAGATCGTAAGGTTGTCAACGTAAAACTTTGCTAGACCTTAGTAACATAGTGAGTAAAGTGCACTTGTTACTATATTAGACTGATTAAATATAGGACGAGGCTTCTTTATGTTCTTGTTGGCTGCAAATAGCCTTTACAGCTTAACAAAGGTAGCACACTATACCCAGAATTGAACCTAAGGGATTGGCATTTTTTGATGTGTGCACCTCAAATACCATAATCACAAACACAGTAAGTTGTACTTAATGTGTTCATAAACTGTGCGACAGTATCACACTGTTACGATCACATTTCTACAAAATCACTCCCACAAATATTACTACCTACAACGGACATTGGACTTAAAGTGTCGATCACTGGTGGCTTTTACGGATCACACTGTTACTTACTTCTGTCCCTTTTCTACGAAATCACTCCCACAAATTGTATATATAGAAGGCGATCGTTCATATCCGTCTAACTACAGGCCAATAGCCATCACCCTTTTTGCTCTCCAAAGTAATGGAGTCAATTACAAACTGCCAGCTCTTAAGGTACCTAGAAGAGAATCATCTACTAAGTGATCGCCAGTATGGTTTTCGTCGCGGTCGTTCGGTTGGTGATCTTTTAGTGTACCTTACTCACCGATGGGCGGAGGCAATCGAGAGTAAAGGGGAGGCACTGGCAGTTAGCTTGGACGTAGCGAAAGTCTTTGACAGGGTATGGCACAGGGCTCTTCTCTCTAAACTTCCATCAGACGGGCTTTCTGAGAAATTATTGTGTTCGTGGGTTGCCAGCTTTCGTTCTGGGCGTAGCATTAGAGTCGAAGTCTACGGTTCGTGCTCCGACATGAAGCCCGTGAATGCTGGAGTCCCATAGGGGTGCGTGTTATCCCCTACTCTATTTCTTCTGCATATCAATGACATTTTGCATAACAACAGCATTCATTGCTATGCGGACGACAGTACTGGGGATACGCTCTACACCGGACGAGCTAATATTTCTCTGGAAAGCGTCACCGAGAGCCGGAATAAACTTGTAACTGACACCGAGAACATATTAAGTCATGTCTCGAATTGGGGCCGACGTAACCTAGTCCACGTTAAGCCCTCCAAAACACAAGTTTGCGGATTTACCGCGAAAAAACATCCCTTCGTCGTACCTCTGAACTTTGAGTGAGCTCTCCTTGATACCAACCCGACTACTGGGATCCTTAGTGTCGATATTTCGAGTAACGTTCAGTTTCGGTGTCATTTGGAAGGTAAAGCTAAATTAGCTTAAAAAAGATGGGTGTGCTTAATAGAGCGGGTCAGTGTTTCATACCGGCCCACCGCTTACGGAACCGCACCACACATATGGAATACTGTTCCCATCTTTGGGCTGGAGCACCCCAGTACCAACTCCTTCCATTTGACCGCATTCAACGCAGAGCTGCTCGAACGTTGCGTCTCTCTGTATATTGTACCGCATATATTAGGTCCTTACCTATGAAATTGTCGTTTTATATAAAGATTTTTTATAAAATTATATTTTTCATACTTACGTTTTTTCAATTTTCTATTTATGTTAATACTCAAAAAATTATAGAGCAGTGTGTTTTTTTCACTAACTAAATATAGCAGACTTAAAAAGAAAAAAAAAAACAAATCCCTTCAAAGCTACTATGAAAGAGAAGGTCAATTCCGCTAACAGTCAATTAAAAAAAAATTAGGCCATAAAACTCAAAACTAAAAATCATTGTTATTACTCAAGCCTAAGTAACATAGTCATAATTAAATGTGTACAATAATATTAGCAACCGATATTGAGTTTTAGAAGAAGTACACCTATTAATAAGTGAGAAAAAAAAGGCCAATTTCATAGGTAAGGACCCAATATCTTGGGGAGTGTTCTGAGGAATTGTTTGGCTTGATCCCTGCCGCTGATTTCCTTCACCGCACTACACGCAATCGATTGTCATTCCATCCACATCACCTTAATAGATGGCGGTCTACTCGGCGGTCTCGAACTATAGTGTCACTGTAATGTAACATTACCGTGACAGTCTTGTGGAACCAGCTCTCGGCGGCGGTATTTCCGGACCGTCACGACTTTAGGATCTTTAAGAAACGAGTCTATTCCTTCCTTAATGGCCGGCAACGCGTCTGTGATACCTCTGGTTTTGCGGGGGTGTCCATGGGCGGCGGTGATTACTCTCCATCAGGTGACCCCGCCTACTCATTTGTCTCCTTATTTATAAAAAAGCGGTTTAAAACATTATTAACAACATTATCTCTCATTACCACCGTCCCTAAAAATCAGAGAGTAGTTTTTATGTAAAAATTTTAAAAGATTTTTAAAATTCGCTACAAAACGTGATCCACCTGAGTGAAGTGTGCCAGTTGTTACAGTCGTACAGAGTGAAGTGTTAAAGTCATCGATCGAGTTAAGAGTCAAGTTAAGAGAGGCGCAGTAGTTAACGCGCTTGGTCTATTTTAATGATGTAAAGCAGGGTCAATATATTTGTTATTAAAACATTTAAAAAAAATAGCCTATAACTCTCCCAATGCTGGGCAAAGGCCTCCATTATTAATAAATAATTGGTAATGGCTTAATCACCACGCTTGCCAAATGCGGATTGGTGATCACAAACCCGGATCATGCCTCGAAAAATCCGAAACACACTTTGTCCCACCTGAGAATTAAACCGGGTATCTTCGGCTATCCAGCCGAGCGGTTTGCCACTCGACAATCATATATCACAAAACATCAATAAAATATTACAGAATAAAGTCCTCCATTACGACAGATAATCAACTAATTAATATGTTAGTGACCAAAGCATAGTGAACATTGGTCTAGCTACATTCGCAGGCGCCTTGTAGTCTGCTACTCTTGCCAAGAGTCCTGATTTAACAGCATGGTACTAACTTTGGGAAAAAGTTATTATTACTTGTGTTTATTCAGCTTTTCTTATTGAGAAATTAATAGCCTTGAAGGACATAAAAGAACATACATTTTTTTTCAACCCCCCATCTCGTAAAGAGTATTTTTGCTCTTCGATACCTGAGTGCAAAAGCCGTTTTTATCCGCTAGAGGATAAAGTAAATTGAATTTAGAACATCGTGTGCACTAAGTTTGTGAATTCAAAACATCATTAAACCTATTTACTTCTACCTCCATGGTGCCGAATTTATCAGTACACAAGTCACTAACACCAACATTACAGTACCTAACAAAAATATTACAAACTGTAGCAACGTTACTTTAAATTTTTCTTAATTATACGTAATATTTGTTATAATTTAAAGATTATTCTGTAATACTTACCTATCATAATGTAGTAGTTAATACCTAAACTGAAATAAAAGTATCTTATGATTGTAAATGTTTTTTTGCATTTAGTCATTTCCTCGCTGAGGTGGGATGAAAAGTTACGTGTTGCACTCGAGTGCAAAGATTTTTCACCTTGTGCTCTTTTGATTCCCTCGCTAACGCTCAGGATTCTAGTTTTTGAATCACTTGCTGCGCTCGTGATTCAATTTTAGAATCCTTCGCTTGCTCGGTCATCAAAATTGAGCACGCGGTTAAAAAGCAACTTTGCACTCTTGTATAACAAATAACTATTATCATTCCTTGTCGCACTACCAAATATTGAAATGCCCCCTAGCACACGTATTTCCTCCTTCTTACAACTTCTTTTAGACGAGGTGTGAAGCAGCAACTTGCAGGTCGACAAGGTAAGGACGGGTAGAGAAGCACAGTCTTGCCCCACTAGCTGTTTTTGCATCTGGACTCTGCATTTGCTTAACATCAGGTTGAGGAATACCAGAAATAATAAAAACAAAAGGGTAGAGCGGTGGAGCTGAGTGGTAGAGCCACGCTGCGTTGCAGCACGAAGTGGGCCGGCTCGCCCGGCGTAATACCACCCTCTCACAGGATATCGGCGTGAAACAATGGCACTCGTTGCTGTTGTGTGTCGTCCGGTGAGTGAAAGTACCGGAGGCCCATCTCTTACCCCTTCCAATTCCTACTACCTCCTTAAGATCCAACTCCTTCCTCAAGGCCGCCAACGCATCTGCGATTACTTTGGGTGACCATGAGCGGCGGTGATTACTTTCCATCAGGTGACCCGCCTGCTCGTTTGCCTCCTTTTAACATTAAAATAAATAACAAGAAGTAACACCGGAATTTTCTTGACATATCCAGAATTTTAGCCCCCGCAGAGAAACAGGGAAAACTGTGATTAACAGGATCTTTTTTAATTAAAACAAATTATAGAATAGCATCGTCAGAACATTGTCAGGAAATGTCATTATTTGATCTGGAATCCCTAACAGTGTATATAAATCTAAGCCCTAACTGTACCTAGGCACACCCATCACTACATTCATTTATGTTCATTACACATCAGATCGTTTCTCGCAGGATGAGAGTTTTAATTAAATACGTATCCTGTTAAGCGCGAACGCTGATCAGCGCCGCCAAACAATCAAAATTCTGTTGTGTCTGTATTCACGGCAGACGACGGATGAAACAATAGAACTCCGCTCAAAATGTTAACTAAAATGGCGTCATTCATAACCTCACCCTCTCTCCACACTCATTGTGGACTGTCGAGTGGCCGAGCATGACATGACACCTGTCAGTTTTGCCGCCACACAGTCGCGATATCACCATGTAACTTCAGTCAGCTTTTGTTTCCAGCGCGTTTTGTGCTGGCAAAAATTAATTTAGATTTTTTAACGTTGGTAACACAAACTCGTTCATCGAAGTCTCGATAGGCGAAGGAGCCTTATTCTATGTAAACGGCTACGTCATGAACCATCCGATTTTTTTTAAGCTATTATGGGATCGGAGAAAATTTTGTATACTGATCGCCAAACTTCAGTATGAAGATGGCATTAAATGATGATGGTATGACATTTAGGAAACGTAATAATATTAGGTTATGATTATTTATTATTATTTATTAGTTTCATGAGATACAGCCTGGTGACAGACGGACAGACAGACAGACAGACGGACGGACGGCGGAGTCTTAGTAATAGAGTCCCGTTTTTCCCTTTGGGTACGAAACCCTAAAAAAACATTGGTCGTCATTTAGTTTTGGTGACTTGTGATTGGTATTTAATAGTTGGTAAAGACTAAAATCAGTTGCTAACCCCTATTTTTAATGATTAAAGGGAAAAAGGGCGACCGCTGGGTCATGTCGAAGACAGGTGCCACTAGCCCATCACCCTGCAAAAAATCGAACTCTCTTGACATCTGAGACTGAGACCAAGGTAAAGTGGTTAAGGGTGCGCCGACCAAAAAATGCCAAAAATGCAGTCACGGTTAAGTTGATATAATTGAAAATACTAACGTATTAAATAAACAAATTATGTTTATATTTAGTATCAATAGGAACGTGTTTACAATTAGTCCGATCCATAAATTCATAACACACTATAGTTTTTTCTACAATATCATTTAAAGTTGGGCAAAAATCATGAAAACGAGTGGCGGCGTTTAGTTGATATCTTATAGTTTATCTAAACTATTGTACCTCTGACTTTGTCTAAACAATGGGGGCAATTGTCTTAACTACAAATTGTCCGTCTCACATTTTCGATTTATCGAGCGGTTTTTTAAATCATTATTTTTGAAATTAACACGTTAAATTGTCCATACAAAATTAGTATGGCCGCGCGGCATCAAATAAATATGGACGAAGACTTTTCAAATAAAATATATGACACTTGTTACTTACGGACAGACCAACGTCTTAACCACTAGACCATCAAAACTTTCGTTCTCATCGTACATCGAAGTAAACTAAAAGCTGAGAAAAGCGTTATCTCCCGTGTAAAACAAACAAGTAGTAAAAGAGTAGCCTATGACCTTCCTATGACAAACACAGCGCAATGACGTGTTTTTGCTGACTGTATCTGTGGCTGTATGTACCCGACCGGTAGGGTAAAGCCACCAAGGAGCTCGCTCTACCAAAAAAAAACCGCAGTGCTACTAATTGAACAATATGTACATGTTTGTATTCGTCTGGATTGGTTTAGACATAAAACAAGCCAAAACTTAAAGCTACCCAGCTACCACCATTTTATCTCAATATATATCTCTTACATCAAAGTTCGTAGCATTTTTGTGTTCCGACAGCATGAGATATAGCCAATTTGTCAGTGATTGAGTTATCCTGGTGAAGTGCGCCTCCACCTTCGACCTTATCATCACTTAATATCAGGTGTGATGAAGGCCAATCCAAATTTACATTGATGAAATTAATGGTAATGACTACCTCGTAGCGCGGGTTTCTAGTCTTGCCATCTCCGAGGTCCCGGGTTCGTTTCCCGCTCGGGTCACTGTAGAAAAACGAACTTTTTCTTATTTTCTCAGATCTGGGTGGTTGTGGTACCGTCGTTGTTCCTGATTTCCATAACACAAGTGCTTAAGCTACTGTCTTTGGAGTCATAGCAATGTATGCGATGTTGTCTAATTTTTTTTTTATGGTATACAAATGCTTAGTGATGTAAGTCAATTCTGTTAGCAACTACTTGCCTGTGACATAACGTGTACCTGGAGTCAATATGTTAGAATTAACCCTACGAATTTGTGTTTGCTAGTAGGGAAAATAGAATTGCGTACAGGAGTACTTACTCTTTGGCAGTGCGTACTCTTCTGTGGCTTTACCCTACCTAGAATCCAATCTAATTTGATGGGATGATCGGATGCTGTGACTCACGTAGCGTTGTCGTAAATGTCAGTTGATTTAGTGACACATCCAGAAATTTATGACATTACATTATAATGTTGAAGGTCTCAGTCTGCTAACTCAAAGTCTCAAAAGTGTGTCGGTAGTTGATATTAGGACTATAGAAAAGTTATTAGAGTCAGGAGCCGAATTTAACCGCCTCTGTGGTCTAGCGGTTACGATCACCAATCTTAGGCTCACAGGTCCCGGGTTCGATTCATGATTGGTAAGATCAAGTGTTACCCATAAAGAATAAAAAAATGCTGATAAAACTAACGATAGTCACAATAAGCACTCAGGGCTCAACACTGCTATTTTAAAACGTTCAAAGCCTTATATCGGCGACAATTTCCTATTTTAACTCTAGCTACCGACATACTATTGAGACGTTATTGACTTGAGACCGAAGTTTATAGGTGCAATTTTTGAGAGAATAAGTCTCACACTAAAGTATTAATTACTAGCCCTACCACTGGTATTCGAAGTATAGTGTGTCTTTCTTCTATGGTATAGTCCCCATTCAAGGTCAAGGTCGGGGTACTTGCAACTGATACCATTAAGCCGGCAGACTCTCGGGCGAGACAGGACGAGACCGGGAGTACCTACATCGATGCTTATCGTATACTTTTATGCCTTACGTTTAGCTAGCTAGCTACATTTGAATAAATTGCCCTTGCAGATAATTAGTGATTCAAGATACTCAGTGCCTTACAAATGAACAAAGAATAAGGTCCAAATCAGTCCGAATATTTATTTCGTGTTTGTGAATGTGAGTTTGGATTGGCATTGACAGATGTCGGCTGCATTAAAGACAAACAATACGTTTGTGTCAAATACATATGCGTGTGTGTCAAATTCATGGTAGTTTGTGTAGTGTTGTTGAAGTGAAAACTACTTTAGCGGCGTTGTGCACTTTTTTTGGAATGGGTAAAAAATGTTAAACTCGCGTCAGGACACGTGACCTGATCGAAAATTCGTAAGACGGATGGAGAGTAGACAGCTGGCGCGGCGTAATATAAATTTTTGGAATGGATAAAAAATGTTAAACTCGCGTCAGGACACGTGACCTGATCGAAAATTCGTAAGACGGATGGAGAGTAGACAGCTGGCGCGGCGTAATATAAATTTTTAATATAACTTAATATAACTTTTTAATGTAATATAAATTGTCATGTTTGTGTAAGATAGCAAAATAAATAAATATTGTATTCTACCACATAAATGAGAGTACTTTTATACTGATAATTAAAGAAATTCGTGCAAAATTATTCCCTAACCATTCCAAAATATCAAAAATGCACAACGTTAATATTCAAGTTTTCACTTCTGCCGGCATTCCCAGAGTGCAACCCGTCGTTTTTTTTGTTGATTTAATGTATTTTTTATGCATAATTTTAAAAAAATATGTACATTCGGATAATATAAACTATAAGTGTGCGAAATTTCATACTCCTCCGCCTCGCGCAAGTTTCGTAAAAAAGTTTCGTAACAAAGTTTTTGCTTCACGTATTAATTTGAAACATAGATTTGAAATGACGTTTACATCACAGAAACAAAACTTGGAATAACTATTCGGACCTTACTCTTTGTTTATTTGTTAGGCACTTATGATTAAGATTCCTCTCAGTGTGTATCTCTAGACCTAGACATAAAACCTAAGTCGTAAACTCACGTTCGATTTATAACTGTACTCGGAGGAAAAGACAATAAACGTGCCAAACAAAATAATATTGCCGAATGAATATTTAGAGATCGGGCCGTCAAAACAACGTCGTAGGTATACCTATCTTTTTAAGCGCTGACAGCCATGAAAAAGCGCTCTCTGTAGATCTGCATACAAGCAAAAGGGATGTGAATAGGGCGTGATTTACTGGATTTTAGTAAAAGAACATAAAATACTGTACAACGCATACGCCTTACGAGACTCACGATTCCCGAGGCTTTAAGACGCGTATCCTTTTAGCTTTTATAAGCCTTTGGGTTACGACTAAGTTTTAGGACCTGAGATTAAACTTCGACTTAAACTAGACTATAGTTATAAAATACTCTACTACCTTACAAACCTACTTAGATATTTTTTTTTTGTTTTAACATATTCACTGCCCAATGCCCATGGCGCCGTGTGAGACACAATAGAAATTCAATTGTTTGTCGTTACAAGGCAGTGAATATGTTAAATAAAAGAGCGGTGCCTCCTAACACAGGCCTTTTTAAGCTTTACAGACTTCGATCAATTATACATATTCTTGATAAGCGCTTGAAAAACGGTAGGCGACTTTGGTGCCACGGAGCACACTGGGGCAAGGTATATATGTGGAGGTAATGCGTAAAATAGATTTTTTTAAATGAGGGTAATTTACGAAAGTACTGACAAATCATCAAATTCTAACATATTTCACGTCAAAAACACAAATGTTGAAAAAATTTCCACGAGCAGGATTTGCAACGTTTTTCAGCATTTGTGTTTTTGTAATTTGTTCGCAACAAAATTTGCGTTAAAATTTATTTGAACAATATTTCACGTCAGTTAACATCAATCATATCCATTATAAGGTTACCGTTTTGCTACCATAGTGCTCTTAAGTTCATCGCATGCATTTGCAATAAAAAAAATTCGCAATCAAAGTGTTATTGCTTTAGATAGGTGACAGTTATATTAAAAGTGAATTATGAGGAGTGAAGATCAAGGTCAGTACATTATAAAATAGAAATATAACTAGCTTAGTATGTTGATTAAATTTGTTTTTTATTTTTTAATAATTTTACCTACTTATGGGCATTTTACAAGTTTGCAGAAAGCTCGTTTGAAATAACTTGCTGTTTTATATACACTAAACCTTCCTTAACAAGAAACTGTAAGAAAAATGAATTTTACTTCAAAACTGACGGACTTGCATACAAACTTTCACCCCCTATTGGACCCTCTTAGGGTATGATTTCCGTAAAATCCTTTCTTAGTGGCTGGTTACGTCACTCAATAACCTACCGTCCAAATTTCATCTAATTAAATCCAGCGATTTCAGCTCGGCGATGATGAATCAGTCAGGACAAGTCATTATATGTATATAGATAGACCGCTTTTAATTGAATAAAATATACTTTATTTTATTTTTATTTATTTTATTTAGTTTTTTGACTGGCTTGTGGGTTTAAATACTAGTCTAGTCGTAAGGCTTCAATATTAAGCCTAGTCTTTTTATAAGTCTTAAAATACTTAAGTTTTTTGTTACACTAGTCATAATGCTTGATACTAAACGGTTGGCTATGGCCACGTTAGTAATATAGAAAAATCGTACCATTGAATAGATATATCTTTAATTCTTCTGTACGTGTGTTTGTCACTTAAGTCCTCCTTAACGGCTGGACCGGTTTGGATGTTTTGTGTGTATATTTCAATGGGTTCCTAGATGGTTTGAAAACACAATTTGACTCGGTAGGTGGCGTTGCTATAGAACCCATCATGGGATACGGGTGTTCTCAAGCGGGCGAAATCGCGAGCGGGCCACTAGTATGTAGTAAATAAATTACTTATGAATCGACCCACTTAATAATTCCATTATTATTAATGTGCAAAGCTACGCTGCACTGTGGTTACTTATTCTTTAATCAATAATGTGTACAGTATTGATCGGCGTATATTGTTTTAATCAATGGTGGTTGTCATGTGCCCATTTCTGGGCTTTGGACCTTTAAAACTTGCCATCCTAAGGGCGGAAAAACTCAATATTTTAATCAAGCCCACTTGCTAAACATTCGTAATCTTTATGATTATTTGTATTAAATGAAGTGAAAAATCTTTTGACGCATTTACTCCATTTTTAATTTTACATCGTATTTTTTTTTTTTTTTTTTTTTTCATTTTGTTGATGGCTTCGTGCGATTAGCACATTTAGCCAGTGTCAAAGTAATTTTTCTAACAAGTAATACATAAATAAACAATATTTCTTTTCTGTATGATGATGATGAATGATAATAGAAATGAGAAGTGAGAAATGATATACCACCCAACCCCTCGAGTTTCTCAGTAAAGATGTGGGGCTTTACTGAGTCCTCGGGCGGACTTCTTGAGAGAATTTGAAAAGTGACGTTGCACTGTTTTGTTTCATTTGACAACACTCATGCACACTCACGAACACTTAACGGTTAATAATCCACCATTATTTCACATTAATATTCGACATAACACAAATTTTTGAAAATAAAACAAAACCGCAGACATGACTCTTCACTTTCCCGCCAAGAAGTCCCATCGTATTTTATCCTGACATTTACGACTTTTTTATTTTTTTTATTTGACATTTCGAACCTCTTACAGGGTCCGTAATCTGGTGTGGTTACAGTTTTCCTGAGACCAACTTTTTTATAAAGGATGGAATGTATGGAATGGTAGGGAGGTTTGGATGTAGACATTTATAAGAGACAAGGTTATTAATGTATTACCAAAAACGAATAAAAAAAGTAGTAAGGAGCTCGATGTCGCAGTGGTTAACGCGCTCGGCCTGCGATTGCTAAAGTTAAGCAACCTTCGCAAAGGACAGTCATCGGATGGGTGACCAAAAAATGGTCACCATCTCGAGTTTTACGTGTTTCGGATAGCACGCCGTTAAAGCTGGTTGTTGCTGCATCAGCAGCCGTTAATAACCATCAATCTCTTACTGTACGGGTCTCGTAAATGTGGTTTATGGCCAGTTCTCCCTGTGTGTTTGTAAGAATTAAATGTTCGAGATTCAAGTAAAAACCAATTAGCAA
The DNA here is from genome assembly GCA_963082485.1 of Eudonia mercurella. Taxonomy (NCBI): domain Eukaryota; kingdom Metazoa; phylum Arthropoda; class Insecta; order Lepidoptera; family Crambidae; genus Eudonia; species Eudonia mercurella. Next base: position 6,605,781 of record OY720047.1, on the reverse strand, counting down.
TACCAAAATGTAATCAGACATTGTTCATGAAAAATGCATATTAGGTATATGGCAATCGCACTATTTAATAAATTGCCACCAGGGCTAAGAGTTCTTCCAATGGCTAATAATACATTTAAAAACAATATATTACATTGGCTTAATGAAATAAATTTTTATTCAGTTAAATAATATCTTAACATTGCAGAATTGAATATTTGTATTGACATAAATTTGATTATATTAGTAACATAATTATTAAGAATTAATATTATTAAAATTTTTAATGACATAAATAATTAATCAATCCAAATTGACACATTGACATAGATAGATAGATAGACATATTTACTGTACCTTCCATAATTATTTTAAAATGACGTCGATAATGTTTCTAATTTATTAAGCGAATGATTTGTTATTGTTAATACTAATTTTATAAAATATTTGCATGCCTACTACTTACTGTCTCCACACTGTCCAAGTGGTTGTGACTGCAAATCAGCATTTTGCTCCCGGCCAAATGTATTGCTGATTGCGCTCTATGATAAAAATTTTGTGATTTTTCAGTTATGATTATTTACATATAATTCTACGCAAATATTGTTGCGAACAAATTACAATTTAAAAAAGAGAGCGTTGAAAAAAATCCACGAGCGGGATTCGAACCCGCACCCCATGACATGCCGGGTCAGGTGCACTGCCAACTATGCTATCGTGGCTCAATCCAACTCGCCGAAATTAAACAACACTATCTACTTTTACTTTATAAGGCAAAGGAGCCCTACGGACAACTACGTCATCAACATCCGATCTTAATATTTTTTTACAAATATTGAAAGATCAGTTAAGAATTAGGCAAGCTATATTTATGATTAATTACATATCATTTTACGCAAATATTGTTGCGAACAAATTACAATTTGAGAAAAGAGTGTTTTTTTTCAAATTTTTCAGTTGTTCATAAAAGACGATAAGGTAAGGCGTTAGTGGATAAGCTGCGAACACAGTTCTTAATTCTCAAATAATAGAAATATTTCGTAAACAGTCAACCCTTCAAGAGGGCAATGTTTTTAAATTGCGAATTTCGACAAACATCACTCGGTGTACACTGTGTAAGCACAGGGCATCGAGTCACCCGCTCACACCGACGTGTATTGTCAACTAGCGACCGCATGCAACTTCGTCCGCTTAAACACATATCAGTGATATATGCATTTATTGATGAAAGGTAAATTGGCAGATTATAGTCACAAAAAATGTCAAAGTAAATAGCCTATAACTGTCCCACTGCTGGGCAAAAGCCTCCATCATTGAAATCAAGTCATCGCTACAATTGATGGGTGTTGACTTAATCCATCCTTTATCCATCGCAAAATCCCAAAACACACTGTGTACGACCTGGGAATTGAACCTTCGGATATCGGGCCGAGCGCTTTGCCACTAGGCCACCGAGTCACAAAAAATGTATATTAAACATATTCCACATGATAGTTCAAGACGAACGAAGATTTTCTTGGTTTATGTTTATTGGATTTCTATTTGTACTTTATTTTATCATGCTCTTCATTTTTATTTTTATTTTGTTGTGAAGTCAATAAATGTATTTTCTTTCTTCTTCTTTCTTTCTTTCTTTCTTTCTTCAAGACAATAATCCCAATTCTGCGTACACAGCATGAAAATCAATTTGATCTATGGAAGTTGGTTTTACATACTTATCATATCTTACTAACTTATCATTCTGCTATAATAAGTGAGGCTGAGGGTGTTTCGTTATTAAGTAGATCTGATATAACTCTTTTATATTCCGATAATCCATTGTTAAAGACATCTACTTCAAGAATTCGTTATAGGTTCGGCCGATCCCTGTTTTTGCCATATCATCTTTTATACAGTCTATTCGTATTTTACTCAGTCTTCCTTTTCCTACATAGCTTTTAACTGTCATGCTCATCCGCCTTCTTTTCAATGCTGATTATGTTTTCACATTAATGTACATACCAATCAATCAATTAATTAAAAGCTGGTGATGAGTATTGAGTTGTAATAACATCACTACATAGTATAAAACAAAGTCGCTTCCCGCTGTCTGTCCCTATGTATGTATGTATGTATGTATGCTTAGATCTTTAAAACTAATACACTTCTAGCATCAGTAACCGATAAGGAGTTCTATATTTTTTGGGATAAACAAAACAAAAATACAGATCTTGCTAGAGTATATGCATGACTTTGATATAAACTGTAATGCTGTACAATTAAATGTATTAACACTATTATTATTAATAATATTATTATGAGGCCTCCGGTGACAAGAAGGCTGGCAGCTACCTCTGCCAGTGTATTAGTTTAACAATCCAAAGGGGCAATGTTGCCAGCATTCTTGGGACCGTTCCCATGAGCCCACAGTTGGAGGACATCTTTTATTTATAGGTCTTTAGTTTTTAATTTTCTAATTATTGTTCTTTGTTTTTTTTTCAAGTTAAGTAAAGTAATGTATTAACAAATAAATAAGTACGGTGTAACGCACGTCCGCCCCAAAAGTCGGGTGGATCATCTCAAGTAATGTCGCCCCAAAATTATCTTGATTGTGTCATTTGTCTCGTCGAGGCGAGGGGATGGCTCGCTCCAAGCGGTTGAATATTATAAGCGTCAGGCCTCTCCGACGATTGACATCAGAGACGTTCGCGCAAATTCTTTAGCGAGTACGTCAAAGGAGCATTTAAATAATTTGAGTCCTTCGTTCTTTGTTGTTTGATGCGATCAACGATTGGACGGAGTACGCTTAAATTATGCTTCATTGGTCACGGGGAATGGGACTGACGAAAACGTTGACTTTTTTCTTTGATAATAGAATCGTTTGATCTGTATTTTACCTGATGCGTTAATGATAAGGTCGGTTACTACCGACTTTATAAGGTCCTGACCTTATATGGTCGGTTTCTACCGACCTTATTATTATAGCATTTCACCATCGCACTTCACCACCGTTCCGATCCAAACCCCTCGGAGAATCTAGGAGGGATCGGGGACACGTACTAATGCGTGATGCTATTCTCCCTAGAAAACCTCTGACGGTGCTTCGTTTCACACGGCTTGAGGCAATCGGTAAACTCTCTCAAAAAAAAGCACTTCACTGTCTCTCATATTATATCTTGAAGTGAAAACCGAATACTAATTACTTTGAAATAAAACATTGTACGTATCTACCTACCCGCGTTTATAATTTATTTTATAAAATATGTTTATTATATTATTTTATACTGTTTGAAACCCTTTGCAGGGTATCTGTCCACAGGGAGACAAAGGGTTAGCAGCACAGGATAAATTTACATGTGTAAATACCGTATACCTACCGTTGTTTATAATAGTAGTTTTTAATAAAGGGTGACATTTTGACACAACATATTTTTTTGGATATTTGTTTCTAATTCTTTTTCAAAAACTCGTACAAGTCACTCAACAATACTGTCAAATTTATCCTCCAACAGATTTTACGAGTATATAGTTGTGTACCTAATTGAATTTTTATGTAATACGATGATTGAAGTTTTTTTTTTCAGAAAAATATAAAAAAGTATTTAATTAGCCAATAGGCTAAGTCAGGGGGTTACTAAGAGCTCTTATAATAGTATCATAGCATTTGTGGGAACGAAACCCTTGTAATGCGTCTCTTTTTTGCGTTTGTAAATTACTGCTTTAACAGCTCATGGTTTCATTACCGCTATTCGCAACCTTCACCAGATCGTCGGTCCATCTTGTTGGAGGCCTGCCCACAATGCGCTTTCCAGCACGTGGTCGCCACTCGAGAACTGTTCCGCCCCAGCGGCCATCAGTCCTGTCACATCGCGACCTGCCCACTGCTATGGGGCTAAACTTTGTTCTTCTGCGGATATTTCAGATTCAATCGCACAGAGAAATCCAAAGCACACTCCTCTCCATTGCTCTTTGAGTGACCTTCAGCCTTCTTATGAGACCCATAGTGAGCGACCACATCTCAGTCCCGTATGTCATCACTGGCAACAAAAACGGGTCAAAGACTTTCCTCTTGAGACATGGTATAGTAATAGAAATAACCTTTATGAAACATTAAAACTTACATAGGTACTTTGACAAGTAAATAACAAAAGATTTACAAGAAAACAAGAGTATACATGTCAAAAGAATGAAGTTGCCAGCGGTTTCTACTCTAGGACGAGCCGGACGAGCCCAGACGAGCCTGAATTGGGGCAAACCAACGTAAACATGATGCGACTTTTTGAGGATGTTGGACTATGGACATAAACCATAGTAACAAAACGCACTCAGCGCTTTGCGTGTCTCTGGCTCTATGGCAGCGACGCTAGCGCCCTCACGCGTGCTTTTAAAAGAAAAACGCTTACATTCTCTATTTCAATTATTTTAAACCGTTGCTCCGTAAAATAAACTAAGTAATTCTTTAATCTGTAAATTACCACAAGTTTCATTTCAACAGAAAGCGAGTAAACCAAATAACGAAATGAAAATTTAAAATTAAAAAAAAAGTATATTAATAATAATAATTTATGCTCGTGGTAACTTCATGTTTTGTGTGTGTGTGATTTAAAGTTAAATTTTAAATTAAATTTTAATGTATATACTAATTCATTATTATTGGGTTGTATTTAATCGATCACCAAACTAACCTAACCTAACCCACAAAAATACTATATTAGCACCTAAAAATACAAAGTTAGCACCTAAACTATTATTTAGATGCTAACTTACCATTTTAGGTGCTAGCCTACTATTTTTTTGTGGATCAATTTATTATTTATCATTATTATTTAGTTACACTCTTATTTTTTAGAGAAATTTCTATTGGCCTCAAACGCCCTTTACAGTGTCACCAAACTTGACTAGCCTAGAACAACTAAATAGCTGACAAAGTCTAAAAAAGTATATTTAAAAAGACAGTCTCGTTTCGACACCTTTCCTTAAACCTCTAACTTGTATGAAAAAAGTAAGTATATATTTTTTTTCGTTCTGCATCTTACTTCGATCACGACAAAGTTAAATTGATGCGAACAAAGTTTCTGATGGGATGCAACATCAAAGGTTGTTAGGAGTCAAACAAGTGAGAGTAAAGTACTATACTTCTTTTAAAAGAATTGTTATTAAATATCTTTTGTAGAGTAAATGTTCTATATGTACTTATAGCTTTAAGTATAGATACGCGCGGGCTGCGTCCCCACTGTGCTTAGCAATAAAGAGTTAGTGTTAAAGCAGTTGTTGTTTCACTCACACGTGTGCCCCAGCTCCCATATATAACAGTGGCGACGAGGATGGGATCCGAACCCATGCGTGCATAGCACATTGGATTAGATAACGGTACAGCATTTTCATCAGAACGTTTTAAAAAATTTTGTGAACTTAATGGTATTAATCAGATGTTTGCACCAGCCTACCACCCCTCCAGTAATGGACAGGCTGAGAGTGCAGTAAAAATAATAAAATCAGGAATTAAATCCATAATATTATCGTATAATCAATCAAAATTTTTGAACATAAAAATTAATAAATTTCTTTTTGATTATCGAAATTCAGTTCACAGTACTACTGGCAAGTCACCCGCACAGCTATTATTAGGTTACCGGCTCAGGAGTAGGCTCGATTTATTCCTACCTAATTTTTCGTCACCGCCTTCCCCACCGCATCTTGCTCATGTCGAACAAAAACAGTGTTTACAGAGTAAATATTATGGAGGGCGAAAAAGAAAAGATTTTGAAATAAACGATGACGTATTCATAAAAAAGTTTATTAATAATAAAAAATACTACTGGTTAAAAGGAATAGTGAAAAGAAAAATAGGCAATGTAATGTACGAAGTTTATATTCCAGAAACCAATAGTAGTGTAAAGAAACATAAGAATCAGATTAAGAAACGTGAGAAATCTTTTGATAATGGTTCCCAAACCGCTTGGGATCCAGAGGTTATTCCTGACGTCTCAACCGAGGTAGCTGGCGATCGCGGAAACGCGGACGCTGCCGCTGGTTCCGCGGAGAGAGAGGAGGCGCCCTGTGAGCTATCCAGCTCCCAATGTAATGAACCAGAAGAAGGACTTTGCATTGCTCCAGTAGTGGATAATATTCCGAGTTTACGATCTCGTCGTGAAAAGCCCAAAGTAAATTACAAACAATATTATTAGAAAAATTACAAAAATACTCAAACACTTAAATAGTTTAGAATTTATGGTGGAGGGATGTTCTATATGTACTTATAGCTTTAAGTATAGATACGCGCGGGCTGCGTCCCCACTGTGCTTAGCAATAAAGAGTTAGTGTTAAAGCAGTTGTTGTTTCACTCACACTTGTGCCCCAGCTCCCATATATAACAGTAAATAAACTTTTTAGTTCAGAAAGTTCAAAACAGTGTTGCTTTTATTGGTTGTACAGTGTATTAACACAACACCTCTTGTTATTCAGGTTTGAAGTAGGTTATGCACCCGGTCTACGATTGCCGAGGTAAAGCTACCATCGGATGGTTGACCAAAAGTATCCTCTCGAGCTCCTCCGTGCTTCAGAAGGCATGTAAAACCGTTGGCCGCACTGGGCCCGCGTGGTGGTTTATAGCCCGTTCTCCCTATCCATCCATAGGGAAGACATGTGTCCCAGCAGTGGGGACGTAAAATGAGCTGGTGATGATGATACATTGGAAGATTAAGCCTTTTTCCACAACACTTGACTTGACTTATTCATACCCAACAAACTATAGAGTTGGGATCAGTTGGTGTGTTTAAATAACTACCATCGTTTATTAACCAGAACGAAAAACTTAATTTGGTTTAATTTGCTCACCAATCTTGGAATTAGACATAGCGAACGTCGCTTAACATTCGCGATCGCAATACTGACTAACTGGTCAGATTTCATAAAGTCTACGCAGCCGTTCAAAGCTGACGTGATGAAACTTCTCGAAGCAGTACCAACGGTCGTGCCCTACCCTCAAACTTAGGTGATTGGAAAACTTCACAAAGCCACACCGCACTTGCCCGATGTACACACGGCGGCAGATTAACCTACCCAAGTGTGTCAAATTTTTCCAATGAATATTGATCCTTATAGCCAAACACTAAAGTTCAAAATTGATTGTAGAAATTAGACAGTTTTGGGGAGGTTGTTCTGCCGCCGACTGTACAGTCACAAGCATTAACATGTAAACAATGTAACTCAAGGAGCTCGATGGCGCAGTGGTGAACGCGTCCGGTCTGCGAATGCTGAGGTTAAGCAACTTTCGCAAAGGCTAGTCATCGGATGGGTGACCAAACATGTATCATCGCGAGCTTCTCCGTGCTTCGGAAGGCACGTAAAGCCGTTGGTTCCAGCTGCATTAGCAGTCGTTAACAAGCACCAACCCGCACTAGGCCCACGTGGTGGTTTATGGCCCGTTCTCCCTATCCATCCACAGGAAAGGCTCATGTCCCAGCAGTGGGGACATAAAATGAAATGATGATGACGATGATGAATGTAACTTTTAATGCAATGGAATAAGAGTCAATACTAGTCAAAAGTGTTTACATTGTTAATGCTCGTGACTGTACACCCCTATATTGTTGTTGAACTGTCTAGCCTTCGGTTTCACTTCATCCTTACAGTTTAAAATATGGATACCATCAAAAACAAACTTGTAAAAAAACCCAAGTCTCGCAACTCAGTTCGTCTACTAAAGTTGTGAGATCCATGTAATACCAAGTTCTCAACATTAAATTAAATGATTGCTTAGTGCGAAGATATATTAGTAATTATATAGGGGGTGCAGCGCGGAATTTCGAAAATTTACGTGTTTTTAAGTCACTGGTGCTAGGCGCTGAATAGGTCATATACATTAAAAGGACTAGTGTAGGTTAGCTTGATCCTTTCACAAGGGCATAGTTGTCTTGGAATTTGAAACAAATACCCAGAACCTGCATTAACGATACGTAAAAGTAATGATATATAAAAACTTATTTCTTCAGAAACTTTGTAAATACAGCAATACAAATGAAACAATGATCCGACATCAAAATGTTTGTATTGATATTCCGCAGGGCACTGTTGTCTTATTTTTCAATTAAAAAATATGAATATGAAAATATTCAGACTTTTATAATTTTTTACCCAAACGCCTATGATTTTACGAAAGTAAACATTGCTCTAATTAAATCACCAGCCTACTCTGTACAGATATTAGTGTGCGTGCGTATTCGTAGTCGTGCGCCGTTGTCACACCACTGCCACGCGCCGCTCGCTCGCTATCTTAAAGAAACTTGAAACTCGCAGTTTTGCGTCCGCGCTGCACCCCCTTAAGTAATATTTATACCGTAAACGTTTTTTGTCTTTTACATGACAAAAGACTTTTTTTAGTCCCTTTGTTATCCATTTTTTCTGTGCTTGATTGTTTTATACAGTTATAACGAATCTCAATAGCAAAAACTTAACAACTACCTTATTTATTGACTTACCCAAGGCATTTGATCGCGTTTCACACAAACTACTGTTACATAAAATAGAATTAATCAGTATAAGAGGACCGGCTTATGAATGGATTAAGTCTTATCTGAGCCACAGGCAACAATGTGTTATTATAAACAAATTAAACAAAAATAACGAACATACTCGTCGGAGTATAAAATCAATGAATTTGGTGTACCGCTAGGAAGCGTATTGGGCCCAATATTGTTCCTCTTATACATTAATAACATCACCGATGTAACAAAACACAAATGTATTATGTTTGCAGATGACATCTCAATTGTAGTGACATCACATATGAATAAAAATTCAATAATTGATCATAAAAATTATGTAAGCAATACTGTAGACAAATTAATTAAATAGCTTGACATACACAATCTTACAATTAACTTAATTAAAACTAATTTAGGGTCGGGTAGGCATTTAATTTCTTCACTGTATTTTATAAGTATGAAAGGGCATTTTTCCAGATCACGAACGACTGAAGGACTCATCTGAACCGTCAATTTAACTACATAGTTACAAAGCTAACTAACTAGTCGTATTGAGGAACAATACGTGTCATCGCGTGGTCGTCGCTCTAGTCAGCCTCGTTGTTTTACTGTAGTGAGAAGCTGTCTGTGGCTTTTGTGTAAGCGTAGCGGTAGCGATTTTATTTATTCTTTACATTCTTTTATATTCTTTATATTCTTTTCAAGAATGAACGCTATCATCCGAGCTTATTTTTAAGGTTTTCGCGAGAGTTTTAGTTGAAGTGTGAAACTTAGAATTTTGTTAAAAAAATTGCTGTGATATATTTAATCCAAAGGTCGATCAAAACCTACATTGTAATTCAAACTCTCGCGTTTAGAGTTTAAGGTTGGAACTCCGATTTTTGTTTAAGAAAATAGCGATGATATATGTAATCCAAAGGTCGAACAAAAACCACGACATTCTACTTAATTGGATAAGACGACTTAAAAATATCCAAAAAAAACAATACGATGCATCCAATAGGGTTTACTTTGAGGAAGTCGGATGGCTGGAACGATTACCGTTTAAAATAAAAAGCTTTTTGTTGCAATCATTACAATGTATTTATTTAACAAAGACGACGTAAAATAAAAATTGTAGCCGTGAATTCATTTACACAGTAAAGGTTAACGTCAATATGACTGTAATCTTTAAAAAAACAGTGCCGTCATATTTATGGTTATGGCAAAAAATAGTTTTTAATCACTTTTAATTGATTAAAGACTAATTTCTCAGTATGTTAATAACTTAGTTAATGCTCTAAGGTTAATAAGCTATATACATAGTAAAAGGTATATAGGTTTGACTATCGGCACGTGCATCATTGTAATTGGTAACATGGTTCACCTACTCACTAATTAAAAAATATGTTCTAAACGAAAATTTAATTTAATTAAGTCAAATGTAAATTATTACGGCTAAGTACTATTTTATTTTAACGCAATTTCAATTTCAGGCATTTGTAATGAATAGTTGAACTAATTATTTTTAAGTTTTTAAAATTTTAATATTTTTAATTTTAATTTTTTTATCTTTTTAAAATTCCGGGTGAGCGCTTCCAACTCCGGCCTTCTATGGCTTAACATCAAGTGAGATGATGGCCAAATGCTTAACCGTAAGGAATACATAAAAAGTTATACATTTAGGGCCACTTGCAGTAAAATCATAAAAATCTCGATTTTAGTAAACCTAGATTTAGTACTAAACTCGACTTAACTTAAATCTCATCAAAGTTGTCTTGCACATAATACATTGACGTTTGATTTAACTAAATCTAGATTTAGTCCATCATCAGTCACCGTTCGTTCTTTACGTTCCGTTTTCACAAAAACAATATGTCAAAACAAAATTGCGTACAAAGAAACGTCGCTTAAAAAACTAGTTCTGAATCTATGGTCGTTCGTTTGTCTTGTCAATGACAGTATTGACAGTTGTATTGTGGTGATTTGTGTTCAAAATTTGTAACTGCTAAGTAAATTAACATTATTTTTAGAGTTTTAACGGTTTGTATACTACTGATGATGAAGAAATCCACCAGAGCACCGAATTTTACAACTGCTGAAATAATGCATCTTCTGAAGCTTGTGAAGAAATATACAATAATAGAAATTAAAAGAACTGACGGTGCTAAATTATTGATAATTTTATCTAGTAGAAATATTGCACTATGTTTGCATAAGCGAAACCGTTTCAAGGACTCGTCATCTCGTAACATAACAAATAAATCACTTTTAACGAAGACTCTTCAAAAGAAAAACGGAGTTTCTAAAAATTCCACGATTTCCTCGTTATTGTCTGATATCAAATCGTGATCACTCGAAGAATACTCCATTTTCACAAAATAAAGACAGACACAGAGAGAGAAAATTAATAAACAATAACGTCGTCTATACTTCTATGCTAATATTATAAAGAGGAAAGCTTTGAATTTTTGTATTTTTGTATGTTTGCAACGAATAAACTGAAAAACTACAAACCGATTTTAAAAATTCTTTCACCATTAGAATGCTACAGTATCCCTGAGTAACATAGTTTATATTTATTACTAGAAAAAAAATTGCTTAATCTATACTAATCTATACTAATATTATAAAGCTGAAGAGTTTGTTTGTTTGTTTGTTTGTTTGTTTGTTTGAACGCGCTAATCTCAGGAACTACTGGTTCGAATTGAAAAATTCTTTTTGTGTTGAATAGTCCATTTATTGAGGAAGGCTATAGGCTATATTACATCACGCTGTAAATGATTATATAAATTAATAATTTAATAATGATTAATAGGAGTGGAACAGTCGCTAATTAACCCGGGTGAAATGATAAATAAATAGAAATACCTACGATTTGTTTGCTTTGTCATAGAAACTGTCAAAGCGGTACGAAGTCCGCCGGGTCAGCTAAATCTAGATTTAACAACCTTAAACCGAGCGAGGTGCCGGTTTAACTTTGAAGTTTGTTTAATTCGAGATTTAAGCTAAATCGATGATGTGCAAGACGTTAAATCAGATTTAAGCTAAAATCTAGTTTTAATTCTACTAAATCTAGATTTAAGGCATTACTGCAAGCCGCCCTTAGTGCCTTATAAATAAATTAAGAATAACCTCGTGCTTTGTTCCTGTCATGTAAACGTCATCTCAAATTAGAGTAAAAGAGACAAAACACGGAATAACTATTCGGACCTTATTCTTTGTTTATTTGTAACACCCTTAAGCAACCGAAAGTCCGTAGCAAAAGCTTGCAACCGCTACGACAAATCGCTACGAGCTACGACCGCTACGCTGCTATAGCGCCCCAGCTTACCCTTGCTCATTCTTTTGTTTAGCCTTTTCCACTCTCTCGCAGGTTTCCATTAATTATGTACGAGACTTACGCAATAACCCCTACCATTTGCTATTCCGTCGTTGAATACGCGTAATGTATTCTTACGCAGTATTTATTCAGTTAGCGGTCGCGTAAAAGCTTTTGCGGGTAGGTTTTATCGTTTAATACAAATTTAATCGAAGAACACAGAGAGTTTAGTGCGCGTTTTATTTGCCTTTAGATTACATCAACCGCCTCTGTGGTCTAGTGGTTAAGACCACCGGTTTAGACCCAGAGGTCCCGGGTTTGATTCCCAGCGGGGGGTACATGTTTGTGTACTCGGTTTGTTTGGTGGTAGGACTTGTTTGTCCACCTGGCTAGCTACCACCATCTTATCTAAATATTTCGCCATAACATCGCCAATGTTTGTAGCATTGTTGTGTTCCGGCAGCTAGAGATAAGATAGCCAGTGCCTCACTAGTTGAGGATCCCGGCTGAAGTGCGCTTCCATCGTTGACCTTATCATCACTTAATAAAATATTTAAAAAAGAAAAAAATATTAAAAAAGCTACGAACATAGCTTTTTTTATGTTAAAAAGGCGACAAACTAACAGGAGTTCCACTGTGGCCCTAGAACGAGCAACTATTATATTCGTATTGTAGCGTAAATTTGGAATAGTGTATAGAAATTTATATAGTGCCACAACGCCGTAAATTGTACTAAAGTTGGCATGTTACCCAACACTAGTATGTACAGACAATACTAGCCTGACGCCATGATGATTCACTCTCTCACTTACCGGCACCGCACGGGCGGACGGACGTGTATTTCTCTGTATCGTCTATATACGAATAAACTTTACTTCTGCTCAGTTTGAAAAACTGGTTTCATTTATCTGAGGAACGCGCACAACATCATAAATGCCACCTGACCGCGCCACAACTAACAACCAAAAGACATAATAATAACTAGCGGTCGCCCAATGGTCGAAACCGTTTCATAATAAATAATTGTAACTCATCATCAGGCAGAGGGGCTTGATGGCGCAGTAGTTAACGCACCCGGTATGCGTCTTTCGTAAACGCCGGTCATCGGTAAGTGACCAAAAATATATCACCTCGAGCTCCTCCGTGCTTCGGAAGGCATGTAAAGCTGTTGGTCCCGGCTGCATTAATAGTCCTTAACAACTACCAATCCGCACAGTGAGGACATTAAATGAGCTGATGATGATGATGATGATGACAATGGCTATTCTCAAATTCAAACTCTTTAAAACATTTGATGTTGCCTCCTTTAAGAATAAAAAGTATTATTTTTTCCAAGATGAGAAATTGCCCAAATGTCTGGTGGATTTCAACGACTTCCATGTCACGACAACTACCAGGAAACACTGCTTCCTTCCCAAACACGGAGGAGGTCAAAAAGACAATTATTTATGCTCAATCACCTGTTACTTACGAAAATCAATTTAAATAAATCAAATCATTTATAATTTCATTATACAGACTTTTCTACGGTTAAAATAGTGCCTCCATGATATACCTTACGGCATACGAAATATATTATACGTACATTAAATCATACATTAAAATAAAAATACAAATCATTACCAATTTCAAATAAGTATAAAAATTTAAATAAGTGTTATTTTTTACTATTCGTGTTTACTACAAGTGTATATATAGCTTATTAAAAAATACACTTCAAAACTTCGACAGGAAAATCTCGGTAGCTCAGTTGGAAGAGCTGTCCCTCGTATTGTCCAGGATTCGAGTCCCACCCAATACAAACCTTTAATTACAAAAGTCATCAACATGTTAAAAATATAGCAATGTCAATGTAAACTAACAATTTAAAAGAAAAGTAAAATATATATAATATCTTAATTCACATCTGGTTCGAACTGCTTTGTCATTTAAAGCCATTAGTTTGTTCCACTAGTTTTTCACTAGTTTCTTTCATTCTTGCAGTGAACCTAAAGAACCAATAGTAGGGGTTCAAAGTCAAGTGACTATGCCAAAATTCTCGCACACCATTTCCTTTCTCATATAAAACATTATTATGCATCATGATGGTTGTCATGCCAAGAATTTTTCATGCATATTGTTGTGTCTTGTATTTACAAGCTGGCAGTCATTGACTGACTTCTATTATTATTATATGATCTTTATAAATTTTGGAATGTTGTACATTTGTGAGAAAATACGAGAGCTTCTCCTTCTACGAGAGATTTTCCAGAGGAAATGGCGGCACAACAGAAAAAAATCGTGGCGTTAAACATGCTGAAGACTCAGTTTTTTAAATTGGAATTTGTTGCATCTCAGGTCCACACTCAATGGCTATAAAAATCTACCATCACGCACCTAATGACATAAAAGAAGTAAAAGAAACAACGTACGGTTTCAACAAAGTTGAAAATAAAAGTTACTATAACAAAAACGAATTCTTTAATGATACATTTTAATAATAATTTAAAAGGGTAAATCATCACCAGCTCATTATATGTCCCCACTGCTGGGGTACGAGCCTTCCCTGCGGATGGAAAGGGAGAACGGGCCATAAACCACCACGCGGGCCCAGTGCGGATTGGTGGTTGTTAACGACTGCTAATGCAGCCGGGACCAACGGCTTAACGTGCCTTCCGAAGCACGGAGGAGCTCGAAATGATTCAATCAACGATTAATAATTCTTCCTATGTTCCTTTCTCTGTTTGCTATGCCCTTACGGCCCCTGTGTGGTGCCGGAGATAAAGAATTGCACCACCCCATATCTTCCCGAGGGTGTCGTAAGAGCCGACTAAGGGATCATTCCAGAGGATGGGTAGCAGCATCACTTTGAGGTTACTCTTAATCAACTGCGATCGCCAACCCGCCTGCCAAGCGTGGCGATTACGGCAATCATGGAGATCCGTGGGGGAGGCCTTTGTCCAGCAGTGGACGTCTTTTGGCTGAGATGATGATGATGATTACGGCGCGCTACCGACATTGTTTATATTAACACCTTTTGTAACTATTTATTTAAATACTTTGTACACCAGTGTGGCATGCATTAAATAATTTTGGCTAATAAATCGTTTAGGCTACAAATTAGCTCTTATGAACGTCATTATGCCATCGGTTCGTAAGTCGACTGTGGGTGGGAGACCTTGAGTATGTACAACGTCTCCCGCCTTGCCGGTTCTTCTCAGTAGAAAAGAACCGGCAAGAAACTCAGCGAGGGCATTTTCTTCACTCCCTAACAGCGTCAAAATATTGGTAAATGCCCTATCATAGTAGGACAATTTCCATTACAAATAAACACACAAAATAAAAAAGAATTATGGGAAAAATGTCAAAATCGAGGCTCTGATGAAAAACGTCCACCGCAGCCCACAGACGCTTGCAACTCCAAGGGTTTCTCACACACATTGGAATTTCAGTTTTTAATGCCTACAAGCTTTGCGATTTCTGACGATCCAGTACCTTTTCAAATCGGAACTCAGTAAGGCAAAACAATACTGTTTAAATGCACTAAATAGTTAGGTACGCAAGCCTGCACGTCAGACTCTCCACAAGTGTCAAGTTTCTTCAATAAAAGTTCAACCATATTCCATGGACATAACGTTCAAAGTCTAAGTATTAGAATGGTGGCAATCCAGGTAGGTTGTGGAAACCGTGGTGGCTGTACCAGACACGATTGTCGATTTCGTACAGCCCACCCGCGGTCGAGTAGTTGGTTTTAAACCCCTCTTTGTTTAGTGGGTACCTGATCCCTGGATGCTTAATTCTTAGGCCTCCATGTAGCAAATGGGGGACGGAAGAACCGCAACATAACTAATAACATGATCCCCCTTCAGGGGCCCCCTTCAGGGGCTCTCGTACTCCAGTAAGGATTCAAAGGGTAAGAAAGTTAGGTTTTGGTCAGAATAATACTAACAGGCAAAGTATTGTTGCTGTCACAAAAGCTTTGGATACAAACGCTAAACGTTTTGGATTTAAGGTTAAAGCTTGTATGTGAAATCAATGCTTTATTAAATCGACAAGGTACCAGAAAAACTTTCTTTGTTCCATTCAAAAGAAAACGTAAGCGTTAGCAACAACATAATGCCCTTATCAATTTCAGTAGCATAGCCATTTTCGGTGACATGCTCTTGCTCATTCGCCACTCAAAAAGCAACCAACCATGAATTCCATTAACAAAGCACAGGGTTTTAATTAAAACCATAATTGAAACATCGGTCTCGCTTGCGACTCAACAGGTTTTCTTTTCTAATTAATTTCAAAAACTACTCGCAAAGTGCCCTCAAGCTATTACCATTTTCTGCCAATAAAAGTTATAACTCAATTAGCGTTCATAGTCATACTCCTTTTAGTGTTAAACTAAGAAAAAAAACAAAGACGCGATCCGGCACAGACTGTTGTTGTCTCGCAGACGTCTCGATTAAAGCCGAATCGATTTCACGCATCGCATCCGAAGCGTAGTCCTAGACAGCGGTAGACAGAAAAAAAAACCATATAAAGTATACTCACAAAAAAGGATTATACCAAAAAGATCCGATGTCCCAAACAAATCCTTATCACCACACTGTCTCACGCACTGCACCCACAAACGACTATGATTGGTTAATTATCGGGTCGCACACTCGCTTATTGGCTGTTTATGATTCGCGGAAATATAGCGGGTTGATCGCGGGGGTGGCGACGGCGCGGCTTACCCGTCTGGCTTTTGTCGAGCGACTGACGGCCTACGTAGAACCGAAAAAGGATGAGACAGGACGCCCCACCTAGATCCTTAATGTAATGACATTTTCAGTACACGCACCCTTATCTATAAGTATTTGCGAAGTCCTAAACGTATTCTCCCTTGTGTGGAGTAAAAACAGGGTGGCGACTGGTGACAAAACACAGTTTATTGTATGCTTATCGGTTACAACCTTCTTATGAATTTGTACAACGTCATTTTGGGGTGTAATAGCGATTTTATGGGCTATATACGATCACGGGAGCAATTTGCTGTCTTTGTTTGTATGTCGTTTGTGGCACATCGTTAGTGTCAACAGAAAAGTAAGTTTGTACACCTACTGTGTGACTGCAACTCTCTGTCTAAGAAAATAATGGGACTCCTGGGTCGGCCTATGCGAAACCAGAAGACTTCAGGCTTTTCGCTCTGAAATACGTTGCCGAACTTATGGCATCTATCTTTGCAGAGGAAGAAGAGTTCAGATCCAGATGGGTCGGCTACTAGGAGAGGGAAACCTGCTGAGGCCCCACCAAGATAAGATAAGATGTGTATAAGTGCAATGTTAAGTAACTTTTGCAATGTCAGGTAAATGGATGGGTATGACCAATTTGAAGATATATTGAGCTCGAGCTCATTAAGCGAGTCCAGGTTGGTGTCGTAAATGACAGTCGTTAAAAAACCCATTAACACACTAAGCCCGATAGGTTGTTATAACACCATACTAAATGTATTATATAGATATACCCTAACATGATACTTTTAGAGTTTCATTTACAACAATACACAAACGCCTGGTTGATCTAAATGGGTTATCTGACCATTGGGTTATCGTAGTTGGTTTATGGCCCGACCTCTCTATTTAATATTTTTCTATTGAAGTACTAACAATGGCACCAGAGTTCGACACAATAAACCCATAGATCGACACCAGTTTTAAAAAAATAAGCGATTTAAATTAATTAAAAAAATTATAAGTACTTTATTGTACACCATACAAAAATAAATACAAGTGACAATACAAGAAATGGTACAAATGGCGGGCGGCCTTACCGCTACAAAGCAATTTCTTCCAGGTTAACATGTATTGAACAAGATAACGATAATCTAAGATTACAACAAAAAAAAAAGTTATATTCGTCTTGAAAAAGACGTAAAACCAAACTCTCAGTAGCCTAGTTAGAAGAGCTTTCTCCCAAAAAGCTGAAGGTCGTGGGTTTGGACCTAGCGATAGCTTGAAAAAAATTCAGAAAAAACATGACACTAAGTGCGATTGACAGATTTAAAAAAGGTTTAATTCATTTTCAAAAGAGTATTTACTCCGTAGTGTAGACAAGCCTCCAACAAGGTGGACCGACGACGATCTGGTGAAGGTCGCAGGGCGCATGTAGCCGTTGGATGCGAGCAGCACAGAACCGGTCGTTGTGGAGATCCTTGGGGGTGGCCTTTGTCGATGATGATGATGTAGATGATGGTATACTCTGTAACACCTACTTTAATCTTTAACATCACCAGCTCATTTTATGTTCCCAATGCTGGGATGAACCTTCCCTATGGCCTTCCATATTCCCTACGAGCCATAGACCACCACGCGGGCTAATGCTGATTGGTGGGTTGTTAACGACTCCTAATGCAGCCGGGACCAACGGCTTGAAGCACGGAGGAGCTCAAAATAAAATATTTTTGGTCACCCATCCGATGATCGGATTTTGCGAAAGTTTCTTAACTTCAGCAATCGCAGACCGAACGCGTTTACAATGCGCTACCTCAATATCGATAGTTGGTATACAATAAAGCCTTGACATGCTTTGTCAATCGTGTGAGCTAACCGTTGTTCCTATGATTGTAGGCATATTTGTCTTCGTTGAAGGTACTGTTTCTAGGGCATGCGGTATATTATAGGACACTAGCATTTTATTCGCAACTTCGCCCGCGTGGCTATAAAATTTAAAGAAAATTTTATCAAAATAAAATATAGGAGCAAAATATTGGAATAAATTACCAATACCTCCACGAAAATGTAAACATCAACACAACTAAACAATTGTACGATAAAACTAAATTAATGAACCTATCCCAACTACATAAATATACTACAACATGCATTCTAATAAAAAAAATAATTACAAAGATAAAAAAAATATACGCATAATCTCCGACACAAAAACAAACTCAAATTAATTACACTTAGATCTAAATATGGGAAAAAGCTTTTTCATCCCCCCATCTCGGAAAGAGTATTTTTGCTCTTCGATATCTGAGAGCAAAAGCCGTTTTTATCCGCTATAGGATAAAGTAAATTGAATTTAGAACAGTATAGTGCATACGAGCACTAAGTTTGTGAATTTAAAACATCATTAAACCTATTTACTTCTACCTCCATGGTGCCGAATTTATCAGTACACAAGACACTAACACCAACATTACAGTACCTACAACAAAAATATTACACTCAACTTAAGTAACTGTAGCAACGTTACTTTAAATTTTTCTTCATTATACCTAAGTATTATTTGTTATAATTTAAAAATTATTCTGTAATACTTACCTACCTATCATAATGTAGTAGTTAATACCTAAACTGAAATAAAAGTAAGTATCTTGTGATTGTAAATGATTTTTTTTGCATTTAGTCATTTCCTCGCTGAGGTGGGATGAAAAGTTACGTGTTGCACTCGAGTGCAAAGATTTTTCACCTCGTGCTCTTTTGATTCCCTCGCTAACGCTCAGGATTCTAATTTTTCAATCACTTGATGCGCAAATGAAAATTGAACACGCGGTTAAAAAGCAACTTTGCACTCTTTTATAACAAATAACTATTATCCAAAGCCGTCATGAATGGGTGCGCTTGTTACCGTGCTTGTCCCACGGTGAGGAGCGCTCTCATTATTTTAGACTGCATCGGCTGCTTACCATCAGGCAGGATGTGGTCTCTTTGACGTGTCAATATAAAAAAAAAAAATATTTATGACGTCATAAATCGTCGCCATTTTTGTACTGTAAGCACTGGCATTTTCGAGGTAAGGTGCTCGCTCTCATGGACATGGATGACAGCAATACTGGACTGCGTTCCGTTTTAAACAGTAACCAGTATGGCTAACATTAAAGGAACGGCTTCGCAGTATACTAAATTGACGTCACACCTAACAGTGCTCGCAGTGTATATCGGAACATACCCTAAAATTCTTTGGTTTCCATGACAACAAAACAAACAAATCGTTTTGTATTGGAAAATTAAATTGTCATTTTTAGTGTATTTATAGTGTGATTCCCGTGGGAATATCGGGATAAAAATATACAATCTGTATGCCGAATTTCATCCAAATCCATCCATCCGTTGCAGCGTGAAGAAGCAACAAATATACACACACACACACACACACATACACACAAACTTTCGCATTACAATATTAGTGTGATTACAAAAACTAAAATGTTGAAAAAATTTCCACGAGCAGGATTTGAACCTGCACCCTTCTGACATTCCGGGTCAGGTGCTCTTCCAATTGAGCTATCGTGGTTCTAACCAGCCCGCCGAAATTATTCAACACTTTTTACTTTGTAAGCCAAAGGCGCCCATTCAATGTCAACAACTACCGTCATTAACATCCGATCATAATATTTTTACAAATATTAAAGATCATTTGTGTTTTTGTAATTTGTTCGCAACAAAATTTGCGTTAAAAATTATTTTGAACATTTTATTAGTGTGATTAGTGTGATGTGACGTGTGCGTATGATTTTATTTGTAATTCCCGAAATATTCAGCGAACATGCCAAAGTGTCGCCAGTCGCCATGATGGAGTAGATCCCGGCTAAAACGGCCCGACATGACTGATTTTGACATGCCACTGACACAGATTTCCATTGATGTAGGCAGGCATCCCCCCGTCATATTTGTATTCATTCGTGCTAATGTGGCACTTAGATGCATGGCGGTAAGTGTCAAAGTTGAAGGGACGATTAGCGATGAATGCGTGAGTGATTTTCGTTTGGTTTGTTTATATGATTTGCGTTTGCAATGTTGATTTTGTAGAGAAACAAATTTATATGGAATTGGATTTTGGATTTTTGTTTTACATATGTTTTTTTACCGAATTTATTAGAGTTCTCAAGAGATAAAGGCATCCATATCCATGTGTATACGGGTAAGAAGTCGTGCCCGGTAGCTACTAAATAAATAAAATTAAAAAAACCTTTTTTTTATGGAACTCACACACGATCTCTATGCACCATTAATACCCTTAACTACTGACGTATCTATAAAACGCTATAAGCTCAACCCCAATCTATTTCAAGCCAATATTTTTTAAATTAAAAAAAGAGTACTTAGCTATCTTCTTAAATAAACACTATCCACTTAATATTGGGTCCTTACCTATGAAATTGACGTTTTTTTCTCACTTATTAATAGGTGTATTACTTCTAAAAGTCAATACCGGTTGTTAATATTATTATACACCTTTAATTAGGACTATGTTACTTAGGCTTCAGTAATAACAATAATTATTCATTTTGTGTCTTTATCGCCCAATTTTTTTTTTAAATTGACTTCTTTTTTGCTCGCGGAATTGACCTTTTGTTTCATTGTAGCTTTTTTTTTTTTTTACATAGTAGGCTAGCACCTATAAATATAATAAATAAATATAAATGCGTCCCACACTCACACCAATTATCTAGCCCCAAGAAAAGCTTCCTTAAGAAACTCGTTATATGGTTAACTAGACAACGGATAAACATACTTAATATACTTAAATACATACTTATTTATTATACATAGGGAACACCCAGACCCGAAACAATTTAGAAAAACAGGTATTTCTAAATTGATCCGACCGGGGATCGAACCCGGGACCTCAGAGATGGCGACACCACGAAAACCGGTGTGCAAGCCACTCGACCAAGGAGGACCAAGAGCTTTGAAGGGACTTGATTTTTTTCTTTTTAATGTCTGCTACATTTAGCTAGTGAAACAAACACTACTAGCTACAATTTTTATAGTGTTAACATAAATAGATGCTAAGAAATTTAAAAAACGTTAGTATGTAAATTATAAATTTATTAAAAGTCTAAATGAAACAACTTTTACGGATCTACTCGCGTTTATTTAACTGTACACATTATTTAACGTTTATCCTGACGTTTCGAATCCTTTGCAGGGTCCGTGGTCACAGGGAGACTCCCTGAAAGATAGATCCGTAAAAGTTGTTTCATTTAAATGTGTAGTGTTCGCGTAAACTTTAGAAAACAATACCTATTATAAAAAGTCTTCATACAAAACGTCAATTTCATAGGTAAGGACCTAATATTTATCCTTTCTATACCAATGAGTCGCAAAGTCTAGACTGTAGACGCTCAGACAATCGGCAATTCTAATAATCGTACATTCCTATAACGTCTAATGCCTAGGTTTTAGGTACGCAGTTTTTACCTCGTTACAGGGTCTTTTACCTTAAAAAGTTTTCAGACAAATGAAATCACAGTAAAATGTTTCTAATAGCCACAGAAGAAAGTGTACCCACTTTTATTTTAAATTGCTATTTGTTTTCATAATGGCGGGCGAAAGCCTCCATCAATGAAATTAAGTTACAATCGCTTTAATTGATAGGTATTGACTACCATAGACTTAATAACCATGCTTGCCAAATAAGGTTTGGTGATCACAACTCCTCGATATAGCTCGATAGCGCAGTTTAACGTGCTGA
This sequence comes from Eudonia mercurella, assembly GCA_963082485.1. Taxonomy (NCBI): domain Eukaryota; kingdom Metazoa; phylum Arthropoda; class Insecta; order Lepidoptera; family Crambidae; genus Eudonia; species Eudonia mercurella. The sequence continues at coordinate 6,583,602 of OY720047.1, read as the reverse complement.
GGTTAAGCAACTTTCGCGAAGGCCGGTCATCGGATGGGTGTTCAAAAATTTTTCATCACGAGCTCCTCCGTGCTTCGGAAGGCACGTAAAGCCGTTGGTCCCGGCTGCATTAGCAGTCGTTAACAACCACTAATCCGCACTGGGCCCGCGTGGTGGCCCATTCTCCCTATCCATCCATAGGGAAGGCTCGTGCCCCAGCAGTGGGGACATACAATGAGCTGATGATGATGATGATGATGATGATGATGATGATGATGATGATGATGATGATGATGATGATCACAACCCCGTAGGCTTATTGCCGAAAAAGCAACCAGTTGTTAATTGTACAATTGCAACGCGACTGCTCGCGACTAGTATAGGCTGATGATGATATGATGATGAAGGTATAACGGACACAAATCGCTCAATGATCGTACGCATAGTGCATTTGCGAATAAAATGTATGTAATAGTTAATCCCTCATGTATCTTTGGGGGAGGCCTTTGTCCTGCAGTGGATGTGATTTGGCTGAGGAGAAGAGAAGAATAGTTTACATACATTGAGCGATTTGTGCCTGTAATTGTAATCGCCTCTGTGGTCTAGTGGTTAAGACCACCGGTTTAGACCCAGAGGTCCCGGCTTCGATTCCCAGCGGGGGGTACATTGTTTGTGTACTCGGTTTGATTGGTGGTAGGACTTGTATGTCCGTCTGGCTAGCACCATCTTATCTAAATATATCGCCATTACATCAATGTTTGTAGCATTGTTGTGTTCCGGCAGCTAGAGATAAGATAGCCAGTGTCTCACTAGTTGAGGATCGGGTGAAGTGCGCTTCCATTATTGGCCCTATCATCATTTAACATCAAGTGAGATCAAGGCACTGTGCTTACCCGTAACAACCTCAGTTACGCTGACGATATGGTGGTGCTATGTAAGTCCCTCAATCGGAGGTCTAAGGAAACTAATAGTTAAATGTGAGCGTTATGCTAAAAATGCATGGGCTCACGTACAATGTAAGCAAAACTGAAATATTGGGGCCTTACCTATGAAATTGACGTTTTTTTCTCACTTATTAATAGGTGTATTACTTCTAAAAGTCAATACCAGTTGTTAATGTTATTATACATATTTGAATAGGTCCATGTTACTTAGGCTTCAGTAATAACTATGATTATTCATTTTGTGTCTTTATCGCCCTATATTTTTTTTAAATTGACTTATTTTTTGGTTCGCGGAATAGACTTTTTGTTTCATTGTAGCTTTGAAGGGACTTAATTTTTTTTTTTTTTATGTCTGCTATATTTAGCTAGTGAAACAAACTCACTACCATTAAATTTTTATAGTGTTATCATATTTAAAAAAACGTTAGTATGAAAAATATAATATTATAAAAAATCTTCATACAAAACGTCAATTTCATAGGTAAGGACCTAATAAATGCAACCTCTCAGATAGCGCAACTCCGTCAAACCTCAACCGGGCCGATGGCCCGGACCGACCACGCGACTTAAAACTTAAATGTCGTCTATTTAGAGCCTACTTTTGTAAGATGAAGTTTGGCTATAGACAAATTAGAGAAAATTAGCTACACTCTAAACACCCAACAACTTTAATTTCTTTGCATTTTCAATTTTTTTTTTCAATTTCAAAAATATATTTTTTTGCCATTTTGCGAATTACGTCATTGGTGCAGGTGCAGTCATTTATTTGTTTTGTTCGCGATTTGAACCGCAACTTACAGCAGTCGCGTTGCAATTGTTCAATTAACAAACTGATTGCTTTTTCGGTAATAATAAACCTGCTGCCAGGCTATTGTCCATCAAAAATCTAATATACCTACTCGTCCTCTGATTTCAAAACCCAGAACCTTTGGTAACCAAGCCGAGCTTTACCACTCAGTCAACGAAGCTTACAAAAACCTTTTATGTATCTCGTGTCGAGAATCCAACATGTTTCCTTACATTAGAAGCTTCTGGATCCTCCATTACTCCCGGAGGTAGAGAGCTTATACTACTTACGTGAATATTTTAGTACGATTTAGGCTTAGCTCTAGGGGAGCTCGATGGCGCAGTGGCTAACGCGCCCGGTCTGCGAATGCTGAGATTAAGCAACTTTCGCTAAGGCACGTCATCGGATGGATGACCAAAAATGTGTCATCTCGTGCTCCTCCGTGCTTTGGAAGGCACGTGAAGCCGTTGGTCCCGGCTGCATTAGCAGTCGTTAACAACCAACAATCCGCACTGGGCCCGCGTAGTGGTGCATGGCCCGTTCTCTCCATCCATAGGGAGGGCTCGTGCCCCAGCAGTGGGGACATATAATGAGCTGACGAAGATAGGCTTAGCTACCCAATATTATACATAGTCTATGGGCTTAGCTCCAGTACAATTTTTGAGCGAAATAGGGATGTCTACTAATACAACAACAATCACAAACTTGTACGTTTATTCGTAAAGTAAGTATAGATCTTGTAATTCATGTTTTAGGTTGGATAGTGGCACCAGATTTCAACATAACCCAGTGAACGATATTTTTTTGCTTTAATTAATAAAAAATATAAATCAAGCAAGTGATTTTTATTTTTAGCAACCATTGAATACAGCTGCTTCCGAGCAATCCCATAAAATTTTAATGAAAATCAAAGTTTTTTTAATCTTTCGGGTAAACACATAGCCTTCATCTCACCTGATGTTAAGTGATGATAAGACCAATGATGGTAGCGCACTTCATCCGAAATCTTCAACTACTGAGGCACTGGCTATCTTATCTCTAGCTGCCGGAACATAACATATCCTGAACGCGTCTGACCGCTGGGACTCACCGATGCTGAAACATTGGGTGCAACTGCTCACCGTATCTCAATATCTCGTCCATGTGATGCTTTTTAGGAATGTTTATAATTTTCCAAAGTTCTATGCACGGTACCCGATCTGCCATATTCGGGATAATACACGTATTACCAAACACCTGCCCCCCAACCGCCTAACACTCTCGCTTTCGATCGCCTTGAAAGCGAGGCCCTCGCCTCGCTTTCTATTATAATATCGAAATATAATATCGAATAATATCGAAAGCTATAGCCTATAGCTTTTGATATTGCTTTCATATTGCTTTCGAAATGACAAGATGACGCCTCCTCCTCGCCTCGCCTTCAATGCGATCGAAAGCGAGAGCGTTAGGCGGTCGACCCCCTGGTAGGCAACTCTTGACGCAAACTCAATCTCAATACAATTCTAATGCGATTAATATGTATCGATATTGGGATAAGTTTCGCAATTTCGGAACGCCCCATCTCGATAATAATTTGTTCACTCATTTTCCACGCAATTTAATTCTAATGTGGCGCTATTATCGCTTTTAAGAGTGCCATTTGAATTTTTTAGATTTGTGATTGGAAATTGATTATTGCAATTGTGTTTCAAGAGTAACCCTACTGTAGATATAACAAAATATACGATTATACATACCTACCTATACGCTTAAACCTATAAGTGCTTTACTAATAAACAAAGAATGAGGTCCGAATAGTAATTCCGTGTTTTATCTCTTTTACTCTAATTTGAAATGACATTTGCACAACAAGAACAAAACACGGAATAAAACTATTCAAAGCTTTTTCTGTTTATTTGTAAGGCACATACTCTTTTTGCCTATTCACATTTTGTTTCCATTTGTGTGTGAGCAATACCGAACATTTATTTATTAACTACATAAGCACACATACATACTTACATACATTTACAAAAAACAATTAAATAAAAGGCAACCAAAAAAAACACAAACAAATGAACAACAATCAACACAACAACATTATGTATGATTGAAATTAATTAACAAATAATAATAAAAAAACAAAAACAAAAACATTACAAGATTTTTTTTCAAATAAACTTAAGAATCGTTCAAACCTTTTTTTACCAACAACCTATTCAGAACGTCTATTTTTTAGCTCTGGAGAAGAATGGGCGCAAAAATATTGAAGTAAGCATATGTGCTACATACAGCCTATCTATCCTATCTCAAAGAATCAAACAAATTATAGGATGAGAAAACGACCCGAAGTGTCAAGGGCAAGGCAATGTTACTAAGCCTTATCCTCCATTTACTGGGGTTGTACAATAAAACACGCTCCGAACGCAGCCAAATAAAATTATGACGGGGCGAATGTCTGGCGCGTACCACGGGTCCACGTTGCAGCACAATCGATAATGTACAAATAGTGATGTGCCGTTGTAGTCGATAATCGAGTTATCTAAACATTTGACAAAATATTAAATTGTTATTATCTTTAAAAGTAGTGAATTGTTATTATATTTATTTAAAAAAACATATTTTCATTGTGATGGAATTATTCTGAATCCTTTTGGTTTATGTAACGCTTTTACGAAACAGATTGTATATTATTAAGTTTAAATGAAAAAAACGAAGAAATAAATATAGGAAAGTAAATCCGACAAAGACTATACTCGCCCAGGGGCAGAGAGAAGGTGAGGGCTTGACCCAACGACCCTTCCCTATAAATTGATAGGGAGAACGGGCCATAAACCACCACGCGGGTCAAGTGCGGATTAGTGGTTGTAAACGGCTGCTAATGCAATCGGCCCTAACGGCCTTCCGAAGCATAGAGGGGCTCATGGAAATTTTTGGTTATTCATCTAATGACTGGCCTTTGCGAAAGTTGCAGCTTAGCAATCGCAGACTGATTGCAAACGCAATAATTATCTATACTAGTATTATAAAGAGGAAAGCTTTGTATTTTTGTATGTATACTTGCAACGAATAAACTCAAAAACTACTGAACCGATTTAAAAAAATATTTCACCCTTAGAATGCTACATTAGCGCTGAGTAACATAGGCTATATAAAATTTAAAAAAGAAATGCAGTAAGAAGTCCACCGGGTCAGCTAGTAATAAATAAGACCAAGGGTTATTATTTGTTTATTTAATTTAAAGTTTTGCAATATTCATTACATCATCATCTCAGCCAAAAGACGTCCACTGCTGGACAAAGGCCTCCCCCAAGGATCTCCACAACGACCGGTTTTGTGCTGCTCGCATCCAGCGGCTTCCCGCGACCTTCACCAGATCGTCGGTCCACCTTGTTGGAGGCCTGCCCACACTGCGCTTTCCGGTACGCGGTCGCCACTCGAGGACTGCTGACGGACTTAAATCCTAAGGCTTTCTCTACCAGTCAACTATAGGGTGATGCAGAGATGACAATGTTAGGTGTAATTATGAACATCACTTTAAGAATATTAAAATTGACTTATTTTAGCATTTCACCGCCATTAAAATATATACCTAATTAAAACGTTAAACAACAAAAACAAATGCTAAAATAACACTAAAATAAATTATTTTATCGTAATCGATACTTTTAACGACAGTTTCTCTCCAGTCTCGTGGTAGAGGGCGCCTGGGGAGAGAAATCACGCGTTGGCGCCGTGATGTCTGACTGGGATACAGAGTAATGCACGATGAGAGAATGAAAATGTACGGGTTTTTTAATAAGTTTTTCATCTTTCGCCTGCGCATCGACCGCATCGCATTCACAGTTTATTCGGGAAGGAATGAGTAATTAATAAATTATCTATACTAATATTATAAAGAGGAAACCTTTGTATTTTTGTATGTATGTATGTTTGCAACGAATAAACTCATAAACTACTGAACCGATTTAAAAAAATCTTCCACCAATAGAATGTTACATTAGCGCTGAGTAACATAGGCTATATTAAAAAAAAGCATGCAAAGCAAGCAAAAGCAAATGCAGTACGAAGTCCGCCGGGTCAGCAAGTTATATATAATCAACATCATCATCATCAGCCTATATATAGTCCACTGCTGGACATAGGCCTCTCCAAGTGCAGACCACTGAGCATATATGTATATATTAGATAATGATTTTGGTTATATTTAAATATACCTACGCAAATTTTTTTGCACATTACAATTTGAAGAATTGCTGATAAATCCGTAGTTGGTAGTCCACCTGACCTGGTATGTCATGGGGTTCGAATCGCTCGCGGAATTTTTTCAACACTTTTTTAAAACTATATGAGATAATTTAAGCGCCATGGTGACTAATACGCTAAGCGCTCAGCCCGAGTACCAGAGTTCTTGGGTTGAATTTCCATTTTTTTTGAGAGAGTTTGCCTTGCGTCCTCTACTGACTTTTTTGGAAATGGCCTCATACAAGCATGTCCTCGTTCTCTACAACATTCTTCGATTGGTTTGGATTGGATCGGAAGCGGAACAACCTGAGGGCGCCTCTTAAATCTAGGATCTGGCGTTGACCGGGTCGTGAGGGGTTTAAATTCCGATATTGGGCAAAGTGTGTTTCAATTCCTTCTTTTCCAAAAGAAGGAATTATCAACCCGCATTTGATAAGCCGCACTTTTAGCTTAAACGATCGATTATAACGATGATTTGATTTCATTAATGATGGAGACCTTTGCCCGGCAGTGGGACAGTATATAGGCTACTTCCTATTACTACAAGTCTCATAAACCATCGTTACAAACAACATCTTGGTCGAAACCGGTACTGTGTGTAGAATTCTGTTTATGTGTAGGGTAGTGGCACCATTGACACGAACCAGAAATCGATATTTTTGATGTAATGTTACACATCAAAAATATCGATCTTTCCGCTCGCCTTCTATACATATATACAATTTGTGGGAGTGATTTCGTAGAAAAGGGATGGAAGTACCGTAACGTAACGAAAACGAAAATTAGTATGGCATTGAAGCAGCGCCCCCTGGCGAGATACGAGAAGAGTTAACATTTACTTTTCGTTTTCGTTTGGTCATTTCTCGATCCCTCCCCTCACATTAAATTGAACTATTTTATACATCTTCTCCCTGATGAGGATGAACGTGAGTCTCTGTGTCTAAAGTACGGTGACGCTGTAAAGACCACCTGAGGCCATCAGCAAACTGTCTCTCTCGAAATCTGTGCTAATTTCAATAATTAATTAGGTTATTAAATGTAGAATGTAAGTAGGTATTATGTATTGTTTTGTAATGTTTATGAGAACACTAATATTCAAATTTAACAGTATACGGGGATCTTAGATTTCCCGAGCTTCAACAAAGAGTTCGAAACAACAGCATAAAATAATCGCGAATTCATTAAAAGTTACAATCTGCTCCAATCAGCCGCAAACAACGTTTGTTTTGTGTTCTCGATAATTCGTATTCAGTAGGTACCTATATCGATTGACGAAATGCGTTCCAAATACGAAATTAATTCATCGACACGTTTCAATCCGCATTCCAAATTCAAACCAATTAACTACGTACTGTCAATCAATTATTCTGACATCGGGGGCTGCTCTGTAGTCGCCGGGAGACCGTTGCTAGGCAACGCGATCGCTCCCAAACGACCGACCTCGTGTTCTCGTTTTGATGTTGCGTTTGTATTTTTCGTAAGGACGCGCTTATGTCTGAGTTGGTAAATCGATAAGTTCTTATCGATTGAGTTTTTTGTGGTTACCAACAAAGCATGCCTTTGCATATACACAGAATGAATGCTATATTTGGCATTAACTAGCCAGAAACATTTAAAAAAATCCGGGTCGAGTTAAAGCAGCTTCATAATTATTACTAGAATCTAGAATCGGATAAATTCTGCTGATAACATCAAACTCTGATATTTTCATCTTAACCCAAGCCTAAGACTGAGACACGATTATGTAGATATATAGCAGAATCGATACTCAGGGTCGCAAGTTCACTAATTCTATAGCGTTTGAATAGTGTGTCAGTTGTGTCAATATAATAAAAATCAAGCCTATAAGACAAAACGTGCATCATCACACGTTTCAAAATAACAAAATTAAGAGGAAGGCTTGTTGCGAAAAAAAAAATTCAAAGTCAAAGTCAATAAAAAAATATTTCGCATCACTAGTCCTGTTTTGCACTATTACATTTTTAAATCCCTAGAATATATTTGTTGGGGGAAATATATGACCTAATTTAACACGTCGTATGCCTATGCAGTGGAAAAAAGAGAAGGACTCGCTTAATAGCCAGATGGTACAATAATTGGATTTTTAAATTAGCAGCACAGTCTGTAGTAGTCTTTTGCATACGTTGAATGTTAAAATTGTGTTGATGTCATTTCTTTTATATAATTTGATTATTTTCTATTGGCTTATTCCCGCCCGCATTTTTATGCACACTATAATGAAATGACGGCGGCGCTTTTTCTGAGGTACCGGATTCGATTACCGGTCGGGTCTGGGTGGGTGGTTGTGGTACTGTTCTCGTTGATTCTAATTTCCATAATACGAGTGCTTAAGCTACTCACTTGGGATCAAAACAATGTATGTGATGTTGTATAATATAATGTCTAATAAGTACATCTAATATATAAAATTCTCGCGTCACAGTTTTCGTTGCCATACTCCTCCGAAACGGCTTGACCGATTTTGATGAAATTTTTTGTGCTTATCCGGTATCTATGAGAATCGGCCAACATCTATTTTTCATCCCCCTAAATGTAAGGGGTAGTCCACCCCTAATTTTTTTTTTTTTTATGGCAAAACAACCTTTGCCGGGTCATCCGGTATCTATGAGAATCATCCAACATCTATTTTTCATCCCCCTAAATGTTAGGGGTAGTCCACCCCTAAATTTTTTTTTTATTTTTTATGGCAAAACGACGTTTGCCGGGTCAGCTATTTTTTTAAACTTAATACTAACAAATCTACTCGCTTTTATATTACACTTCTTTTTTAATATAGCCTATGTTATTCAGCGCTAATGTAGCATTCTAATGGTGAAAGATTTTTTAAATTGGTCCTGTAGTTTTTGAGTTTATTCGTTACAAACATACATACAAAAATACAAAGCTTTCCTCTTTATAATATTAGTATAGATATTATTTTACCCTAGATCTTCAGGAGGCACATACATGCAAGTTATTAATTCAGATTGGCATAAAAATCACATTGCATCATCATGATGAAAAATATACAGTATGTAGGTACAGGTACGCATATTTCGATAACAGAAGTATCAATTAACGTAAGGGACATTTTAGCCAAAATGAGTTTTATGTATATCAGGATTCAGAATTTTCCGCTCTATCGATTGGTATACTTAGAATTGCTCTATCGTTAAAAAATGTCCCTTACGTTAACCATTTTCAGGCAACCTAGGACGATTACCGCACATTTTTATGCACTCACATTAAACAACACTAAAATTATCCTTTACAGTAAAATAACGTATATTTTTCGAAAGCTTCTAGCCGCTACACCTCACATTTCAGTAACGTAAGAAGCATGTTAACATTTATTTTTAATGTAAGAGACATGCTATATCTAAAACTACTAAGTTTTATGAAACTAAACAACAATGATAAGAAAGAGATGATAAAACTAAGAAACTTTGTCCTGTGCGTCAATAAAATTGGATAAAACGCTAAAAAATTTGATAACTGCTAAACTGGATTTTTTTTCAAACATTGCGGACCTTCCGACACTAGGCAAACATCTATTATTTAATAATTGTGCACTACTTTTAGGTTTGTTTTTGTATTCATTCGCTAACACCAACAGTGGCCATTGTTTGTGAATAAATGCGATAGCCCGTTTTGTGAATAAACCACGCAACAAAAACTAGTGCACAATTATTAAATAAATACTATGGAAACTTTCCTGCTGTCGGACGGTACACAATGTTTAAAAAAAGATCAGGTCCGTTAGTAATTGTCAAATTATCAATTGGTGGCGCTAGTGTGCCTTACCCTTCGCCTTAATGAAACAATGTCAGACCTCATAAATGACACGTAACAATTAATTTAACCAACCAACTAACAGTATAAGTCCAAAAACAGGGTTTCATAATAATATACTTATATATCAATAGCGTCTCAATCTCAACAGTGTGTCAGTAGCATTATTTTGTCATTCTGTACTGGTTTACCAAACTAGTTAGTACACAAAGCAAAACACATACATATTGCCTTCGGTCAATAATAAAATATAAATATAAAACGGATGGCGACATTGGGGCCACAGAGTCACAATGACGCTTGTAGCGATGACAGTAAATATTAAGTACAAATATTTTGCATCCTTAATTGAATCTTTATGTTTAAGATTTAAGGTTCATAGTAAGCTGAAGTTGTTGATGCTATCCACGTGCAGGGCTGCCATCCGTCCGGGTTTCCCCGGATTTGTTCTAGTTTGAAGGGCGTCCGGGGAGCGTCCGGGCGGGGTTTCTAAAAAGTGTCGAGTGAAACCCGGGTACTTTTTATGTCAGGGGAAATCCGATTTACTTGATAGAATGGAATGATTAGCAATAAATTACAGCATTTCGGTGCGGCAAATATACCCGTGCACTCGACAATTTATAATTTGTTTTTAACAATTTATAATATTTGTCGGCTGATGGCCAGAGCTACTTTGCCCTTCAGTCAATTCAGACATCGGGAATATGGGTTCTCAACGCTGGTAAGCGAATAACAAGCACCAAACACCGTTACTTTTGATTTTAATTTTACAAAAATTGATTACAAACAACCGAAATAAATCATACAGAGTTAGTTTCCGATAATTAGAGGCAGAACGATCTGTTTTAGAGAAAACGTGCGTCGTCTTCGCTGTCCCGAGCAAAAGTGCCGCCAAAATGGCGCGCACGCTCACACGTTTTCCCTCCAACGTTCCGTAAGCGCGCGACAGTGCTGCCCTCTTACTTGAAGTGCGCGCTAGTACCAAAAACTAGTCATACGAGTGTCTTATTACTATCTGCGCCGACATATTTTATAATTTCATTGTTGCCAAAAAAAAAAGATTCTTATTATGTTTGTTACCAGAATAGTTACATGAGGTTTAAGTTTAAGTTGATTTTCTATAAATAAAATATGATAACTATGTTTTTATTATTGTATTTTTTTTTCAAGGGAGTCCGGGGAAAAGTCTTTATTTCACCCAAATGTCCTGGGCTTTTTTTGTCCATTAATCACGTGAGGCCCAAAGAGAGGAGGGGGGTCCAAAAAAAATGACCAAATATCACAAGGGGGAGGGGGAGTTTAAGGAGATATCACGTGTATTTAGTTTCGAAACCAAAATACTGTTTTGAATTTATATTTACAATCTTGCAAAATTGCGTAAAACTCATAACAGAAATTCTTATCGGTTGTAGATTCGCAAGGTTGTTTAAATATTACCGCTAATGCACCACCTATTACCGTGGAAGAAAGTCTTGCTAATCTTTGGTCCGAAGACAATATCCACTAATTTTTCAATTACATTATGTTTTTTTCTTGATAATTATTACATAAAGGCACAAGAGAATATAACATTTTAGACAAACAAGTGAAACGGAGAATAAGAAAAGACATTCGGTCATTCAACACAAAACGGGTAAAGGAAGCGATTGAGCCAAACAAGGCATCAACAAAGGCAGATCATGTATAACCCAACTCACAGACGACAACGGCGTTAAACAGGGAATCGAGATAAAAATAGTACAAATTTGCACAAAATTTTATAACGATTTTTATTCCGACCCCCCATTACTGGTTTAGAGATCCATGTCGCTCTTAAGAGCATGAAATATAACAAGAGTCCAGGAGATGACGGCATCACCACAGAAGCTCTTAAAATAGGAGAACCAACTTTACTCCCAAGACTTGTCGATCTATGCAATACTATTCTCTAGACGAACAAACTTCCAGCAATGTTCTGCCACTCGAACATTGTAACTCGAATACTGTATGTTGCATTCGTTGACTACTCAAAAGCATTTGACAGTCTCGCTCACTCAGCCATCTTCACTTCACTCCATAAACAAAATATCGAACCTGCCTACATAAACATCATAGAAACCATCAAATACAACAACAGTGGAGCAGATATTAAATTAAATATGCCTGGTCCGTCGTTTCATATAAGAAAAGGGGTAAAGCAGGGTGACCCCCTGTCTCCTAAAGTCTTCACCAGCACTAGAAGAGATCTTCAAAGAGCTAGCGGTCCAGTGGGTTAATAAGGGCATTGAAATCGGCAGCAGTAAATAGCTCACAAACCTTCGCTTCGCCGACGACATTGTCTTGTTTGCAACAACAGCTCCAGAACTGCAGGAAATGCTACAAGACCTTAGCAACGTAAGACACGTGATCTTAGGTAGGGGGGGAGGGGTAGTACAAAACCTCACCACGTATCACCAGGGGCGGGGGTCTTTAATGGACGGCGCCTAATTTAGCTGATGGCACCTTAAAAAAAAATAAGTCTATCCACATCCTATCCAATATTTTTTCAGATCAGTTATTCGAAATTTAAATGTATAGGTATGACCAAACAGGACCACTTTCGAAAAAATCAACCATCCTTCCAGCTCGAGTGGGAATCGAACCTCATCGAATCGAATCGAAGATCATGACCCTTGGATAACCGGTCCAATGCTCTAACCGCTGAGCTACCAAGGCCTCGGGGAATTTTATCTCGTAACTAAACCACAGAGAAATAAAAATAAAACAAAACACATTCATTTAAATTGTTTCATTATAAAAAAAACAATCAAGTAGTAATTTTTTATGTGCTTTTTGTAGGTACCTATTTCATTAATTAAAAATCAAACGGCACGTGGATATAATTATGCAGCGTTTAATTTTTTGATGGCTTGTACCCCTAAAATTTAATAAGAGAAAAAAAGATTAATAATCACGTATAATTAATTAGTGATCAGAGTTGACATGTCAAAAATTTCGCGCTCGATTATAACTACTTTAAAGTCATTAATATCGATTATGCACGGTCACAATCGAGAGTTTTAAATACAGTGCGTGCCAATTACGTGTTCTGTAGCTTTCGCAATGAAGTTGTTGATTGTGCTCGGTTTGATAGTGGCGGTCGCGTTGGCCGCTCCGGCAGTAAGTAATACAGTTTTTATAACGTTTTTGTTTTATTTGGGCCGGTTTGTACATTATTTTAAATACGAGATACAATTACTAAAAAACAATTTCACAGATTTCGCAGTCCCCGCAAGAATCGGAGCATTGAAAATTAAATACAGCAATTTACGAAAAAAAAAACATTTTATTTAAAATAACACAATTCCAATTTGAATGCACTTCTCGCCTGCATCTTTTAACACCATTACCATGACGATCGGTCAATAATCAAAGACATCACTTTTTATATACGGAAATACCCGTTTTTCTACAATACCAAATATAAAGGGACCAATTATTAACCGATTTTCAAATATTTTTCCCCATTTTGTAGCTAAACTAATACCCTAGGACCCATTTTTTAATTTTTTTTAAGTCGGTTTTTTTTAATATTTACAATTTAGTATACAAACACGCCCCAAAAAACCCGAATTTTTTACATTTTTCAAAATTCCACAAAAAAGTTTCCAGCGGATTTTCAAAATTCAAACGCTCTCACGTGTCTCGATAAATTCCTAAACTCTTGGTATTATTTTCATCTCGATTCTCCTATAATCCTCGGAGCTATGGCCAAAAATACGTTCCAGGCGATTTGCATCTGATAACCATTTTCAATGGTAAAATCAGCCAGTCTCAGACGGCACTTGGATTACAGGTCCAATGCTTTGACAGCTGAGCTACCGAGTATCCGAATTTACCCGGGTATCCAAGGGCCCTCTTTTTCTTTTTTTTTATAATTAATTATAGCCATTTTTCCCCTTTAAGGTAGTAAGGGGACTTTTTTAATCCTTTACAATGTTAAAACTAAATTAACCTCGTATCGAAGGGTATCCAAGGGGCCGTTCTAGTAAAATTTTATCTTATTAGCTCTTTATCTTTAGCGCATTCAAATGCGATAAAAAAAAAATACTATTATTTTAACTATTATTTTTTTTATAGATAGTTACTTAGGCAGATGTTTAGCAGAAGCAGACTCCAGACGCGAGGATAGCTATTGGAGCAGGATTGTGCCTAGAGTTGCCACCGTTTTTTTGTACAAATAAAGTACGATTATTTATTTCGCTTAAAAACATACTTCTCATTATTTTTAGCAACTTTTAACAAATTATTATCACTTGTAAAAATCTGCACAGCAACTTTTTTATGTTATACATATATTATATGTAAAAAGAATCCCAGAGAAATAAAATATGTGAAATGAAGTATTTTCGCGTACTTTATTGTTCTCATAAAGTATAGAGTACAGTTATTACCCGAAATAACGTTCTTATAATACTTTATAATAAAGTACGGGTGGCAACTCTAATTGTGCCTCACTACCCATCCTCACCTTGCCTACCCGCGTTGCACTGGACACTGGCTATCTTATCTCTAGCTGCCGGAACACAACAATGCTACAAACATTTATGTTATGGTGACATCTATATGTTAATACGTGAATCAAAAACTTTGTACCCGTTTTTACGAAAATTGCGCGGACGACGGAGGAGTTTAAAATTTGCACACTTATAGTTTATATAGAGAAGGTTATCCGAATGTTAATATTTTTTTTAAATTATGCATAAAAAATACATTAAATCAACAAAAACAACATTACACACACTACCATGTATTTGACACACACGTATGGTTTGTCTTTAATGCGGCCGACATCTGTCAATGCCAATCCAAACTCACATTCTATCTTTTTTAATTTTTCATTGCTAAGGATACAATCCGTGCAGCCTTAATAAAATTACGGTTGAATTTCGACCACTGGGCGACCACTAGTTTAAATAAAATGGTGGTAGCTAGCCATGCGGGCAATAAGCACTACCACACCGAGTACACAAACATGTACCCCTGGGAATCGAACCCTCTAAATCGAAACCTCTGGGTCTGTGGCCGGTGGTCTTAACCGCTAGACCACCGAGGTAGTTACTACAAAGTTACATTAATATTATTACATATACATTGTAAGCTGTTTCCTTTGTTTTTTAATCTTTTCTCTCTCTCAAAGACTTTTTACCGCTTGGACTCTCCTGACCAGTGTTAAAGTCTCAATAGTATTTCGGCAGCCCGTATTTTTTAACATTATCAGAATCAGAATCATAATCAGAATATCATTATGACTTATAGTAAAATTACAAAATCAGACCATCGACGTACCTATACGTTTGTAGACGTTTTTAGTTAGCAGAATCGGGACCCAAAAGTTTGGATCCATCTCGTGGGAAAGCAATTTTTGCATTATTGTACAGTCACACGTTTGACACTTTATCCATTGTATTAATATTAATATTGTTTGCATTTTAATGCTCGTGATTGTGTAACAAAATGCAAAAAGCAAATAAAAAATATTCTTAAAAAAAATTTCTTGCTTAACCATTTCTTTTTTCTTTTCAGCCTAACGACGATCAAGATGATCAGGTTTGTTAACACTTACATGATAATTTACATTTTTATATACTTATTATTTATATACCTACACAACACCACTGTATTTATATAACAACAATAACATCCGACGTCAATTTAATGGTAACGATAGTGGTCTTTTCAAACATTGCAAAATCTTACCTGTTCAAACCCAGTTTAAGTATATGTTTCTTAAAACTCATTTCTTTAACAACGATTTAAAAAAAGAAATAAGACACCCCGTGTGCACGCGCGCGGTAGCTATGAACCGGCTCCAAACGTGTCGAGCGAATAATGTGTACGGCGAAAGAACTGCCGCCTACCTTGTACCGCGATTAATAAACAAGCTGCCACACGAATTATGCGATACTTTGACAAATTTAAATATTAAAAATAAACTTAAGGCCTACTTTCTTGGTAACTTACAAAATATTTCGTAGATGTTGTTTACCCTATTTCTTTAATAGTAACTTAAATTATATAAGTACTTATTAAATGTCTTTAGTTAAGAGTAGTGTGAATGTAGTCGCATTATAACAAACCTTAGTGGTTTAACAATACGACTAAAAATATGATTGTTATTATGCATGTTTTAATATGGTAACAAATAAATAAAAAAAAAAAAACAAAAAGAAACATTGCTTAACTTAACTTGAAAAAAAAACAGAAAAGTAATTAGAAAATTAAAAACTATTTATTTATTTATTTTAAAAGGGAATAACTACACGATACAATTCAATTTACAATACAGGTTGGCAATGAATAAAGTCCAAGTACGATCAAACATGGCTTTAAAATCATTAAATGTCTTAATAATTATTTTCCTAAATATTGGTCTCTCTATAAAAATCCTAAGTGTTCAAGACATTTTTGTCGTGTACGTTACCACAGCAGAAAAGTAGCTCCTAGCCTATAATGTTATGAGTGGAACGTATAATTAGTGCGTAATCTGCTGTGCGTGTGCGCCGCATAAAAAAATTGTGCGTGTTGTCATTTTGGGGAAAAAGGAAAAAAACTATTCCTGCTGCAGTAACGTTGTTCCAGCATGAACATTCTAAACGAATTATCGGAGAGAGAAAAATTGTGCATGGATAGAAAGTTTACATTAGTGCAAAAATATGCGCCGAAAATAAAATATGTGCTTCTTTAGGTTTTCAAGATATTGCATTGCATTTCCTGCTGGAGTAAGGCAGAATCGTGTATCTCTAAAGCCATTGTATGTGCGCCTGTAGAATGAATAAACACGAGTAACTCTTGATTTGTGCGTATTAGTGACAGAATTAAATTAGATTGGTACATATCAATGACCTTCTTTATTGAACGTATTAAACCTAAGCTGTTGTCCGTACAGTCGCGTTTAAACGTTTAAAACCTAATTTTGGGGCCTAATTTAAAAAAATATTGAATGTACCTTGTGACCATATTAAATGAAAGAGGTTGTTGATGTAGAAATAATTATTTTTACAAGCTTTTATTTACTTTCACCTGTCCGGTGTCTGTAATGAAATCTTGCAACTTAAATTTGACCCACTTCCCGGTTTCCGATTGAGCTGAAATTTTGCATGCATATGTATATCGCGTGACAATGCAATATTATAATGACATGGATCTGATCTGATGCTGGAGCTGGAAGGTGGCCATAGGAACTCCGCAATATAACGACACAACCTATCGAGTTTGGGCTCGTTTAATTCATATTGACGAGTACTTTGATCCTATATGGTAACCAGGGTCTGTTGCTGGAGCTGGAAGGTGGCCATAGGAACTCCGCAATAAAACGACACAGCCCCATCGAGTTTGGGTTCGTTTGATTCGTATTGACGAGTATTTTGATCCTATATGGTAACCAGGGTCTAATGCTAGACAATGCCATTAAATAGGTACTTACCATCGCAGATCGTGCCATCATCGTAACCTGTTATGAAATGTCTGAATATGCATAATTATTACGCCATATTATAACTTCATAAAATTATCAATAAACAAACAATAACAGTGCAACTGCATGACTCAACGACCGTGTCCTTGACGTGATAACTACAAACTGTTTGTTTACAAAATGATAACCCAAAAGCACTTCCTAGTAAAAAAACCAGCCAAGTGCGAGTCGGACTCGCACACGAAGGGTTCCGTACTTTATGACGTATTAAAAAAAACTACCACTACAACTAATATTAAAAAAATCTCGTTAAAACCTATTTTCGGTGGAAGTTTGCATGGTAATGTACGTAATATTTTTAGTGTTATCATTATTTTATTTTAGAAGTTACAGAGGCACATTTTACCACTTTGGAAGTGTCTCTCGCGTAAACTATTCAGTTTAGCAAAAAATTATATTAGAAACCTCAATATTATTTTTGAAGATCTATCCACAGATACCCCACACGTATGTATGGGTTTGATGAAAAAAAAATGTTTGAGTTTCAGTTATATACAAGGTGTTGCAAAATTACCCGTTATACGTAAAGGTTGTTAAAGTACATCCTATCAAGAGTCCTCTGTAAATTTCTTAAAACCTTTGCATTAAGATTTAGTTTTCAGTAAAAAGAGTTATTTTAATGATTAATAAAAATATCGACTATGTTAAGGCACATGACTTTTTCAGGTTCATGACGTTATGTTACCTACCAGGAGTAACGACTCCTGTCTACTCTGTACCTCCCACAGAGTAGCCTATACCTAATCTTCAGACACTGTATTCTGTGCTCCTAGTACATACACACTGGATATTAATATCCCAGATTTGGTGAACGTTGCATCGTCCGTCCAAATGACCCGGTTCACATAGCTGCGGTCAGCTTCTAGCTGCCGCAGATACCACTCGCAGAAGTTTCTTCGGAGAGCGAAATCACCTGGTGTTAACTCCTGTGTACGCCGGTAGTGGTAAGGGTGTTGACCGTCAGCTCGAAAAATCCGCCAAACTGTGACATGGTTCATCCCAAACCTCGCCGCGGCACGCCTCGTCCTGATGGTTGGTTCGTCTTCGAAGATTTCCAGCACCTCTTCTTCTCGCCTTGCATCTAACGTATTCAGACATCCACTGCCACGTGAACGATGAAAGGATCCCGTGGAATGCAAACGTGTTGTCATTTCACGAAAACATTGGTAAGATGGTAACCGTCGCTGGTCAGCAGGTGCTCTGCCTTCAATGAAACGTTCATGGTACAAGTCACGAGCGCGAGCTAAGTTTCCATCAGCTCGTCCCACGCACAACATCATCTCGTAGTAATCGAATTTGGAGAACATAGCCATTTTCGCAATTAAAGAAACACACGAAAAACACACATATGGACGACTGAATGAAATAAAAAGAAACTCAAAAATTATGACACCGGCCGGCCTGTCAAAATTCAGGTACTTTAGAAAAAACCATGGTACGCTTTGTTTTACACGGATAATATTTCGTCTGAGATGAGAGTTTTATTCTGAGGTTTTAATGCTAGATGTCAAAATTACGGTATTTTTGCGTATTATAATCTTCTTAGAGCATTAAACCAACATAATGGTACAAACGAAGTACGAAGGCCTGTTGAAAAGTTTCATATGAAATTAAAATCTTACAATTAAATAATAATAACAATAATAAAATTATGTGTTCAATCATCATTAACAAGGTTTTTACGTCTATTATAGACGATTCATGGCGTAGTAGTACATTACATAAAATTACAATTTACTTCATTGACAATCAAATTTTATTAATAACTAATTCACAACATCAGATAGTAATTTTTTATCGGATGTGTATTTATTTATCATTTTTAGTGTAAAACATAAAAAATACACATACACATTGATTTATGCGCGAATACCACTATGCAATTTCCTTCTGCCCGTCGCTCGGCGCGGCGGCAGGGGCGGCTAGGCGACAGCTCTCGAAAGAAGTGTCTTCTGACTAGTTCTGACCGCCTAGTAGTACGAGGTGGTCAACATTTTGTACGGATTTAATAATCTAATTTGGGTTTTTAATCTTAAAGGACACCGGCCTAATTAATCATAAAAGACTGATTACTATTTTGATATTGTTTAATTTTGATTATTGTTAGTTGTTTGTTTAGTGTAGGTAATCTACTTGTGTAAAAATAAAACATAATGTTTATTTCTGAGTTTGGCTTAAAATAAGTAAAATAGCAAACGAAAGATAAATCGGTGTGGTGTTTTGTATTATTTGTAATATTTCTAACCTGTTGTATTACACGGCTCAGCTTCAGCAGCTTCATCAAATTGATTTGTACAAAATAAAAAGCAAACTGCTTTCAAAGCACGTGTTAGAAAAATGTTGTCAATCTATGCGGTAAAAATCTAAGTTTTCTGTATTTGGAGTTCCGTAAAAACATTGAAAAGCCAAAATCTGCAGTCACTGCTTTCCTAGTACTACTGCTGTGTAGTTTCTGTTTTTTGGGAAACCACTCCGCATTAAAATTAGGATACGATTTACATTTCCAGAATTAACTGTTTATGTGTTGTACGAGTAATAACTTGTTTTACATCCTAAACCTTAGTGTAAGTTTGTAAAAGTGCAAACGTTACTATCGCGTTTGCTTTAACAGATTAAATTCTCGATCTTATTTACATACCATTACGATCTATCTGTTAAAACTTAACTTAAACGCGATAGTAACGTTTGCACATTTTTACAAACTTACATCCTAATGTAATGATTGATAGAACCCCTAGGTTCTGACGTCTGTTGAAGGCGGCACAATACGACACGTGATCGGTAGCCGATTATTGAAATGAAACCTTTTGCATGGATCTACTCGCGTTTATTGTTACTTGGTTTACAAAAAATATTTCATTTCAATGTGTAGTGTTCGCGTAAACTTTAGAAAACAATGTCAGGTAATCAAAAGAAAGGAACAAACAAGTGCGAAAAGGCAACTCCTCTCTCTTGCATCTTGGGATGATCCTACTGTTAGCATGGTAAGTGAAAACTCACCCACATATCCCATCTATCAACCGATATGTTGCGACGCTATAAAATACTATGTAATAATAAATAGCTATCCATCTTTTGTTCCGTTAGAGTAAAATGATTTAATTTCAATTATTATTATGCGGAACCCACTAAATAAATATTACCAAAAGTACCAGGTCAACATGATTTCTAAAAAAAGGAGGTGGGAAAATTCAATTTCAAAGATCAAACTACAGAAAGGTTTTGCGCATAAGTTATGTAAGTACCTACTTAGCTAACAGCTACGATTCTTGTTCCCGTACCTACCTATTAAACTCTCTTTTACTTCTTAGGTCGGTTTGCACCAAAACTCACTAAATACGTTTAGCGCTAAACATGTTTAGAGTATCATTCTGTCTTTTTCAACTTCCAACAGACGTCAGAAATGGAATGATATTTTAAACGTGTTTAGCGCTAAATGTATTTAGGGTAGATTTTACCAAAATCCAATTTATACGAGAATATCTACTATACGAGAGCTATCCCAGTATAACTTTACTCTTATGATTTAATCTATGGATAAGTTACTCTCGCTTAGTTACTCTGTGCTGTGACGGAAACGGAAACGAACGAAAATATTAAATTAACCACCAAGCATAAAAGCACATTCATACCATGCGTGAGCAATGGCGCTGCGTATTTTTAATTAACCAGGGTAATATGTCTGCTTGACGTTTTGAATAACTTCAATCAAATATTCTCATATCAAATATTGTGTTGATTGTTTGTTGACAGATAATATTGTAAAAATAAGAAGTCATGAATAGCGTAATTCTTTAATACATACAAGCTCGTAAATACAACGAGCGCATACAACTCACTTACCTATTTGTTGCATACTCCAGACGATGCTCAATTTTTGTCAGCAAATTATACACAGATGCTTTTGACAAACGGAATCTTATATGGCGAAGTCGTAGACGTCGTTATCTTCAAAGTAAGTACTATGTCCTTTCTTTAAACCATGTAGGGCGAGAGCAAAATATTCTTCATCGTCATTAGTCAATAAATTGATTCAAACGTAACGACATTTTGTTAGGTTATCTATAAAATTTGTAACAGACAGCTGTTATTGTGAATTATAAAGCAAATCTGAATAAGTATAAATTTAACTATCAAGTATTTAATTTGGAAAATCTTTTAAAAGGGACTTTAACTAGATTAAAGGTCCCTGTACTGTTACACACACAATGCACAAATACCGATAGATGACTAGTCTGAAAAAAATAATAATCTTTGATTTAGAAGCTAATGACTTCAACAGCTGATCAGTAGTGTTGGGGATCTCTTAAAAATCTTAGCGATGTTTTTGCTGAACTTCGATATTGTTTTTTTCGGAAACTACTGTGCCTACAACTTAAAGAACAGCACCCACCACTTCAGTTTTATGTATAGCTACTGACATTTCAGGCCTAACGGGTTTTTTTGAAACAAGTTGTATAAGTATGGGGGTATTCTAAGTATTTTTTTTTCTAAATGTTCAAATAATTTTTAACGCAAATTTTGTTGCGTACAAATTACAAAAACAAATGTTGAAAAAATTTCCACGAGCAGGATTTGAATCTGCACACTTCTGACATTTCGGGTCAGGTGCTCTTCCAATTGAGCGTATCGCTATTTTTTTTCTATTTTTGTGTGAAAATCTTAATGCGGTTCACAGAATACATCTACTTACCAAGTTTCAACAGTATAAGTCTTATAGTTTCGAAAAAAAGTGGCTGTGACATACGGACGGACAGACAGACAGACAGACATGACGAATCCATAAGGGTTCCGTTTTTTGCCATTTGGCTACGGAACCCTAAAAACACTCCGCATTATAGATAATAGAGCAATGTTTATGTATCTGTCTCTGTCCCACTAATACCTTACGCTTACTAGCTGTCTCACTTTCTCCAAACTAGACAAAGTGACTTCTTGCGACGTCAGCGAGTGGCGCGGGGTCAGGAGCACGAGGTCTCATCCAGAAGAAACGAAAAATAGTTTTTAAAATACTCAATAGATAGCGTTACGTGTATCGATTTCTTGTTTAAGTTTACGTAAATTAGAAAAATCGAACCTGAACATGGTTTATAACTATTTAAAAAATAACGTACTTAATCATCTACAAGGTCACGGAAACAGCTAGTAGAATATAATCCAATCACAATTTTTTTTTTACTTGTTGTTTTCTACTTCAGTGTACACAACACGTTTCACCGGTTCATGAGTAAAGTTAAGAAAGTCATTGATTTGTACGAATCTGTCGCTTTTTTGTAGTCATTCGAATTTGGTCGGATAACCAGCCGTTGTTTACATGTTTTGGTTTTTGTTTATATTGTGGCGGCGCCACCTACCGCATACGCCGCACATTACTCGACACATAAAAACACCTTCTCAACCGTGTCAACAGATGGCGCCACAAACGCATACCCACGACGTTGCCCATACTAGACCAATAACCACAATTTCACCGTCTCCTTCGCTATATGCATATATAGCACCTCCAACTAACATCCGTTGGACTTCGGTCTCCGAGCTATACCACCCAGCTCGGAGAAAGATCTTCCCTTTGGTCTTCTTCAATGTGACATTCTACCTACCACAAGCTTCCCTACAGTGGAGACCCCGACGTGATGTACCATTGGCATCCCTACAGTCCCTACAATATTTATATGCGAAACATTCCAAGCTGAAAGTGTTTACTATGTTAATTGATTAAACGCACTAATTTTTGGTTTAAACCCGCTCATCTTGGGTTGAGCCGGTTTCTTGTAAGTTGACGTCAAAGTTATGACACCGTCGTTTTGACTTTTAGTAATATTATTCAATAACACATGTATATAAACTTTTGAAACTTTTTATGGTTGCTTTATGTGTCAAGAAGGATCGGATACAGTTTTCAGTGAGCTTATACGATTTTTCGTTTAGGATATGCGAATTTTTTTCGGATTTAAAAAAAAGCGCGATTACTTTCGTAAATCTAATTCTGTCACTAATACGCACAAATCAAGAGCTACTCGTGTATGTTTATTCATGGCTTTAGAGATGACGTGGGTTCGATTTCCACTCGATCTTCCTGAGGCTGTCACACTGAACAACCGTTGATATTTTCTAGTAAAATTTTACCTTGTTACTATTTCGAACTTCGAATTTTAAGCCAGTTGCTCGGTAAGTGCCTTACAAATAAACAAAGAATAAGGTCCAAATAGTTTTTTTTTCTTTTAGTTGATGACTTCGTGCGATTAGCACATTTAGCCAGTGTCAAAGTAATTTTTCTTACAAGTAATAGGTACATAAATAAACAATATTTCTTTCCTGTATGATGATGATGAATGTTATTCAACCCCTCGAGTATCTCAGAATTTGAAAAGTGACGTTGCATTGTTTTGTTTCATTTGCCAACACTCATGCACACTCACGAACACTTAACGGTTAATAATCTACCATTATTTCACATTAATATTCAACGTATCATAAATTTTAGAAAATAAAACAAAACCGCAGACATATTGTCTCTTCACTTTTCCGCTAAGAAGTCCGTCCGAATAGTTATGTCGTGTTTTGTTTCTGTCATGGAAACGTCATTTCAAATTAGAGTAAAAGAGAGAATACACGGAATAACTATTCAAAGCTTACTCTTTGTTTATTTGTAAGACGCTTAAATTAGTTGCCGACCCCTATGTCTAATGATTAAAGGACAAAATGTCGATGACTGGTTCATATCGAGCAGTAGCTTAAATTTTGCGATCTGAAGTGGATATTGGCCTTAATCTTGATCTTCTTGAGAGACCTATCACTATCACCATCATCAGCTCATTTTATGTCCCTAATGCTGGGGCACGAGCCTTCCCTATGGATAGATAGAGAGAACAGGCCATAATCCACTACGCGGACCCAGTGCTGATTGGTGGTTGTAAACGACTGCTAATGTAGCCGGGACCAACGGCTTTACGTGCCTTCTGAGGCACGGAGGAGCTTGAAATGAACAATTGAAACTGAAAAATGAATCTCGCTAAACAAAGCGTATATAATTATGTCTGTATATAAATTTGAAGCAAAAGTTGCAAATAAATTTTAAATTTGAAAAAGTGTTGGACAAAATATTCCACGGGCGGGATTTGAACCCCATGACATACCGGATCAGATGCATTACCAACTAAGCTATCGTAACTCCGTTGCTAGTACACCTGAACCAGCTCACCCTGGCCATAACACTTTTTGAAATTGTTAAGCGTATTTAGAAGCTCGATGGCGCAGTGGT
The DNA here is from genome assembly GCA_963082485.1 of Eudonia mercurella. Taxonomy (NCBI): domain Eukaryota; kingdom Metazoa; phylum Arthropoda; class Insecta; order Lepidoptera; family Crambidae; genus Eudonia; species Eudonia mercurella. The sequence continues at coordinate 6,559,120 of OY720047.1, read as the reverse complement.
TAACGCGCCCGGTCTGCGAGTGCTGAGGTTAAGCAACTTTCGCAAAGGCCGGTCATCAGATGGGTGACCATGATGATGAAGCATATTAAGATAAAATATAACTACTTATAACTTAAATTTTATTATATTGTATGATTTTAGTTGGAAGCCCGGAGAAGATTACAAAGCTTGACACTGAAGGTGTGTATTGAATAATATCCTTTTAACCAACCGAACTTATAAGTCTGCCTCGTCAGACCACGGTATTGGAACCAGTTTTCGATACTCTAAGCCCAGTGTTTAACAGAGTTTTCGAAGCCAACAAATAACATAGATTAAATCATTGAAATATTACGAAATGAGAGCAAGAAAGATAGTGGTATGTATTCAATTGTTGCTATAGACTAAAATCTCTTGATCATCATCATCATCATCATCATCATCAGCTCATTTATGTCCCCACTGCTGGGGCACGAGCCTTCCCTATGGATGGATAGGGAGAACGGGCCATAAACCACCGCGCGGGCGTTGTGCGGATCGGTTAACGACTGCTATTGCAGCCGGGACCAACGGCTTAACGTGCCTTCTGAAGCACGGAGGAGCTCGAGATGATAAATTTTTGGTCACCTGTCCGATGACTGGTCTTTGCGAAAGTTGCTTAACCTCAGCACTCGCAGATCGGGCGCGTTAACCACTGCGCCATCGAGCTCCTCAAATAATCATATCTCTAGCCCCCTCTTGGCCCCTTTTTTAATGATTAAAAAGCTCAAACATGTCGTTACTGGTTCCTGTCGAGCACTGATGCTACTACCTCCTGCTTCCTTGCTGACATCCCGTAATATTTCAATGAAAATCTATGTTGTTTTTTGGTCACGAAATATCTGTCGAATACTGGGGCTTAAAGTGTTGAATACTGGTGCCATAACCCTAATTTGATTCTCTTATCCTAAACGTGTTTCACCTATTTTTACTGCCCTTTTAGTCTTATTTCATTAAGCGTCTAATTAAACGTTTATTCAAAATCGTCATTAAGTGAACCATTGTATTATCCCTAATATTGACATCCACTACATTACGTTTCGCAATAAAGTGTACCGTTAATCCTTTTTGTAAATCATAATAACTTAACAAAATCAAGCATGCAAGCAAGCGGGCAAGCAGGCATGCAAGCAAGCATGTGGAAAGTATGCACTAAGCAAGCAACAAGCATTGTTTTGCTGCGCTAGCTCCGTTTACTCTGCTTAAACGAAAAAAAAGACTTGGTCACAAGTCTTTTTTTTCGTCTTTTTTTCTTTTTTTTTGTTGACCCGGTGGAAACCTGCGTCCAGATCGGCTCCTACTAACCAGACCTAGTAAAACCACCGGGGACCTAACCTCGCAACCGACGCTTTAAGGGCAACGTGGAACCTGTGGAAATATTGATCCACGCGACCCCCATAGCCGGTGGTTGTTACACCCTCAATCTCAAAGCCTTATTTGGCCACCTTCTCCGCAAACGGGACATCCAGGATGTCTGGGCTGTCCTCCCTCACCGGCCCTCGCCGGACGGGGGCCGCGGACGACGTCGACGCGGTTACATCAAACACCACACTGTGGTGAGAGGTCAGGGTTTCAGCCTCTGACAGCGCTTCCTTAAATGCCTCTGACTCTTCCATCGCCTCATCAGTCTCTGGAACTGCAGGCTCCCCTACGCAGTACTCTGCTCTCTGGGTATGGCTACCCGCGCCCTTTTTACAGTGGGGTTGCATGCCCTGCTCCCCATGACATAGCCGTACGGCCGCCTTCTCTCAATACACACGGCGCAACGCGGCTACCTGGCGGTGCACGTCGACACCTTGTGTCCCGGTTGTCTACAGCGAAAGCAAGTTTCGCTGTAATCGGCGTCCGGACGCCTCAGCCTAGCATGGCCCAAGCCCTTGCACTTAAAGCAGCGCATGGGGCGTGGGTCGAGCACTGATACCCGTACCGATGACCAGCGCAAGAGTAGTCTTCCGGCGTAGCTCAACACCTTTGCTGCCCCGACCGGGCAGCGAACAAGAACGAAGCAGGAGCCATTAGGGCCGTCTCTGTTGGTCCTTCACGCGCTATCGCGCATAACCAACTTTGCTGGACATTGCCGAGGCTAGTCCGCGCACTTCTTTAACCAGACGACTGTTGCCGCGTCGTCAACGACCTCACAGAGCTGCTCTGCCATTGGATCTGCCAGATTGGTGCTATCAACCCCTGGGATCTCTAGCAGCCTGGCACCGTTCTGGGATGTTCGGGTACGGAGCCCCTCCGTGATACCGAGGCTCTCTAGTGAGAAGTCCTCTGCGGCCCGAACCATCACCTGGGCATAGGTAACGCCGCTAGCGACAGCTTCGGCTCTCAGCTGGATAAACACAGCTGTAGACTATGGCCTTTTAAAGCTCGTCTTCGCTTTCCTGGCCCTCCTGGCCGTCTAGAGCCCGTCTAGACAGGCTCGAGAGGGCCAGGACGGGACGGGAGCTCAGTGCCTCTATCGAGCTGCTGAAGGAGCGTTGCAGCTCCTGAATAGCCGTCGTCATTACTGATAGGTCTGAAGGGGGAAGGGGGTGAGTGATCTCTGCACAAGGAGAAGAGCGCCTCATCCTTGCCACTTCCCTACGCAGAGCCTCTACCTCAGACTTGAGGTCCAGCACCTCCTTGACGAGCTTGGAGTTTTGGTACTCCAAGTGCTCCGTCTCGTCCGACATACACCACGAGGTGAAATTAGACAGAGCGCGCTGCAGGTTATTGGCAGCGTTGTAGAGCTTTCCCTGGTACGTACCCTTTAGGTTACCAGACTTTCTGGATACCTCGGTAATAGACCGCGCGCACAGGATGCCCTGCTCGTGCACCTGGCCAGCGGTCATACCGTCCCGCTCTGCCGACCACGGGATAACCTTCCACAGGGCATTTTGGATCTTGATCCCATCCTCTCTCTCGATTCGAGCGATCTCTTCGGGGTCACGGACATTGCGCTCTCTAGCTTGCTTGGCCGTTGGCTTAACCGACTTTTCCGGAGCTCGAGCTTAGCGATCCTGTGCCAGCTGCTCCTTCGTCTTCTTGCGGAGGCTTTGCAGGTCCGTGCCGAGAGCGGCAGCAGATTCCTCGTCCCAAGTGCGAAAGCTTTTACGTAACTCCGCAGTGCTTCTCTCTTCGGCTTCAAGCTCGGCAGCGAGATCAGCATCCATCTGCTCGAGCTCCTGCATACGTATTTCTGCATACGCCTCTTGAGGCCGATACGCGTGCCGTCTCCATTATTCTCCAGATTTTCTGGATTCGGCTAAGGTGTGAGCGAGAAAACCGGCTTCGCTCTCCCTCTTCGACCACGGCGAGAAGTACCTCGTTTTGAGGCACTCGACCTCACTCCTCGTCCTCAGTGTCGATGTCTTCATCTTGCGCATGCGACCTCTAACGGCTATCGCCAGCCACCTGTCCATCGTCCGAAACGGCGGATCTAGAATCAGACTCCGCCATCTCCTCCCACGCGTCAGAAAAAATTATGGACATTGTAATCTTAATCCCACGAGTATGAGAACATCTAAATCTCCCCCTGCGCAGTGGCCTCATACACAGGGAATTCTAAGTACTGCCAAGGTCGGGGTGTATTGACAGGTTTTTTCGAGTTTTCTCTCGAGTTTTAGAATGTGTCCTTCACGCGGCCAGCCGATTAAGGCAAGCCATAGCTCCACCACCGAACCCGCGTACCCCATACCGCCACGAGTGGGGGTCGTTCCAGAAACCGCAGTGGTTTACGATAACCAGGGGCTGGTGTAGACCCCCGTGTTTCCCTTCCCCCCGTTGCGACCTAAGAACCTTTAAGGGGCAGCCGTCTTTTGAAGCGACGCCCAGAAGGAGCGCCATCTAAACTCCTCTCAAAGCTGCTCAGAAGGAGCGAATGTGCGACCCAAAGTGGGCACGCACGTTGGAGGTGCAGGGCCCGGAAAGGGCTCCCGCCTGTGCCGGGTTGTTAGCCGGTCAGTCTCACAGCAATCTCCTCTCGAGGACAAGGATGTTGAGGATGCCCATTGCCCAGGATGTACCACGAAGAGGTCACCCAACACGCACCCCTGGTAACAAGTCTAACCTAACCTAACCTAACTGGTAGCTGTAATTTTCGAATTCTCCGCTTTTCCTTAAAGCCAGGGCCTTTATAGTAAGGACCAATGTTGTCTTATACTATATCAATAATTAGTGGTCGCGGTAGTGGTATAAAATATTTCGGCGTAGTCATCGTTCTGTCGAACGAAAAGTATGCCAATGCCAATTTTCAGTACATTTAATAGAGATTTTAAAAATGATTTTTTTTTAATTTTAAGGCCAAAATTGTGCGAAAATATCGGTTAGGCGAAACAATAATTGTAAATACGTTAGAAGTTTATGCTCATATGGGCGGCAGATGCGACTGCTTCAAGCTGCGACTGCATTCACTATGTAGTTACTACAGTCTTCTATTTACAATATTTCTATATAGTCTAATATTTCTATTTCTATTTACAAACATACATACAACCGCTCAAGCAGTTGCGACTGCTCCGGGCGGTCAGTTCAGTGAAATGGCAGCTTCGCTACGGTTGCTCAAGCGGTTGAGCAACCCGTGTGTGTAGACCCAGAGGCTTGACCAAATAAATTTAACACCAATAGTTTGTGAATGGGCACCCTGGATCACCACTCTTCCACCCATACCGATTGTCAGTGGGCTATCCCCCATCCTAACTACCACCACTGATCTAACAACACTGACACAATAATTCTAACAACGACGCTATTAACTTAACATAACTTCAACGCAATTAATGTTATTCTTTTAATTATTAGGTCGTCGACGATAGAGATGACAGTGAAAATGTAAGTGATATTTAAAGACAGTAAACAAATTATTATTAAACACTAAAACACACTACTAGAGCAACTGAATACGACTTACTTATTTTATTAGTTTGTGTCTGTGTCGCGACGCAGACACGACAAGACGCGACAAACTTCTTCTCTTTAATATTCCTATGATTCTTATGGTCTAAAACCACTATTGATCGAAAATATAGAATACAACAAAGAGTATTTTAAAAACAAAAAATATTAAAACACAAAATGAGTTTTTAATGCATACGCACTAGCAAACAGCAACACTACTACAGAATAAATTAATAAGACCCAGATAGTGTACATGTGATCAGATAATACAATTACACTAGACAAGTAAAGGTTATCATCATCACCACCGTCATAACCATATGTCCCCACTGCTGGGCACGATCCTTCCCTTTGGATGGATAGAGAAAAGGGGCCATAAGCCACCACGCGGGGCCAGTGCGGTGCGGCAAAAGGCAGTCACAGGCTTACAAAACTAACAATTTGATTAAGGCGAAGGGTAAGGCACACTAGCGCCACCAATTGATAATTTGTCAATTACTAACGGACCGGATCTTTTTTTAAATTGCGTACCGTCCGATAACAGGAAAGCATCCATAGTATTTATTTAATAATTGTGCACTACTTTTTGTTGCGTGGTTTATTCACAAAACGGGCTATCGCATTTATTCACAAACAATGGCCACTGTTGGTGTTAGCGAATGAATACAAAAACAAACCTAAAGGTAGTGCACAATTATTAAATAATAGATGTTTGCCTAGTGTCGGAAGGTCCGCAATGTTTGAAAAAAAAATCCAGTTTAGCAGTTATCAAATTAAATCCATTAGCGGCGCTAGTATGCTTTACCCTTCGCCTTAAGTTGAAACTAATAAATGCCAGGGTGCCCCATACGCTATAAAAAGGTTGCTTTGTCAATCATTTAAATCATTGTATATGAGTCAGCAACAATTTAATATTGACCATCTGCTTCCTAGATGTCAACCTAGATAACAAAATCAATGCTATTTTTGGCGACGAAACTGTGGGCTTAAATGAGGTATTATTAAATTATAACTATTATTATTATTAATAATAATTAAATATTATACATTACAGGGCCAGTACCACAAAAGAGAGCAACATCATAGACACCAAGAGGTAATGTAGATTTCTTATTAACACATAACAGAAACAAAATAAACAAAATAAAAAAGCAAATAAATAAAATTAAAACTGAGTAGCTGTAATTAGCTTTCTGTTGTTGTGTCGGTAGCCTGATTTTGACATTTGGACAGTGACAAAAACGTCTGATAGGCCACTGAGATACGACTGTGGACATACGACTTTTTTAAATAGCAAAATCGTTACCTGGGATTAAATTAATTCAATTCAATAACGCCTTAATAGCATATCGGTAGCTTGATATACGAGTACACATTTGGACTATGAGAAAAATTACTGAATCAAGCCACTGAGATACGACAGTGGACGAATTAAAATAACAGAATCACAACCGTGTCTTGTTATCTAAGTTAATAACGCCTCAATATTGTGGCGCTAGCTTGTTTTTCAGATTTGGACAATAAGAAATATGACAGAATCGAGCCACTTGAGACACGACTGTGAACGATTTAAAGTAACTTTAGTAGCTTTAGTAGCTTTAGTAGTTAAGTAGCTTTAGTAGTTTAGTAGCTAGTCTTATTCTAGAAAAAAACAGGACATGCTTAAATGCTAACTATTAGCTACTCGTAATATAATTATCCACTTGACAAAGGGGCTTTTTAAACCCTAAAAAACGAAAAATCCCATGCTGGTTTTGGCCGTGGAAATAATGCATCAGCTGCAAAGAGTGCGCCGACCAAAAAAAGCCAAAAGTCACGGTTAAGTTGATTTAATTGAAAATACTATTGTATTACGTATCATTATCATCATCATCATCATCATCAGCTCATTTTATGTCCCCGGGGCACGAGCCTTCCCTACGGATGAATAGGGAGAACGGGCCATAAACCACCACGCGGGCCCAGTGCGGATTGGTGGTTGTTAACGACTGCAATGTGTATTTATTATCAAAGGGAACGTGTTTACAATTAGTCCGATCCATAAATGAATAACACACTATAGTTTTTTCTTCAATATCATTTAAAGTTGGGCAACAATCATGAAAACGGCGGCTTTTAGTTGATATCTCATAGTAATTATCTAAATTATTGTACCTCTGACTTTGTCTAAACAATCACTAATGTCTAAACTAAAAATCGTCAGTCTCATATTTGCGATTTATCAAACGGTTATTTTAATTATTATTTTTTATTAAGCACCTTAAATTCCACATACAAAATTAGTATGGCCGCGCGGCATTTCAAATAAAATATATGACACTTGTTACTTACTGACGACCCCGTAGAGCCGATTAAAGGACAAGTGTTCCACGATGCTCGCACCTCATCAGCAACCCATCACTGATGTCATCTATTCCACCTCGGAACCTTATAGGTGTTATGTATAAAACGCTTAGGTTTTTTTCAAAATTTTCTTCAAGTTCTTATTTTAGTATGAATTTCTAGTTAATTAGTATATAGGCCCAATTATTATTAATTTCAACTTTCCCTTTGTGCAGCGATCTTCTAGGCAAGACAGAGATGACGATGACGATGATGTAAGCATCTTATCTTATACTAGCGGCCGCCCGCAGTTTCACCCGCGTGGTTCCCGTTCCCGTGGGAATATCGGGATAAAAAGTATTCTATGTTTTAATCCAGGTTATAAACAATCTGTATGCCGAATTTCATCCAAATCCATCTATCTGTTGCAGCGTGAAGAAGCAACAAATATACACACACACACAAACATGCGCATTTATAATATTAGTGTGTATAACCACCTATCTTTTATTCAATTATGATATTCCATACAAACAAGAACTAAAACAAATCTTATCTAAAGAAAGCATAACAAAAACATCGGTTAGAACGACTAAGTTAGAAAAGAAAGGGGAGAGTTTTTTTTTAACTCGGCGACGATTACGGTAACGAGAATTTGTAAGTAGGGCATGGAATACCTAAATGATTTCCATACCGGTATTTCAATTACCGGTATACCGAAATTTCGGTATTTTTTCGGTATTTTTTTAAATACTGCTAGTTACTGTTTAAATGATTCCAAGAGCGATTAGTAAGTCTCGTTTGCGGAGAGTGATTAAAGCAGTTTTCTACGCTATATGGCAGAAACACTCAAACTATTTATCAACTCCCTAGAAACCACAAAATGAGTTATTAAAGTATAGGTAATTTAAAATACTAAAGAAAATACCTTATTTGATCCAATAATTATTTATATTGTTTCATTGGCATAGATATCACAATCAAATAGGTATTAAAATCAGTCTTACTCACCTGCAAAGATGAATCTGCATAGCCATCGGTTGCAATAACCTTTGGATAGATGGCACTGTGCCGCAATAAGCACAATAAAATTAAAAAGTAGTGACAAAATTCAGCGCTTACGTCAGCCTTCACGGTAGCATAGCGGTTAGTGCAGCCACCCGGATTGCGGAAGACCCAGATTCGATTTCTGGCTGGGTCGGGTGGGCGTTTAATTTTTTCACTGTATTTTATAAATATTTTTTAAATATTTAATTCAGTTTTCAAAAAATTCAGTCAAAATTTTCTAATATTTCTCTTAGTCACAGTTTATACTATGAATACGAACGTATTGTTAAATAATACACAATCAAATTTATAATTAAGGTACCGTAGAAAGTAATTATTTTGATATAAACCAAAATATAAGCGCAGGTCATTCCAAGAAAAGTCAAAAAAATACAACGCGTCCAATCTTGCGTCGTTGAGCGATGATCTTATTATGTTACATAAGTATTTAACTTACAGCTGAAATTAAATAATCACCTAGATACTAGTTATATGCTTGCGGTGATTTTTTCTGTAATCGTGATTATTCGTGATTCGTGTCATATCAAAACTCATCCGCAGTATGAACAACATCTGCAGTATGAATCATAGAAATCGAGCGTTCTGCATAATCTTTAAACACCCTTGCAAAAATAAATCACTTTTTTCGAAATACCGAAATAACGGTATTATATCACCGGTATCAAAATACCGAAAATACCTTATTTGATCCAATAATTATTTATATTGTTTCATTGGCATAGATATCACAATCAAATAGGTATTAAAATCAGTCTTACTCACCTGCAAAGATGAATCTGCATAGCCATCGGTTGCAATAACCTTTGGATAGATGGCACTGTGCCGCAATAAGCACAATAAAATTAAAAAGTAGTGACAAAATTCAGCGCTTACGTCAGCCTTCACGGTAGCATAGCGGTTAGTGCAGCCACCCGGATTGCGGAAGACCCAGATTCGATTTCTGGCTGGGTCGGGTGGGCGTTTAATTTTTTCACTGTATTTTATAAATATTTTTTAAATATTTAATTCAGTTTTCAAAAAATTCAGTCAAAATTTTCTAATATTTCTCTTAGTCACAGTTTATACTATGAATACGAACGTATTGTTAAATAATACACAATCAAATTTATAATTAAGGTACCGTAGAAAGTAATTATTTTGATATAAACCAAAATATAAGCGCAGGTCATTCCAAGAAAAGTCAAAAAAATACAACGCGTCCAATCTTGCGTCGTTGAGCGATGATCTTATTATGTTACATAAGTATTTAACTTACAGCTGAAATTAAATAATCACCTAGATACTAGTTATATGCTTGCGGTGATTTTTTCTGTAATCGTGATTATTCGTGATTCGTGTCATATCAAAACTCATCCGCAGTATGAACAACATCTGCAGTATGAATCATAGAAATCGAGCGTTCTGCATAATCTTTAAACACCCTTGCAAAAATAAATCACTTTTTTCGAAATACCGAAATAACGGTATTATATCACCGGTATCAAAATACCGAAAAAAATATCGGTATACCGGTATCCATGCCCTATATGTAAGTATGACAAATGCAGCTCACCTAGTTTTTTCGACAATTTGTCAGAAATTAAAAATACCGAAAGTTTTCGTTAAAACTAAAGTTTAAAGAAATACTCTATGTGCCTTACAAATAAACAAAGAATAAGGTCCGAATAGTTATTCCGTGTTTTGTCTCTTTTACTCTAATTGGAAATGACGTTTACATGACAGGAACTATTAGAAGGGGCTATTTGTCTTCTAAATAATAATCATCAATTAAACTACTTTTATCACTGCTTGAATAACATTTGAATTAATTAAAAAACTAACGTCTGTATGCAGCAAAAGTTGTTATAAAAATGAAATTTATTTACTTTATTAAAAAGAATAACAACTGCCAACTTAATTCTGTGTACAAATAAGTATAAGAGCTCAATTGATTAGATTTGTTATTCACAATATGACCAATTAACTTGACATATGTTTTCCTTCAAAAACAGCGCGACCGTCGCAGTCGCCCCGATCGGCGCGATCGCGATCGGCTAGATCGCCACGACCACGACCGCGATCGCAACCAAGACCGCGAAGAGAACGATCAAGATCGGGAGGACCGCGAGCGTCGTCTAGACAGGGAGGAAAGGCGGCAACGGCAACGCGACCGTGAAGACGACGATCGGTCGTCGTCGCGACAGGACGACGACCGGGAAGATGACGATGACGATTTGTTGAGGGTACAGCATTTTTTTGTGACTTTTTTGCTAAAATACGATCTGGGATTTTCGATCCGGTGTGTGAGGGTGGGGTGACACTACATTAAAGTTGGACTGAGTTGGGTGTGGAAATAAACCAATACTGAAGCAGAGCTAAGAAGAGCCGTTAAAATAAAGGGATTCTATTGTATTGTTTTCTAAAGTTTACGCGAACACTACACATTTTAATGAAACAAATTTTACGAATGAAACAATTTTTACAAGTAATGTGCAAAATAAACGCGAGTAGATCCGTAAAAGTTGTTTCATTTAAATGGGATTCTATTGGTTGATTTGCACACAGCTCAGCCCAGCTCAGCTTCAAAAGAGCCTAATTCTGACACTAGGATATCAATGTTCAAATAATTTTTCACGCAAATTTTGTTGCTAACAAGGATATCAATTAAAAGTGCAACTTTTTCTCTTACATGTTAATAACCACCTTGTAAATGATGCAAAAATAATCAAACTTCATGTCACTTTAAATTCCGAGATCACCGGTAAGATTAAAAAATCACCCACCTTAACTTTTTTCTAAAACAACATTGCGCAATGCAGGATCGTCGCGAACGCGAACGCCAACAACGCCGCGGCCGCCGTGAGAGATACGACAATCGGCGCGAAAGGGATCGTGAGTTGTTGCCTCGGGATCGTGAAGAGAGGCTCCAACGTGAGGAGAGGCGCGAACGCTCTAGGGACCAGGACAGGCGCCAGAGGCTCAGCAAATATGACGACGTCCGTGAGGACGATGATGACAGGGATGATGATGATGACGATGAACAGGTAATTAAAGCCTAATTGCTGTCCCATAGTGGGAGATTTACGGTTTTTATAATGTACGCACGCCCGCACATCAGACTATCGAAATAAATGTTCAACCATATGCCATAGAAATAAAATTCAAAGTCTGTTAAAGAAATTTGACATTTAGTGATAGTCTGTAGTAGTACTATCAGTGTGTAGACGTAGGTAGGTATATTGTTAGTATATTACAGGTATATCGTTACTGGATAGCTGGCTGACCTCTGAGTAGAAACGTGATTATGTTCACATTAAAAAACAGATTTTTCGGTACATCGATGATTTTTTCAGTACATTTACGATGTTTGCATACCTAAGTAAGACGCCGTCGTCGTTGGTGAACATCACGAAGCTGTAGATAAGGCATGAGTTGACCGTTGACTCGACCGTTCACTAACATTAGAATAATTTATTAATGGTTGCTTATGCGCTATGATCGAGACGCGTGCTCTGCGCCAAGGTGTCGGATACTCAAAGATAAAAAACACGCCAATATAACCAAAAAAAAGTTGTATTTTTTTTTCTAAAAGAGTGCTAGAACCCGGAGGTGGGAGGAGGTGGATGCTACATGTATGAATAACTCAAGCGGTTGAGATAGACATGTCAGACTCCTACTGATTAAACACCCCCTGGTGTTGCCTTGGAAGGGCTACATAGGCGGACGGAACGGTAGCCTCCCGGGGTGGGAGGCGACGATGTCGACGATGATGCTGCTATTATGTCGGCTGATAACTAAGCGACGGCGTGTCCTGTGCCGCAAGTAGGCAATCCAGGTCACGTGATAATTGATTTGGGGAATCCGATAAAGCGTGTTTTGGCGTACGGAAATGGGGGATGGAGGGAAGCTCGTGACTATAGTCCACTGCCTTTCGAATGAGGGGATTTGAGTGATTCTCCGAAGCTTCGAAGAATCGCTCTGAGAGAGATGCTGTTGCATCGTTGGAAGTTCCAAATCTCTATGCAGGTCATCATTCCGTACGTACCAAGGGGCACCAGTGGCCCTGCGAGTGAATTTATTTTGAATTACTTGTAAATTATAAAGCGCGGAGGATGCTATGTGACTGAAAACGGTAGACGAGTACGTCATTGTTGGTCTAATACAAACTTTATGAAGGGTTCGCTTGTTTCTAAGTGACATTTTACTGAAACGACCCAACATAGGGTTGAGTCGATTTCGGTAGAACCAAGCGTTTTTACCTACTCTAGCAATGTGAGGGCGGAAGGAGAGAATTTATCTAACATTACGCCTAGATATATACTAATATATACTAATCGGGTTCCATGCTTTACATCGAAGAGAACTGCAACACTTTTGTCTGGGTTCGATGCGCCACTTTCGAAACCACGTGCCTAATTTGTACACGCGATTTATAATTTTGAAATGATTGCACTCGGCAAAGACATTTAACTACTTACTATTAAATCTCTTTGGCACTCGGGTTAAGCCCGCTACGGTAGAGTGCTGTGTCGTCTAATGTTACGGCCGGCCTCCGTGACCGACAAAATAACAAAAGACAAGGGGCCGTTGCTTGCCGGTGTTGCTGTGCATCTTGAGTGACTTCAACAGAGTCTTTGTCACATTCGTAAGGTACTCCGCGGAGTACTCACCTCAGCGATACCTCGGCTCGTAAGGAGCCGGGTCAATGCACTAAAGGTGGTGACGTCGCATCGGCCACCGTGATTTTAAAGCTAATGCCCGTGTTGTTGTGTTGCCCGTGCTTCAGACCATGCGATCCAGACAAAGGTCCGACACTCATGCCATTTGCCTTGTCCCGTAAATGCACAGGCGGCGGCGCGGCGGTTTGGCCACGACCGGGATGGGTCGCGAAATCGACGGCGACTTGCGATCTGATATACGCATTAGCGAGGGGGGGGCGCGGGGATTAATATCTACAGTTTCATGGTTAGAATCCGCGCCCTCTGGCATTGATCAGACAGACTATAATAGCTTGAAGGCGATTGACGATAGACTAAATCTAAAAAAAAATGACAGAATATCTTGTAAGTAGTCTCTAAAAAGAAATCTAATCAAAAACAAAAAAAAACAAGTCAAGCATTTAAAACGTAATACAAAAGCAAACATACGGTATATTGTTAGTTCCGATACTTCAATTATTTCAGTCTAGAGGCTATATATTCCATATCCCCTTGATCAACATATAGTAAAAAAAGTTTGGGGAGTAGTGCGGCGGTAAACCGGTTTTTATATCAGAAAGTTATGATATTATTTAAAGGAATATTTAATTTAAATCACTGTGTATTGAAGTAATATTTTTACTAACTTTATTTAAAAAAATATTGATTTGACTATATTTTTTCTAGTTTACACTTCTGCTTAAACACAGAGGAATAGATATATATTAGATTTTAAACAACTTATGGACGTAGATTACTCAGATGTTTTGAAGAGAATAATACATAAAGTTAATATAAATAATATCACGTCACAAAAAATAACAACATAAATAGCGTTTTCGTCAAATCAAGTACTATATTGCATTTGTACCGCTGATGCATCGCATAGTGCCCATTATCATTAACTGACTTAACTTCGTCTGTTGTTTGAAAAAATATTTAAAAACTTTTTCATTTTCTTTTCAGAGTACACAATTAGACTACTTGACAAGACAATTAGATCAACTTGCCTCGGTTAGAATACCATTTATATATTTTTACAAAACGTATTATTTTTTCGTTTTACAGTTCAGTCACGGTAATACTATCTACAGTAGTGTAACTCGGCCCTATCTTTGAAATAAATTCCTACAGCCGCGCGGTACGCAAACACGCGATAGGGCTGGGCGTAGGTATATTTTCTTAGGTGGGCACCTACAGTATTTTAATTACATCTGCCTACTTTGAGTTTCTATCTAGTTTTGTAAATGTATTTTGTTATTGTAAATGTGATTTCTCTTATTCCTAAAAACTATTTAAGCGTTATTACGTTAAATATTGTTTTGTCAACGTCACACAAACGTCATTTTGAATTTGAGAAAAAGAGACAAAACAATGATGATTAACTAAATAAATGAATAAGGGGGTATATTTTTTATTTAAACAAATAAAATACGTTGTGAATGAAATAGGAAGTGTTCTATAAATAAAATGTTGTTTTTTGATTAGTTTAAAAAATTAAAATCAATCAATTGTTTAATTCAATAATGTTTCCAAAAACCTACAACCCGGAGGTACGAGCGTATCTATTGTGTAATAAACGAATCGCCTATAAGTAGCCGTTCACTCGTGTATCATTTTCCTGTTCAATTTATTTATTAATCCAGGCACTTTTCGGAGCAAAAAACGAAATACCTATCCATTAAAAAGATTCAAATTACGTACCTACTAGTAAATACATAAATAAAAACATTTTATAGTCTTACTTAAGTACCTTTCCGAGTTTCCAGGTAGTCTAAAAAATGTTATATCTAGGTGCGTTATTGACGAATTCATGCAACCAAAAACAGCACAATATATTCTATTATTGATCCTTGCCAATCTTGCCATAACTTATTTTAATCAAAACAATCGCACGCTTACTGTTTAAAAAACAACACACCGTCTGTTCGTCACTGCGGCACATTCGCGACCTGTTGCATGCCGAGCGCATGCCGAGATCCGAGCGCGTAGGTATAGCTCGCGCTTCGTCCGTTTGTATGTAGTTACACTACTGTAGATATTATTACCGTGGTTCAGTAATTCATTTTTGATTTTGTTTTTAGAAATATCAAGGACGCGGGGTAAGTAAAATATGGTTAAATCAGTTTGTTCACATATTTCTTTTAAAAAAGTCAGTCACACAATTAAATTAAAATCAATAATCCTTTAAATGCATTAAGCCTTTTTTTTATTAACACTTTCATTAAGATTAATTCAAGTTAATTAATACGAAAAGTAACAATACAATAGTCCAAAAATATGCAAAAAAAAAATGCTGGCAATCATAATTAATAAACAGTACCATTATCAAAATTACTTAGTATAATTTTTATATTTTTATTCTCTTTCATAGCTTTGCTTTTAATCAACAACATCAACATCAACATCAGCTCATTTATGTTCCCACTGCTGGAGCACGAGCCTTCCCTATGGATGGATAGGGAGAACGGGCCATGAACCACCACGCGGGCCGAGTGCGGATTGGTGGTTGTTAACGACTGCTAATGCAGCCGGGACCAACGGCTTAACGTGCCTTCCGAAGCACGGAGGAGCTCGAGATGATACATTTTTGGTCACCCATCCGATGACCGGCCTTTGCGAAAGTTGCTTAACCTCAGCACTCGCAGACCGGGCGCGTTAACCACTACGCCATCGAGCTCTTTGCTTTTAATATCAAATAGAATCAGAATGGAGAGTGGACTGCTTTTTTTGCATAGTTTCTGAGGTTCATTGTAAACCACTGATACGGAGAAAACTGTGACTTTATGATGTTTTTCTTTTACTCTAGGTGCTCAAAGTTTCATACGTAAGTCGATTTATGTTTTTTCTTTTTTATAAACACATTAGCTTTTTTTCTGTAAGTATTTTATTAATAATATTATTAATGAGTTTCTCATACTCTATATTTTTTCCAGGTCCCGCCTAAAACATTAGAGGTATAATTCATTTACATGTCTAACACTAACATAAAATAATAAAAAAATACGGGATTACTACAATGTTTTTGGTGGTTTGTGAGTATCCGGTATTAATTATAGTATTTATAAAACATCGTAATAATACCGTTTATAATTAATACTGTAATGTAAGTTACCATGATAATTTAAAAAGATTCACCATAATACCTACTTACAGTGTGCGATAGCTTTAATATATTTTTAATTACTGTTTATTTTGTTTTATTTTTCTACAGCGTTACAACGAAGGCCATAATCTAGGAGTGAGTTATTTGAATTTATTGTTAACTAGCGACCCGCCCCCGGCTTCGCACGGTTGCAATGCTGATATTATCAGTGTTGCTCTACTATATGCATGTATTATACATATAAACCTTCCTCTAGAATCACTCTATCTATTAAAAAAAACCGCATCAAAATCCGTTGCGTAGTTTTAAAGATCTAAGCACACAAAGGGACATAGGGACAGAGAAAGCGACTTTGTTTTATACTATGTAGTGATAGTGATAATAGAATAATTTATCAGTTTTCTTATAACCTGATAACCCTTAACGGTGATTTCTCTTTCAGTCTCTAAACTTCGCATACGTAAGCCGCAAACATATCTATTTTAATAAGGAAATCTAAAAAATTAAACTAAACACTATTTATTTTTTGAAATAAATACAATAATAAAAAATTATAAGTGCCAGTAAATTAGAATATTGGATGCCTTTATTTATGAAAATATTTTCTTAAACGCACTATATATTATTACTTATGTTTACATAAAATAATTAATGCTTTATTTCTATAGTCACCCCCTGTGAGCTCTGGACAGTCTAACTATAGACAGGTAAATAAATATAATTTTAATATATAATATAAAATAATCACTAAATCAAATAAAACAGCGTTTACGGATGTACTCGCGTTTATTTTACACATTGATTTTAAATAACCTAAAAGTTTCTCGTGGTTCATTCACATGACGTGACGTTGATAATCCTGCTTGTTGTCGTATAAAGCAGTCGTTCAAGCCATTTTTTGTGCATTAGGGAATTATTTGTTTACTCGTACCAACAAATTTAATTAAAACAACTTTGCCGGATGTACACACGGCGGCAGATCAACCTAGCCAAAACTGTCAAATTTCTCCAATGAATATTGATCCTTAAAACCAAATGATAAAGTTCAAAATTGATTGTAGAAATTTGACAGTTTTGGGCAGGTTGATCTGCCGCCGTGTGTACTCGCGTTTATTTTACACATTTGTTTTATTTTAATATATTTTAACGTTTTAACCCTTTGCAGGGTCCGTGGTCACCACAACAGGTTGGTTTATTTAAATTTGTAGTGGTCGCGTAAACTTTTGAAAACAATATGGCTGAATTCGTGTATTAGCTTTTCACTGTTCATTCAAGTTAAAATAATGTAGACAGAAATCAAATCAACGTCACTGAAAAACATGTGAAACAGACTTGAACCCATTTTTTTTGTTGTTAAAGACAACCCCATTGATTTATTATTTTTTAACTTCGCTATCGTTTCGCTATCGTTTTTATAATGTTACTTTGTCTAAGTCACTGATCGTTAATTCTGGCCCTTATCTAAATCGTTATTAATAATTTTTTTGAACTTTAGGCTGCGAAGGGTAAAGGAACTATTAAATAAATTTATAGCTATTTACATATCTTTTTCCAGGTGTTGGGACTACAGCCTCATGTTCACCAGCTCAGCTCTGTAAGTAGCTTCGGAATTTCTATAACTATGTATTAAAAAAACTTTTTATAATAAGCTGATGTTTAAGCAGCTTTCAAAGTGTCAAAGAGCGGAAAATCCCATAATCTGTTCCGTGTGTCTAATGCGACTAAATAACTGTTCTCTTAATGAGTTTAGTACCTACTAGCAGGGCTTGGAAACCGGTTAATTTTTTGAACCGGTTTCACGAAATAATGCATGGAACTTTATTAAAAAGGTTACGGTCCATTGAACCAGTTTACAAAAAAATGGGTTTTTTTTAATAAACCGGTTAAAATTTAAAATGATTAATACTTGATTTACGTTTTCGACCCATATTGATAGGATGCGCGCAACTGTCAAAATGAGATAGCGCTCGCGACGCAATTTCGTCTAACAAGCTACAACAAGTCGCAGCCAGCGATCGCTAGAAATAAACCGGTTTATTTAGGTTCGAAATATCGCTCCTATTTGGTTCCGCTCCGGAACGGTAATTTACGATAGTACAGGTATTAAAATAAATCGGTTAATTTTTAACCGGTTAAATTTATTGTAGCTCACTCAACTCGATCTAATTGTGAAAAATAAACGTATTAAGGACACTGATATTAGCCCTCGCCTAAACTGTCTCATACATTCTTCTTTGCGGAACTCAGCGCCATATACCTGGTACCGCAATTGTTGATAAGTATGCCTATTTGTGGGTGACTCCGTACTAGCGTTGCCAGGTGTTCCGATTTGCGCGGGACGTCTCGATTTTCAGGGATCTGGTGACAGTCCTGATTTACCCTTGATCGGGACGCCAAATGTCTCAATTTTTCACCAACCTCCTTAGTGTGTACGTAGATCGATAATTTAAACAGCAAAAATGAGTTCTTATCTAGTTTTAGTTTCATTGTATTCACAAATGTTGAAAAAATTTCCACGAGCAGGCATTTGAACCTTCTGACATATCGGGGGGTCGACCACCTAACTCTCTCGCTTTCGATCGCTTTGAAGGCGAAGCGAGGAGGAGGCGTCATCTTGTCATTTCGAAAGCAATATGAAAGTAATATCGAAAGCTATAGGCTATAGCTTTCGATATTATTCGATATTATATTTCGATATTATATTAGAAAGCAAGGCGAGGGCCTCGCTTTCAAAGCGATCGAAAGCGAGAGTGTTAGGCGGTTGGGGGGCTGGTCAGGTGCTCTCCCAATTGAGCTATCGTGATTCTAACCAGCCCGCCGAAATTATTCAACACTATTTACTCTATACTTTTTTTGTTTCGCAACAAAATTTGCGTTAAAATTATTTAAACATTTCATTGTATTCGTTTCACAAATACCTGTATTTTTTTAGCAATTGTGTAGCTGTCCCGATTTGATATCCCAAATCCCGATTATTTTTACCTTCCGTCCCGAAATTTGACACACTGGACCAGGTAGGCTACTCTTGACGCAAACTCAATCTCAATACAATTCCAATGCGATTAATATGTATCAATATTGGGATAAGTTTCGCAATTTCGGAACGCCCCATGTCGATAATAATTTGTTCACTTAATTTCCACGCAATTTAATTCCAATGTAGCGCTATTATCGCTTTTAATAGTGCCATTTGATTTTTTTAGATTTGGGATTGGAATTGTATTGAGATTGAGTTTGCGTCAAGAGTAGCCTACCAGGCCAAGCCAGATCCTGGCCACACTACTCCCTACGCCCCGTCGAACACCGCAGTGTTAGGCGGTGGGAAGACAAGGATAAACCGCGGTTTGCCTCATATTTCAGTTTGGGATTGAAATTGTGGTTTGCAAAACAAAATAACTAAGCCATATTCATTGCACACTAGTGAAATCAGAATATTAGTATCTTTTTTACTGCAGATAAATGTTTTTGACTGTATATTCGCCGGACAATTAGCAATAAAATTTCAATCCAAAAGAAAATTAAGCAAAATTACGTTGATAAAGTAATGTATGTTTGGTTGATTATTATTTTATTTTTCATTGTAGCTGAGCGATAGATCAGTAAGACAACTTATTAACATTTCTTAGGATTTTCCTCCAGCTTTTACAAAGTTGAACTTAAAATAAATTGCATTTTAGTGAACATTATTATAACTGTTAAGTTATGAACATAATTATAACTCTTTCTTATTTTACAACATTACAGCTAAAGGTGGATTTAATTATGTCTATTTAAAAAAAAATATATCAAAAAACGAACGTACCTTACAGTAGTCGCTTATGATCAGTGGTCGGAGTAGGTATATTGAATTAAGGTCACTGACATCAAACGTATATGTTAATATGGATACTCCTCCGAGTTTCCGGATTATTATGATAAAAATACCGAAACATCGAAATTATTACATGAAACTAGTTAAAAATGTATCAATACTCTCAACGCTATGCTGCTAGTGGCGTAGATGACCAGAATTTGTCATAAAATGACTGGTGTGTAAAAACCTTGTTGTAGTAAAAGTGTTGGAGTAAAAGCCTAAGCATGTATAAAATGATATAATAATAATATTCATTTCAACACACGACATCCGGCAAACAGGGTCTTTTGTCCTCTTATCTCTATGCTCAACGCATCTGACCAATTAGAATCAAGTATCCAGGATGACTCATTGACTGTTTGTTCGAAAACAATGCGCTCGCACCGACATCCAGACCAAGTGGCTCACTCACTTATTTCGGTTCGTGGAGTGCGCTTATTTTATGTGTTGTGAATATCTTGACTTGACCCTGGCTTGTTTACTGTCTTCTGAAATCTACTTAAAACGACGAATTTGGCTTATAACTACGGACATCGATTTATTACTCTTGGATTGGGCCCATTTGAAGTTGTTTTTGTACGGGTAAGTTTTAATTATTTTCACTATTTAAGAAGGTTTTAGAACTTGGAAACAGTTAAAAAAATCACTTTATAGCAATCATCACAGCGCATGAGAGTCCGGTACGCACACCGCAGGGCTATCACCGCTTCAGTTAAAAAAAACACTTTATATGAAACAGAATTTCATTATCGACTTTACAGTTGTGTATGTATATATTGTAAATTTAAATCATTGTTTTAGGTGAGATATAAATAAATATGGCAAAGGTCAAGGCTGAAACAGTGCAAAAGTGGTTATTGCACTATCCTGAGCTACTTTACGATAACGCTAGTGGCACTATATACTGTACAAAGTGTGAAAGTCATTTGAAAGCTGTGAATAGAGGCAACATTACCAAACACATTGAAGGCGCTGTACATCAAGGAAAATTTAAGAGACCGCAAGAGGAATTTTACTTCGACCTCATTAAGTTCCTGATTCTATGCAATATTCCTTGGTCGCAAATGAAAAATCCAGCGTTCAAAGAGTTTTTTCAGAAATATATGTGCAGTACTTGTTGTTGCGTTTGTACCAATCGTAAAGTGGTTGACGAATCACAGTTACGAAAAGTTTATTTGGAGAAGTTTTATAGGAATAAAATCAATTCGATTTATGAAACTAATAAAAATGAGAAACTATGGATATCGCTGGATGAGACAACAGACATTTTTGGTCGATACATAGTCAATTTCCTAATAAAACCATTGCATCCTAGTAATAGTGCAGGCCGGCCTTATTTGATTGCTTGTAAAATGCTAACAGCAGTAAATGGACAAACAATAACACAATTTGTACTGCAATGTCTAGAAAATTTATGGCAAAACACTTTTGAAGCGAAAGTTGACAATATTTTAATGCTTTGCACTGACAGTGTAGCGTACATGCTATCTGCAGGGCGAAATTTAAAACATTACTTACCTGAAATGAAGCATGTGACATGTTTGGCGCACGCTCTTCATCGTGTAAGTGAGCAGATAAGGTCAGAATACAACGATGTTGATATTCTTATATCAAATGTTAAAAAAGTATTTTTAAAGGCTCCTAGTAGGGTAAACATTTTAAAAGAAAAATATCCTGACTTACCGTTGCCTCCGCAACCAGTCATTACCAGATGGGGTACTTGGTTACAGGCAGCATCTTACTACGCTCAACATTTAGATAAAATAAAAGAAGTTTTATCCTGCTTGAGCAGTTCTGATGCTATAGCCATACGAAACGCAAAAAACATTTTGGAAAAACAAAATTTAGAAAATGATTTAAAATATATTGAAGAAAATTACTCTATTATACTACTAGCCCTAAAAGAGTTACAAAAACAAAATTTATCTCTAGCTGATTCACTTTTAGTATTTGATCAAGTAAGGGCTACGCTTAACGAGTGCAATAATGAGAATATAAAAAATAAAATAGAATCAGTTATGGAACGAAATCCAGATTTAGATACAATTAGAGAATACAGCGAGAGTATTGAAAAAAGCGTAGCAAATAATCAGAAACTTTATTTCAAATTCGCTCCATTGACATCTACAGATGTTGAACGATCATTTTCCACTTACAAATGGATCTTAGATGTTAAAAGAAATAGCTTAAAATTAGAAAATATTGAAAAAATTATAGTTATTTATTTTAATTGTATAGAGACAGAAAATCAAAATGTAGAACTTGTAACCGATGAGGATTAAAAATAATTATTTTTAATAAAACTGTAATAATGATTATTTGTATTAACAATAAACAATTTTGTTTGCTTGCATATGGTTTTTTATTTTATTACTCTATTTACCAAATTTTTGGAAACTCCGGTACATTCCGGAAGAAATGCATGTCCATGTTATGATATCATGACGCAAGTATCTAAAATCAATATACCTACTCCGACCACTGCTTATGATATGTAACATTTGACATCTCACCTCTTGAAATCAATATTACAATAGAAAATAGTTTTTTTTTTTCATTTTGTTGATGGCTTCGTGCGATTAGCACATTTAGCCAGTGTCAAAGTAATTTTTCTAACAACTAATACATAAATAAACAATATTTCTTTTCTGTATGATGATGATGAATGATAATAGAAATGAGAAATGATATACCACCCAACCCCTCGAGTATCTCAGTAAAGATGTGGGGCTTTACTAAGCCCTCGGGTGGACTTCAGAAAATAGATTAGAGAATTAACAATTACGTATTTTTTTTACAAATCATAAAGAGAATGCAGTAAATAGGTACTCATTAGAAGACATTTGACGTATCAAAATTTAAAATAATAATAATATGTCTTGTTTTTATTATCGATTTTAAATGCGCGCTTCCGACTCCGAATATTTTTTTTCAAATCATAAAGAGAATGCAGTAAATAGTCATTAGAAGACATGTCACACTGACACATCCTATCTGTCGCGCAATTTATTTATGAGTAAAGAACGTGTGAACAGTTTCGAGAAAATAGATCGTAATGTCAGCACCTCAAATATCATAATCACAAACACAGTAAGTTGTACTTAATGCGTTTATAAATTGTGCGGCAGTATCACTGTTACGATCACATTTCTACGAAATCACTCCCACGAATATTACTACCTACAACGGACATTGGGCTTAAAGTGTCGATCACTGGTGGCTGTTACGGACTTCCTGTTACGTACTTCCGTCCCTTTTCTACGAAATCACTCCCACAAATTGTATACAAATTGCAAATATACTACTCAAAAGAAAATAAGGGCCACTTACATATTTCTGTTTTTGAGTAAATTTTTAGATGTAAACTAATTAATAAGTGACTAATTAATGATGTCCGGCCTCCTTCAGTATCCAACCTCTTTAATGCTGGTGTTTAAGTCTTACAGCTGGCCAGAAATTGAAGCAAATAAAAAAAAACGAGTTTCAGGTCAAATTCCTTTCAGATGGAATCACAATTTTATTCTGTTAAAAAACTATTTCTGTCCATCTTTTGCTTCTTTTAACATCTTTTGTTAATAATGCCACGTCAACGAAGGCATATGGATACCATTACTGCCACCAGAGCCGTTACATTGATTGCTGAAGGTCATTCACAGCGGTCTGTAGCTTTTTCGTTGGGTTTCACTCGCCGAGCCATCCAAAATCTGTGGGATCGGTTCCAAGAGACTGGCAGTGTTGCAAGTAGGCCTGGATCGGCAGGGTGCGAGTGATTACGGCACAAGAGGATCGCTACATCCGATTGAGTGCCCGTCGAGAGCGCTCTGTGACGGCACGTAAGTTTCAAAATCGCCTACGGTTGACAACGGGGACTCGTGTTAGTGACCAAACGATACGTAATCGACTGCATGAAGACCAGCAAAGGTCCAGACGCCGAGTAGTACGAATTCCTTTATCTAGGGTTCAACGTGGAAATCGTTTAAGTCTTTGCCGCGAACTTTCAGATTGGAGCATGAATCAATGGGGTATGGTGCTCTTCACAGATGAGTGTAAAGTGAAGCTTTGTAGTGATGATCGGCGGATTAGAGTATGGAGACGACAGGGTGAGAGATTTTCCGATGTCTGCATCAAGGAAATTGACCGCTTTGGAGGTCCTAGCGTGATGGATTGGGCTGGGATTAGCTTACAAGGCAAAACTGAGCTGGTTTTCTTAAATCAAGGCACAGTAACTGCACAACGGTACATCGATGAAGTCATCAGGCCTCATGTGATTCCATTCTCACAGAGAGTGGGGCCAGGGTTCTGGTTAATGCATGACAATGCCCGCCCACACACAGCTCGGGCCACTCAGACTGTACTGGATGACTCCCATATTCTTGTCCTACCATGGCCAGCGTATAGTCCGGATTTAAATCCAATAGAGCATATGTGGGACCAATTAAAACGAAGGGTTAGGGAGCATGAGCAAGAGGTTCACAACCAGCAACAGCTTATGGATGCTCTGACACGTGCGTGGGAAGAGATACCTGATGAAAACATCAGAAACTTAATCGAGAGTATGCATTCAAGGCTCCAGGAGTGTGAAAACAGGAGAGGAGGACACACCCGTTACTAAACCATTAAAAAAAACAGTTTGTGTCAGTTTTTGTTTTGTTTTGCAAAGAGTTTCTGTTTAGTTTTTGCTGTTGACAATGGACTAATTTCATGTTAATTGAAATAAGTGAAACAATTGATTACACAATTAAATGGTTATTAGCATAAGTTAAAACAAAAGCTTTGTTACATGTTATTTTAATAAATATACATTACTGTTTACTATATTTTTCACGTAGCAATCAAAATACTTAGTGGCCCCTATTTTCTTTTGAGTAGTATATAAACTGCAAATATTTTGAAGATAAATTCAACTACAAATATAAACTATTTTTATGAAAAAACCTTAAATTTTTATACGCTAGTTTTCAAGAAAAACGCCAAAAGACATTTCGATTATAAAAAAAAATAAAGCAATGTCGGTAGTTTCAATTCAAAGGAGCCGAAACAGAGAGGCCGCAATGCCTTCACCGCTTACACGTGCCCCTAGTTTCATTCAAAAAAACCGACAGAGAGGTCGCTCTTAAAAATATTACAATTTTTGTGTCAGGAAAAGTAAAAAAAAAACTAGCCTGATTTTTTTTAATGCTAGGGCCTTATTTCTCTGATATAATTAGATGTTTTGTCAAAATATTTGCAGTTGATAACAAGTGACCTTATATATAGAAGGCGAGCGGAAAGATGTTACACATCAATAGTTTTTACCTGCTTATACTAAACTAAGGAAACCTCATCAATTTGTAATGACTAATGAGACTAAATAAAAATTGAACTAGTGATAAAAAAGGATGCAGTCATATATTACCTACATGTATCAACACCTGCCTGATAATTAATGATGATAATAATGACCATACAAATAAAAATAAATAAGTAAAGAAAGAAGAGAAAGAAAGAAAAAACATTTATTGACTCTCACATAACAAATAGAATAAAAAAAAAATAAAAAAAAGACATGAAGTACGAAAACCAAAAATAACTAAAAAAAATAACAAATAAAGAATACAACAGTGCGAAGAGCCAATCAGGACCCTTATACATACATTATTTTTTTTGTATATTTTTTTAACTAACATATTAGGCGTTTTTTTGATACATTGCAAGGGTGAGGTGTTCCGAAGTTAAGGATTATCTCTACTCAATTAATTTAAAAAGGGGTGTATTAAGTATGACAATAAAAATATCTTATTAACAAAAGTATTATTTTCCTAGCTGCTGCAAGCTCAAGCCGCCAGCGACTTGCAGTTAGTGAATAACAAATTGGTAATTAATAATTATTTTAATACAATAAAGTTGTATGTTGTATGTATGATGCCTGCAAATTAACCTATTCAAAACTATAAAAACGATGGCTGATTCATATGTCATACTCGTGAACGGGTGCCGCCTTTGGAGGGCTGGTCTGCTCTTGCATACTTATGCTTGACTTTTTTACTTTTACGAGAGTACTGTAGTGGTACTGTATGACATTGTGGAAATTGAAACATTACCGCTGTGTTATGATATTAAAAACAAAATATTATTTATAATACTAAAAAGGACTAATTAATTTTCCAATACAAAATGATTTGTTTGTTTTGTTGTCATGGAAACCATTGATATATAATTAACTCAATGATAGAAACTGTCAAAGCGGTAAGAAGTTCGCCAGGTCAGCTAGTTCGTAATAAAAGCCAAACTTATTAAAGGTAAATATCATAAGAGTATAAGTAAAAAGTGTCTAACACAAAACAACGTAATAAAGATCACTCTGTATAAGTAATGTTGGTCCGTTTTGAAACCTCCTGTACAAATTGTCATCCCCTACTTAAGGGATCATAATTTCTTACTAGGCCAAATACCGAAACATAAAGAATGACAGATTTCCATACAACTTTCCAAGCTTATTTCAACTCTCTAGGGGAGATTTTTCGAAAAATGCTAAAACACGTAATTCTTTATTTTTATTGAAAAATCTATAGATCGATTAAATTTCATTTTGACAGTTATTACTTAAAAAATAACGATTTCCCAAAAAAAACCTTCTTCCCTTTTTTACTTTTAAAAATAAAATAAACAAAATTCCTGAGACACGTCATTCTTTATTTCTTATCAAGAAGTTAAATACATATTTCCGACTGACCGACTGACCGACTTTCATACAAACTATCACCCCCTATTTGACCCCCTTAGGGTGTGATTTTCGTAAAATCCTTTCTTAGTGGCTGGTTACATCACTCAATTTACCCACAGTCCAAATTTCATCTATTTAGCATCAGTGGTTTAAGCTGCGTTTCCGACAGAGATGTGCGAGGTAGCTAAGCGGTGTGCGAGGTGAAAATCCACCAATGGGATTCCTTCATTGTTCTTGCAGGATAAAATGGAGTTCTCCTATTGGTGGATATTTACCTCGCGCACCGCTTAGCCACCTCGCACATCTCTGGTGGAAACGCAGCTTTAGGCTCGGCGATGATAAATCAGTCAGGCCAAGTCATTATATGTATATAGTTAAATAAAGTTCAAAGTATATGGAGGAAATTTGACAGTTTGTAGTAGTCTGACGTGCAGGCATGTGTACATACAACTTAAGGCTACCTATGTTAGTATCTAAGATCGTACAATCCAAATTAAAATAAAGTTAAAAACAAAATTAAAAAATAATAAATTAAATATAACATGAAACATGTAAATTTCAAATGAGTTTAGGGTTGTTTTCAGTCCGGCAGTCTAGACTTAGAGCAACGAGTGTCGACAACCATGTGAAAGCCCTCGAACGACGACGAGGCTGAAAACCGGAGAGCGCTTTATTTGGCTAAGACTTCACAATGCTGAATAAGAGTCGTACTCACAATTCAATTTCGTTTACGAAAGCGAAAATTTGTTGTTGAAGCAGCGCTTTCTTTTAACAAACAATCGGCATTTTCTTTGACATAAAGAATCTCGTTTTCGTTGACCCAGTTCCTGGGGGCTTTTGTCTGACTCAAATACTCAAAATACTCATAATATCTTTCAATTTGACATTTGAAGGCTATTCAAGAATTTCAAACTAATGCGATGACGATTGATTGCGATTGCGACGCGTTTTTGATTGATGTTGAATGAACGACATCGTCAAAAATTTAAAATTCAATTTTTTAAATTTAAAATGAACTTTTACAACTGTTTTTTGAACGTCAATTCATAGCCATGACTTCGTAAACCCTACCTTGGAGACCTTGTACCGAGAAGAAGCCGCAATAAACTCGGCAAAGGCTGTTTGTTTCTCGTGTAGAGATACAATACAAGTTTATTAAAAAAAGCCAATAATTATATCACATTCATAACATTAATTTGCACTATTGTGTATGTACAACTATATTCATACATTTTTGTTATTAACATAATCTTCCACTTTATAATAACCTTTACTCATTAGTCTTTTTGACATGTGCTTTAAATTTATGTAAGGGCATTTCAACAACATTTTGTGGAAGATTATTATAAAAGGTTTTATTAATTTACCCAAGAACGAGCCACCTGTTTTATGAAGCCTGAAAGTTGGCACGGCAAGTTTATTGTAATTGCGAATGTTAAAACTGTGAAGATCACAATTTTTAACAAATGTATTATGAAATTTTTTGACGTACATAATATTTTTAAAGATATATTGTGATGCAACAGTTAAAAAAATTATTTCCTTAAATAACTCTTTAAGTGATTTAGGGAACCTCTATCACCCTAGTCTTAAACTTGTATATTGCGCAGACTGCTCTTTTCTGTAAAATAAAAACATTGTCAATATTAGCAGCGGACCCCCACAACAACAAGCCATATGACATAACACTGAAAATAACTAAAATAAACTACTCTTGCCGTCTCAACATCAGTTAAAACCCTTATTTTTTTAACTGCGCATGCAGCGGAACTAAGTCTTCCTGTCAAGGCATCAATATGTGGGTCCCATTGTAAGCGTTGGTCAAGTTGAATGCCTAGAAATACAGTGGAATCTACAAAATCGACAAAATTCATTTTTATTTGTGTGCTGACCTGTCTGACATTTGATAAAGAAAATTTTAGGCACTTTGTTTTCTTTGAGTTTAGTAATAAATTATTGAAAGTGAACCAATGCAGAACCTTAAAGAAAGCACTATTTGCTTCGTCAACATTTTCAAAACCTCTGTCGACTTTAAAGACAAGAGAGAAGACAAGAGAGGTATCCTCTGCAAATAGTACTACCTCACACAGGTCTTTAGTGAAGTAAGGAAGGTCATTTATGTAAATAAGAAAAAGTAATGGTCCCAATATTGACCCCTGGGGCACGCCCATAATTATGGGTGCTCGAGAAGACTCAGCGCCGTTAATCACAACTTTTTCGATTCTATCCGATAAGTATGATTTAATGAGGCTTAACGATATTTTTGAGACACCATAATGCTCTAGTTTCTTAATTAAAGTTTTGTGACTGACACAATCAAATGCCTTTGAGAGATCACAGAAAATACCTATTACAATAGGTTGAAGGCAGGTTGAAATTAGGCAATAGGCCTCCTGATTTGAATCTTGCAGTACACTAAACCGCACTTTAGGCTTCTATAGTTTGGCCTGGTGATTACAGCATTTGGTGCGCGGTTTACAGTACCTACGATTATACCTACAGTTCCTTGTATTTAGATTTTAGTATATTTACACAGAGTTTAATAGATTAATTAACCGGATATTTTATTACAGGGTCTATTAGTAAGTAATCTATATTTATCTATACTATTAGGTAATAAAGAGGTTAAGTTTGTGACTTAGTATGTTTGTTTGTTTGTTTGAGGGCTCTGAAACTGCTGGTCCAATCCAATACCAACAAATTGTTCACTTATAAAATGCCATATTCATTGCGGGTAACATTTAACATATTTTAATTTGATAAAAGAGTTTATTTTAAAGCCTCAAATCCACGCGTACGAAGACGCGGGTAAAGTGCTACTACCATGGGCGTACCCAGGGGGGGCAGCTGGGAACATGTATGAACTCGCCTAATTACTAATCAAAGTGTAAACGGGGCCTTATGCTCTAACTTTTTAATAAACCGCGCAGTAGACACTGGCATGCACGGTGCAATTGCCAAAAAACCGCGCGCGACGATGGCGGTCGACCCCAAACTACCTGTTAAAATAAAGAATATTTTCTATGCCAATTTCAATTACAATGACATGTCAAAGTCAAAACTTCATGGAGGCATGTCGGGTACCGAACCTTTCTACGATTTCATTGTTCTCATGTATCAAATCATGAAATAATACTTGTGAGGTAACTTAATTTTAATTGACTTTTATTTTAATACAATCCGAAATCGCTACCTTCGTGCATTTAAATTCCCATAAAAAATTAAATAAAAAAGGAATGTAAAGCAGTAATACCATTTTTAAATTAACATTAACTAAGCAATGTTTAAAAGTAATTGGCACGGTCTGCCTCGTACATTTTTTTACACCACAGGCTATCAAATCAAAGTCAGCCGTTTGATTTAGTTTGTATGAAAACTTTGCAAAGATTTTTTTAATGTGGTTTTCTCAATACTGTAGGGAACAAAAGAATATTGTTTTAGATGAAACAAATAACCATGAGTATTTGAAAAAGCAGCACAAAACCGGTCGTTGTGGAGATCCTTGGGGGAGGCCTTTGTCCAGCAGTGGACGTCTTTTGGCTGAGATGATGATGATGATGATGACGATGATTTGAAAAGAAATTAGGCTTAAAAAAGTTATCATTTGTAAAAATGGCATGAAATAAACTAAACGAGGGAATATTTTTCAAAAAAAAAATTAAAAAAACGCTATAACGAATACCGTGAGACTTTCACTAAACTAAAATTCCAGAATGCGGTAGGACATGATGTGACCCACCCGCAGCTAAGACTTATCTTTAGTGTGTATGATAAAACAGCCGCGGACGATCCGACCTAAAAAAATCTGACTTGCCCCCCCTAGGCCAGAAGCCGGGTACGCCCATAGCTACTACGATATATTTATGTAAATTAATACTGAATACGTTGTCTAGTCAAATCAAAACGGTCTACCGAGAGTGATTTATTACAATGCAAGTATCTTCATTATAAAAGAATTAAGTTTTATATGCAAGCTGACAATCCTTTTACAGTGTATGTACCTACAGTACAGTCTCGCCTCAAATAATGTCGTTTTGCTAAACTGCTTGCGTCACTAAAAGAAGCATAAAAGAAGAGAAGGCATGAGTTCTGCACATGGAAACAGCATAGCGGAACGAAAGAGAAAATTTTTGGACAACGGAACGCCGCTATAGGCTTCGATTCTGCTATTTCAATTCTACAGTCATGTCTTATTGGCCTGTATCTGGCTGACTAGTCATGCATTTACATTTTAAAATGGCAGGCTCAGACCAATAATTGAAGGCTAGGCTAGGAACCTCAAAACTGGAAGTTTGGGGAAGACCGGGCTTTTTTTTTATTGGTGTTAGAAAATCCCAACAATCTATTTATTTAAGTACCTTAATCTTTTATGATAATAATTGTAACATCCTACTTTTAAGTTGTAAATGAAATTATATTTGACATATATGTTTTATGTTTTATATTTTTTACTATTTCAGAGAATCCAGCGTCAAGACCAGGATCGTGAAGATGATGATGACGACAATGACGAACAGTAGTTCCTTTCATTTTAGATGTTCCATGAGCCTACTCTTTTCTTTAAATATTACCAAATGACTTGGATTTCTAAAACGGACTGTATTAAAATTTACTTTATTAAGTTATTCTAACAGATAATAATTAATATAAACTGGCAAATTAAATGATAAGCTGCAGCAATATTGTTTGTTTCAATTTACCTAAAGTAAACTTTTCATTTTCATTTTTTACGCTAGACATGAATTACCTACAATAAATCTGAAATAGGGTCATTACACATTTACAATATTATTTTTAATTGTGGGTGTGGATAGACTATTTTTTTGACAAATCAAACTATGCGGCGTCCTAAACTTCCAAGTCACATTAAAATAAATATTTTTTATGTTATGTCCACGAGTATTTTCATTCACGATTGTTACCCTGTGTTACTAAAGTGTTACGTAACATTCGTGATCGGTTGTTAAGAGTAGTATACACTATAGAGTCTAAAATAAAAAGGCTTTATAACTTGTTCTTTTTGTGAGAATTAAATATTTATACTGTTTTAGGTATCTGTTCTGTGGTGATATCTTAATAATCTACTATTTTAAAAAAAGGAAAAAATATAATTGAAAAAACTGTTCTTAGATAGGCAACGTTAAAAAAACATGGCGGCTGTCCGACACCATTGGAGTTGGTGAAAAACAATTTCTTTTTCGAATACTACATTATGGGTATCAAATCAAAGGGCTCAACACAAGGATTTCAAAAAGGTGATATCATGAAATTTGTCTAAGTACAAAGACATAAATAAAAATATTAAAAAAAAAACCCCTGCGTAAAAAATAATAAGTAACTAAATAGAAAATCAACTGAAAAGACCGGAACAAGATAAAAATTCAATTTATGTAACATCATACATTTTAATTTTTTTGTACCTATTACCTAAATGGGTAATACCCATTAACTGTAGTAATGACATTAGTCGATTGCATGTAGTGCGGTGAAGGAAAGCAGCGGTAGAGATCAAGCCGAACAATTCCTCAGAACACTCCCCATGATATATGCGGTACAATATACAGAGAGACGCAACGTCTCTCCGAAGAGATAGTGGATCGAGCCGACCTGAAATAACCATGTCGTCGACAATTCGAGCAGCTCTGCGTTGAATACAGTCAAATGGAAGGAGTTGGTACTGGGGTGCTCCAGCCCAAAGATGGGAGCAGTATTCCATATGCGGCCTGACCTGTGCTTTGTACAGTTGTAAGCGGTGGGCCGGCGTGAAATACTGACTCGCTCTATTAAGCACACCCAGTTTTTTCCAAATGACCCCGAAACTGAACGTCACTCGAAATATCGCCGCGAAGGATTCCAATAGTCGGGTTGGTATCAAGAGAAGCTCCCTCAAAGTTCAGAGGTACGACGAAGGGATGTTTTTTCGCGGTAAATGCGCAAACTTGTGTTTTGGAGGGGTTAAAGTGGACTAGGTTATGTCGGCCCCAATTCGAGATATGACTTAACATGTTCTCGGTGTCAGTCACATCCAGTCACATCACAAGTTTATTCCGGCTCTCGATGACGCTTTCCCAAGAAATATTAGCTCGTCCGGTGTAGAGGTTGTCCCCAGTACTGTCGTCCGCATAGCAATGAATGCTGTTGGTATGCAACATGTCTTTGATATGCAGACGCACCCCTGCGGGGTGTGTGTTGTCCCCTACTCTGTTTTCTTTTTATTACTTTTACTTACCTATAATAGTATAGGAATTTGAGCACATTTTGAATATTGCCTTACTTAGCTACTGTAAAAGTACAATAAATGGTGGATATTGTAGTGACAAGTGAATGACTAACTCCAATGTTTGCAAATGGAACTGAAAACAATGTAAAAACCGTGTACGCAAATAAAATAGAGAAACAATAGATAATTGAAAAGATCACAAAACCTAATAAAAATCTATGATTTTGTAAAATTTAGAAAAGAAAAAAAGGCGGAAAAGGATGTTTAGGTATTTTCATTCAATCTAACCGAACCGAAACTAAAGGCGCTAAAGTAGGTAGGCGTTATCATTAAACGACAACATCACAATAATTATGACTGAGGCGTTTACACAATTGGCCAGATACAAAGTTATTATTTTTAGAGAGAGACATAACAATATTATTAATGACTCATTATTATAAATAACTATTTATCTAACTACTTCAACTATTACAAATATTGTACCTACAATATAGGCTCGTATCTATAACTTTAACACTGGCTGAATGTGCAAACCGCACAAAGAAAATTCACAAATAATATTCGACAAAACCATGGACTAATAAACATTTATGTAGTAACAGAGTAACAAAACTCAAATACTAGTCTATACTAATATTATAAAGGGGAAACCTTTGTATTTTTGTATGTATGTATGTTTGCAACGAATAAACTCAAAAACTACTGGACCGATTTAAAAAATTCCATTGGAATGCTACATTCGCGCTGAGTAACATAGGCTATATTTAAAAAAAGAAAAAAAGAAATGCGGTACGAAGTCCGCCGGGTCAGCTAGTATAAATAAAACAAAACTGCAGAAGTGCAGACACTACAGACATAATTCTTTACTTTCCCGCCAGGAAGTAGGCGCTTCGGCTTCAGGAACGAACCGGTAACATTGTGTTGTGTTGCAGCGCAACACACAGCGACACATGAATGAATGAATGAATGAATGCCTCAGACATAAAAGTCATTTTTACATGATTTTGTATTGCTTGATATGTAGCTGACTGTACCTACGTAGGTTCGATTTATTCATGTGAACCGCCGAGGTAAGCTGTTTGTTTGTTAGTATGACACCGATAAATCAGTTTTTGAAAATTGATCAGATCAGCAATGATATTACAATGACTCGATACAATCGGTCAATCACGAAGTTACTAATAATCAATCAACAGGTTACTACTATTAATTTATCATTCGGATGAATGCTTTCGTTTGTCGATTGCTCTAGTAACATTCACGCAGTTATGTACCTACTAACAATATTGCGTAATAACGATTTTCATTCAAACACAGTTTACACAGTCGACTGTCGATTGTTTTTTTAACAATTGCCAAATTACTAATAATCGACCAATAATAATTTTCGTTCAAATGCTTTTGATTGTCGGCTGTTCTAGTAACAATCCTACCTAACAATAGAAAGTGTCCTTTAATGATAGGGCATTTTCCAATATTTTTGACGCTGTAAGGGAGAAAAGAGCTTGACACTTGCTGAGTTTCTTGCCGGTTCTTCTCAGTACAAGTTCTCCCGCCCAGAGTAGACTTACGAACCGATGGCATAATGACATTCATAAGAGCTATTTGTAGCCTAAACTGAATAAATGATTTTGAATTTGAATTTGAATCGCGTAGAAATTACTAACAGTCGTTCAGCGATTGAATAGTAACGATTTTCATTTGATTGTTTTTATAACAATAGCGCAATTACTGATTTTCATTCGAACAAGTTCGATTGTTTTAACAATCGAATAATTCGATTTTATTTAGTAACAATCGCCCATCCAGCGCTAATCTGTGACTGGTGTCTGCGGTTTTGTTTTATTTTCTAAAATTTGTGTTATGTAATAATGGTGGATTATTAACCATCAAGTGTTCGTGAGTGTGCATGAGTGTTGGCAAATAAAATAAAACAGTGCAAGTGCAACGTCACTTTTCAAATTCTCTCAAGAAGTCCGCCTGAGGACTTGGTAAAGCCCCACTGCTGAGATACTCGATGGGTTGGAGAGTTTGGTATATAATTTCTCACTTCTCATTTCTATTATCATTCATCATCATCATACAGGAAAGAAATATCGTTTATTTTTGTATTACTTGTAAGAAAAATTAATTTGACACTAACTAAATGTGCGAAGCCATCAACTAAAGAAAAAAAAATCTGTGACTGTGTCACTGTGTGTGTCGGTTCGGTCGACGACTTGAAAAAAAGCCGAACAAAATTTTATAATTTTGTTATTTTATGTGTTCATTCATTTCCATCCGTTAACAATTTTAGAAACTGTTAATTACCTAATTTTATCATTCAAATTTTGATAATAGTGCAATAACTATAATGGAGAACGATATATTGGATTCACTTAACGATTTAGGGTGAGTGTAGCTACCGCTGAAAATAGCCCATACAATTTCACTATTCTCGTTAAGTGCACGTAAAACCTACAGTTGAACAGCCTGCGCTTTTTTTTCCATCAAACGTTAATATTTAATTTGCCATATTTGAGGTTATATTTCGTATGCCGACGACGTATATGAAAAATATTTCAAAAAATATGTGGTAATTCTACACTACAAAGCATGAATATTGATTACCGTATATAAAACTTAAATTGAAGAGCCTAATAATCAAGATAGTTTTTCCAATACTTTAGTTACCTATCTAAATCTTTAAACATTGCTCTATTTTCAACATTATTTTAGAACATAGCATGGTATCAAAGTTACAGCTCTTGTAATGTAGGCTTCAAAAGTTATTGAAAATACTTGTCTATGTTATTGTTTTAGTATAAATAATTGATTAAACCATTGATCAACTTATATTTAGGAATTTAAAATTTTTACACTATCATTACACAATAATATTCCTTTTGAAACTAAGATTATTCTTCTTTTTGGCCTTTGCACTTATCACAGGCAATAATTCATGATTTAGTTTAAATAATAAAATATATATTCAAACTCATGTACCTATTCAGTTTAAGTTACTTTAGCACTTATGAATGTCACTATGCCATTTATTTATCATCTTAACCCATACAAATCATACAAGAAATTCAGACAGTAGAAAAATTATGTTAGGTACTCCAAATCGAGTCAATGGGGTGTGAAAGATGAAACTAGCATCTGTGTCTTGTGCAATATGATGTTGTTCTCGAAAAAGATCCATTAGGTATTTAAATTTTTCAATGTCGCATTATATTATTGCCAAAACAAAAACTTTGTCTGATTACAAAGCTTTATACTCGCAAAGCTACTTATTAAGAAAAACGTGTCAGACTTATTGTGGTTATTAAAAAACAGTTTCAAACAAAACAATTACTTATCTCCAGCTATGAAGGTCCACTTTCTGATGAAGGGGAATTCGCAAAGGCTCTTGATGGTGGGACCAAGTCCCTTGAATATACTAAGCTTATCCACATCCTGGCTGAAGAGATCAAGAAGCTTTGCCAGCTAGAAGAAACCGTTAACATGATGAATGATGTGGACGAGTCAAGCGCATTCTTATTGGAATTAAGCTCGTTTCTAAAGGAGCTGGGATGTCCGTACAAAAAGTTAATTACCGGTAAGTTTATCATTGTATATTTAACTGTTAGTGGTAACTAATTTGCTACATCTATATCTATACTACTATATAAAGCTGTAGGCTCTGTCTGTACAAGCAATTTTTCTGACAAATTTTGGGATAAATATTCGTTTTGTGACTCACTGACATCAATTATATGATTTTTGAAATATTTGTCTGTCTGTCTGTCTGTCTATATATCCTCTTATAACTCAAGAATGGCTTGACCAATCTTGATGAAAATTTGTATGTAGAAAGAACATGAGATTGTGCAAATGATAGGCTATATATGATGTTGGTAAACCTAATAATTATTTTATTTAGCATTCAATGATCCATTATTTTCGCACAGCGAAGTGGGCGGGTGACGGCACGGTAATACGATATTATTACCGTGGTGACAGCTAGTTTGTATATATAATTAATGCCTATGGGTTTTATTCCCAGTGGGAGGTACATATTGTACTCTGTTTGGTTAGTAGGAGGACTTGTCCACCTGGTTATCTTTCATCAATTTACTGTTTGTAATTATAACATTGATGTTAGTAACATTGCTGTGTTCTGATATATTTGAAATAATGAGCCAGTTCTTAGTGTGTTTTTGTTGAAAACTCGAAGAGAACAAAGAACATGGTAAAAATTCAGTTAATGATAACTCATTCTTTATCTTTAAACTGTACATAATAGTTTAAATAAATCACAACTGAAAATGTAATACCAAAATCTTGTTGGCACGTTCGCTAGTAAAACATGTATTAACTTGCATAACTCTGGTTAAACTTCTTAACTTCTTAAAATACTTCCAGGTCACATGTCATCGCGTTTGCAATCGAAAGAGGACCGTCTACTGCTGCTAGACTACATGATATCAGAGTTGATGGCTGCCAGAATGGTCCAGGTAGACCGACCAAAAGAAAAGTCTGGTCCTGGACTAGATATTATTATGGTGAGATTTGGACTTAATGGTTTTGTAAAAGCTGGTAAACAACTAAAATAGCCTTTACTACTACTACTTGAGATGTTGAGAGGATGAAGGAAAGAAGGCTGACTAAAAGTATATATAGGGCGAGTATGGATGGAAATGTTGGTAGGGGAAGGCCTCGACGCAAGTACCTGGATCAAATCGGGGAAGTTCTTAAAAAAGGTCAGGTCAAGAGTACCCTAAACCGACGAGCGTGTATGAAGAGACTAATGAATGTGGATGAAGCGA
Organism: Eudonia mercurella; assembly: GCA_963082485.1. Taxonomy (NCBI): domain Eukaryota; kingdom Metazoa; phylum Arthropoda; class Insecta; order Lepidoptera; family Crambidae; genus Eudonia; species Eudonia mercurella. Next base: position 6,521,483 of record OY720047.1, on the reverse strand, counting down.
AAGAAGTCTGTAAGGATCGCAGCAAGTGGAAAGAGGTGGTATCTGCCTGCCCCTCCTGGAAAAAGGCGTGATGTATGTATGTGTATGTACTACTACTACCTACTACCTTGTTAGTGCACCTGGCCCAAGAGACCCAGGTTGCACTCCTAGTGTAATGTACAATGTACATACAATTTTATTCAGTTTCGTTGGTTATAGAGGTTGTAAAACCGCCTCTACAGTCCTAGCTACCACTTGTCAAATTCTTGTCTCAGACCTAGAACAGCTGGGTGCTTTTGATATTGTATTGTATTTGGTTCAGTTATCAGTAAAGGTTGTTTTAAGTCTTATATAAGTCTGTTGTTAGTAGCATTGTTGATAATACTTGCTATGGTAGATGGCAAACAACTTAATATGCTTTATATATAAGGAAATTGCTATTAATAATTATAATTATCATCATTTCAGCACGAATCTCCGACAGCTAGAGATCTCAAAGACATTCTGATCACTTTGAAGTTCAACAAGCCACCGCCAAACATTACTCCGGAACAGCTGTTCACGAAACTGGAGGCTAAGTTGAAGGATACCATACAAAAGGAAGGTTAGTCTTAGTTTTTGTTAGTATATTTAGTTATCAACCAGAAGGCTCCAGGCTCTTTGCTCTCCAAAGACGTTGCCAAACTCATGTGGCATCAATTTTTTCAGAGAACCCTTTATAAAGGAATGGAGTTAGATGAGATAAGATAAGATACCCAATTCATGACCCGGTATTGCGAAAGTTACGACTTGCTAAATCGCGCCATCAAGCTCCTACTTTTAACCGCCTCTGTGGTCTAGTGGCTAAGACCACCGGTTTAGACCCAGAGGTCCCGGGTTCGATTCCCAGCGGGGGGTACATGTTTGTGTACTCGGTTTGGTTGGTAGTAGGGCTTGTTTGCCCGCCTGGCTAGCTACCACCATCTTATCTAAATATGTCGCCATAACATCAATGTTTGTAGCATTGTTGTGTTCCGGCAGCTAGAGATAAGATAGCCAGTGCCTCAGTAGTTGAGGATCCCGGGTGTAGTGCGCTTCCATCATTGGCCTTATCATAACTTAAAATATATATTTATAAACCTAAACTATACTATTTATTAAATAATATATTATTTTTATACTGCCAGGTGAACAATTGGTCGGTAAACCCCTATATAATAAGACTTTGTCGGAAAAAGACTGGAAACAGCTGGACAACACTTTCAACGAGATGTTCGAAGAATACCGCTTGCGTAGAGAGACCCTCATCACCCGGCTGGAATGCACTATTCAGAGTTTTGAGGTAGTATATAGCTAATGGAACACCTTGGTGGCCGCGTGGTAAAGCGTTCGGTCCGACACACGAAGGTCCTGGGTTCAATTCCCAGGTCGGGCAGTGTGTTTCGGATTTTTCGATGCATGCATAGTGTGAAGAGGCCTTTGCCCAGGAGTGGGACATAGGGAAGGCTCGTGCCCCAGCATCATCAAACGAACAAAAAAATCATCATCATGATGATAATTTTTTTGTTCGTTTGTTTTTGTGTAGAGCAATACATTTATAATATAATAATGTTATTAAATTTGTGGTATTTAATCTGTAAAGATGAATCTGCAAATCCAATTGGTTGCAATAACCGTTGGGTAGAGGGCACTGCTGCCGCTAAAAAGCATTCAAAAATCTAAGCAGTGAAAAAATTCAGTGCTTACGTCAGCCTTCCCGGTAGCATAATGGTCAGTGCAGCCGCCCTGATTGCGGATGATCCAGGTTCTATTCCTGGCTGGGTCGGGTAGGCATTTAATTTGTTCACTTTATTTTATAAATGTTCAATAAATTTACGTAAATAAAGTTTTGCATATTATCACAGTGTTTTTTTATAGTTGGATTACTTATACAAAAAAAAATCCAAATTACCAAAAAACCAAATATAATTTAACTCCTATCTTTAAACTTACCAGTGGTCCGACCGTTTGAAGAACAAGAAGGATCTCATACAGTCGACGTACCGTCCGAAACGGGAACAGCTTAAAGTGAAACCGGACGTCCGGCTGTCCGACTTCCTAGCGGCCCGGACGGCGTTGCTCCAAGTCGAGAAGACTTCCAGCGCAAATGTCCGGAAGAATACGCAGACTGAAGTCAACAAAGTCATCATTGGACAGGTATGTACATCAACCTTCGACAAACTGTCAAATTTCCGCAATAGACTTTGAACTTTAAAGCCTTAAATGTATGGTTGATAATGTATTGAAGAAATTTTTTGGATAGGTTGTTTGGAGGCGTCTGAACAATAATAATTATTAGAATAAATATTACTAACGGGATTATTACCATGTTTTTTGTTGTGTTTGAGTATCCGATATTTCGGCATAGTTGCATGCGCCGTGATCACGGATGTACCTACTGAAGTTATTGCGGGTGGGTGATTATGAGCAGACAAAACTATCTACCCTCTTCCTTGGTCGTTTTTTGCGCTCGATACTCGTACCACTGTCTCCTAAGTCACTATTCACTCGAACTTGTTCTCGACACTGACTGTATCAGATCGCGAAACGGCACTTTTTTTCTTTTTGCGGTCTTTACATAAGCTAATCACTGGATTTCAGATACGCGACAGTTTAAATCCATCTTTGCGATTGAAATAATAATTATGTTTTTAAAAGTCGTTTGGAAAAAGACGAATCTCACAAAAAATTTTTTTTACGCACTCACAGTCTCTTACACACTCACATGTCCATTCATTTTACTTTCTTTAAAAAAATGTATTACTCGTTTTTAATGACAAAAGCCGCGTATTCCGATCCCTGGCCACATGTGTTTAAATGATTTCTACCAAAACAGGCCTAGCCTAGTGGTAGAAATCCCTATAATTCGATGGCCATGATGCGTTTGTCGGAGCAATTTTCAACATTGACCTATTTTTATTTGACCTAAGCTTGAATTTCTGTCACCAAAAAACCAATAATTTCTGTAACTCAATTGACATAAGTACTTTGTTGTCATAGTTTGTGATTCCCATACATTAATTTTGTCATTTGCTAAAAAGTGTATCTATTGACTAACCAATTGTATTGTGAACATTCATACATTTAGAGAAACTGTTGTTGTTGGGTGTGAAACTGTGAAACTTAGGTTTCCATATTATTATTTTTTCGTATTTATTTATTAAATGCTGCACCAGTTGTCTTCGCGTCTGGTCACCATTTCCACAAGTGGAGTCATTTGCAGCGCTAACTATAAAAAAAATATAATTTATAAACATTATGGTACAGCCAGTTTCATAAATAGGAGGTCATAAAACATTGGTGTTTAATAAACAAAATACCGAAATAAAATAAAATACGGAAATAAAATACCAGCCAAGAATCGAACCTGGGTCTTCCACAATCCGGGCGGCTGCACTGACCGCTATGCTACCGGAAAGGCTGACGTAAGCGCTGAATTTTGTCACTGCTTTTTTAATTTTTGAGTGCTTATTGCGGCACAGTTCAGTTGTTCAATGTAGCAAGTAGCACTTAAAAATAAAAAGTTAAATATACAATAATTGCTCGTATAAAGGTATTAGATAGATATTACTCACCTAGTTATTGTACATAGATATTTATTTTTAATCTCAGCTGAGTTAAGTGATGGTAAAGGCCAATGATGGAAGCGCACTTCACCCGGGATCGTCAACTACTGAGACACTGGCTCTCTACCAGCCGGAACATAACAATGCTACAAACATTGATGTTATGTGTCTTTTGACCTATAGTGATAAAATAGTTTTATAAAATCAAGATTGCTTATTTTAATTTAAAAAAAACGCATGAGTTATATTGATAAGAACTGTTAACAAACATTAGTAAGATGCCTACTAAGCGTTGGTAATCTCCAACAAAACAATAATCAAGTTTTATTTAAAAAATATTTTTTGTGTAAACTATTGGGAGGGCCCTATATTATTTTGAGTAGTATAAATTATTGATTGTTTTTACCAGGTCCCAGACAGAGGCGGGCGTCCTAGGGAACAGCAGCCGCCTCCCCCCGAAATGCCTTCGTGGCAGCAGAGAACCGCCGGGCCACAGGTTAGACATATATACAAGTAATTTTTTATTAATTATCAAAATTAACTATAGATAGCCTATATCACGTAGGGTACATGGAGGTTTTGAGTACTGAAATAAATTTAAAAATTTGGTTTGTAGTTCTAGAGATTACTGTGCACAGACATACAAATTTCACCTCTTTATGTTAAAAATATAAATGTTATCCTTGGATTTTAAAGTCTAGTTACTAGTGCTAGTTAGTGGTACTAGTTCTATTTAGTAAAAATGTGTTATACCCAACTTTATAATGTTAGTCTAAAGAAGCAACACAATCTATACAAATAATAGAAGCTAACTATTCCGATGGTAAGTTAAAGGAGACCATTTAATTGTAACACTGTTTTCTTACTTCCGTACTAATATAAACAAAGTATAAGCTTCGAATAGATATTCCGTGTTTTGTCTCTTTCACTCTTATCTAAAATTAAGTTTACTTGACGGTAACATTAAGGCGAAGGGTAAGACACACTAGCGCCACCAATTGATAATTTGACAATTACCAACGGACCGGATCTTTTTTTAAACATTGCGTACCGTCCGATAACAGGAAAGCATCCATAGTATTTATTTAATAATTGTGCACTACTTTTTGTTGCGTAGTTTATTCACAAAACGGGCTATCGCATTTATTCACAAACAATGGCCACTTTTGGTGTTAGCGAATGAATACAAAAACAAACCTAAAAGTAGTGCCCAATTATTAAATAATAGATGTTTGCCTAGTGTCGGAAGGTCCGCAATGTTTGAAAAAAAATTTAGTTTAGCAGTTATCAAATTAAATCCATTAGCGGCGCTAGTGTGCCTTACCCTTCGCCTTAACACTGTATATGAATTCCAAACTTATTCTTTGTTAATTTGTAAGGTTCTTAGTGTTTCTTGCGCCCATTCTTCTCCACAGCTCATTCTTCTTCACATAGTCGCACTCTTCATAAGTTTATTGAATAAAAAAAATTACTTTGACTATGCAGGGCGGCGGTCGCGGCGGGAGGGGGGGAGAGCGGGGTGGCCGGGGGGGAGAGCGGGGCGGCCGGGGGGGAGAGCGGGGCGGCCGGGGGGGAGACCGCGGCGGCCGGGGAGGACGCGTCCAAGGCGGGTACAGCCAGGGCGCCGGTGATCACGGCAGGTGAGGTCAAATCAAATCTCACATACTTATTTCATCATCTTCAGCTCATTTTTATGTCTCCACTGCTGCGGCACGAGCCTTTTCTGTGGATACACGCGGGCCCAGTGCAGATTGGTGTTAACGACTGCTTTAGGACAGGTTAATCCTAGTTTAGGCACTTGTGTATTTTTGGCATTATGTAGTGTGTTTAGTATTCTAGATATATTGTGAAATAAATTATTCAATAAAGGTTATTATTATTATCTCCTTTATTTATTTTGGGGGTTAAAGATATTTTATTTCTTATAAAGAATTTACAATTCACTTGCATGAGAGTTACAAAATTATTTTAAAACACATTGAACGACACAAAAACAAAGCGATCAACAAAAATTCACAGATTTCGCAGTCCCCGCAAGAATCGGAGCATTGAAAATGATAACAATAATTTACGGAAAAAAAAATACATTTTATTTTAACAATTCTAACTTGAATGCACCTCGCACCTACATCCGCATTTTCTAACACCATTTTCTTTCTTAAAACTAGATTTTTACAATATTTTAATATAAAAACAATAAAACATTATAAAAACCTAATTCTAGAGTACATTTTTAAATGCGTAAAAATAATAAAAGATGCAATACGTGCAAAAGGAAATATAATAATTTTCACGACATGTCAATAAAATTATACAATGACTCAATGTCACAAAAAAGCAAAATACAATACAACATCATCCGTGTAAAGAGTTTCAACTTTTACATTCCGCCCACCAAGGACTTCGTCCGCCCACCATAAGGCGCTATGAATACGTCTGATCGCAACTTTTACACTTATTTTGAACTTAAAAGATCCATTCAAAATTCAAAATCATTTATTGAGTTTAGGCTACAAGTAGCTCTTATGAATGTCACTATGCCATCGGTTCGTAAGTCTCCTCTGGGCGGGAGATTTTGTACTGAGAAGAACCGGCAAGAAACTCAGCAAGTGTCCAGCTCTTTTCTCCCTTACAGCATCAAAAATATTGAAATAACTGCTCAACAAATCTTACTTACTAACAAACATGAATATAACAATTAATATGCTTATGCAGCCGGGTTCAACGGCTTTACGTACCATCGAAGCACGGAGGGTGAGATGATATATTTTTGGTCACCCATCCGAGGACCGGCTTTTGCGAAAGTTGCTTTACCTCAGCACTCGCAGACCGGGCGCGCTCTTGAACTCCTCTTATTTAATGTCTTATATTTTACCGTTCTCAAGCGGTGTAGATTTTTTTTTATTGACTTTTTTTTTAATACAATAGTGAAAAACATTTCTTACTATTATTATGAATCACAATAAAAAATAGAAAAAAAGATCATCAATCAATAAGAATATAAAATTAGGTAAACATTTTCAAAATATGGCTGGTGGTAGGGCTTGTTTGTCCGCCTGGCTAGCTACCACCAGAGCGAGAGACACTTCCAAAGTGGTAAAACGTGTGTGTGTCCCCCCCCCTGTAACTTCTAAAATAAGAGAATGATCATCATCATTATCTCAGCCAAAAGACGTCCACTGCTGGACAAAGACCTCCCCCAAGGATCTCCACAACGACCGACAAGAGAGTGATAAAACTTAAAAAAATGATGATGTACATTACCATGCAAACTTTCACCGAAAATTGATTTGAACGAGATCTAGTAAGTAGTTTTTTTTAATGCGTCATAAAGTACGGAATCATTCGTGCGCGAGTCCGACTCGCACTTGGCCGGTTTTTTTTAAGTAAAATCAGCAGCAAAAAAAAAACTTTTTTCATCATACGTTCACAAAAATTGTTATACTTAGTGTATAATATTTATAGCCTTTTATTACAGAAATTCAGTATATAGGTAGTTATCTCTCTCAATAACATATTACACAATTGTTATCAAGACATGATTCTTTTCTACTATATAAATTACTCTTGTTACAGACCTCTAACGAGCCCAGTAAATAACCAAAGGAACTACCAGACCTTCGAAGTCCCACCAGGCGGTTACAACCAGAACCACAGCGCTGGTTACCAACAGAACCGGGGAGGGTATAATCAGAACCAGAACCAGGGCGGCTATAATCAAAACCAGGGAGGGTATAATCAGAATCAGGGAGGCTATAATCAAAGTCAGGGTGGCTATAATCAGAATCGTGGCGGTTACGGCGGCGGTGGCGGTGGTAGCTATGATGGCATGGGTAGTTTTAATAATCAAGGTGAGTGCATTAATTTAATATTTATTTGTGTTGTTTAAATTATTTCGCTCGCCTTATGGGTTGCCTAGTGGCAAAACCCTCTGCTCGAATGGAGGTCTTGGGTTGAATTCCCATAGACAAAGTGTGGTTGAAACCAAACACACATTCTATGAAAAGTTAGTAAAAATAATTTCATTAAATTTTACTAACTTTGCTGCTCCTATTTTTTTTCAATACAGTAAAATGGCAAACTGAATCCTGAAATGAAAAAGAGTAATTTTTTTTTAAATTGACTAAATTTTATGTACAACTAGCGGCCGCCCGCTGTTTCACCCGCGTGGTTCCCGTTCCCGTGGGAATATCGGGATAAAAAGTATCGTATGTGTTAATCCAGGTTATAAACTATCTGTATGCCGAATTCATCCTAATCCATCCATCCATTGCAGCGTGAAGAAGCATACACATAACTTTCGCATTTATAATATAAGTGTGATTAACACGGCCCAAAAAATTTGCTATGCCAAAATTGTTTTCACAAAAAGACATGATGTTTCCTAAAACAGTTTCTCTTTATCTCAAATACATACAAACACACTAGATTATTTCATTTTAATAATTATTGGTTGTCGGGGTAGGGTTTGTTTGTCCGCCTGGTATTTATAATAATATACCTGTTGAAATTAGAAAGTTACCTTTAAGTAAATTTATATCGCAACTGCGTAGTTGGCTAATAATTAAATACCCGTATAATCTTAATGAGTAATTTGACATTAAATGATGTGATAATTTGAATTTAAAATAAAATGGCAATGTATTTGTTTAATTTTTAATGATTTTGAAATATTTATTCTTATTTTTATATTGTCTCTTAGTTCCGATTTGTATTATTATTTATTATTAGTGATTATGTGAATTAGTGAAATAATTCATTAATTAATACTTAATTTTTATAATTTTGCACGCCAAATTGTGGCAAAACATGCTGGTTTTATTTAAGTCACGATCTGTACTTTACCATGTTTTATGCAAATAAAATATATTCCCATCTATTCTGGCTAGCTATCATCATCTTATCTAAATACTAGCTGACCCGGTGGACTTCCTACCGCTTTGACAGTTTCCAACATTGAGTTAAATATATATCAATGGTTTCCATGACAACAAAATTAACAAATCATTTTGTATTGGAAAATTAAATTGTCGTTTTTAGTATTTTATTTATATTTAATATAGCCTATGTTACTCAGCGCTAATGTAAAATTCTAATGGTGAAACAATTTTTTAAATCGGTCCAGTAGTTTTTGAGATTATTCGTTGCAAACATACATACATACAAAAATACAAAGGTTTCCTCTTTATAATATTAGTATAGATGTCGCCATAACATCAATGTTTGTAGCATTGTTGTGTTCCGGCAGCTAGAGATAAGATAGCCAGTGTCTCAGTAGTTGAGGGTTCCGGGTGAAGTGAACATCAGGTGAGATGAAGGCCAATGCTTTACCTAAAAAAATATATAATAATAAGTTTGTTAATTTCAGGCGGTAGTGTCACCGGTGGCGGTGGCGGCGGAGGCGGTTACAAAACCTACACTCCTAGCCAGAACTACTCTCAAGGTCAAGGCTACCAAGACCACGGTAACCATAGCAACCATGGTAACCAGAACCAAGGTTACCAACCCAGTGGTTACCAGAACGAGCACGACGATAGAGACAGAAGAGGACGGGGCAACTATAGAGGGAGACGTTGATAGCGGTGGTATGTTGTGGGGCTATAATGACGATGCTTATTTTAGTAAGTATGGGAGAGATTCTGTTATAATGTTTTATTTTTAAAACATGATGATTTTTCGCATTTTTGTTCCGTAAAACAAAATATTCATTCAGTTATTGCGCCTCTATACAATGATGTGACACTGAATCTAGTTAGTTCCTTTTAATATACAACGTGACCTTACGCTCTGGACAAATATTGAAAACCTGTACTTAAATTTGCGGGCTTCTCAGTGATTATTTGAAACAATAGATTTTTCAATTAATACTTGACCTATTATTTGAGGTCAGAAATATTTTAATGAATTTGTAGTGTAATATTTGCCCAGAAGCTAGCGACACCTTGTATATGCTAGTATGTCGTTTACTTATGTATACCGATACGATCTCGTTTGTGTGTATGTTTTGTTTGATAAGAAGTTTTCACGTAAAATGTATTAAAAAAAGCAAAAAAAAATACTAAAGTATGTTTATTTACTCTAAACATAATAGAATCTCTCCTAGATAATTATTTAGTAAGAATTGGTTCACATACATAAATCTCCTTAATCTAGGATTAATTATTTATTATACAACGTGTAACAAAAAGGTTTGATCAAAATCAAAAGATCTAAAGTGTATCCGATCTAGATATAAGATGTGTTGTTATTAAGACATAAATATTAACTTTAGTTGTCATAATTGTAAACTAAATACTTATATTAGTGAAGTCATGCGCGTCATTCCTTATGCGCGCAAGCAGCAGTGATCATAAATGTAAGTACACAGAGGTTACTAAACCACTAGGGCTGTGACTTGTTTATTTTGTGACGTCACACTTGAAATATTTAATTAAAAATTGCATAACTAATTAAAGTTAATAATTATGTCTTAGTAACTCTGTATAGAATAGAGTAGTAGTGAGGAGCTCGATGGCGTAGTGGTTAACGCGCCCGGTCTGCGAGTGCTGAAGTTAAGCAACTTTCGCAAAGTCCGGTCATCGGATGGGTGACCAAAAAATTATCATCTCGAGCTCCTCCGTGCTTCGGAAGGCACGTTAAGCCGTTGGTCCCGGCTGCATTAGCAGTCGTTAACAACCACCAATCCGCACTGGGCCCGCGTGGTGGTTCATGGCCCGTTCTCCCTATCCATCCATAGGGAAGACTCGTGCCCCAGCAGTGGGGACATAAATGAGCTGATGATGATGATAATGAACTCTGTATACAAGATTTAGATCGGATATACTTTGGAGCTTTCCATTTTGAAGACACCTTTCTGTTACACGTTGTATACTTAGCGTAAAATAGCCAATGTAGACGCCTGTACAACGAACTATCCAAAACTGGCAATTTTCTTCAATTAATTATCAACCGTATGCGTTATACATAAAGTTCAAAGTCTGTTGAGGAAAATTGACTGTTTGTGTTGTGATATGCAGGCGTGTGTACTTCCATGGACCTCTAGGTACAACTGATTGCACTGACAAAAATATTTTTATTACAATATAAGAGTATATAAAATATATATTAAGTTACTATTTAAGTTTAGTTTTTCTGTATGTATCATAGAAATATGTTTTTTTTAATGGATTGAGTAATTAAAAAGTATTTTTGTTGATAGAAACAGGGGCACAGTATAACTATTTCATACAGTAGGGCATCGCCTTTGATGTGGGGCGATGCCGCCGCCCGCGTAGGTATCCGTGCGATCGTTCGCCAATGTGCTAGGGTTGTCACAAAATTCGAAATCGAATAATCGTTAATATTTTTTAAAATAATCATTTATAAACAAGAATAAACTATTATACATATTTACAAATGTTGCACCGCTAAATATTTACGTGAAGGTTTTTTTTAAATTTAAATTTTTAACAATATAATGAATTCGCTTTCGGACTGCTTAAAAATGAAAAAAATCTTAAATATATACCTTAAAGAATTTATGCATATAGAACCTTGTATGTATTAGCACGTATTAGTTAATTGTTATGTATTGTAAAAACGTTCATTATTAACCCGTCGCCCGCCCCCTCCAAAATAAAAAGTGTTTCAAATGTCGGACTTTTCGAGATTAATATTTTTTTTATTATATGACTGGATTTTTTTTATTTTATTGTATAATGGGCTTGCTCTTGGCCTCATTCTAATCTCTAGGGCTAAGAAGAGGCTGACGATGGAACTAGCTTGCTCAGAAACAGCCTATTCACTCGGGCTTTAAAAACTTTAGGGTTACATGCACTCTGGAAATATATTAATTGCGTGATAACTATACAAAATTACCGCGTAAATGAGGTGTCATTATTTTCTGTATTACTTTTTATACGTGGTTAACTACTTATAATGGACAATAAAGACTTACCTGTAGTAGCACTGGCACTAATTTCTTTTGTTTTCAATATTTCTTCAATCTAACTTCAAATTTACTGTTTGATAAAATCATCATCATCGCCAGCTCATATACGTCCCCACTGCTGGGGCATGAGCCTTCCCTATGGCTGGATAGGGAGAACGGGCCATAAACTACCACGCGGGCCCAGTGCGGATTGGTGGTTGTTAACGACTGTTAATGCAGCCGGGACCAACCGCTTTACGTGCCTTCCGAAGCACGGAGGAGGCCTACATGATAAATTTTTGGTCACCCATCCGATGACCGGCCTTTGCGAAAGTTGCTTAAAATTGTCAATAAAATATTGATAAAGATCACAGAACAAATCTGACGTTATAACTTGTTATTCTACACTATAACGCACCGAACTCATAGCACTTGTTATGTAGCACTTCACTCGCGAAAACTATTTTACACTTATAGGAACGATAATAAACAACCGCCGCCATTATTATTATTACAAGTGGACCACCCGCGAAGAATCTCTCTACAGCCACCTACTACTATTGAATGTCTAATTGTAAATCAAAATAGGTTTCTAATGAAATAATCTACAATTTGATGTGCTTATGACCACTTTTATCACCATAATAATAAGTTATAAAGAAAATTACGACACAAGACAACAAGCAACAAACTATTAGCTAGGTATATAAAAAAGAACACAACTTTTCTTGCTTCTCGTTTTATCTAAATTTCCACTGGATCACGCCACTATTCCATTATACAAAATCTGTATTAAGTTTCCAGTAAATATACATAAGAATCATACGAAAACTACTTGTTCGTCAAGATATCATAATAAAAACAAATCACTATAACACAACTTTTTACCAATATCGATCGTATCGTCAGAAACACTTTTTTTTTTTTTTCGTTAATATTTTGTTCGGTCCGTAGCTCTCTATCGTTGTTAGTTTAATTAATGAGAAGTTGGCAAAATAAATAAAAAACTATTTAGTCATTCTGTTGTTGGAGCACAAAGAATTCGGTCATTTATTCTTGTAGTTGGAGTACCCTGCATTTCACCAATAATATACATTTTACCATCCATGTAGGTAGCTACATACATTCCAACAAAGTCAAAGTACCAAGTTATTACGCAATTACAGGAAAAACTCACCTTGCGTCACGGGGAAATTATATATGAAATTTTAAATTCTTGTTGTGTTTCGACGTCGACTTACAACCGTATACAGAACAATGTGTATGCACCATTATATTCAATAGGAATCACTGAACGTAAATTAAAAATAAAAACGTTTAAACACGCAATATGCGCACGTGGCTGCCCTTCACGGTAGCTCCCACAAACTGCGCTTGTTTGTGGGACACTGGTCGCGGCGCCCGCTTCCCCGCGGGTTCCCCTCCCTTGCTCTGCGAAAGTACCTTCGTTGCCCAACTGTATGCTTTTGAAACTGTGACGGGGGCTTAAAGCGAAGGGTAAGGCACACTAGCGCCGCTAATGGATTTAATTTGATATCTGCTAAACTAGTTTTTTTTCAAACATTGCGGACCTTCCGACACTAGGCAAACATCTATTATTTAATAATTGTGCACTACTTTAAGGTTTGTTTTTGTATTCATTCGCTAACACCAACAGTGGCCAATGTTTGTGAATAAATGCGATAGCCCGTTTTGTGAATAAACCACGCAACAAAAAATAGTGCACAATTATTAAATAAATACTATGGATGCTTTTCTGTTGTCGGACGGTACGCAATGTTTAAAAAATGATCCGGTCCGTTAATAATTGTCAAATTATCAATTGGTGGCGCTAGTGTGCCTTACCCTTCGCCTTAATACAAAAAATCTTAATTGTATTGAATTTTCAGTAAATGCTTTGATGCGCAATTATGTATTGTACTATCCAGCGGCAGCGTTGCCAGAATGTTACTTTTGTAATATTTTACGTTACTTTTGACCATCTCATGTTACTTCCATGTTACAAGACACGACTCAAAATGTTACTTTAACGTTACATTGAGAACTTGATAAAATATAGGTACCTATAATTAAATATTTTCCAGCATACAAAGATAATCGTGAAACGGAACGCAAGATAGTTTCATCACCTTTTCTTTTTTTGTCCATTTTCTTCTCTCTCTTATGATGTAGCAAAGGTAGCTAACAAATTTTGTAAACAAAGTTCGATAATTTATTACTTTTATTCGATCAATAAGTTTTAATACTACTGATTTATGAAGGAAGGCACTGACTGACCTTGGTCATACCAGTAGTATACCTAGCATAGAGGCCAGGGAAGTCACTTTCGTTATTGTAACCTGTTTTTAAGTGACAATAAATAATACTAAAACATAATAGGTATACTTATTGAATTAGACAACATTGGATCCATAGTTTTTCTTTCTTTTGAAGCTTCAAGAATGGAATAGAAAGTTTTTTGTGTAATCAAGTGCCATAGGTGGTATAACATTAGGAGTGTTTTTTTCTACAAAAAAAGGTTTAAAAATAATAGTTGATGTTACTTTTCTCGTGAAAATGTTATTTTTTGAACCGTCTCGTGTTACTTTTGACTATCGGCCACTGGCAGCACTGGTATTATCACCAGTATAATATACATGAAAGCAGCAATATAAAGTTATTCATCCTATCCTAATCAACATGATTGCTTATACATTGATTATTCTAATGAGTATCAGTGATATAATGAGTCGATCCAGAAACAAAGCGTCAGTCGACACTGACGCTTTGTTTCTGGATCGTATTGATAAAACCAGGATTCGTCACCTGTCACAATGTCGTAAACGCGCCGAGACGAGCCTGCTTCAAATTTTTGAATCATGTTACGGCACCACTCCACTCGGGCCTGCTTCTGAGCTTCGGTGAGGTTGTGCGGCACCCAGCGCGAAAATATCCTCCTCACGCGAAGGTGCTCGTGTAGAATCTTGTGAACGCTTCCTGAACCAATCTGCAGTGTATGCTGAATCTCTTTGTATGTAATTCGCCCGTTTTCTTGAATTAATTTTTTTACTGCCAGCACACTTTCTTCCGTGACAGCCGTCGTAGGACGACCACCCCTTTGTTCATCCCCCAAAGTAAGGCGACCGCGCTTGAACTATGCCAACGCTATGCCACGCTATGCCAACGGTAGATGGTTGCTTTTGAAGGTGTTGAAAGCCATTTGAAGTCGATCAAATGACTCATCAGGTTTTGGGCCACATTTAAAATCGTAGAAAATCATTGCACGAAAATGTTATCAATGTAGATCCATTTTTAAATGAGACACGATTATTTAACATGGCTCTCGAAAAAATGTGGATGAAAATTAGAGTCGTATTTTTACTTTTAAATAGCCAATTTTTTCAAAATAATTACAAGTGGTAAACTTTTTTCGCAAAACTTTCTGAGTGGCCAGGGGCCTGTTTCTCGAAAGGTACAAGTCTTGTAACACAAGTGTGTTACTTATAGTAACACTTGTGAAACACCGAACTTACAAGCGTAGCGTTTCACGAAACTGTACTTAACACGTATGTAGAATAAAATCTCAATCAAATGATCAACCTCACAAGTAAATATTTACACGTCTTAAACTAATTCTGCTTCTCAAAAAATTGCGTTGACACTTGTAACTAGTAACTCAGAAATTATTCTAGCAGTGTCGGGAGACTCGTAATTTTTATGTATCGCTAATTATAAGTATAATAATACTGAGACGAAACTAACGGGTCAAAATCTTAATACCTTCGTTTGTCAAACATTGTTCATCCTGTGAATGATTGTCCATTAATTTTATTAAAATAAAAATAAAAATAGTAAAATGGTGCCTTTATCACACTCGTGACGTTTTATGTTAAATTCTGTTTGAGACTTTCAACGATTTCAATCATCTCTGTGAAAAGTTATCGTCGTCAGTTTTTCAGAGAGATCGTTTTTTTATATTAGAAGGAGGCAAACGAGCAAGCGGGTCACCTGATGGGAAGCAATCACCGCCGCCCATGGACACCCGCAAACCCAGAGGAATCGCAGATGCGTTGCCGGCCTTCAAAATCGTCCAATCGAACTTTTATAATGGCATATTATTATAGTTATTTACAAGGCTTGTAATGTTTTTGTGAAACATATTTTACAAACACTTGTATTTTTACTCTTGTAGAACATCGGAATCACAAGTTCTTTCATAGTTGTTAATGAGAAATAATAAATTGATCCACAAAAAATAGTAGGCTAGCACCTAAAATGCTAAGTTAGCATCTAAATAGTAGTTTAGGTGCTAACTTTGTATTTTTAGGTGCTAACTTAGTATTTTTGTGGGTTAGGTTAGGTTAGTTTGGTGATCGATTAAATACAACCCGTTGTCAATTGCTGTCTCTGAGAGACCATCGGAAATTTTAACAACATAAAACATTGACCTATATACTTTTTTTGGATTAGTTATAATAACTCATAATGTGGTCTAGCGATTCTGCCGAACATGAAGAAATTGTTGTGATTAGAATACCTAAAGTATTTAAGGAGATAGTTAATTAAACGCATATTGAAATGTTATATGAGTACAATGAAAAGTTTCGACTGGCAGCATCAAAACTGAAATACAAAATTCGCATATGTGTTTCCATTGCTCCACCATTTTTTCTTTAGTAAGAAAGACTATCAGAAAATTTTCCAAAAAGAATGTCTTTTGATTCACGAATTTTTTAGTTAGCACAGAAATTTTATTATCCATTTTAGACATGTTTATTATATTAATTGAACTAATACAATTTCCTGTTAGAAGATATCATTCACTTAATTACGAGTGTAATGTCAGTGACATCTATTTTGTTACCGTAAAAAAAACACTTGTTATTTTCTTCGTGAAACAGAATTTACAAGTCCTTGTTACATATCGAAGCTTGTGAATGTGAACTTGTACCTTTCGCGAAATAGGCCCCTGGTATTCATTTGTAACAATAGTTCTTTATAAGTGGTTTTGCACATAGGCTTTTCATTAAAATCTTTGCAGTGCAGCAAATACTGATCGTATATCTTTTCTCTATTTAGAATACTTTCTAGATATTCCTTTTTAGTATCTCGACGGCACCGATGTGAGGTGTGATAACTATTTATGTGTGCCTTCGCAAAATCAACTGATGTTTGAGGTGTTTTATTCAGAGGCTGCTTTTTTCCTCTTTGGTCACTGATAACTATGCCAGAATCATTATTTTTTGATAGCGTTATTCTAACAGTTTTTTCAGATATCCCTAATGTATCAAGAAAAAACTATTATATGTACTTTTAGGACATTACTAATTATCGAACGTTAGTACCGATATTGTACCGCATGCACTTCTTAGGAAAGACAGCCACCGACAACGCGACCAACAAGTGCGTTGAGTCTGCCACAAAATCGGTGATAAAAGTCGGCGAACAATCAGCCCCTTGGTCGGTCCTACAATAAGTTGGTCGTGGACGGGCAGGGGTAACAATAACCTCATTAGGCTAATAAAATGGTTAACTTAAAACAGAGTTCAAATGTTTGTTATTAAATTTAACAATTGTGCGCTTTGTAATAATTATTGTAAAAAGAGCATGTTGCGTTATAATAATTATAATAAGAGGTGTTTTGTTACTTTGATTATCTATAAACGATTTGTCTTGTTATAAACTAAGTGTATCTTATCACTACATAGTATAAAACAAAGTCGCTTCCCGCTGTCTGTCTGTCCCTATGTATGTATGCTTAGATCTTTAAAACTACGCTACGGATTTTGATGTGGTTTTTTTTAATAGATAGATTGATTCAAGAGGAAGGTTTATATGTATAAAACATGCAAAATATAGTAAAGAAACATTGCAACCGTGCGAAGCCGGGGCGGGTCGCTAGTTTATTATAAACAACAGGAACACCTCGATGGCCGAGTAGCAATGCACTCGGTACCCGAAGCCCCGGGTTTGTCATCACCAACCCGCATTTGGCAAGCGTGGTGATTAAGCCATTACCCATCAATTGTAGTGATTGCTTGATTTCAATAATGGAGGACTTTTCTTAGCGGTGGGACAATTATTAACTATTTATTATACATTTGGTCTCGTATTAATACATACATCCATACATACAAAAATACAAAGGTTTCCTCTTTATAACATTAGTATAGATTAGCATAAGTATTTGCATCAATAACAATTAGCTAATTTAGATATCTACGTTCGATGTTCGAGAATTTTTAGTGTGTGAGAATTTTGCTACCAGGGGGTCGACCGCCTAACGCTCTCGCTTTCGATCGCTTTGAAGGCGAGGCGAGGAGGAGACGTCATCTTGTCATTTCTAAAGCAATATGAAAGCAATATCAAAAGCTATAGGCTATAGCTTTCGATATTATTCGATATTATAATAGAAAGCGAGGCGAGGGCCTCGCTTTCAAAGCGATCGAAAGCGAGAGTGTTAGGCGGTTGGGGGTCAGTTCTTAGTATAGTATAATACTGTTTTACTTAGTATAAAGACTTTTTGTTATGTATTCTGGTAACCATTTTTGTAGAATGCTAGAAATGCTAGAATAATATTTTTATGTTTATCGCAAAATGGTTTTAGGATAAGTTTGTTACAACAATGCCAACATACATATTAGTTATGTAATTTATGTACTGAATCTTACTACATAATTATGTGAAATTGTGTTAATACATTTTTTAAACTTGAATATTCTTTTATTTTCTAATAATTCATCATCATCATCATCAGCTCATTTATGTCCCCACTGCTGGGGCACGAGCCTTCCCTATGAATGGATAGGGAGAACGGGCCATGAACCACCACGCGGGCCCAGTGCGGATTGGTGGTTGTTAACGACTGCTAATGCAGCCGGGACCAACGACTTAACGTGCCTTCCGAAGCACGGAGGAGCTCGAGATGATAAATTTTTGGTCACCCATCCGATGACCGGCCTTTGCGAAAGTTGCTTAACCTCAGCGATCGCAGACCGGGCGCGTTAACCACTGCGCCATCGAGCTCCTCTCCTAATAATTGATGATCTATAATCTAAAAATATGAAAATTCAATACTTATTATACAACTAGCTTTTTGTCTCATTCAAAATCAACATATGAAAAATGACGGAGGCATTGTTCCATGCATTGTGAAGTCGCGGCATGATGATAGCAGAAAGGGTTTGGTTGGTAGTAGGGCTGGTTTTAAGTCCACCTGGCTACCATCGTCTTTTCTAAGTCTTTTTTTTAATATTTTACGGGTAAACACAATGCCTTAATCTCGCCTGATGTTAAGTGATGATAAGGCCAATGGTGGAAGCGCTTCACCCGGGATCCTCAACTACTGAGGCTCTGGCTATCTTATCTCTAGCTTTGACGGCACACAACAAAGCTACAAACATTAATGTTATAGTGACATTTTTAGATAATATGATGGTAGCTAGCCAGGCGGACAAACAAGCCCTACCACCAACCAAACCGAGTACACAAACATGTACACCCCGCTGGGAATCGAACTCGGGACCTTTGGGCTTAGGACCGGTGGTCTCTTGTCGTTTTCGTTCATAATAAGAGTCTAAGCACTGCTCATGCGAGTTTTATTCGCTCCTCGATCACGTAAACAATAGCTAGAATTAGTATGGCCACAAAACACTAGGTTGACATTGAAGCAGCGCGCAGCGCCTCCTGGCAAACGAGGTGAGTGCAATTTTGCGATACGAATTCTCGTTTTTGTTAACGTAATCGAATGGCGAATGAAATTACTACTAGGTATATGTCGCGCCAAACTTCTAGTCCCCTCTGAAGTTGGCGCGATTCGCGTCGCAGTAGTAAAAAATAGGCGTCAGTAGGGCGAAGGCGGGGACGAGCGATAGGGCCTGACTACTATACACTATAGTTTGACTTTGTTCTTCTAAAACAATTTTTGACTTTTACTAGAATGCTGTAGTGGTACTGTATGACATTGTGGAAATTGAAACTTGCCTGATGTAAATTTGTTAACCTAGAATTTTTATTTTTTGTTTTTTTTTTCTTTTTTTTTACATGTTGTGGTTGTCTTCTATAAGTATGTTTTGTGTTTATTTGTAATGGAAAGTGTCCTGCTATGATCGGGCATTTTCCAATATTTTTGACGCTGTAAGGGAGAAAAGATCTGGACACTTGCTGAGTTTCTTGCCGGTTCTTCTCAGTACAAGATCTCCCGCCCAGAGTAGACTTACGAACCGATGGCATAATGACATTCATAAGAGCTACTTGTAGCCTAAACTGAATAAAATGATTTTGAATTTGAATTTGAATTGAATTTGAACTTTACAGCTGCGCAACGAAGCAACTTCAGAGGGGACTAGAAGTTTGGCGCACCTATACCCTCGTTAAATGCAGGTTGGTGTGTGGGTGTCAGCGGATGCCATCTTATGACAAACGGGTGACTTCCGAAGCACGGAGGAGCTCACCACGACTCGGTCAACCCGAACCGAGGTCCTAGCCTTTAGAGTCGCTTTTTGGGGTGTCCGAACCCCTCGGAAAATCAGAGTCTCATTCCCTCTAGAAACAAACACTGACGGTGTTTCGGTCACACGGCTTGAGGAATTCTTTAAGGTTCTCGCCGCCCCCATTATAGTCCGGTGACGCTGAGAAGGCCGTTTGAAGACATCAGCTAATTCTAAAAAAACGGAGGAACTCCAAACGTTATTTGTTCATCAATTTGGTGACCTGACCTTGCATAAGTTGCTTGACTTGTGAGATCGTAACTCGAACTCCACGCCTCACTAACCTACACCTACAAATAATTCGTAAGTACAGTCACGACAATAACATGTAAAGATTGTCACTCTTATTACTATTAGTAGAGGATCCGAAGTAGTAAGGTCGTCCTTCACTTTTGTGTCTACCAGATGAAAATAATATTTTATCAAATGAAATAAGTTTCTGAACATTATTTGATAAGGCAACCCCCTAAAAATGTTCATGGTTATAATTAATTAAAATTATTAAAAAAAAAAAATTGTAATTTCACCGGGGCGTGTCTACCAAATAAAACAAACTCCAGTGGAAAGCTTGTAATAAACACAACATGCAATACCTCAGTAGCTTACCTTTTTCTTGTCCCTATTACCTGGTAGCTGCGTTCAAACAGGTAAGTTGATATTAGTAATTGCACTCTTCTGTCAACCAATCGAGACCAGTCATAAAATGAAAGCAATTTTTAACACTTAACAGCCAATCACGTACTGGGTACGGGTGTGTGGGATATTCTCAGGACGCTGATCACGTCCTCTGTACGGCATTGACTTTCTTAGCGTTTGTTTTAAAATGATGCTTCCTTATTCTCGTAGATATTGGTCACATAAACTTACAAGAAAGTAATCTACTTAAACATTTAAAACATGTCAACATACACAAAGGTGCCGGTTCTGATGAAATACACCCTATAATAATATCCAAATGTGCTGAGCAATTATTAAAACCAGTTACTATTATTTTTCGAATGTCTCTAAACTCAGGTGTGTTCCCTAGTCTTTGGAAAAGAGCTCTTATCACGCCTATACCCAAAAATAATCAAAAAGAGTTAGTTACACAATACCGACCAATATCGAAACTATGTGTACTTGGTAAAATACTTGAAAAGATAGTAACGTCCCAGCTTTCCTATGCTTTTCGTAATCATATCTCCGATAAACAACATGGATTTATCAAATCCCGCAGTGTTGACACCAACATGGTTACCTTCACCGATTTTGTTCTAAGAGCTATGGATAAAGACACTCAAGTTGATGCTGTGTACACCGACTTTTCCAAGGCTTTTGATAAAATTAGCCACAATTGTCTTATCGACAAGCTTTGGAGGCTTGGTGTGCACGGCAGCTTGCTCAGATGGCTGGAATCTTACATACGAAATCGAAGTCAGGCTGTCTGTCTTAAAGGTTATTGCTCAAGTTATTTACCAATACCATCTGGAGTACCACAGGGTTCTCATCTTGGACCGGTATTGTTCTCTATATATATTAATGACATCAAAGACGTCCTACTAAACTGCAATCACCTTCAATATGCAGACGACACAAAAATTTTCAGAGTTGTGACTTATATAGATGATTGTCATAAATTGCAATCTGACTTAGACTCTTTAAGTAGATACTGCACTGAAAATCAGTTGTTTCTTAACACAGATAAATGTCAGGTGATAACTTACACAAGAAAATCTGCCCCTATTTCATTTTATTATAAACTAAATGACATGGTTTTAAATAGATTGGACAGTATTCGTGATTTGGGTATATTAATGGACAGTAAGCTCTCATTTAAATTACATTTTGACTCAATTGTCAAGAAGTCCTTTCGTAATTTAGGTTTCATCAACAGAATAACCAAACCATTTAAAAAACCTATTACTTTCAAAATTCTCTACTTCAGCTTTGTTCGGTCTATTTTGGACTTCGGCTGTGTTGTCTGGAATCCTCACTATAAACAAGACATAGATAGAATTGAAAGAGTTCAAAGAAAGTTTATGAAAATACTAAACTACCGTAGTAACAATACCAGTGAGCCATACAGTGAATCATTGAAAAGTCACAAATTACTGTCGTTACAAAACCGGCGTAAGCAAATCGACATAGTCTTTCTTTTCAAATTGTTAAATTCGTACATAGACTCTCCAGATCTTTTATCTAAAATAAACTTTATTACCAAAACTCGCTTGCCCGCACGTTCCTCGCGTTCCTTAAAGTTGTTTGTGCCACCTCGATCCAGAAAAAATTACACTAGGAATAATTACCTCAACCGCTGCCATACTTTGTATAATACCGAATTTTCAAACATAGACTTATTTTGTAATTCTCTAAATAGCCTTAAGTCAAAACTCTTTACACAATTAATATAATAAGCTCTGTCAAAATTTTCTACGTGTCTGTGTGTGTGTGTGTGTGTGGGTGTGTGTGTGTGTGTGTGTGTGTGTGTGTACGTACGTACAAGATTAAATGTATTTTGTGTTATGTTTGGGCGCTCATTGTCTATTAATGTTGTAAATTTTTAGTATTAGTATTTTTTTTTGTAATGACTGTTACGTGCCAAAATAAAATAAAAAAAAAAAAAATAATAATAATAATATTTAAAAAAAAACGCCTGAATCGATTTAGATATATGAGGGTTACAATCCTTACATCGTTCCGACTAACATAGGCTAGTAAAAATTTGGAAATTCAACCCCTATGTAGGTAAAATAGGGGATGAAATTTTGTATGATGAAAATTCGTCATTAATGGACTAGAACTTGATGTTTAGCATGTTAACTGTAGAGGTAAATTTTTGTTCCTTGTTGTATAAAAATGCTTACAAATTAAATTACCTAGCATGACATATTTTATTAAAATTAAACTTATCACCAAAAGGTACCAAATAAAAAAAAAAAAAACACAACGGCCATGACAAAAAAGGCAAAAAAAAAACTATTTAAAAGACAAATAAATACACGACATCTTGTTTTTTGCCTTTTAGTTCGTGTTTTTTCTTATTTTTTTTTCCTTTAATCATTAAAAATAGGAGTCAGCAACAGATTTTAGTCTTTACCAACAATTGAATACATACTTACCGCTTGCTTCTTAGATGTCGTCCCATAAAATTTCTATTACAAATATGCTATTGTTTGGCGACGAAAACTGTGTACCTATAGAACACTTGGCTTAAAGTGTCAAACACTGCAACTAAGATACATACATACCTAACAGATGATACACCTGCGTTTCTTCAATGCCATAAAACCACTATTTGTAAAAGTATCCTCCTATGTTAATGTTTCTAACATATACATACATATACTTGTATGCTTAGTAGGTGCCACGGTGATATCAGATAGAAGGTGTTTAGTAAGCTGAACCGCTTGCGTATGTGTGCGTACGAACTATGTTTGTACTTTGTGTGTTAAGTCTGATTTAGACGACACGATTTGATGTCGCTCGAATTGTCCTATGTGAATACTTGAAGAGTGGTAGCAGATAAATGTGTTAAAAAAAAAAAATTTTGTCACGTGGTAATAATAAAGATGTTTACTTTTTTAAATAGTTTACTTAAGGCGAAGGGTAAGGCACACTAGCGCCGCTAATGGATTTAATTTGATAACTGCTAAACTGGTTTTTTTTTTCAAACATTGCGGACCTTCCGACACTAGGCAAACATATATTATTGAATAATTGTGCACTACTTTTAGGTTTGTTTTTGTATTCATTCGCTAACACCAACAGTGGCCATTGTTTGTGAATAAATGCGATAGCCCGTCTTGTGAATAAACCACGCAACAAAAAGTAGTGCACAATTATTAAATAAATACTATGGATGCTTTCCTGTTGTCGGACGATACGCAATGTTTAAAAAAAGATCCAGTCCGTTAGTAAGTCAAATTATCAATTGGTGGCGCTAGTGTGCCTTACACCAAGAATCACCACAAATTTGTAAGGAAAAACTACAAAACGTTGTTCTTTCGTAAATATTGTATGGGTATTGAGAATAGCGGACAATGACGCATTAGCTTCGTTATAGGCAACGACGCGACGGCCCTAGGGTAGAGCCAGTGAAGGGTACGGTACGATCTAGGCGCCCGGGGGTCGACCGCCTAACTCTCTCGCTTTCGATCGCTTTGAAGGCGAGGCGAGGAGGAGGCGTCATCTTGTCATTTCGAAAGCAATATGAAAGTAATATTAAAAGCTATAGGCTATAGCTTTCGATATTATTCGGTATTGTATTTCGATACTATATTAGAAAGCGAGGCGAGGGCCTCGCCTTCAAAGCGATCGAAAGCGAGAGAGTTAGGCGGTTGGGGGGCCGGTCGTAAAGGGCGCCAAAATGGTAGGTACCTATGTAAATGCGAAAACAATTTCGACCAAAATTAAAATAAAATAAGTGATCGTGTTTTTTATTAATTCTCGCTCTACACTGATCAATGACTAGGGCCGGCGCTGGTTATAGGACATTATTATTAAGTAAACATTACAGCAATCGTGTTTCATCATCATCAGCTCATTTATGTCCCCACTGCTGGGGCACGAGCCATCCCTATGGCTGGACAAGGAGAACGGGCTATGAACCACCACGCGGGCCCAGTGCGGATTGGTGGTTGTTAACGACTGCTAATGCAGCCGGGACCAACGGCTTAACGTGCCTTCCGAAGCACGGAATTGTGTTTATGTTTAAGATATCAAAAAATGGGTAGGTACCTACCTAATGTTTTGAAGAACTGTTAGGTGAGATGATACGCTCTTTGGAATTAAAGAATGGAATGTGACACTGTATATGGTCGGGATCGATATTAATAGTTTATTTAAAGTTTACCCGTAGTGATTTTTAAATTTTAGTGGCCAGTTAAATCGTGTCGTGTGGTTTGGCTTTACACGATCTCTTGTGTATGAGATACCTGCGCTGGCGCATTCGATCACAGGTGCTTTTACCGTCACCAAGGCAGGACTAGCTTAAAATAAATTATTTTTATGTTATGTTGGATAATGGCGCCAATGTTCGACAGGAACTCATTAAAAAAAGAGGTCAGCAACAGATACAACATACCTCCTTCATCGAGTAAAGATATAATGAAAAGCTATATTTTTTTTGTTGACGAAAACTGGTGTCGCACCTCTTTTGTTGTGTTGGACATTAATGCCACTACAATATATTGTTTTTTTAATGTTTAGGTGAACACTACACGTCGTAATTATTTCTTAATTAAACTTTTTGACTATGGCAAAAAACTATAAAGCCTCCTCAATAAGATATAAAACTGAACAGCTTAACTCTTCACACTTGGGGTTAGAAGGTCCCAAATCAGAAATATACCTGTCGGAGCACCTCACCCCCCATGGTTCTCGCTTATATTATCTTGCCCGAGAGTTCCGCAAAACTATGGAATACGATTATTGCTGGACTTCGAACGGACTGGTCTACTTGCGGAAAAAACAAGGTGAACCCTACATATTGGTTAAAAGCGAAGCCCAACTACAACTTTTAAGAAATAAGTGACTAGTTAAGTACCTAAACTATATTACAGCAATCATTGTCTACCACAAAGCCATACTAGAATCATCCAGACTTATTGATAGATCAAGTAGTTTTAAAAAAATTGGGAATAACTGGTTTAAGCACACAATATCTATTCACGAAAATCAACAGCCACCCTTTGTCATTCACTACTATTTAAAAATTTCATTTACCATATGCCCGCAACAAACCTTTTGTTATAATCTGAAACAATATTTTAGAAACTTGAAATTTATATATACCATTATATATAACTCTTTCTGGAAACAGCTTTTCACCGAGACTAAACTCACAATAAAACCTAACTATGGATAGCGAAAATCTTTTTGAAGAAATTGAAAAATCTTGTTCTCCTTCGTGTAAACTCATTGAAGATCCCAGCTATCTTGATTCAAATCATGACAACCTTTCCGCTAACTATAAAAATAAATTTAACATAATATCTTTTAATATAAGAAGTGTAAACAAAAATCTTGACAATTTTTTAATATACTTAACAAGAATAAAAACTAAAATACACATTATCGTCCTAACAGAATGCTGGTGTGACGAAAGTTCAGTTCCCCCCCTAATCGACGGTTACACTTTATATTTTAGCAAAAAGAGCTATAACCAAAACGATGGCGTTGTTATGTACGTCAATAACGGTGTTGTGGCTGCCGTCCAAGAAATTAAGCTTAATGATGCTAATTGTCTGGCAGCCAAGATAGGTAATACTACCGTTTTTGGCATCTACCGGCCCCACTGTTTTAAAAATCCAACTAACTTCCTTGACTCCCTTGATACCCTTCTAACTACCACTAGATCCCGTAACATTATCTTAACAGGCGACATAAATATTGATACCCTAAACACTAATAATAATATTGTAAGAGACTACCTAGAAATTATTGGTTCCCATGGTTTGCAAAATTCTATAGATAAACCTACGCATGGAAAAACCTGTCTTGACCATGTTATGTGCAAACTAGTAGGATCCTACCAAACATACGTGTTAATGACGGATATCACGGATCATGCCGCAGTATTCCTATCTGTTTCCTCCTCACAAAATTACGAAGTTGTTACCTCATTTACCAGAACAAAAATCAATTACGAAGCATTAGAAACAGCTATAAAAACAAAAGATTGGAATCCTTTTCTGTCAATTAACGATCCGAACCTAGCCGCCAAGACCCTAATCGAAACACTTCAAGATCTAATTGTCCGTCATAGTGAAACATTTACCTTCACTAAAAGGAAAAAACCACTAAAACCGTGGATAACTGTTGGTTTAATTAAATGTTTTCAGAAGAGAAACCGCCTTCACATAATTGTTAAAAGGAAACCAAATGATATTGGTTTAAAAAACTACTATATACAATATCGTAATACATGCAATAAGACAGTAAAATCGTTAAAACATAATTATTACATGAAAAAGTTTAGTGAAAATTATAATAATAATAAAGGAACTTGGGACACAGTAAAAGAATTATGCAATATAAAAATCAACCGGACTGCAGCCGCTACACTACTGACTTTGCTACCATCACCAAAAGACTCTCTTGAATTGGTTAATAATTATTTTACATCTATTGGTGAAAAACTCGCATCAGACATATTGAAAAATCAAAATATTATTGAACCCAATTCGCTAACTAATACTCCTAAATTCAATGTCCATTCAATGTATATGAACCCAACAGATTATTTAGAAATTGACAAGATCATTCTTAGCCTCAAGTCTAACAGTGCGCCAGGTATAGACTCCATACCTACCATCATCATAAAAAACTCCCACAAAGTTTTGTGCACTATGATAGCCCATCTGTGCAATCTAAGCTTCTCCACTGGCATATTTCCAGCCATTTTCAAACAAGCCGTGGTCGTCCCTGTCTATAAGGGTGGTGGTAGCGAAGAAGTGTCGAACTATCGGCCTATTTCTCTACTCAGCATAATCAGTAAAATCATTGAAAAGGTGGTAAATTTTCGTCTCACAAAATTCTTGGAAAGTAAGCGATTGCTATCCGACAACCAGTATGGATTTCGTTCGGGCAGAAATACTGAAGATGCTGTTGCTAAACTTTCGGAAGTAGTTTCAAAGACCTTAGACAAGGGTGAAAGATGTCTAGCCATCTTTCTGGACCTAAAAAAAGCATTCGACACAGTTTCTATTCCACTACTCTTACAAAAACTAGACCATCTTGGAGTACGAGGGACTGTGCATGATTGGTTTCTTGACTACTTAACAAACAGAAGTCAAGTTGTTAAAGTGTCCGCTACGGTTAGTTCCAGTTCCCATATTACCTATGGGATACCGCAGGGTAGTACACTTGGACCCACCCTATTTCTGGCCTACGTAAATGATCTTTGCAATATCCATATTGACAACGGCAGTGCGCTTGCTTTTGCTGACGATACCGCTCTCATCTTTCGTGGCAAAACATGGCCTCAAGTCCAAGAATATGCTGAACGTGGCCTTAAAAAGGTTTTGGGTTGGCTAAGCGAGAACCTTCTAACCATCAATGTCCCAAAAACTAAGTTTATTTGTTTTAGAATTTCTGATGCTACGAAACCTCCCACTCATTTTAACCTAAAAGCACATACTGTTGGGTGTGCCTCGGACTGTGTTGATTCTTCCTGTGACTGCCCCTATCTAATTGAAACAAATACCCACAAATACCTGGGAATCATAATAGATAAAAATTTAAGTTGGGCACCGCATATTTCTGCCCTTAGTAAAAGGGTTCGGAAACTGCTTCACATTTTTAAAAATCTTCGTGAATCAGCTGATTTGAGTCTCATGACTAAAATCTACTTTGCTCTTTGCCAATCGCTTTTGACCTATTGCATTCCGGTATGGGGTGGTGCAGCTAAAACCCATCTCTTGGAGATTGAAAGAGCGCAAAGAGCTGTTATCAAAGTCATGTTACGTAAACCTAGAAAATACCCAACGTGTAAGTTATATGAGGAGGCAAATTTGCTCCCTGTTAGACAATTGTTTATATATAACTCAGTCCTTCGACACCACAAGACAATCGACCCATCCCTACTTCCTACACACAAAAGGCGAATTCGCACAACTATCCCCAATTTTAACTCGACCTTCGCTCGACGCCAAGTAATCTACTCCGGGCCATTTCTTTACCGGCTTTTCAATGACAAGTATCAAATACTTAGCATGAATAAAAATAGACTAAAAATAACTCTAAAAGATAAATTAAAACCCCTTGATTACCTTGCAACGGAACAACTTCTGACACCTATCCAATAAAATAAAATAAAAGAACTTAAAATATTCATAAAATGTATCGGTTATTGATTTGCATTAGATTTCTCTTACTTCAGCAGATCTTACCAGCTTACACTCACCAACACAACATAGTATTTAATTACCTGTTAAATTGTTTCTACCTTCGCAATCATATATTTATTAACTCATATTTTACTATCAAAAGATTAATGTATGTATGTATAATTTATCAAAAGTTTGGCATTGTGAACCATAAAATAAGTAATTATAAGCATAAATATGTATTTTCCGATATTTAATTTACTTTTGAGCACTTATTGTGGCTTTATCGTCTCCCTTGTAAAGAAAAAAGGAAACTATTGTAACAATTAATTATAAGAACCTATTTTTCTGACCATTGCTTGGGGTGGGGGGTCGATAACCTGTATTTACGGGAAACTTCCTAGTTCAGGTATCGGCCCGCCACAATCTGTAAGTTGTATAACTCTATTTTTTGTAATTATATTACTGTGCATATGATTGTGGTGTGAAATAAAAGTTACTTACTTACTTACTTACTTAATAAAAATAAAGTTTGTGCAAAAAAGATCACTATCACACTATCACTCCTTTTCAGAGCTAGTAAATTTTGAATTAATTTCCCTATGAGTAAAGAAGCAGTGATAATAATTCAGAAAATTAAAAATCATAAATACTTATTGCAGTTTCATGTGTAGGTAGATCCTAAAATCTATTTTTTATATCAATAGTCATTAAAAAAAAACTATTGCGAAAACGCAAAGTTTACTAGCCTAGTGTGAGTTTTGTTTACTCTTTCGATTACGTTAACGAAAACGAAAATTAGTATAGCATTGAAGCAGCGCCTCCTGGCGACATACGAGAAGAGTTAAAATATTTCCATACAAATTCTCGTTTTCGTTAACGTTAACGATTGACGAATAAAACTCCCACTTGGCACCCAGGACTTAACGCAAACTACTTACAATAGATATCATAGGTAAACTTTTTTAACTCAATATTTGTAATGGAATGTGAAAGTTTATAAGTGCTTATATTTATCTATTAATCCTTTATTGTACATTAAAATTACAGTCTAAATTACATTATGAAAAACATATACAAGGGTGAGCTTATCTCTAAAAGAGATCTCTTCCAACCAACCCTAGCTGTAGTTACAAGCGAAAGTCTGCGGGACCAACTGTCGACCATAACTTAAATAAATACCTAAACCTAAAAATAAATAAATAGGTACTTAAACTAATTAAATAAATATACGTACATACCTATACACATATACATATATCAATTATCAATTCAATCTATATATCAATATATATATATCAATTATCAATTGCTTTTTGAAAATATAATATTTTTTTATTAAAAAGTTTAACACAATTATTTTGACACGCTAGCCCTGCCACATTCACGCACATAAATCCACTGTTCAAACACGTTTCCGACACACGTTCTCTGTCCTGTCCCACAATCGCTATTCACAAGGCGACCGCGCGCCTACCACCACGTCACTGTACTCCGCGCTGCCGACCGCGGCGGACGCCTCTGCCTGCGACAAAGTTAAAAAAAAAACAACAACCGAAAATTCGAAAAAGGAATGTGACCGGTCGGTGCTTACTCCGAAACGTCTAATGTGCCATAAATAGTGATGTTACTGTGTTGATTCGTTTTGTTGAGTCTGAGAAAAAAAGGAATATGGGTGTTTCCATTTTTTTGTTTTTTGTGACGGTTTTTGTGCCAAGTGCGCTCGGCCAAGAGGCCGCGGATTGTTATGGTGCGGGCAGTGTGGCGGGTGCAGCGATAGGTGCATTCGTCGCCGCCCTCCTTTTGGTCGCCATAGCTTACTACCTGAGAAAGTTGTATTGGAAGTCGCGCAAAGGTATGTGTGACCTTTTAAAATCTTTTTTTGATGCGCACTGTCTTGGTGCAGAACGCGTTGCCAGCAAATTGAATTGAATGATGAATAAAAGAAATAAATCTTTATTCACATTATTCAAATTAACTTACCAGGTAAATAAGCAGTTTTGAATCGTCACAAAAATGTGTTGCTTACCACCCATTCGGGACGTCTTTAACTGTAGTAGCTGTGTATGTAAGTGTTTCCAAAACCCTTATCTTATGAAGAGTGAACAGGCATGCTTAGGGCAAACTCGCTTCATCGTAGAACGTGTCCTGTCGGCTCAGATTGAAATGAGGTAAAGAGCAAACACATTTTATACAAAATACTTAAAACCTTTTCTTCTCTTTCGTGGCATTCCACTCGCCCACTCGAGGTAGGCATCGCATTTTTCAAATAGTTGACCTGTCATTTAGACGGCCGCGTCGCTGGGTCGCCAAATATGTTAATTCTACAATCGATTTATCGATTTGCTGTCGGTGATTGGTATCATTAGGTATTCAAAAGGCGTTTGCTGCTCGGAACTACGAATAAATAATTCATTTAATATTATGTTTATAAGGTTTTAGATATGACTGAGCTGAAATGCCACACAAGCAGAGTTGAATTCGTGATATTTACATATTTTATGCGTTGAAATCAAAATGTAATTTCTTCGTCCTATTTTCTGTGGAAGGCTTACTTTTGTGTATGAGCCTAGAGTTTTTTTTCTATTATGTGTACAAAACCTATAAAAAACACAATATATTAGTCGAGCATCTTTTACAATTACAACACTAATTAGGTACCAAGGTATTTTATATGACTATAATAGATTATGACTATGACACGCACTAATTAATATTATTATATTATTTCATGAAGACAACAAAGATCCTTAATTGTTTGTAGACTTAAGCTTATATGGTTACAAATGAAGTTCCCACATTTTTTACTACATAGGTAGGTAGTACCTTCCTATTTGAGACTCTTGAATTTGCAGTCTCTATCTAACAAATTAAAAAAAAAGTCTAAATAAAATCTTTGTCTTTGTATTTTCTCTCTTTTACTGTCTTTGACCTCAAAAAGAAAAAATAACGACCTGCCGTGTAGGTTACCTGCTTTGATTTATCAACGAAAGATACCTATTAAAAACTTTTTCATATAAGTCTACTTCACTTGTAAGTACATAATTAATTCGTTTTCTTAGGTAAGTATATATATTTATCTAGCTACACAACTCCAAGTTTTTGTAATTCAAAAACTCATTTAACTCTCGCCCTTGGCTATACGTCGACTTCTCGCCTCTCTCTTCAAATTGTAAGTAATAAAACAGTTGCTTGTCGTAAATAACAACCTGTTTTAATTAGAAACTAAGGTTTGTAACGATTAGGAAGGAAACCAAAGCACCAATCTGAAATTAATAACGTTAATAACGCCTCGGTGGCCTTGTGGCACAGCGCTCGGCTCAATACTCAAAGGTCCCGGGTTCAACTCCCAGGTCGGGCAAAGTCCCCGATCCAATCCGAACTCCTCGGAGAATAGTTAGGGCACGGACGACACGCACTAGTGTGTGATGCTGTTCCCTCTAGAAGACCTGACGATGCTTCTTTTCACACGGCTTGAGGAACCCTTTAAGTTTCTCGCCGCCCCCAAAAAGCCCGATAAAACTGAAAATGCCCAGAGGCAATCAGCAAATTCTCATGCAAAGTGTGTTTCGGATTTTTCGGTGCATAGCCGGGGTTTGTCATCACCAACCCGCATTTGGCAAGTAAGCGTGATGATTAAGCCATTACCCACCTATAAGAAATGACTTGAGGCCTTTGCCCATCAGTGGGACAGTTATAGGCTATTTACTTTATTAACAACATTATAATCATAACCAGCACATAAATATCCTACTGCTGGGCTCCGTGGGGGCATTTTTGAATCTCACCGGTGATCTCGAAATTAAAAGTTACTTAAAATACCTACACTATGAAATTTAATAAAAGTATATTTTTTTGTATTATTTACAATTAGATTATTATGGATACATCCTACCTACCGCTCGAGAATTGTCATTGTTTGAATTTTCAAAAATAATTTATCAATCAGTGACCTTGAATAAAAAATTATATCACAGCGTGTGAATAAGTATTTTAATACCTAAATAATAGGTATTTTCTTGTGTTATTTTTTAACCGCCTATGTGGTCTAGTGGTTAAGACCACCGGTTTAGACCCAGAGGTCCTCCCGGGTTCGATTCCCAGCGGGGGGTACATGTTTGTGTACTCGGTTTGGTTGGTGATAGGACTTGTTTGTCCGCCTGGCTAGCTACCACCATCTTATCCAAATATATCGTCATAACATCAATGTTTGCAGCATTTTTGTGTTCCGGCAACTAGAGATAATATAGCCAGTGCCTCAGTAGTTAAGGATCCTGGGTGAAGTGCGCTTCCACCACTGTATTTTATCATCACTAAACATCAGGTGAGATGAAGGCACTGTGCTTACCGGTAAGATATTTAAAAAAAAAGATAGGTACAATAGTTGGTCCCTCCCAACCCTAGTGTTGTTTTAGGAAAAGAAAAAATAAGCACGTTGTAGAACTTTAGTCGATAATTTACCTAAAAAAGTAAGTAATCTATCTGTTATTTGTCTGTGGAAACAACTATCTATTGTGACAACGTACTAAAACATTCTGCAACTTTTGATGTTGACCGTATCAAGAAGACGTTTATAAAATAACATTCGCATTACAATGTGCTCTTCAGATAACAAATGTTCCCAGTAAATGTATCACTGTAGCATTGTTAACGAGTGAAATATCTTCTGTGTATACTTAACCCAGTATTTTACGGGTGATACCTATTATTTTATCTGTGTATACTGAGTTCACATTGCGTGAAACGGAACGCAGCCGTTTTAAAAAATAATTGACGGTAGCATGTTATAAATTCGATTTAGTTCTTGGCGGGAAAGTGAAGAGTCATGTCTGCGGTTTTGTTTTATTTTCTAAAATTTGTGTTATGTTGAATATTAATGTGAAATAATGGTGGATTATTAACCGTTAAGTGTTCGTGAGTGTGCATGAGTGTTGGCAAATGAAACAAAACAGTGCAACGTCACTTTTCAAATTCTCTCAAGAAGTCCGCCCGAGGACTTAGTAAAGCCCCACATCTTTACTGAGATACTCGAGGGGTTGGGTGGTATATCATTCTCATTTCTATTATCATTCATCATCATCATCATACAGAAATGAAATATTGTTTATATATGTATTACTTGTTAGAAAAATTACTTTGACACTGGCTAAATGTGCTAATCGCACGAAGCCATCAACAAAATGAAAAAAAAAAAAATTCGATTTGGGACTTCTTAGCGGGAAAGTGTAGTGTCATGTCTGCGGTTTTGTTTTATTATCTAAAATTTGTGCTATGTCGAATATTAATGTGAAATAATGGTGGGTTATAAACCGTTATGTGTTCGTGAGTGTGCATGAGTGTTGGCAAACGAAACAAAACAGTGCAACGGCACTTTTCAAATTCTCTCAAGAAGTCCGTGTGCGGACTTAGTAAAGCCCCACATTTACTTTACTGAGATACTAGAGGGGTTCGGGGGTATTTATCATTTCTCATTTCTCACTTTTCATTTCTATTATCATTCATCATCATCGTACAGGAAGAAAATATTGTTTATTTATGTATTACTTGTAAGAAAAATTACTTTGACACTGGCTAAATGTGCTAATCGCACGAAGCCATCAACTAAAAGGAAAAAAAAATTATACCAAGATACTTATTTCATCAATAATTAAAGGAAGGCTTTTTTTTCATAAATTAATCATTAAAAAAGATATGAACCTTTAAAAATTTTAAAAATTGGCCAGATTTTCGCTGTGTTTAGACATCCAGCAAACTTTGACGAGATTATATTAAAAAAAAAAAAAACAGGGACACAGCCAAAGCCTTTCTTTAATTTTTAATAAAAAAAGTAATTAAATCGGTCCAGTTTTAGAGGAGGAATCAGGGGACTACGATACGTTAATTTTGACTACTTTTCATATAATCAGTCGACCTTAGTATTTCCTCTTAAGTACGACTACCCTAGATAGTGAGTTTTGTTATTTTGTACATAGATGACCGTGTACTTGTTTATATACTTTTTCTCTGAAAAAACTTTATTGAGTTATATATCAATAAGTATTCTTCCAAACCATCGTTAATATGACCTTCATGGCTTACCATGCTTTCTGCAGTCTCCTTATATTGTAGTAGACCTTTATGATTTTTACTATTAGGTATCAATAGGTAAAAAGAGCGTTTTCAATCTAGGCTAAGATATTAGATAATTACGTTATCAAAAGCAAAAAAATATCATTTTATATTTTCGATCAGATTCCCGATGAATGAGCGTTTGAAAAACGGTACGCGACTTTGAGGCCACGGAGCCACTGACGTTTGTGGATGACAGTAAATATTAAGTACAAATATTTTGCAGCCTTAATTTAATCTTTATGACAAAGACTTATGGTTCACAGTAAGCTGAAGTTGGTGGTGTTATCCAATGTTTTTTCAGATTTTGTTAATCGAAATTTAAATGTAAAGACGTATGAGCTAACAAGATCATTTTTGTTCCGGTTTAAGGTAGTCATATTATTTTGATAATAAAAATCACGTTTCACAAAAACATGCAATATAATTAAGTAGGTACTAAACACCGGTCTTTGTTGTGTTGAAGATTATAATTTATCTTATCTTCGATTGACAACGACGTCATCAATATCGCAATAGTAAAGAATTTGAAACATGTGTTTTCACATTAATATGTTAGTAATTAATGAGATAAGCAAACAGTTAAAAAATTCACTATCAATTGTATGCTTTCTTCCTTTTTTTATAAAGAAATATTTTTTTGGCCGCATATAGCCTTTACAGCGTAACCAGACGTTTTGTGAGCGTCGAGAAACTTAATGGGTTCCTCAAGCCATGTGAGTATGACCGAAACATCCTTAGATGTTTTCTAGAGGAGTAACATCACTCAAGCGTGTCATCGTCCCCTTACAGATTCTCCGAGGAGTATTGATCTTATCATGAGATTTTTTCTTCAAAATACCGGTTCTGACGATTGCATTTTCTTAAATAATTAATATTTTGTAATAAACTTTAAACTTATTTTAAACTTTATATTAGTAACAATATTTTACAGCGTAAACTACCATCATCATCGCCATCTTTCTAAATCGTAAAAAAAACAATTTAAAAAATGCCAGCGTCAGCGTAGGTACTTCATACGGTATCGTATTTCTCGTACTACGCATTGAAAATACTTAACATACCTTCGAAGTTATTAGCAGAAAGATAAGCCGTGTATATCGAGTAGTAGCGGCTGGTAGGGTTACCATATGTGAATTCAACAAATCAGGACATAAAATGTTAAATCTTAAAAAATCTTTTGGGTTGGAGGCTCATGGCGGTAGCTTACATAGGTACGGGTTCAGGTGGGTTACTCTTGAAACATAATTGCAATAATCAATTTCTAATCCCAAATCTAAAAAAATCAAATGGCACTCTTAAAAGCGATAATAGCGCTACATTGGAATTAAATTGCGTGGAAATTGAGTGAACAAATTATTATCGAGATGAGGCGTTCCGAAATTGCGAAACTTATCCCAATATCGATACATATTAATCGCATTGAATTGTATTGAGATTGATTTTGCGTCTTTGAGTTTTGCGTTGAGGAGCTCGATGGCGCAGTGGTTAACGCGCCCGGTCTGCGAGTGCTGAGGTTAACCAACTTTCGCAAAGGCCGGTCACCGGATGGGTGATCAAAATTTATCATCTCGAGCTCCTCCGTGCTTCGGAAGGGACGTTAAGCCGTTGGTCCCGGCCGCATTAGCAGTCGTTAACAACCACCAATCCGCACTGGGCCCACGTGGTGGTTTATGGCCCGTTCTCCATATCCATCCACAGGGAAGGCTCGTGGCCCAGCAGTGGGGACATAAAAATGAGCTGATGATGATGATGATGATGAGTTTGCGTCAAGAGTAGCCTACCAGAACGGGTCTTTCCCATTTGGACTTCGATCAATTATGTACTAGATAAAGGATCCGGAACAAAAATGCATCTTGAAAGTGGTCCTGTTCGCTCATACCTATACATTTAAATTCCATAACAAAATCTGAAAAAACATTGGATAGCATCAACAACTTCAGCCTACTGTGAACCTTAAATCTTAAACATAAAGATTAATTCAGGTTGCAAAATATTTGTTCTTAATACCTATTTACTGTAGCCGCAAGTTGCCGTTCTATTTTTCAAGTGCTCATCGGGAATCTACTTAGTACATTATTAATCGAAGCATTTGGACAACTTTCGTATTTGTTATTGTAATCAACATCTTTATCTCATTGTAGATGAAGTTGATGTTCGTATGAGAATAAATGGTTCAGATTAAGGCAATTATTCTCATACGAACATTAGTGTGATGCGAACTCGGCGGTTTGCTGTAGCCCGTTTTCCAGTACTATTCATGTTTACATGCTGAAGTTGAGACAAAATATTGTTATGCTGTTATTAGTGTTTATGTTAATTTATTTTATTTATAGTAAGTCATATTTTAATGTTATAAAAATTTAACTTTGCACCTTTTATTCCATAA
Source organism: Eudonia mercurella (assembly GCA_963082485.1). Classification (NCBI taxonomy): domain Eukaryota; kingdom Metazoa; phylum Arthropoda; class Insecta; order Lepidoptera; family Crambidae; genus Eudonia; species Eudonia mercurella. Next base: position 6,484,239 of record OY720047.1, on the reverse strand, counting down.
TAGGTACTATATACTATTGATTCACAAAACCGATTACCTACAACTTAAATGTTAAATTTTTAAATGTTTCCCACACTCACACCAATTATCTAGCCCCAAGAAAAGCTTCCTTAAGAAACTCGTTATATGGTTAACTAGACAACGGATAAACATACTTAATATACTTAAATACATACTTATTATACATAGGAAACACCCAGACCCGAAACAATATAGAAAAACAGGTATTTCTAAATTGATCCGACCGGGGATCGAACCCGGGACCTCAGAGATAGCGACACCATGAAAACCGGTGTGCAAGCCACTCGACCAAGGAGGTCGTCTTAGAGAACTTAAACTTAATAATTAAACATACCTACAGTTATGACATGACCTTTGGCATTATACTATTATATTTTACTAAACTTGTTGTTTTTATGACGCTGCTGTCTATTTCTGTTAAGCTGAATGTGTTTTATTAAATCACCAAATAAAACCATGCCTAATCAACCCGAGTGAAGAAGTTTAGAATGTAAACTAGGAATATCCAGAAAACCCTATGTTGGATGGCGACCCTCCAGTTTATGACGTAATTCGATATGGTCATAATAATTTAGTGAAATTACAAGCTGGCCAGTTGAAAAATATTGTGGAAGCCACTTTAATGAGAGACCAGTTTGATTAGAGCCGAGAATAGATTGGACTTGTTTTTTTTATTTACGATTTTTTTACGACTGCCTCTGGAGAGGTTGTGTCAGTTTTGTCGTGTCGTTTATAAGCGTTGGATGGTCCATCGAGGTGCCTAGAGCGAGTTATATTTACTATTCGATCACTTTAACAAAAACGAGAATTTGTATGACAAAGCAACTCATCTCATTATTATTATATTTGCCATATATTATATTATTTTCCATTCGCTAAAACAAAAAGTTGTGACCGGATGGCAAATAAAACTCGCACAAATCTTCATCTTCCCGTTTTCTATTCTAAAAGGTCACGTTGGCCAAGTGTCAAGGCGCTCGTCGTGATATCATCTACCAGTTCTCCAGACTAGTGCTGGAGACGTTAGAAAACCACCGAGCAAAACAACCGACCTATCGCTTCGGACCCCTCCGAGACCGCTACTTGGATTTGCTCGCTGCGCACGAGATGAAATGCTGGCCAAACCTCAACCAGACAACGAAAACACAGGAATGCATTGGGACAAGCCCGCTACACACGACTTTAAAGTTTATACTGATACCCCTTACCAACCGTCACCTTAAAAAGTAGGTGTTAGATAACCCTGCGCAAGCAAACAAACTCGCACAAGGGACTTCAAAGTCAGGTCATAACGTCCGATAAGAACTTCACGGGAAAAAGCGCATTCTTCACCCGGAACTCTTAAGACTAGTGTCCTCAAACTCTCAAGCCAGTTTCCCCGTTGACACGTATTGTCCACTACCTAATATCCAGATAGGTTACCGGAGCTGTAAGCTCGCTCACTTCTTGTTGCACTAAGAGTACAACTCGCAGTTTCCACGATGCCGATGCAGTGAGACAGTAATATAGGCTGTACACTTTCTATTCCGTTATATAAATTGTGTAAGCAATTAATAGTTCAGTGGCGAGTATTATTTTACGTGCTGCTAAACATTAACCTTGAAGAAAAATTATCACTATGTATGCGCATACATTATATGTAAACAATTGCTTATGTTGGCATTGGCTTCTTGAGGAGGCTTCGTTAAGGTTTTGTGTAGAGTCAAACGTAATACTTTTTAAACGTCAATCTGTCATAAATGCTCGGAATAAATATTTTTAATTTAATTTCGTTTCTTATAGAAATACGAAGAAGTAAACCTTTTGGAGCTCGATGGCGCTGTGGTAACCGTTGGTCTGCGATTGCCCAAGTCAAGCAAGTTTTGCATTGGCCGGTCATCGGATGGGTGACCAAAAATGTACCTAATAACTCTAGCTCCTCCGTGCTTCAGAAGACCCGTAAATCCGTTGGTCCATTCTGCATTAGCAGTCGTTAACAACCACCGCACCGCACTGAGCCCGCGTTGTGTTTATGGCCCGTTCTCCCTATCTATCTCCAGTACCATATAGTAGGGACATGATGTCCCTACTGATGCTGATGGACTCCTTGGTTTTGTTCCCAGTTTGACCGAAGTCAGTTTCAGGTTCGTGATAGTGTGTGGAATAATCAGTGGGCTTGACCTTATCGCCCTTTAGCTATGTTTATTGGGAAAGCTTCAGCCCAGCTATGGGATGCGTTAAGCTGATTAGTGGTAACAGCTGACAATGTCGCACGCAGTACTATACAGTGGGCCTAGCTCCCGAGAGAAACAGACCGTGCCGAGATGACGAGAAGCGCCGTTCCATTACGGTGTTTCGTTTAAACAAATAAGCAAGCTAATGTATAGTTATTTTGCATTTACAATGATATAGAAGGTATGATAACTATTATGTCCTATATGAAAACTGCAAATAGCTAGACAACTAATCAAATATATTTCGGTTTAAAAAAAAAATATTTGTCATAAATACTTTACAGTTTGCCTAAACTCGTACCTACAAACTTATTTTGCGATAGTAAATGTCGAAGAGTTTTATTCGACATACGATCGCGTTAACGAAAACGATAATTTGTATGGCATAGGCACATGAATAAGTAGCATAAATAGAAGTTCTTCTTTTGATAAATTATAGGTAGACTAGACACCCAGGACAAATTCATTCGCATTAGATCTGTACTGATACTCAAGGGATCGGAAGGGTTAAAATATCATTTAAATCACTACTTAAACTACCTAAATATTATCATTCATTAAACTAAATATTGTTTAATAATCTTAGTTGTAAGAAAAAATATTTGACACAATACTAAAAAAATAAAAATAAAAAGCTTTTCAATATCTCCACTTAAGTTTTCCTACAACCGTGTAAACAGCACACGTCAATGGAAAACTCCACGATTGCCTATGAGTGGAGACATTCTCGCTTTCTCCATGCCATTATCTCTGTATACATCGCTCCACGTCGCGTCGTCGGCATGTTGTGTCAGCAACGTAACCTTACGCGAAAGTTGCCACGTGACCAAATTATGAGGGCGGGAGGCAACCTAGCTGAGTGACAGGACAGCTTTATTCACCACTAGCACTTTTTCCGCGGCTTTGTCCACGTGGATTTCGTATTGTACCTACCTACATACAAAATTCAATACTATGATTCACAAATTTAAAAAAAAACTTGTTTCTTTTCAAAACCCTAGCCCGACATACAAACAAACAAACAAACAAAGTCACAAACGTTACCTCTTTATTAATACGTAAGTATATTCTTTATTGTACAAGAACAGTTAACAAACAATGGTGAGCAAAGGTGGACTTATCTCTAAACTATCGGCCCGCCCCGGCTTCGCACCGGTGGGTGTACTTTTATTTTAAACATTTTTTTCAATATAGCCTATAGCCTTCCTCAGTAAATGGACTATTCAACACAAAAATATTTTTCAATTTGAACAAGCTTTATAATATTATAGTATGAAGAGATCTCTTCCAGTCAACCTAAGGTGGAATGGGAGCATCATGTTTAAAAGGATGAAGGAAGGACGTTTTACGTACCCAATATTATACATAGGTAATCTATGGTTTTCGGTACTTCTTGGCGGGAAAGTGAAGAGTCATGTCTGCGGGTTTGTTTTATTTTCTAAAATTTGTGTTATGTCGAATATTAATGTGAAATAATGGTGGATTATTAACCGTTAAGTGTTCGTGAGTGTGCATGAGTGTTGGCAAATGAAACAAAACAGTGCAACGTCACTTTTCAAATTCTCTCAAGAAGTCCGCCCGAGGACTTAGTAAAGCCCCACATCTTTACTGAGATACTCGAGGGGTTGGGTGGTATATCATTTCTCACTTCTCATTTCTATTATCATTCATCATCATCATCATACAGAAAAGAAATATTGTTATTTATGTATTACATGTTAGAAAAATTACTTTGACACTGGCTAAATGTGCTAATCGCACAACGCCATCAACAAAATGAAAAAAAAAAGATGTAAATTCCTACTACTATATAGTGACTACTACGGTGCTCCCACAGATAATAGAATACTTATCTATGGGTGCCTCAATGACTGTCATTCTACAACAGCAACCGGAACCAACGGCTTAACGTGCCTTTCGAAGCACGGAACACATTTGGTGTTAAGAGGAGATAATCCCGCAATGTTTTACCACTTATGCTTAAGACGCCTCTTCTAGCACCATTGCGTAAATGTGTAAATGACTCTTCAAAACTTCAAAGTTCATGTTCATTAAACCAATATGTCGGTTTGATATTTGTTTGATTGTTGTTGTATCAGATTGCGCTTAAGGAAAATTTTGAAAAAAAGATGTAGTGTTCATATAGGACTCTGGAAAATAAATAAAGTTATTTTTCTGATGTAGGTACCTACCTAGGTAAGTATGTTAGAGAATATCGAACAGTTTGATAAAGATATTTTATATTATTTGTTTTGGCCTTACACGGTTTGTATATTTGGCCAATGTCAAAATGTAATTTTTTTTTAAATTTTGTGACATCTACGCATAGAGCATTAGCATCTACGAGAATTACGTTTCGGTTTACTTCTTTCTTTACAGAGTGTACATTGTTAGTTTGTAATAGTCTTGTGTAGGCTTGTGTACTAACATTTTAGTGTATAACTTTGTATTGGAAAATTAAATGGTCCTTTTTAGTATTTTTTAAATAATTTTTCTTTATATAGCCTATGTTACTCAGCGCTAATGTAGCATTCTAATGGTGAAAGAATTTTTTAAATCGGTCCAGTAGTTTTTGAGTTTATTCGTTGCAAACATACATACACAGAAAAATACAAAAGTTTCCTCTTTATAATATTAGTATAGAGTAGAGTTCCAATCAAAATCCGCTCCTCATATTTTACTGTTGAGTCGACAGTGTTAATTCTCTTAACACTTTCTCACAATTATCCCAATTTATAGTCGTATAAGATTTCAATCTCGTTTAGAATAATTGTGTCTAATGACTAATGAATTATTAATTTATTTAAGTGACGCTCGAATGATTCACGATTAATGCATGCATTCATTTCACACCGTTTTGGTACAGACGACTGCACATAATACTAATCGAAACTGTCAAGTTTCCTCAATATATTTTCAACTATATGCTTTATACTTAAAGTTTAAAGTCTATTGAAGAAAGACAGTTTATGGCAGGTTGATGTGCTGGCGTCTGTACAAAATCTTTATCAATATTTCATTTTGGCGTTAGTGGACGTTACGTTCTAGAGTTATTGCGTCATGTGTATTGCCAATTAATAATATCATGTGTTGTGTCATCTAGGAACTGGTCACATTTTACTTTTTTTTTCCTTTATTTGATGGTTTCGTGCGATTAGCACATTTAGCCAAATTTTTCTTACAAGTAATACATAAATAAACAATATTTCCTTCCAGTATGATGATGATGAATGATAAATAATAGAAATGATATACCCCCCAAGCCCTCGAGTATCTCAGTAAAGATGTGGGGCTTTACTAAGTCCTCGGGCGGACTTCTTGAGAGAATTTGAAAAGTGACGTTTCACTGTTTTGTTTCATTTGTCAACACTTATGCACACTCACGAAAACTTAACGGTTAATAATCCACCACTATTTCACATTATTATTCGATATAACACAAATTTTAGAAAATAAAAAATTTCACACACTTTTCCCGCCAAGAAGTCTTCCTTTTTTACATTCTTTGAGAGTCAACGGTATTTTATTTAAATAAAAATTTGCGCTAACCGGTGGCAGCTTACTACAAATGATTTGAACGTGAGGAAAATATGAAACATTAACATAAAAAATAATAAATAGGTAACTTATTAAATTGTTCCTTTTTTATATCAATATGCGTATATATAGATATTATGTCGAGTTTTATCCTGAAAATGGTCAGGCTACCTTGTCACAACACGGAGACAGTTTCCCCGAGACCTTAACAATAAAAAATAAAAACAAGTAGATTCGTAGAAAAAGTTTAAATTCAACATGCTATAAGTTGCGTTTTTTTATTAGCTCACTTATCTGTGCACACAAAAGTCTAAACTAGAAAAAGCCACCATATTTTACATTACAAATGGTTTTAATTTTCAAGATGTATTTTTAACGGGGATTAAAGCAATCTTCCTAGCCTATCTAGGTATCATAAGGTTAAAGTTTAAAGTTTATATGGCGTTATGTAAGTAGCCATCCTATATCCAGGAAGTAACTGCTACCGTACAGATGTCTGTTTGACACTTTCTGTTTTCTGTTGACTTACCAAGGTTTCACTCGCGACGGACTTTCTTTTGTAAACATCGACGATCGCTTCATTAGTTAGTGCCTTTCGATGTTTGTGGCCGGGCCGGCCACTTTAAGAGCTCTTTAGTGCCATGTAGTGGACTCTATTCTGCTACGGTATTAGTAACATTGTGTCACTCACTGCCAGGCAAATGCCTTTGCTTGCTTTTATCATTGAAATAAAGTTATGGCTACAATGAATGGGTAATAGTATACCTCGATTCTTACTAGATAAGATAAGATAAGAAACATATACTGACCTGCACAAAAACAAATACAAGCAGATGAGAAAAAATAAAATTAAAATTAAAATAACAAAAAAATAACATCATAAAACAACTAACACAATCACAAAAAAAAATAAAACATAAAAGAGAGAAAAAATAATAAAAAGAAATATGATGTGCAAGGCCAAACGGGTAGCTGTCTCAGCAATGCTTTTGTGTAGGGTTGCCATCCGTCCGGGTTTCCCCGGATTTATCCTACTTTAGAGAGCATCCGGGGAGCGTCCGGGTGGGGTTTCATTTTTGCCCGGGTTTTAAAAATTTAAAGTCTTGGGCCACCGCGCCGCGCGGTGTGGATAACCGACGAACCGACACTGGCACTACACTAGTGATGGCAACCCTACTTTTGTGGCACACACAAAATGCAAATGCAATACACAGAATGCCACAGAAGCGGTGGTTTTCAGACAGCTCCCTGAACGTGCGGTGGCGGCCGGCGACGCGTGGTGTAATAAAATAATAATAAAATAATAATGGTCGGAAATACATAGCGCCCGCGACAATTGAGACCGCAAATTAACAGAATCTAAAAAGTATTTTAAAACTGGGAGTGCCGGCAGAAGTGAAAACTTGAATATTAACGTTGTGCATTTTTGATATTTTGGAATGGTTAGGGAATAATTTTGCACGAATTGCTTTAATTATCAGTATAAAAGTACTCTCATTTATGTGGTAGAATACAATATTTATTTATTGGGCTATCGTACACAAACATGACAATTTATATTACATTAAAAAGTTATATTAAGTTATATTAAAAATTTATATTACGCCGCGCCAGCTGTCTCTCCATCCGTCTTACGAATTTTCGATCAGGTCACGTGTCCTGACGCGAGTTTAACGTTTTTTACCCATTCCAAAAAAAATGCACAACGCCGCTATAGAAGTTTTCACATCAAAAATATTATCAGTTTTAGTTACCAAAATATGCTACTAACTTACCTACTTACGAATATTGATGTTATCAATGTATTTGAGGGGTTTCCAAGCATACCTACAAATTAAGTTATTTTGTTGTGATTTCACCAATAGTGATATTTAGTGGTCTTTTCGAAAATAATTATGGTCGAGTCAAAAATATACAATCGTGTCCTAGCAAATTCAAGATAGAGACACATGCATTCACCTATATCTATTTCAGGATCGTTAGTCATATTAAATTACGATACGATATGAAACACACTTTAATATAACCTAGTATGTAATATTTTTGACATTTGGATTGCGCTTACAATTACGTAATGGGACGTGATTAGACACTTTTTGGGTAACTGTAAGATATACCAACTGGTAATGAGAAGATTAATGTAAAAGTTGTTTCATTGCAATGTGCGTTAGTGATACAAAAAAGTTTAACTTAAAATTAAATTAACACTATTTGAAGATCATTTTCTCAAACGGGAATACTTAACATGCCAATTTATAAGGTTTTAAAAGTTTAAAAACATGAAAATTACAAAGAAGGTTTATACCTAAACGGAATAAACAGAGTTTCAACATTTTAAAAACATATTGAGCTTCGTAGTGTAAACAAAAAAAAACAGTTAACACAGCTTGTCTGTGGCCAGTTACCATGTAAGGAGGCAGCACTATTTCACGCGATCCGGTCGAAGCGAACAGTTATGTTGCGGAGTCTCTTTGGGCTTAGTGTTCAAGGGTGACCAGTGGCACAAAATAAGGACACTGCAGAAGGTAAGCTTCATACAAACGTGCTCGTTACAACGCACACATATAGATAGATAGATAGATAGATAAACATTTATTGACCAAAAACAAGGTTAACAAATAGCACAGCACAAAAAACAATAACAACAATAACACAAAATCTTAATTATGAACTTATACATAATAAATACGCAGTGGTCGTATAGGTACGTAACGTGCTGTGCACAACGGATATTGTTAATTTTGGTCAATAAGGTGCGTGCCTCAGCATGTGCTGCGGCAGCCCGAGAGCCGCTGCAGCAGCACTGGTATTCTGACCGCACCTTATGAGTGCACGTCGCATTCACTGACCGACATTAAAATATTAATGTAGGTCAGTGCATGCATTACATTATAACAAATAACTAAGAATAAAAGAATAAAAAAAAAAAAAAAAGTAGCAACTATAATAAAATTAACAGTGACAGTATATAATATAAAAAACAATAGTGAAGCCACAGTATTAATGCTTATATTTATACTGTGGTGAAGCGGAACAAACCAAGCATTCAACCGATAACTAAGGAGAAAAAAAAAAAAAAAAAAAGCAATTAGTGTATACAAATAAAAAAGAAAAAAAAAGACACACATGATGACACATGACACATTACACGCTCACTCACTTCTCACTTGCTGCCTGCCACACCTAAATTGTGAAAGATTTTGCCACTTATTAACCTATTGTTTTTACTGTGCGGTAAATAATAAAAAAAGTATACAACCTTACATACAACCTTAAATATACAACCTCTCATGGACACAGAATCTCGCAACAGCAGCGCTCGGACTGTTCTTTTTTTATGTTAAAAAGAGGCAAACGAGCAGGCGGGTTACCTGATGGAAAGTAATCACCGCCGCCCATGGACGTCCGCAAAACCAAAGTAATCGCAGATGCGTTGCCGGCCTTGAGGAAGGAGTTGTATCTTGAGGAGGAAGGGGGAGGGGTGAGAGATGGGCCTCCAGTATTTTCACTCACCGGACGAAACACAACAGCAACGAGTGCCGTTGTTTCACGTCGATGTTCTGTGAGAGGGTGGTATTACGGCGGGCGAGCCGGCCCATTTCGTGCTGCAATGCAGCGTGGCTGTACCACTCAGACAGTGTCACTCATTTAGCACCACCCAGGGGTCTCAAGGGTAAACCTACGGACGCGAGTAACTTTAACCCCTAAAAGAAACAAGTTGGGAGATCCGTGTCCGTGCGCTCAAGCAACAGCTTGAGCTTGAGTTGCTTGAGCGCGGTATGTAAGTCTAATTTCTCCAATGAATATTGATCCTTAAAACCAAATGATAAAGTTCAAAATTGATTGTAGAAATTTGACAGTTTTGGGTAAGTTGATCTGTCGCCGTGTGTACTAGCTTGTAGCTTACCTTCTGGGTCCTTTTTATTTTGCAAGTGACCATTGGGAATACATTTTGCAGTCTCCAAAGTAATTAATACACACCTGCTTTTCTTTGCGAAGCTCGAAATCTTGTAGTTTTTTTTTTAATAAAAAAAAGTAAAGCTTATACTGTCCCACACCACAGCTGGACAAAGTTTGTACGCTTATACTCGGTGTGGTTGGTAGTAGGTATGGCTTGTTTTACATTCGCCTGGATAGCTACCACTAGTAAATCCAATCTCGCAAACGCGGGACCCCGCACTTTTTTGCGGGATCTAATATGCGGGATCGCACGTTTGCGGGATTTATTTTATTTTATTTATTTAACAAAAACCACAGCTCTTTTATAACATAAATAGACTAGAAATACTAGAAATTCTAAATAATACAGCCAATTACAGTTTTACTTTGTTTAAATTAATTGAGAGCAGTTTATATTCGTGTGCTTGTAAAAAATAAATATTTAAGAAAAACGGGCTCAGGCTACGTTCTTATTTTTCTTCAGCACAGCCTCATTAATAAGTGATTTAACAACTTTTTCATAGAACTCGTGACTTTTCTATAGAATTTGTATGGAAAATAATTTTGTGGTCAGTTTTTAACTTACAGTTAAATAAATTTTGAATTTCTATTTCGTGTTAAGTGAAACCTGTATCGGAAATTAGGAACGCAACGTAATAAATGTCAGTTTAAGCACTATCTATGGCTAGGGATTCCCCGAGTATAGTCGAATCTAAAAGATGAAACGTTAGATACTTTATCATTTCTTCGAAAGTATTATCAAAAATTATAATCTGATTTTATTATCGTTTCTTAAAAGAATTGCATTATATTAATAATGAAGTAAATTTATATGTTTATATTGCATTTTTTAAAATCTACTTAAAACAAAAAAAAGCTGGATTATGGATCTCAATCCCGCAGGCTTGCGTGATTGCACATACTTCCGTCCCAATTTACGAAATCACTCCCACAAATTGCATTATAGAAAGCAAGCGGAAAGATGTTTAAGACTTACACATAAAAAAAAACAGAAGAAATGAAAACTAACAATGTTAAATCAAGTGACGTTTGCAAGTCAAAACGTAACTAATCTAAACGCTACGCTTTATTTAGAATTGGTATAGCTTGACTGCTTAAACCGTTATCATTACCATGGTCATTTACCATTATCTCCGCCAATTTACATTGATAAAACAATTTCCAACCATAAACGCCATCTATTGGGAGTTTTTAACACCAATATCTTTTAGTTTTGGTAAAAAAAAAACACCATAAAACATTGCTGTAAATGAAAATTACTAACTACATCTATACGTCCATAGAAAAATTGGCCATATCCTTTAAATTCCATAGACGTTGTAGTTCGTTTAAAAAATTTTGATCGTGTGGTCGATCTAACAGTTATTTGGGGTCAAGACTACTAATAGCTAACCCGGCCAATATTTTTACTTTTTTTTGTTTTTTTATAGCCTATTTCACAACCACAGTCAAAACAAATGTAACGACATCTCATATGTTAAAATCCACCATGTCGTTTGTGCTGTAGGGCGTGCCAAAGAAAAAGACATACATACATACACAGCGTATAACGAGCCATACCATCATCTAAATACCGCAATGGTGTGATGAAAATGTATTTAGTAAATAGCCTATAACTGTCCCACAGCTGGGCAAAGGCCTCCATCATTGAAATCAAGTCATCACCACAACTGATGGTAATGGTTTAAGGGGGTGCAGCGCGGACGCAAAACTGCGAGTTTTAAGTTCTTTTATGATAGCGAGCGAGCGGCGCGTGGCAGTGGTGTGACAACGGCGCACGACTACGAATACGCACGCACACTAATATCTGTACACAGAGTAGGCTGGTGATTTAATTAGAGCAATGTTTACTTTCGTAAAATCATAGGCGTTTGGGTAAAAAATAAGAAAAGTCTTAATATTTTCATATTCATGTTTTTTAATGGAAAAATAAGACAACAGTGACCTGCGGAATATCAATACAAACATTTTGATGACGGATCATTGTTTCATTGTGGCTATATTTACAAAGTTTTTGAAGAAATATGTTTTTAGATATCATTATTTTACGTAATTTTTATGCAGTTTCTGGGTATTTGTTTCAAATTCCAAGACAACCATGACCTTGTGAAAGGATCCAGCTAACCTACACTAGTCCTTTTAATGTATAAGACCTATTCAGCGCCTTAATGACCACGCTTGCTCAATGCGGGTTGATGATCACAAACCCAGGCCATGGGTGTTCGAAATCCGAAACACACTGCCCGACCTAGATGTTGAACCCGGGGCCTTCGAGGACCGATGCGTTGTATGAAAAGGAAAATGTGTTTAAATACTTTAAATTTGACTAATTTATTTATTCATAAAATTCAGTTAATCTAATTAGACGTAACAACTATGATCACTTAAAACGTTAAAAACTATGATATCTTATCTTATCTTAGTGGGGCCTGCTGAGTTTTCCCTTTCGCAGTAACACTTCGACCCATCGGGATCTTTTGTGCAACCCCATCCTTTCACTCTTCTTCCTCTGTAAAGATAGATGCCATAAGCTTGGCAACGTCCTTAAGAGCGAAGAGCCTGAAGTCCTCCGGTTTCGGATAGGCTGACCCAAGGAGTCCCATTCTTTTCCTAGCCAGAGAGTCGCAGTCACACAGTAGGTGCTGCATTGACTCCGTTTCCTCTCCACATGCCTTACACAGTCTATTTGTTGATAGATGCATTCTGTAGAGTGTAGAGCATTTGAAACTATGATAACTGTAGATAAATAACAGTAATAAATTAATAAATTATTTATCATTCACTATGGAACTGTCCCCAATTACAACTTGTACAAAAAGTACAGTTGAAATTCCAAACTTCTACCTGTGTACTTGTAAGTACTCGTATTAAATTCTTGACATGCAGTTTGACATATTTTAATTTAATCATCATTTATGTTGAATGTCAAGGCGGTAAACTGAAGGCGACCGAGATCGATAAAAGCTGCACTTTCCTTGAAGCGTTTTAAATTCACAGGGTATTTAAAGTTATAATTATTAATTTAAGTAAACAGATACTTGTTCAAATAATTTTTAACGCATATTTTGTTGCGAACAAATTACAAAAACATTTATTATTTGAACATTTATAAATAGCTTGCTTAATTCTTAACTGATCTTTGATATTTGTAAAAATATTATGATCGGATGTTAGTGACTGTAGTTGTTGACATTGAATAGGCGCCTTTGGCTTTCAAAGTAAACAGTGTTGAATAGTTTCGGCGGGCTGGTTAGCCACGATAGCTCAATTGGAAGAGCACCTGACCCGAAATGTCAGAAGGATGCAGGTTCAAATCCTGCTCGTGGAAATTTTTTCAACATTTGTGTTTTTGTAAACAGATACTTTTCATTCTGTGCGTATACTCGCCTCGGTGGCCTAGTGGCAAAACGCTTGGCCGGATACCTGAGGTCCCAGGTTCAATTCTCAGGTCAGACAGTGTGTTTCGGATTTTTTGATGCATGGCCCGGGTTTGTGATTACCAACCCGCATTTGGTAAGCGTGGTGATTAAGCCATTACCCATCAATTGTAGAGATGACTTGATTTTAATGATTGAGGTCTCTGCCCAGCAGTGGGACAGATATAGGCTACCTACTTATTTATTTTACATTGACTATGATAGGTACTGATAGTTAATAAAATCCCTGAGCCCCCTAAACATTAAGTTTCCTCAGATTCAGGCGACCGATCTCTAAGTCCAACCTAAATGCTTTCTATCTGGTAATAGGTGTGATCTTGATGTTTTTCACTTGATTTTTACATTTTTAAAATACATTTGACACTTTCCGCTTTTACATTTCCGAAAAGAAGGGTGTCACGTACACACCTGGCAACACTCAAAATCATAGCTCTATGCACGTTCGAAAAAAACAAAATGGATTCGCATATATATATATATATATATATATATTTAAACAATCTCTAGAAAGTGTTTTGTTTACGTTATTCTCCAATGCTTTTATCAAACCCAGATAGGTAAATCAAGATTATCTAACAAGGTATTTGATGTCTGATAATGATAAATAGAATCAGTTGCCCTCAATTGATTCTTGGTGTAACCGCAAAAAATGTGTTATTTGTCGTTTAAAAAGAATTTTCTGGAATAGTGGATTGCACTAAAATGTTTACTGGTAAGTAGAAAAGTCCCGTAAGATACAGTCAAATGCAATATTCGATGATCGGAACATAATATTTTAATATGAAATAAAAGAATAACACAATTTATTGTATACTTACCAGCCAATAGTCACGTACGTACTTTTGATGACATAATCTATACTAATATTGTAAAGAGGAAAGCGTTGTATTTTTGTAAGTATGTATGTTTGCAACATATAAACTCGAACACTATTGGACCGATTTAAAAAATTATTTCACCATTATAATGCTACATTAGCGCTGAGTAACATAGGCTAAGAATTTTTTTTTTAAAAATTGCGGTACGAAGTCCACCGGGTTAGCTAGTAAATAATAAAGAAAAAGCCTATGTGCTTTATTACTATCCCACAGCTGGGCAAAGGGCTTCATCATTAAAATCAAGTCATTTATTATCATTTTTGTCAGTATCGCAAAGTATTCACTTTAATTAATTTGGTTTCATTAAAGTTTGTGTCCTCCGTGCTTCGGAAGACACGTAAAACCGTTGGTCCCGGCTGCATTAGCAGTCGTTAACAACCACCAATCCGCACTGGGCCCGCGTGGTGGTTTATGGCCCGTTCTCCTTATCCATCCATAGGGAAGGCTCGTGCCCCAGCAGTGGGGACATGAAATGAGCTGATGATGATGAATGTTGGTGTTCTGATTTGGATCTTAGTTTTTTGCTATTGATTGTCCTTATTGTTAGTGGCTAAGTAAAAGATTAGCTGAATATATATAGATATGTAAAGAAATACATTACAATCACACCAAAATTATCTATTCCCAAACTAAGCCAGACCTTGTGTGTCTATGGTAGGTACGTAACTATGTAGATAAAAGATAAAACAGAAACTGGTATTATTTATTTACCACAGACACAGTATATTTTTACATAATAATTAATGTATATAAAAACTTGTTTTAAATAATATGTCTTTTCATTTCTTGAACGCTGCGCTGTATGTATGTAAACACCTGTAAAGTTTATTATGGGAAATATGCCAGAATCAAGGCCATAGCCACTATTGTCAGTTAGTGTGATGACATTTAAAGTCTTTATGAATAAAAATATACGTTGCTTCAAAATTAAATTAAGATAAGGCGTTCTACAGTCTGACGGAATATTTCGGTAGAAAAACACCATGGAGTTTTAAGTTATAATTATTGTTAATTTTTTATTTTATTTTACTGGTAAGCACAGTGCCTTGATCTCACCTGATGTTAAGTGTTGATAAGGCCAATGACGGAAGCGCACTACACCCGGGATCCTCAACTAGTGAGGCACTGGCTATCTTATCTCTAGTTGCCGGAACACAACAATGATACAAAAATTTATGTTATGGCGACATATTTAGATAAGATGGTGGTAGCTAGCCAGGCGGACAAGCCCTACCACCAACCAAACCGAGTACACAAACATGTTCCCCCCCGCTGGGAATCGAACCCGGGACCTCTGGGTCTAAACCGGTGGTGTTAGCCACTAGACCACAGAGGCGGTTAAACTTACCCGTAAAATATTTAAAAAAAAATTATTATACCAGTGTTTGACAGGAACCAAAAATCGCTATTTTTGCCTTTAATAATTAAAAATACTGGTCGGCAACTGATTTCAATCAGTCTTTAGCAACAATTTTATACATCCTCCTCACACTTTTGACGAAATGATGTGATGTTGTAGGGGACCGGAAGGTGTGGAATTAAATTACGTTCACAAAAATCTCAGAACCAAATTAAAAAAGTTAAAAAACAAAATGGCGATCAATCACTGCGCTTGCATCCCGTTATCGCTTTCACTTGTATAATAACAATATTAATTACAAGCTAATGTTTTAAAAGTAAATTCGTTCTTTAGACTGTTAATGGCGCTTTCATTTTAATTTATTCAACTTTTCAGGCAGCCGAGCTAATTCTAATACATATTAACGAAGCAGACACTTTAATTATATTACTAATTGTAAAGATATTGTAATGCTTACTTGTTGATTAGCAATGGGCGCTGAATTTTTGTTATTACCTTTGAAGTGATTTTGTATATATTTTATTTTCCGCTCTTTATATAACACTAATATTATAAATGCGAAAGTTTGTGTGTATGTGTGTATGTTTGTTGCTTGTTCACGCTGCAACGGATGGATGGATTTGGATGAAATTCGGCATACAGATAGTTTATAACCTGGATTAACACGTAGGATACTTTTTATCCCGATATTCCCACGGGAACGGGAACCACGCGGGTGAAACTGTGGGCGGCTGCTGGTTATCTATATATTTTAGACTCCTCTCTGTTATGTTAAGCAGAAGCCGAGTCCAGATGTGAGTACAGCTAGGTGTAGCAGGATTGTCCCTCACTAGCTGTCCTCACCTTGTCGACCCGCAAGCAGCTTCTTCATACCTTGTTAAAGGACCCCATTTTGTAGGATGGAGGAAATAAGCATTTTATTTTTTGATACGGCGGATAATATAAGGCTTTTTCTATTATTACTTGACATTTATCTCTGGAAATGGTATAAATCTGTTTTTTTACATTTAAAAAAAAACACATCGACACATTTTTTGACATTTAGCAAAACGCTACAAAAGATACCGCCCATCTTCACTCAGGGGCACATCTAACCACCCACCCCGTTATTTTCATACAAACATGCACTTTAAACAGCTTTAAAAATTTCTTCCCGTTTCCAAACCTTCGTTTAAACAAAGCATTACTTTATTGCCATATTCACATTGTATGGAATGTGATGAAGCATTCATTGTTCTGCCTCTATGGACAAACGCAATGGTTTCGGTACTCTTTCCAATGCTAATGGGACAGTCTAACGCTTAACCTAAACATTAGCATACAGATCTTTGCAGAAATGTATTGACATTTTTATGTATAGAGTCGCAAAGTGAGCATGTTTGTATGAAAATAACGGGGTGGGCGGTTAGATGTGCCCCTGAGTGTATTTGGAACTAATTGACAGTTGCCATCTCCAATGATTACCGTGGCTGTGATTGCTAAGAGTTACAATACAACCTATAAAATCAAAACAATGTTAATGATATGAAGCAATATGAACCTACTCTTTACTATAATAATTAACATACATCAAAGTTAAGGTCACGTCGTTCGTTGATTCATAGTTCTTATTGCGTAAGCGGTTTGATTGAATGTTGCTTAACGCATACAACGTCTAAGCGTGGGAAAATTTTAAACTTGTAACAAGGAGCTCGAATTAAAGTTTTTTTCTTAAATCTCCAATCATTATTTCGGAAAAGGTTACGTTAGAAACAAAACAAAAATCAACGAACGAGTTCGAATCTCAAAACCCGTCAACAATGTTGCCACAACAAAAACAAAGGGTTGCTTAATTGTTTCGGGAATGCGGAGGGTAAAAAAAGAAATACACCTTGGTATTCGAAGGACGATGACGTCACACACCAATACAGGTACTTTAACTGTAGTTGGATTGGTTCGTAGTGGCATGTGGAGAAACACTTTTATTTTTTATTTAAAGTTCTTATTTTATTTAAAGTAGATGAAATAAGAATTATTTTAATACAATATTAGAGTGTCTAGTAGAGCCATACTACAATCAGGAAGCTTTTGGAAAGGCGCCTGTCTGATTCGACGTGCTGACTACTGGCCAAATTGACATGTAAGCACATAATAGGGAAAGTTTATTGCATGATGCAATCTCCTCGAAAATCCTCTGAGAATGCTCGATCACTACGGCTTGAAGATCCTTAAGTTACTCGCCGTCTCTAAAATCGCTGTAAAAATACAAACGCCAATAAGGACAACAGCAATCCCTTTCCAAACAACAAAACTGAGACCCAAAAGTCGCTGCTTTAATGGCACAAATTCTCGTTTTCGTAAACATGATCGAATAACAAACAAAATTTTACTAGGCACACAGGAGGCGCGGCTTCAATGCCATACAAATTCTTGTTTTGAATCGCAAATGACACTCTCAAGGCACCCAAGAGACTCTGCTTCAATGCCATACAAATTCTTGTTTTGAAGGGCAATTGAAACTCGCGTTACCCCGTTTATGGCCTTAAGTACAACCGGCCAGTCCACGGCGGTGTGACTCGGTAAACAAGCAGCTATGTGGGTCACCTGAAGAATGCCGCTCGGCCGGCCGCTCCCACCCGTCCCACCTGACGAGGTGAGGAGCTCACCGGCTATCCGCGGGTTAATGCGAGAATTACAATATCTCTTATACCGTGTTTGTACGAGCATATACCATGAACATTCTCGATCCTCCTAAGGGTGCGCCGTCCATAAGTGACAAGTGTCATATATTTGACGGAATCTCGCAACTGCAGTGCTCGGACTGTTCCGAGCTGTTCCGAGATCCGCGTCCGTACTCAGTTGCTCAAGCGCGTTATGTATGTACGTATGTGTGTACGTTTTTACAATAAAGTTCCAAGTAATATTCAAAAACATGATATTAATAAATTTAAAAAGCTTTGTAAAAAAGCTTATTATACCTATAGTGTTTGATTACATTGAAGACAAAACCGCATGTGTTTAAAATGCTCCAATCACTCCAACAGGTATTTCTAATTTAAAATATTTTTAAGTAATTTTAAAGTTTGTAAATGTCGTTACTTATATTAAAGCTGTGGAGTTTCTCGCGCCCATTTTTCTCCACAGCTAAAAAATAGACGTCCTGAATGGGTAGTAGCTAAAAAATGTTTGGACGATTCAAAATCACTTTTCTAAAAATTTTTTGAATAAAAAATATTTGACTTTGACTTTGACTTATTAAGCTTACTTTCTGTGTCTCCTTATTTTGTGACTGTACACGGTGCCATGCCGTTACAAAATCGTAGGAAATGTCTAAGATTCCGGCGTAAGCCTTTCGCAAACATGGTGAAATCAACTAACAGATTTGGCGCGACGCATAAAACTTTGGCAATCTGTAGCGAATTACTAATGTTTTGTAGTGTTTGTACAAGCGAGTAACAAGAATAAACCTTTAATGTTGAAATGAAACAACTTTTACGGATCTACTCGCGTTTATTTTATACATTAGGTTTAATCAAAGACATTTTTAATTAATGTTTATCCTGACGTTATCCTGGGATCCCATCATACAAAATATTAAATCCCAGCCCCAAAACCATACTGCCAGACCAAAAGATACTGTAAGCTCTTCCTGCGTAAAACGGAACGCACCTAATTAAATTTTAACGAGGGTAAGAAGTATACAAGCTACTTACTAACTAATTATGAGACGACTAACACCTCAGCCCCTTTGCAGGGTCCGTGGTCACAGAGAGTGACCACGGACCCTGCAAAGGGGCTGTTCGAAACATCAGGATAACATTAATAAGAACCGCCTTTGTGGTCTAGTGGTTAAGACCACCGGTTTAGACCCAGAGGTCCCGGGTTCGATTCCCAGCGGGGGTTGTTTGTCCGCCTGGCTAGCTACCACCATCTTATCTAAATATGTCGCCATAACATGTTTGTAGCATTGTTGTGTTCCGGCAGCTTGAGATAAGATAGCCAGTGGCTCACTAGTTGAGGATCCCGGGTGAAGTGCGCTTCCACCTTCGGCCTTATCATCACTTAACATCAGGTGAGATGAACGCCAATTGCTTACCCATACGACATAAAAAAATAAATAAAACTAATGCAATAAACGCGAGTAGAGCCGCAAAAGTTGTTTCATTTTAATGTGTAGTGTTTACGTAAACTTTGATGATGATGATGATGATGATGATGATGATGATGATGAAAAAACGTTAACTCTAGACAACTTTTAATAAGTAAAATTAAATTGCATGAATATACCTGTAAGTGTTAGCCGCCCTTTGTATGTGTACTTTTATGTACCTGGTTTCTTTTGTCAAATGTTTTTACGTTATCTTTTCTTATAAAGTTATTTAGTTTGGTGATCGCTCAGTGGTCAATATAAACATTTGACAACCAAGTGACAATTCAATTTCAATTTCTAAAAAGACAAAAGACAGCAAATGTTTCACACAGCTAGGAACATTTTGAATTGGAAAATTAAATTGTCGTTCTTAGTATTTTCCGTTACTTATTATTTATGTTTCTAACCGTTTAAACCTTCCCTGAGCTTCCACAAATATTTCAAAATCAAAATTAGCCAAATCGGTCTAGCCATTCTCGAGTTTTAGCGACTCGAACGAACAGCAATTGATTTTTATATAAATAGAAGATCATGGTTGAAAATTTATTGAAGAAATTTTACAGTACGCCTACCAAGTATCTGGCTGTATCAAATTATAGGCGGCGCGCGCACACCGGTATTTCCGGACCATCACGACTTGGGACCTTCAAGAAACAAGATAATAACAGTTCCAATATCAGTCGTTGATTTTTTAAACTTTTTCCGTATTGTATAGATTATTTGCTGGCGACTTAAGTCCTCGCGCGCCATATGTACGCACGGTCGTACGTAAGGTGGCCCGCTAATTATACCTACAGCGCGGGACGGGTTAAACCCATATTTACAGAATGATTCTCTTTACATGATACAAGTTTTGCCAAGGGCTATTTTTATCATTTTGGACGATCTATATAAACAAAGGTTTGCAAGTAAACAGCTTGTTTGTTTATTACTCATTCTCTAACAAGATAAGATTGCGGAACATTTAAATTAACACATAAAATATTTTGCTGCGACTTGGTATTTGTCTTTGGCGTTAGTTTGTTCAAGTTATCTGCGTTGCTATCAGATAATTAGTGTGACCATGTTAGAAATGTAGGTTTTTGTTACACCTACCAAGTAAGATTTTGCGTCATCATAAAAAAATGGTAGGTAAGTATATGAGATATTACGACATCCTTAGAACGCTTTGGTGTCATAATTTTTTAAATGCTTTATTACTAATGTAGCGTTTAAAATCTTTTATTACTAATCTAGCGTTTTAAAGCTTTTATTACTAACCGTAGCTCAACAAACGAACGCAGGACGCTGTTTTGTCAAAAGGAGCGTTCGGAACATAAATAAACTCAATTGATTTACCTTTATCATCAGCTCGTTAACATTCCCCGATGGTAGGAAAGGACTGTCTAATAATTAATATTTACAAAAAAAAAACTTGATATCAAAACCGCGTCCTCTGAGTTTTGGATCTGGTTGTTTTACCACTGGTGGGTTACTCTTGAAACACAATTGCAATAATCAATTTCCAATCCCAAATCTAAAAAATTCAAATGGCACTCTTAAAAGCGATAATAGCGCTACATTGGAATTAAATTGCGTGGAAATTGAGTGAACAAATTATTATTGATATGGGGCGTTCCGAAATTGCGAAACTTATCCCAATATCGATACATATTAATCGCATTGGAATTGTATTGAGATTGAGTTTGCGTCAAGAGCAGCCTACCTGGACCTGAACAGATCCCTTCCTAAGCGGTTTAAAATTGTCTGCGAGCTTCACAAATTAATTCCAATCACACACACCTGTCTCACGCTTGACATAATTTATTATCTATGTAACGATGATATGCATAGGGTTGTCAAACGTAAAAAAATATTATTCTTTTAATTTTTTTACCTCTCGCTCGGCATAATCTTAATTTAGTTAAGTGCACAGGAGGCGTCGATTCTGCTATTAAAAAGTAGTGGCCTATTGTATTAAAAAAAAATCTGATTCAAGTTAATGAGATGATTTGACCATAGAAAGATAATCTAAGCCCAGGAGATTTAATGTGAATGAAATATTGCTTTTTTATGGCTATAATTTATGATGTAGAGTTGAATCGACAACAATAAGTTCCTCCCAGATTATAGTATAAAACTGCTATTAGAAAAGTTAATTTGTTTATTTTATACTAGCTGACTCGTACCGCATTTCTTTTATTTTATTTATTAATATACCCTTTGTTACTCAGCGCTAATGTAGCATTCTAATAGTGAAAGAATTTTTTAAATCGGTCCAGTAGTTTTTGAGTTTATTCGGTGCAAACATAGGTACATACATACAAAAATACAAAGCTTTCCTCTTTATAATATTAATATTTAACATATATTAATTTATGACATAATACTTTTTTTTTCAAATATAATGCTTCAACCTTAAAGAGCAATTTGTTGATATGCTGTTCAAAGTGTTACTATAAATAATAACTGATTTTAACACATTGGCATGCAATAAAACATTGAAACTAAATGCATAATTATATTTATAAATAAAATTACTCATGTAGGTTTATATTTTTATAAACTTTGATTACTGATGTTCAAGATAACAACCTTAAATGTTAAGCGTTATAGACTGCATCTCATGTCAAGGTTTTATGAGGCAACTGCCATCACAGACTTTGTACGTTCACGTTTACTTACGTTTTATTACTCGAATTGCATATAAAGAACAATTTATTATATTCCTTAATGGAATATATTATATAAATAGGGGTTAATAACTGATTTTAGTCTTAAGCAATAGTTGGATGCCGTCTACCTGCTTCTTTGCTTATCATCCCGAAGTAGATAGTAAGACAGATAGATAATACTTTTATTGCAACATTATAAAACGTATACACGAACAAAAAATAAATAATTTACAAAGTTACAATTTGGCGGTCTTATCGCTTTCAAGCGATTTCTTCCAGACAACCAGTCGGATGGAAAGAGCTAATTTAACTGTAAGATCAGAGGTGAAACTATTAAAACATACTAGAATAATCTATATTTATAAATAAAGCAAAATAATAATAATAATAATGATAAATATACTAATGATAATGATAATAATGATAAATATATTAGTAATTCAACGGAAATCTATGTACCTACTTATCCATTATAATTTTGGCGTTGAAAACTATGTCAACGAACACCGGTACCTACATTTTTTTTCCTTCACGTTTTAATATATAGATGTTTACCACTGTTGGATCGGGTTTCCTCTCCTAATGCATCTCAGAAAATTTATCGGTCTCAACAATTTAATATAAGGTCACTTTTTATCAACTGCAAATATTTTGACAAAACATCTAATTATATCAGAGAAATAAGGCCCTAGCATTTAAAAAAAAATTCAGGCTAGTTTTTTTTTACTTTTCCTGACACAAAAATTGTAATATTTGAAGAGCGGCCTCTCTGTCGGCTCTTTTGAATGAAACTAGGGGCACGTGTAAGCGGTGAAGCCATTGCGACCTCTCTGTTTCGGCTCCTTTGAATTAAAACTATCGAAAGTGCTTTATTTTTCTTTTTAATCGAAATGTCTTTTGGCGTTTTTATTGAAAACTAGCGTATAAAAATTTAAGGTTTTTTCATAAAAATAGTTTATATATACTACTCAAAAGAAAATAGGGGCCACTAAGTATTTTGATTGCTACGTGAAAAATATAGTAAACAGTAATGTATATTTATTAAAATAACATGTAACAAAGCTTTTGTTTTAACTTATGCTAATAACCATTTAATTGTGTAGTCAATTGTTTCACTTATTTCAATTAACATGAAATTAGTCCATTGTCAACAGCAAAACTAAACAGAAACTCTTTGCAAAACAAAACAAAAACTGACACAAGCTGTTTTTTTTAATGGTTTAGTAACGGGTGTATCCTCCTCTCCTGTTTTCACACTCCTGGAGCCTTGAATGCATACTCTCGATTAAGTTTCTGATGTTTTCATCAGGTATCTCTTCCCACGCACGTGTCAGAGCATCCATAAGCTGTTGCTGGTTGTGAACTTCTTGCTCATGCTCCCTAACCCTTCGTTTTAATTGGTCCCACATATGCTCTATTGGATTTAAATCCGGACTATACGCTGGCCATGGTAGGACACGAATATGGGAGTCATCCAGTACAGTCTGAGTGGCCCGAGCTGTGTGTGGGCGGGCATTGTCATGCATTAACCAGAACCCTGGCCCCACTCTCTGTGAGAATGGAATCACATGAGGCCTGATGACTTCATCGATGTACCGTTGTGCAGTTACTGTGCCTTGATTTAAGAAAACCAGCTCAGTTTTGCCTTGTAAGCTAATCCCAGCCCAAACCATCACACTAGGACCTCCAAAGCGGTCAATTTCCTTGATGCAGACATCGGAAAATCTCTCACCCTGTCGTCTCCATACTCTAATCCGCCGATCATCACTACAAAGCTTCACTTTACACTCATCTGTGAAGAGCACCATACCCCATTGATTCATGCTCCAATCTGAATGTTCGCGGCAAAAACTTAAACGATTTCCACGTTGAACCCTAGATAAAGGAATTCGTACTACTCGGCGTCTGGACCTTTGCTGGTCTTCATGCAGTCGATTACGTATCATTTGGTCACTAACACGAGTCCCCGTTGTCAACCGTAGGCGATTTTGTAACTTACGTGCCGTCACAGAGCGCTCTCGACGGGCACTCAATCAGATGTAGCGATCCTCTTGTGCCGTAGTCACTCGCACCCTGCCCGATCCAGGCCTTCTTGCAACACTGCCAGTCTCTTGGAACCGATCCCACACATTTTGGATGGCTCGGCGAGAGAAACCCAACGAAAAAGCTACAGACCGCTGTGAATGACCTTCAGCAATCAATGTGACGGCTCCGGTGGCAGTAATGGTATCCATATGCCTTCGTTGACGTGGCATTATTAACAAAAGATGTTAAAAGAAGCAAAAGATGGACAGAAATAGTTTTTTAACAGAATAAAATTGTGATTCCATCTGAAAGGAATTTGACCTTAAACTCGTTTTTTTTTATTTGCTTCAATTTCTGGCCAGCTGTAAGACTTAAACATCAGCATTAAAGAGGTTGGATACTGAAGGATGCCGGACATCATTAATTAGTCACTTATTAATTAGTTTACATCTAAAAATTTACTCAAAAACAGAAATATGTAAGTGGCCCTTATTTTCTTTTGAGTAGTATGTGTTGTTGAATTTATCCTCAAAATATTTGCAGTTGATAAAATGTGACCCTATTATATCTGATCTCAAACTCATTTCATAGTTTACATAATCATTATTATCGGCCTATAAGCAATAAGCATACCTACCTCTGCTGGGCTAACATTAAACTAAATTGAAACACTATAAATACTTTGCCATAATTGTATATTGTAAAGACTTTTTTACATAATCTATATCCTCCAGTTCGATCTTCAATAGTCACTTCCACCTCAAAAAAGTGTCTAAGATGTTCCATTGTTCGAACGATTAAATAGAAAAAAAAAATTCCCATTGATCCAAAGCAGTCTTTGTGTCGATCCAAGGTTGTAATAATGTGTCAAATTAGTAGGAAGTCATGTTTAGAGCCTTTTTAGATGTGACCTTTAGTAATTGTATTGTTTGGGTCTGTTATCGCATTTATAATTTTAATTATGCAGTGTGAACAATATATTCGCCTCGGTTTTCCCACAAAATAAGGAGAATGCAGAAGGTAAGCTTTATATACACGCGCACGAACAACGTACACAAAGACAACGGAATCTGCGTGCCAAGTGCGAGTTTCATTCGCCTTTCGATCACGTTACCGAAAGGAGATTTGTATGGCAAAATGTTAACTCTTCTGGTATGTCGCCAGGAGGCGCTGCTTCAATGCCATAGGTACTAATTTTCGTTTTCGTAAACGTAATCGAATGAATACGGATAATAAACAAAACGCATTAGACACCCTGAACCACATTAATTTAGCATTCGATCACGTTAATGAAAACCAAAATTAGTATGGCATTGAAGCAGCCCCTCCTGCCGACATACGAGAAGAGTTACAATTTTGCGATACAAATTTTCGTTTTCGTTAACGAAATCGAATGAATAAGACATATAGAAAAGTAAAAACAAACAACGAAATGTCTATATTGGGTTGGGCAAAGGCGGTCTTATCGCTTAAAGCGATCTCTTCCAAACAACCTTTAAAGTATAGGACAACTGAAAGGAAAATAAAAGGCAGTAGTGAACTAGTAGAAAGCACACATACGTACATATACATATATATAATATGTGTATATTTAAATAATAATAATAATTATTATTATTTATTTATTATTAATTCCGGTGACAAGAAGGCTGGCAGCTACCTATGCCAATGTATTAGCTTGGCAATCCAAAGAGGTAATGTTGCCAGCATTCTTGGGACCGTTCCCATGAGCCCACAGCTGGAGGTAATTTTTTTTATTATAGGTTTTTTATTATATTTTTTGTCTTAAATTAAGTGTTGTTTCTTTTGTTTTCCTTTTTCTTTTCTTAAATGGATTAAGTTTTTGTTTTATATTTAAATAATCTTATATTATATAAAATAATGAATATTTTTATTCCATATTACTATTTTGCTATATATTACAATAAATAATACTAATACATAAATATACTACTTATACCTACATACGGAAGAGTTGTTACAAACTAAGACTTAGTCAAAAGATGCGAATGCAGTTTTGTCTTAAAAGTGGCAAGTGACTTGCGGTGAGGTTATTCCAAAAAGGTTGACCTTGACCGTGAAAGAGTCTCTGAAATATTCCGAACGAGTCAAAGGATGTTTCAGCAGGTTGTCAACCCTAGAATAAGATAGTAAACAAAACTCACACTCGGCACTCTGTCCTACTAGCGCAGCTGTAGCGCGTTTGTGTGAAGCTAACCTTCTGCAGTCTCATTATTTTGTGGTTTCCCGTCGAAAGGTAGTTTTGTAATATATTCATCATTATTTTGCAGTTTGATTATGCATTTTACAGTATTTCTTGTGAAAATGTAATGAAATTACGATACTAACGGAATGAGGTTATTTACAAGATGTTTTGTTGATTTATTCGCATTTTATACACTTTCTCTTCTAGTACACTTTTTAAATACTTGATACATCCTATCGCAAATTAATAACTTATCTAGACTTCCTCACATGCTTTTGTGAAATTTTCCATTGTGGACTTTAAATCGCATAAATTCAGTTAAGTATACAAACGTTTTCTAAATATTTTCTGTTGACTGTTAAAAACTCATAACTCATCATCATCTCCCTTAAGCGTAAAAAGTTTAATCAAAATCGGCTTATTGGTTTGAAAGAAGCCTTGAAGTTTTTATGAGATACCGAAAAGAATTCATAGCCCTACCCTGTATGTAATAAAATAAATATAAACGTATAATTAGAAAGTAATCTTATAAAGCCATAATCAATATATTGAAAATAGCGATAAAACTATCTTTTTACATTTTCAATCATTCAGTAGTAACTTTCGCAATCCGGTCATCGGATGAGTGACCAATCATCTTGAGATGATCCAAGCTTCGGAACGCACGCAAAGTCGTTGGTAACGGCTGCGGCTGCATTAGCACTCGTTATAGGTACAGGGTCACTTTTTTATCACCGTCCGAACCTTCTGAGACCAACTCCCTAACTCGAGAATAATATTCAGCTGTTCCATACAAAACATCAATATTCATTCGACTAAAATGTATGGAACAGCTGAATTTTATTTTCGAGTTAGGGAGTTGGTCCAATAGTAAGAGTTGTTCGTTTGTATCACGGGAGTCTCAGAAGGTTTGGACGGTGATAAAAAAGTCATTCTCATCAATCTGTATTAGTAACAAAGAAATTTGGTGACTCGTTTCTTTGTCGCACCTCCAAAAGATGGAATAGTCTACCAGCACACGTTTTCCCTCCCTCCTATGATATATGGGGTCCTTCAAAAGAGGCGTGAAGAAGCATTTTGTGGGCTGGCAGAGTGAGGTTAACTGATGCTACGTTTGTTTTCACGCTGCACCAGTTATCTTCGCGTCTGGACTCTATTTCCACTAAACATCAGGTGGAATGGAGTCATTTGCCGAGCTATCTATATAAAAAAAAGTCGTTGACAACTAACAACCCCCACTAGGCCTGCGTGGTTTATGGCCTGTTCTACCTGTGGTAATTCCAACCATATGGAAGGGTCATGCCTCATCTGTGTGGACATAAAAGAATAGAATAGAATAGAATAGAATAGAATAGAATTTATTTGCATAAAACATGGTAATGTACAGATCGTGACTTAAATAAAACCAGCATGTTTTGCCACAATTTGGCGTGCAAAATTATAACAATTAAGTATTAAAAATATATTAAAATTAAAACACATTCGAATTCAATAGATAAAATAATTAGATTACTATGTCAACAAGAATAATGAGAATTAATAATTTTCCAATAGCATATCAATAAATACCTAGCCTAAGAACTCTTCAACTGTGTAGAAACACTTATCTATAAGCCACTTCGAGAGTTGACTTTTAAAAGAATTCAATCGTAAGTCTCTAATGGTTTTAGGGATCCGATTAAAGATCTTTATGGCCATAAACGAACAGTTTTCGTGGTAAAGTTGGCTGGCACACTTGGGCACTAGAAGTCTAGTCGGGTCTCTAGATGAACATTTTAAATTAACATTAGCTCTTTGAAATCGTTCTGGGTGTTTTCTTACAAAGAGTCCCATTTCCAGAATATAGAGTGAGGTCAAAGTAAGTAGTTTTAATTTCTTAAAAAGTGGTCTACATGATTCAAGCGGGCCAACACTACATATTGCTCGGACACACTTTTTCTGAACTAAAAACACTTTATTTTTATGTGTCGAGTTTCCCCACAATAATAAGCCATATCTAAGCACTGAACTAACGTAACCGTGATACGCTGCCATGGCAGTTTTTTCACATGCCAGACTTTTTAACTTTTTCAATGCAAAGACAAATCGATTGAGTTTAGTGCAAACTGATTTTATGTGCGCTTTCCAGTTGCAATGCTTATCAAGTACTAAGCCTAAAAATGTTGTTTCAGACACTTCCATAACACCTTCACCATTACAACTGATATTCAAATGTTGTCGTTTACTTTGGTAATTAGAAAATTGTACAACTTTTGTTTTGGAAACGTTTACTTTTAGTTTATTTATGTGGAGCCACTTCGTTATGGAATCTACAGTAGAATTAAGATCATCTTCATATGGTATGTTTTTGCAAGTATCTGGTACTACAACGGAGATGTCATCAGCAAAAAGAACACATCGATGTCTGGTCACATTTGTAATGTCATTAATGTACAGAAGAAACAAAAGCGGACCCAGTATACTACCTTGAGGTACGCCTGACATATTGATTTCGTAGCCGGATTTAAAAGTACTTAACAAAAGATCTTCACCAATTCGCATGATTTCAACACATTGTTTTCGATTGTTTAAGTAACTAGCTAACCATTTCATTGCATTTCCTCTTATGCCATAACGATCACACTTATTTAACAAGATTTGGTGATTAACAAGGTCGAATGCCATTTTCATATCAAAGAAAATACCCGTAACACGTTTTTTCTCGTTTATGTTTTCAACTATATGTTTAATTAATGAAAAGGCAGCTAGGGTCGTTGATTTTTTTGTCTGGAAGCCATTTTGCTCCTCTACAATAACATTAAATTTGTTTAAAAAATTTATCAGACGGGAATGCATAAGCTTTTCAAAGACTTTAGAAAAAATTGGGATCAAAGTTATAGGTCTATAGTTAGATATGTCCTCTTTACTACCCTTCTTATGAAGTGGTCTCACTATTGATAATTTTAGTTTCTCGGGGAATATGCCCTGGTCAAAAGAGAGATTAACAAGGTAGGACAACACTTCCGCGATCTCTTTGGCACTTTCCTTAATGATATGTGTTGATACGGCATCATATCCGACGGCCCTTGTGTTGTTCAGCGATTTAATTGTTCTTGTGATTTCATCTGCTGATGTTGGCATTAGGAAGATGCTAGAACTCACTGTGTTAATAGAAGTATAATCTGGATGTACTCCTGTATCTGATTTAGCAAATGAAATAAAGTATTTATTAAATATGTCCGCGATTCTCGTAGCGTTACTTACCACAGAACCATTTGTGCTAACAGATTGTATAAATTGATCAGTTGTAATATCATCTAAAACGGAGCTAGTGATGGAGCCAATCATTTACACTGTCTCACGTTTCCGATCGGAAACTTTCTTCTTTCAACAAACTATGTTTGTTCAACGTTCGCTTAGAATCTCTTGCAGTCACAACTGTTTACATAGTTCTCGGTATATTGTTTGTCATAACAAAAGTGGTTGTAATGTTGCTATTCAGCAACATCGCATGCATAAGCAGGGAAAGTGTGCCGAATCGCATAGCGGTAGTCGCGTATTATTGCGATTCCTGTAATTTTGGCGTTCTACCAGGTATTATTTGAGTGTTATGTATCGATATTCGATATGCAACGTCAGACAATATCGACGCTTCCTTGACGGCTATACTTATGTTGAAATTAAACACTTTGTTTTCTACTCCAGTTTGATTTACATATAACATCCGACTGTAATAAGGACAGCTTGGTTTACAAACTCGTTTTTTTTTTTTTTTTTTTATTTTGTTGATGGCTTTGTGCGACTAGCACATTTAGCCAGTGTCAAAGTAATTTTTCTAACAAGTAATACATAAATAAACAATATTTCTTTTCTGTATAATGATGATGAATGATAATAGAAATGAGAAATGATATACCACCCAACCCCTCGAGTATCTCAGTAAAGATGTGGGGCTTTACTAAGTCCTCGGGCGGACTTCTTGAGAGAATTTGAAAAGTGACGTTGCACTGTTTTGTTTCATTTGCCAACACTCATGCACACTCACGAACACTTAACGGTTAATAATCCACCATTATTTCACATTAATATTCGACATAACACAAATTTTAGAAAATAAAACAAAACCGCAGACATGACTCTTCACTTTCCCGCCAAGAACTCTACAAACTCGTTTAATACTAAAAACAAAAGACATTTTTCCTTAGTTGATGGCTTCGTGCGATTAGCACATTTAGTCAGTGTCAAAGTATTTTTTCTTACAAGTAATACATAAATAAACAATATTTCTTTCTGTATGATGATGATGAATGATAATAGAAATGAGAAGTGAGAAATTATATATCCACCAATCCCTCGAGTATCTTTGTAAAGATGTGGGGCTTTACTAAGTCCTCACGCGGACTTCTTGAGAGAATTTGAAAAGTGACGTTACACTGTTTTGTTTCATTTGCCAACACTCATGCACACTCACGAACACTTAACGGTTAATAATCCACCATTATTTCACATTAATATTCGACATAACACAAATTTTAGAAAATAAAACAAACCGCAGACATGACTCTTCACTTTCTCGCCAAAAAGCCTCCAAAAGACAATTTAAAAGAAATATATTATAAACTATTTTTTCTTTTCTTTTTTTTATTTATTTATGAATATAAAGTCTACAGCACTTTATAAACTAAGTTTACATTACATTGTTACTTAATCTACTGCCAATAACAGATCCCTACTTAAAACTATACAATGGTTAGTTACTTAATCTAAGGAGTACGCAACAATCAAATTAAAAATATGATATAAAATAATACGAATAGATCTAATATAATGTAAAGAGTTTCATTTCAATGCATGCCCGCGTACTTAAAATTGACTGAAAGTGGTACAAGAAGTAACTTGCAGGTCTGTATCATGAGGACAGCTAGTTTTTTTTATATTTACGGGTAAGCACAGTGCCTTGATATCACCTGATGTTAAGTGATGATAAGGCTATTTGGGTGAAAGCGCACTTCACTTGGGATCCTCAACTAGTGAGGCACTAGCCATCTTATCTCTAGCTGCTGGAACACAACAATGCTACAAACATTGATGTTATGGCGACATTTTTAGATAAGATGGTGGTAGCTAGCCAGGCGGACAAACAAGTCCTTCCACCAACCAAACCGAGTACACAAAGATGTACCCCCGCTGTGAATCGAACCCGGGACCTCTGGGTCTAAACCGGTGGTCTGCTCCACTAACTGTCTTTGCATCTGAACTCTGCTTCTGCTTAAAACCAGGTAGAGCGGAATCATTTGCTACTCTTCAATAAAAATAAGTGTTTTGTAGTATACATTTTGGTATGTTTTATCAAACTGTTTAAACATTGCAATAATTTGTCCTACTTAATGCTGATAATTAAACCCAGGAAAAGATTTGTAATTTAAGACTGTGATTAATATATATAAGGAGATCTTGAAATGCATCTACGAGATACAACAATACAGACACCTTAAGCAATTTAACCACTCGGGCGGATGTTATAAAAACTCAATTTAAATACAATTCTCAGAAAAATCTACGACCTACGAGTGTGATGAACACACGAACATAGGTACAACTCGGGGAATGTCGTCATTGTTAAATGGAATTTTTATTAAGATATGTTATCTATCATTGTGCGCCGCGTTATAAATATTTTGAAGATGTCTCATCTAATTTTAATAACTAGAACCTATTAAAACATTTAAATAAAATTGCGTAGTGCAACCTAATTTAAAAGTTTATATCCGCGACCTTTGCTATTGATAAAAATCTAAAATACTAAAACATCTCAAATTACCGTTCAGCAAATACATGCACGACTATTATGGAAAACAAATGTAAATTGAAATTGAACTGTATTAAAAACCTTGAAAATTAACATAGAAATCGTTCAAGACTATTGGAACGAACGTCTGCAAACGAATAGTAATATAACATAATCACGAACTTATCCAAGGCGTTCGACTAAGTAAACACAAATTGACTGGTAATCACTTGCAACATGCAACATTTTACTTGAAAACATCTAAATGTATATGTCTGTGTCATCATTCGAGCTACGTGTATTGGAGGAATTCCAGTTTTTGCTTCGCGATGTGCGTTCGCGATTGGTCACGGAGTGCCACAAGGTCGCAATCTGGTACCACAAGTTTACATTTAAATTAAATTGTTATGTGTTATCAAAATAAATGTATGAATAAACTCGATAATAAGCAGTTGTTTATATCGTTTGCTGTTGTTAAGATAAGGTATATTACGATCAAGGTATGTTTCAACTGCTCCATCGCGTGTAAGGTTACTTAAATAATTTATTATGACTACCATAAAACTTTTCAAAGTCAACAAAATCAAAGTAATTGTTTTTTATTCAAATAAACTCAACAATAAGTACATAAGTCTGCACATTAACCTATCCAAAACTGTCAAATTTATTTAAAAGATACTCAACTATATTACATATACGTAAAGTTCAAACTTTTTTATCTACTACCCATTCAGGTAGTTTTATTTTTAGCTGCAACAACTACAATACAAGTTCACACACAAAAAAAATCATATACAAACACTGCTGTCCACAAATAAACATAATACGGCATTCATGACTAAAAGGCTATGTGCAACTTGTTTTTAATGTATTTAAGATGACAAACGAGCTATCAGAGCAATGCTAAAACTTCTTTAAAACCTGGAAAGTACGCTTTCAGTAGCAGACTTTAGTTTGTCCACACCGATTTGTAATACCTATTACTACAACCAATAAAGGAATGTTGCAAACAAACAAACATAATACGAACGGCAATGGTCAGCGGAGCCATTACTGCGCAGTCACGTCAAGATCGTGCGGTTACTCACAAAATAAGGACCCAGACAGAAGGTAAGCATACATACCGCGCTCGAGCAACGCACATCCTTTCACGAACACGGAATTCCGGACCATCTCAAACTGTCCGTGCACAGCTGTTGCAAGATTTCGTGTCCGTGACAGTTTGTCTATATGCGCGTTGCTCGAGTGCGTTTGTATGACCCCCCGCCCGATCCACTAAATGCCACTACACATTTACAGAATACACTAAACATGCACACTAGTTTAGCCCCAAGACACCGTACTCTTAGTACAAGGGTACGACGAACCGGTTCACACGCGTTCTATACCAGGTACCGACATGTACTTGGGTGCTTCTCTTTTCCTCCACGGCCTGGTCAACCCGAGCCGAGGTCAGAGTCTTTAAGAGGCGCCTTCGGGTTGTTCTGCTCATCCGATCCGAACCCTTCGGAGAATCTAGTAGGGCACGGGGACGCGCACTAGGTTTCACACGGCTTGAAGAACTCTTTAACGCCGCCCCCAAACAAGCCCGGTGAAGCTGAAAATGCCGTCTGAGACTATCACCAATCTCTCTCCAAAAAAAAGCGTTTGTATGAAGCTTACCTTCTGCAGTGTCCTTATTTTGTGGGTTAGTGGTGGTGATCTCATCGGGCTTAAGGATCATGGTGGTTTTGACTTTGAAACGTTCAATGACAAAAAACAAAACCTACCTTACGACAAAGTGTTAAAAGTCGCTATTCTATATTTGTGCGGCTTGTAACAAATCAATTGACTCATACAATACATACACGAATCTAAAGTTATTTGCAGGACAGTAGTGAATACGTGTTTGTTTGATTACGCTATTAAACGGCGTCGTTTCATCAATAACTAGGTATTACAAAAACATCTAAGTATATTTATAAAAATAAAAGATGTTCTTATAAATTTTTCGCGTTCCATTTTAATCAAAGTATAACTTACACAGACAAACAGTAAAAGGCAGGCCCGATTAACCATCGGTGCCTTGACAGGGCACTATGCCACAAAACAAATGCTCCACAAAATGCATCTATCAACAAATAGCTTGTGTAGGGCATGTGGAGAGGAAACGAAGTCAATGCAGCACCTACTGTTTGACTGTAACTCTCTGGCTAGGAAAAGAATGGGACTCCTGGAGTCGGCTTATCCGAAACCGGAGGACTTCAGGCTCTTCGCTCTTAAGGACGTGGCCACACTTATGGCATCTATCTTTACAGAGGAAGAAGAGTGAAAGGACGGGGTTGCACAAAAGATCCCGATGGGTCGAAGTGTTACTGCAAGAGGGAAACCTCAGCAGGCCCCACTAAGATAAGATAAGATACACAGACATAAGTCGTCCACTGCTGAACAAAGGCCTCCCCCAACGATCCCATCTCATCTCTGCCCGTGGGTGTCGTGAATGCCGACTAAGCGACGATTCCACTCTCTGAGATTTCTCTCAACTTACTGCAATCACCCAAGTTGGGTCACCTCACCATACCCAACCCACCTGCCAAGCATTGCGATTATGGCAAATCGCCTTCCTGATTAAAGTTTTAATATCAGGGATTAACGCAAACTCCTTTGTATAGGCAAAGAGGATTCAATCAAGGTGTCATGGGCATACCTTTATATACCATACCGTTTCGACCGAGTTACACCGGCCAATCCCCGTTATAAAATTTTAATTAAAAATAAATGAATCTAAAAATATAAACCAAAGCCTCAATAGCTCAATAGGGAGTCGCCAGGATTGCAAAACCTGAAGCAATTCTTCAAACGTGTCTGTAAAAGATAGACGGGACTTTCCAATACTCTTTTGGAATCCCGTAATCCCGGACAAAGTTGCGGGTGGCCACCAGTCATTGAAATAAATGAAACAAGCCAGTAACCGGTCTGCATACAAACTTTTCATTTGTAAAACGGCACAATGGTTTGGTCAAACTCACATCACTGCACATCTTTTGTACACAGCACGCGGTATTGTCCACAACCTGTCAAATTTCTTTCATAGACTTTGAACTTTATTCCTAAGGAATATGGTTGATAATGTATTGAAGAAATTTTACAGTTTTGAATAGGTTGACGTGCAGGAGTGTGTACTACTCGTATTATCATTTATATGCCGATGTTGACAAAGGTGTGTAGAAAACATGTTTACTAGTTAATGTAGACTGCATGACTAACAAATACTACTACTACTCATGAAGGAATAACCTATGTATTTTAAATGATTTTGCATTTAAAAAGATAACTGGGTATATTCATTTCAACACAAGACATTTGAAAAATAATAATAAACTCGGTGATTGTCGGTCGTGCGTAGTCCCGAGCCATATTGTTTTTGATTTGTTTACATTACAATTACGGGATTTCAAATGAATTTATTATGCATATTATATTTTTGTGTTTTTTATTGTCGTGTAACTATTTGAAGTTCATAAGTGCAATTTATAGTATATATATGCCTAAATTGAATTAAGAATTTTCATTTAATTACTTAATTCAATAAAACCATTAAATAAAAAAAACATACGTAATCTGTAAAACGTCTATGTCTGTATTAATCTTCGTCTTTAATCTGTAAAATGCTCAGAAATAGAATAAATAAAGCTATTACACAGTATGTGATTATTTATTCTGTGGTAAGCAATCACTTTTTCTTTTTATAATACACAACGAAGAAGTTCCTAGACCACAGAGGTTTAATAATGCGACCATTAACAACGCACCGCTAAGACACTGCCGTGTTAATTGAAAAAGTAACACTTTGTAACGATTTACCTGCTGACATGGTTCCACCAAGGTCAGGGTCGAGCCAAATGGTCAGCATTCGAAGTTTGAAACTAAACAATGCCAACAATAAATTAGTCTTGCTATTGTCTTTGGTCAATTGATTTTAGAAGCAGTTTCGTTCGCTAAGACTGTCTGTCAGTTATGTCACCGAATTACTATCAGTTGTAGTGATGTATCCCGCTATAGAGTTGATTCCAGTTTGTGTTAACGGGATTGGGGGTATTTTGGTTCATTTAGATAACGGTATTCGCGGGATATCGTGCTCTTTCAGTTATTAAACCCAAGTCTACCTACCTACGCCTTCTAAACGGAACATTTTTGTTTTTATTTCGCTATTTCGTAGTGTTTTAGTAATAATTTGATACCTGACTTCCACTAACTATAAGTACTATTGTTTTATAAATATTTGATTTAAAACAGAATAATACTTAATAGTTTTATTAATACTTCTATAATCGAACTTTGCTAAAATCTTTTCTTTTCTTATATAATTTTTAGATATTATTTTTTTTTTTAAAATTAAAACGTGTTTTTATGCTATTAATGGTTTTTAATTTTAATATATATAAATAAATAAAATAAATAAATGTTTCCCACACTCACACCAATTATCTAGCCCCAATAAGAGCTTCCTTAAGAAACTCGATAAAATGGTTAACTAGACAACGGATAAACATACTAAATATACTTAAATACATACTTATTATACATAGGATAATATAATAACATCACATTGAGCGTAAAATGGAACGCATCCAATTAAAATAATAGACGGAAGTCAAATCACAAATTCATTATGAGACGACCAACATCTCACAGTGATATAACCCTGTAAAGGGTTCGTAACATCATGTATGTTCCCACTGCTGAGGCACGAGCCTTCCCTATGGATGAAAACGCCCCGCCAACGCCGCGAACCACCACGTGGGCCCAGTGCGGGTGGATCGGTGCTCGTTAATGGCTGCTATTAAACGCAAGTGAATTCTTAAAAAGGTTTTCATTCCAACCGTTACAAAATCTTTATACTTAGGTACCACGTGATGTTAGTAAGTCGCGCAGTTAGTCCCAACACTGTTGTTGCGGTGACGCCTACCGCCAAGGTTAAGTCGTTATAAAACGGTTGCATAACTCTTAATTGCATTCTAAATTGTAAAGTTACGTAGGTTCGTAGCGAATTAAAACAGTACATTTTTTTGACTCATTAAGGTAGTCTTACAAACTTGCAATTTAAAAGAGGTTTTTATTAATTAAAAGTTGAACTGATACCTATCAATTAAAGTTTGGCTGTTATCAATTAAAGAGATCTATTATAATTCTGAAAAGTGTTGAGGTAATTTACACCAGCGGGGTTGGAATTAAACCCGCGCTGATATTTTATTGTGGGGTATTAAATATTGATAATTAAAAATAAGGTAAAGGACAATTTGTCTGCAATAAAGTTGCGTAAGTTATAATTTACGCATATTCATTTTTATTTATATTATATATTATAAAGTTAGTAAAGTACCTATATATCTTTATTATATACTTTACAACTGCACTTAAACAATTTAGCAAAAATCACTAGAAATAAGTAACGTTTGTAGCTTTAAATTTGCGTATCCTACTTTATGCTCATGATTCAGAAATCATCCTATGATTTTTTCGAGTTATTTAGTAACTTACATTCAAACACAACGATTTTAAACATTATCATATCAATGGAATAGGTACCAACATTGTTAATCCTAGCAAAAACATCAGAAGTT
Organism: Eudonia mercurella; assembly: GCA_963082485.1. NCBI lineage: Eukaryota > Metazoa > Arthropoda > Insecta > Lepidoptera > Crambidae > Eudonia > Eudonia mercurella. The sequence goes on along the minus strand of OY720047.1, from coordinate 6,446,449 downwards.
TCAAGATCATTTAAGCCATTGTTATGCGTCAAACGATTTTTACTAAATTACAATAACACAATAATATTATAGTAAGTAATTTGAATAATATGTCCAATGTTATAACAAGTAAGTACTTATTTTTACTTACGTGTACCGGAAAACAGTGGGCCAAGTGTCGAGCTCAAAGAACGGCTGAGATAGAGGTAGCGTTGCCAGGTGTCCCGATCTGCCCCCAACCGCCTAACACTCTCGCTTTCGATCGCTTTGAAGGCGAGGCCCTCGCCTCGCTTTCTAATATAATATCAAAATATAATATCGAATAATATCGAAAGCTATAGCCTATAGCTTTCGATATTGCTTTCATATTGCTTTCGAAATGACAAGATGACGCCTCCTCCTCGCCTCGCCTTCAAAGCGATCGAAAGCGAGAGAGTTAGGACCCCCAGGTGACAGGTCCCGATTTACCCTTGATCGGAACGCCAAATGTCCCGATTTTTCACTAACCTCCTTAGTGAGTACGTATTTTCGATAATTTTGACAGCAAAAATGCGGCAGAGAGAATTCATGTTGTTATAATATGTAGAAGTGTATCTAGTTTTAGTTTCATTGTTTTCATCCAATCATGACGATTCATAAGAACCTGCATTTTTTTGAAATCCCAAATCCCGACTATTTTTACCTTCCGTCCTGAAATTTGACACACAGGACTTGGCAACACTAGATAGAGGTTGGATCGTTTTATCTGTTAATTGGTACATAACTTCCAGTACATCCGTGATCATCACAAAATAAGGACTGCAGAAGAAAAGCTTCAAACATACCGCGCTCAGCAACGCACACATAGATAACCACGGACACGGAATCTCGGAACAGCTCGGAACAGTCCGAGCGCAGCTGTTGCGAGATCCCGTGTCCGTGAGAGGTTGTCTATGTGTGCGTTGCTCGAGCACGTTTATATAAGGCTTATCTCCTGCAGTCTCCTTGTTATATGGTGGTCATGGCGCATGCAACTGTGCTGAAATTATAGGATACCCAAAAATACTGAGATACTCAAGAGGTTGGCGGTATATCATTTCTCACTTTTCATTTCTATTATCATTCATCATGATCAATATCATACAGGAAGGTAATATTGTTTATTTATATGTATACTTGTAAGAAAAATACTTTGATACTGGCTAATCTGCTAATCGCACAAAGCTATCAACTAAAGGAAAAAAAAACTTTGATGTAAGTGACCATGATAGTTTTAAAAGTTTTATAGGTACCTACCATGAAGTTGTAGATATATGTACAGCTGGTGCCTACTGACTGGCTGTCAATCAATTTTAACTAAACACCAATTGTAAATGTTAAAGAATACATTTTAACGTGGTCATGTCGAACGAATTGGACACAGGTTGGCTCAAACTGTCATAGGTTTTTCTTGTGTTAGTAAGGAAGCAATTTGTTTTTATTGAAATCGCAAAAATAACAGGTGAAAGTAGAAACTGGTTGCAAATTGACACTGTATGTGTTGTCATAGAAAACATTTGGAGCATAAGAATGTATAAAATGAGTTCAGTTTTTGTTTATGTTTACTTATACTACATATATATGTATACACACGTGTATATATGTACATATATATATACACATGGTTTAATAGTATTAACACTATCTATTAAAACAAAAAGGTTTTATTCAATTACGTCGAGTTCAAATTCTTTATAAACCTATTTTTATTGCTCTAAAAAAGTTACCTACTTCCGGAAAAAAGTCTTCTAAAGTACCCAGCCACCATGCAATAAACTAATATAAATATTTTTAATCTGTAGTCATCACGTTCGCTGTGAACTAGAATACCTTATCACGTTTTTACTAGAAACAAAACCACTATTGCGTGTCTAATCTGTTACTCAACCATAGACAATTACTTAACGTTCCCGCCATAACGAGTCAGCTGTCAAAATAATTCAAGATGGCGGCGGCCGTGAGATATGCCAGCCGGCTGAACCGGTCTCTCTCAATAGATTGTTCAATGGGCACAATAGATATTTCTTAAACTTACTCGGTGGTTAGATGATTGTTAAACTCGATTTAGATATAATGAAAGCTGTTGACATTCACCACAAACGGTAAATACTGCGCTGATTGATTACATGTAATCAAAGCTGACGTATGTGTCGTGTTGTTTCGTGTCGATTACCAAACTTTTTGTCCGTTCATGTAATTTTTTTTTTAAATTTTACTTATCATTCTCTTTTTACTTGCCAGTCCAAGTTTGTAGGTGTGTATGCAGTTTTTTGATGCACTGTTTCTTAAGTCATGTCACAGCACAAAGTTTGTGTACTTTTCTTTTAAAACTCGGGTGAACACGCTCAAAATTTGAGCCAGCTTTGGACCTTTTTAAAGGTTTATGGTAGGTCTAGTTAGAAGAGCATAATACGGTAATCGATATTGTTTATTGAATCATCATCATCATCATCTCAGCCAAAAGACGTCCACTGCTGGACAAAGGCCTCCCCCAAGGATCTCCACAACGACCGGTTTTGTGCTGCTCGCATCCAGCGGCTTCCCGCGACCTTCACCAGATCGTCGGTCCACCTTGTTGGAGGCTTGCCCACACTGCGCTTTAATTTACCTACTAAAATAGCAAATCGATGGCATATCATATTATGAGGAGCGATTAGAAGTACTGAAACTCACGAAAAGGATTGCAGAGGGCGTGGAGATCTGATTGAGGCATTTAAGATTTTAAACAGACATTATGATCTTCAGAATTGGGACAAATTATTTATCCGAAACGACAACACTCATCTAAGAGGCCACCACTTTAAATTATGTACCAATGTCTCAAATACCATCCCTCACAAATATTTTATGAGCAATCGTGTAGTGAGTGCGTGGAACAAGTTCCCGCAAGAAGTTTAACCAATTTAAACCAATTTAAAAACAGACTCGACAAATATATTAATATCATAATAATATCAATAAAATAAAATAAAAGATAACAATATGATAACTAGTGGTGTATAGCCAAATACAGGCACTTATCAGTTGTTTCAACTGCCTGCCTGAATAATTATGTAATAAAAATAATAATAATGACGAGAACCTCGTGAAAGCTGAGAAGGACAAACTCAGCAAATACCTTGACTCCCGAGGTGACCGCCATGTGGAATGTTGATTCGACGATCGATCATTGTCCCGATAGTCGTTTCAGCGAACGGTCTGATAGCGAAGAGCCTCAACCAACATCTTAAGAGTCTCTCGCTTGATGGTTGGATCAAGGGTAAGATTCAGAAAGCAGTACTGCTTGACACGGCACGTATTTTCAGGAGTTTCATCACTCTGCAGACCTGACCACCGGTATCTTGGGCCCTGCCCCGCTGGCGGTACTCTAGAATTAGGTTTTCATAATGTTTTATTGTTTTTATATTAAAATATTGTAAAAATCTAGTTTTAAGAAAGAAAACAAATAAAGGAGATCATAATAATATATCGCTCGTTATCTTAAGGTCCCGGGTTCGATTCTTAGGTCGCGCAAAGTGTGTTTACGATTTGTCGATGATAGGTTTGATTACCAACACGCATTTGCAAGCGTGGTGATGATTAGGGCAATAATACCCATCAATTGTAGCGATGACTTGATTTTCAATGATGGCGGCTTTCATGTAGTGTGGCCGTATTTAGGCTAATTGTTTTACATTAAGATTTGTTATTTACATGTTAAAACTAATTAGAATCGACAACATAAAGCATTGAATCTTAAAACCGCCAATGTTAAAAGTAATTAAGCGAATGATGTCACAAGACTTGTTTTGGTATCTTTAAGTTGTCTACAAAACTGTTTGAGTGACCAATAAGATTTTTTGTTGTGTGTCCGATCATCAACAGATCAACAAAACAAAATGCGGTCTTTCGTCATACAGGTTCTATTCGAGGTCAACTTTTTGTACGACCAAAACAAGATCATAGAGCAAGGTGTTTATGCCAAGTGCAACTAAACTAGTGCTTACGGAAAAGGATATACGGACTTCTTGCGGGAAACTGAAAAGTCGTTTTTAATGTTTTTTTTTTGTAAAATTTGTGTTTTATCAACGTGGATTTATAACCGCTGGGTGTTCGTGAAGATGCTTAGTGTTGGCCATGGTATTGGCAAATGAAACAAGACAATACGACGTCATTTTTCAAATTCTCTTAGTCCGCGTGAGATCTCGGTAAAGCCCCACATCTTTACTGATTTGGGTCATCACTTATCACTACCTACTATCTGTTGTTAATTAGACAAGGAAAATATTTTTTAAATATTATTATAACTTTTATAAATTTTATAATCTGTAACACTGGCTACCGACCGCGACCGCACGAAGTTTAAATTTTATGTTGCTGTTTTTAACCAGTGCAGCAGATAATAATTATGAGAATTTCTTATTAGTTGTTACTTTCCTTTTTTTAACAATTTGTTGTTATTTGTTACAGGTATGTTATCAGCATGTAATGATGAGGAGTATGGTTCAAGAAAAGGGCTTATTAACTACTATTAAGTTTTTAGAGGTATTGTTTTAAGAATTACCTAATACGTATCGTACCTAATACGCTTGCGCCAAATTAGTTTAAAATGTGAATGAAAATTTACATTCATTTATTATTATTATAATTATCTATAATAATAATAAATGAATGTAAATTTTATGGTTTCTGCTTAAACATACTTTTAAATATATTATAAATATAGTTTTCAGACTTATTATATTTGATACACAAAGAAAATGTCTGTTAAACGTAAGTAACGTTTTACAAAAATTTAAAAAACATTTTGTATAAAATAAAATAAATCTTAAAATTTTATTTAAGGTATTTTTTCCTAAATGCTTTCCTGCTTTTTAAGTGGTGGGAAATGGAAATCACACCCGAACTCGTAGTGCTAACACCGGTGGTTTTACACAGAGTCTGTTCAAAACATAGCTTAAAAGATAAAATTTAAAATAGCATATAATTTATAATAATAAACAAGTTCGTTAGTGTGTCAACCCGTACGATGAAACAAGCCCGTTACGCCGAGCACGCGTCGCGCCTATACTTTCTCCGAGAAATGTCCGCATGTATAATTTCATTTGAAATCTCTAAAAGCTCTAGGGCAAAGAGTTATATAGAGAGTTTTAATTTTTTTTTCACCGTCCTCTCATTAAATTATATAGTTTTTAAGAAGACTTATAATTTTCTTATTAGAGTTATAAGTATATAGAGAGTTTTAATTTTTTTTTCGCCGTATTCTCATTCAATTATGTATATATTTTTTAAGAAGATATATAATTTTTATTCTATTTATACATCATTGTTTACATAGTTTTTTTTTACATTTTTTTTCATAAACTTATACTACTTATTTTTATTTCTAAAATTTGCATATTTAACCATTTTTATTATATTATAACCTATTTTATTTTATTTTATTAGGGACAAAGAACGGTTACTTACAATATAAAAAAAAAACTAAAGGTTACTGGTACTATTTAACATGTGCAATATATAGTAATATAGTAGCCCACAGATTTATCCACATATGGTAACAAATTGGTTTAACTAACACTATACAAAACAAAACTGCATAAATTTAACTTACATTATAACAATTAGCATAATCATTTACAAATAAAGATGATAATATTATTTCTATATATACTTGTATATTATAATTTTATTTTTTTTATTTACCTATGTACACACTCTATAAATACAAATTTGATATTTTTAAATGAATTAATTGTACTTATTATAAACTTTGCATGTCTACATGGCAGAATATGTGAAACTATATAAATATGACCAACTTCTTGTAATACCAACCATATTCTTAGCAAATAAAATATTCTATTCTATTCTATTCTCTAAACTTATTATAGGAGTGAACAAAATTAAATATAACTACATTTCCAAAGGTGTCATTATTATACATTTCTACAATACGGCATAACGGTTAGCGTTTGTCTACTTGTGCGTCATCTGCCTGTAAAAAATTATCACGTTAGCGCGTCTGCCTTATATTGGTTTCTTACCTATGAAATTGACGTTTTTATCTCACTTATAGGTGTATTACTTCTAAAAGTCAATACCGGTTGTTAATATTATTATACAGCTTTAATTAGGACTATGTTATTTAGGCTTCAGTTATAACAATGATTATTCATTTTGTGTCTTTATCACCAAATTTTTTTTTTAAATTGGCTTCTTTATTTGTTCGCAGAACTGACCCTTTGTTTGAAGGGACTTGATTTCTTTTTAATGTCTGCTATTTTAGCAGACATTAAGAAGAATGTCCGTTTTATTTAAACAAACACACTACTCTACATTTTTTATAGTGTTAACATAAATAGGTGCTAAGGAAATTAAAAAAAAATGTTAGTATGAAAAATATAATTTTATAAAAAATCTTCATACAAAACGTCAATTTCATAAGTAAAGACCTAATATTAATGGAATTTGGTACGGTATATAACACAATTCATTTGTCAACTGGACACAATCAAGCCTATTATGAACTATGTTGTAACTCTAGCAAATCTTTTCTATATTTTTCTTACTTTTAATCAAAGCACTGTCTGTCTTTTTTTTTAATGACGACTAGCTGACCCGGCGGACTTCGTACCGCTTTGACAGTTTCCATCATTGAGTTAAATATATATCAATAGTTTCCATGACAACAAAACAAACAAATAATTTTGTATTGAAAAATTTAATTGTCATTTTTAGTATTATATATATGTATATTAATATAGTCTATGTTACTCAGTGCTAATGTAGCATACTAATGGTGAAAGAATTTTTTAAATCGGTCCAGTAGTTTTTAAGTAATAAGTATAGATGACGAGACCCTCCATTTTATGTTCCAAGTCATATTTTAGTTGAGCGTTTGTAGGGCAATCTAATATCAAATCTAGAGAGTTTAAACACGTACACGTCAGGCGGCAAAGCAGTTGGCCTTCCCTCACCCGATGATGAATGCCGATAAGGCCGAAGGATGCGTATACTGCAACTGAAATGCTCAACTACCTCAGTAGTTCCTCAGAACTCTTATTTTTTACTGCTCGGGCGAAAACAAAACAGGTAGAGATGATCCAATAACCCTTCCCTCGCCCGATCCTCTAAATGCCACTACATTACAGAATACACTAAACATGCACACTAGTTTAAGTCCAGATACCGTACTCGTAGGGTACGACGAGTCGATTACGCCCAGGTACACATAGAAATATATGTACCTGGGCGCTTCTCTACACCCCCATGACCCGATCAACCCGAGCCGACGTCTCCGAGCCCTTAGAGGCGCCCTCGGGTTGTTCCGCTCCCTGATCCGATCCGAATCCCTTGGAGAATCTAGCAGGGCACGTAGACACGCACCAGTGCGTGATGCCGTTTCACACGGCTTGAGGAACTCTTTTAAGTTTCTTGCCGCCTCCAAAAATGCCCGGTGATGTTGAAAATGCCGTCTGTGACAACCAGCAAATTCTCTCAAAAAAAAGCATTAACCTAGTAAATACACAGTACAGTTGGCGAATAAAAGAAATAAACATTATAGTGTATAAGAAAGTGTATACGTGTGTGTGTAGGTAGGATAAATGTAAGTCGCAGCGGTTAATGCGCCCGGTCTGCGAGTGCTGAGGTTAAGCAACTTTTAAAGGCCGGTCATCGGATGGGTGACCAAAAATTTATCATCTCGAGCTTCTCCGTTGGTCCTGGCTGCATTAGCAGTCGTTAACAACCACCAATCCGCACTGGGCCCGCGTGGTGGTTTATGGCCCGTTCTCGCTATCCATCCATAGGGAAGGCTGGTGCCCCAGCAGTGGGGACATAAAATGAGATGATGATGATGATGAAATTTAGGTAGGTACATAGGTTGAGTTAGAATAAGAAAATACTGTTAGAACTAAAAAGCCCCCTTACTATAATTAAGATGAAATCCGCCTACCGTGTCGCAAAACGCTAGCACAATAATGCTATTAAAATTGTTACTTAAATAATATGATTTTGGTAGCTGCCAGGCGCGCTTATATCCTACGGTTCTGACTGAGTCTGGATAAGGCCAAAGTCGGGGTATGCCAAAGGCACATAACACGAGTTACAAACTTAACTGAACTTAACTTAAATGTTTGAACGATTTAAATAAATTTTATAAAAAAAAATTAAAAGTACTTTACTTTTAAGTTTATTTGAATAAAAAAAATTGACTTTGACTTTGACTTTCAAACCGAGTAGGGTAGTGGCACAGTGTTATCCTACCAACCAATCTAATATAATTTGTTACCTCCGTCTAGTTATTTTTTAATTTTTCAATTTTTTATACACAAGACAAATTACAATTGTTACAAAGTTACACAATAAAATAGTGGTTGTAATCTAGGTCGTAATTCAAAAATATGTGTACACATAAAAACTAAAAACAAAACGAGCTGGACGTTAACATAATTTAAAGTTAATTATAGAATAAGTTATTAAACTCGGGACCTCTGAGACTGGTGGTTAAAGACTAGGCACAGAGATTTGAAACTGTAAGCTATAGCTTTTTAACTCATCATTTTTAAAGAGCATCACAAACATAGAAGTTAAATGTCATTCTCACTCCAAACCTTTGTGTAATAATGGACAAACGAGCGATTGTTGGCTTGTTCCGATTCGCAATACAATCGGTGCTTCGCGTTCGTTAACTTTTATAATTTGTGTTTTTACATTTGGTCTTAAGACCGCAAAAAGGTGGCATAAGTAGACTTTAGATAGAATTTTGCCATACAAAACCTTTTTTGTTTTGAAGAGTTTGTTGTTGACTCCAGGCGGCCTTTACTTGCGGACGGACTTGTTTGAGGTCGGTGAGAAATTTAAAGTGTTTCGTTTAAAAATAATCACAGATTTCTCAGTCCCCGCAAGAATCGGAGCATTGAAAATGAATACAACAATTTACGAAGAAAAAAAAACATTTTATTTTAAATAACACAATTCCAACTTGAATGCACTTCTCGCCTGCATCCGCATCTTATAACACCATTACCATGACGATCGGTCAATAATCAAAGAAGCTACACCCGTTTTTCTACAATACCAAATCTAAAGGGACCACCTACAGGTCACAATTTGTAACCGATTTTCAAAATTTTTTCGCCATTTTATAGCTAAACTAATACCCTAGGACCCTTTTTTCATTTTTTCTTAAGTAGGTTTTTTTTTTAATATTTACAATTTAGTATACAAACACCCCCCAAAAAAACCCGTTTTTTTTTTACATTTTCAAAACTCCAAAAAAAAGTTTCCAGCCGATTTTCGAAATTCAAATGCTCACACGTGTCTCGATAAATTCCTCAACTCTTGGTATTATTTTCATCTCGATTCTCCCAAAATCCTCGGAGCTATGGCCAAAAATATTTGCATCTGCAAATCGCCTGAGACGTATTTTTGGCTTATCAGATGATAACCATTTTCAATGGTAAAAATTGACTTTGACTTAATGGATGTGTACTAGATTCTCCGAGGGATATAAAATCTCATTGTTGTTAACATGATCGAACGGCGAATGCAACTCGCACTTGTCAAAAATTGACAAACGATCGCAAATTGTCAAAAGAGCAGAATGTCAAAAACGCACATGGTCAAAAGCGCAGAATGTTAAAAGCGCACATTGTCAAAAATCAACTTAAACGGGTTTATTGCTTTGTTATATATATAAATTAAGTCAAATAATAAATATTATTTGACTTAAATATATATCAATGGTTTCCATGACAATAAAACATACAAATCATTTTGTATTGGAAAATTAAACTGTCATTTTTAGTATATTATTTAATATTATTCTTTTAATATAGCCTATGTTACTCAACGCTAATGTAGCATTCTAATGGTGAAAGAATTTTTTAAATCGGTCCAGTAGTTTGTGAGTTTATTCGTTGCAAACATACATACATACAAAAATACAAAGGTTTCCTCTTTATAATATTAGTATAGATATTGCATCCTTCAAGTCAAGAAACAGATCCCAACGATAAGCCTAGCCTCTGCCTTCAAAACGTAAACTAGTTTGGACTAGAACAGGTTTAGGTTCCCAACAAACTGCATCACCTTTGACACGGGCCCGTACATTGTACTTTCACCTTATTGTTATCTAAGACACGTCTAAGACAAACATTTCATTGTTTAGCCTTTCGCACAGTTTATCTCAACTTACATATTATTAACTAACATATTCCCCTGTGTGGTGCCGGGGATAAAGAATTGCACCACCCCATCTCTTCCCGTGGTTGTCGTAAAAGCCGACTAAGGGACCATTCCAGAGGATGGGCAGCAGCGTCTCTCTGAGGTTAACTCTCAATCAACTTACTGCGATCGCCAACCCGCCTGCCAAGCGTGGTGATTATGGCAAATCCCCTCATGTATCCTTGGGGGAGGCCTTTGTCCAGCAGTGGACGTCTTTTGGCTGAGATGATGAACATATTATAAACGCGATAATGTGTTAGGTAGGACAAACCAGAGCAAAGGATTAACGACCATAAAATGATAGTTTAAGAGCAAGAAACCAAACATGGCCAATAAAATAGCTGCATACCCAAATCTTATTATCTCGAGCTCCTATATGCTTTGGAAGGCACGTTCAGCCGTTGGTCCCGGCTGCATTGCACTCGCACTGGGAAATCAGGGTCAAATATATCAACTTACTGCGAAGATGAGCGTGTAGAAACAACTCTCAGTTACTATTAAGCTTTCACTTCGACATAGCTACCTCTGTAGTCTAGTAGTTAGACCAAGGCTGGCCAATAGATTTTCCAGGTGGGCAAAATTTTATGGACTGCGGCAGCGCCCGGGCCAAATATCAATTCATAATATTATACACAAAAAGTATATTATACAAATACTTACCATATTATGCCTATGCTAGCTGGCCAACCGAAGTGCTGGCGGGCAAATACAAACCTTGGCGGGCCACTTCATGGCCTACGGGCCTGGGTTTGGCCAGCCTTGAGTTAGACCATCGGTCTTAGACCCATAGGGTACCGGGTTCCAAGCGAGGCGAGGGCTACATATCAACATACTTGGTTTTTAGTAGGGCTTGTTATAAGTCCGCCTGGCTAGCTACCACCAACTTATCTAAATATGTCGCTATAACATCAATGTTTGTAGTATTGTTTCGTTTCGGTAGCTTAAGATAAGATATAATATATATAGCCAGTGTCTTAGATTTCCGGGTGAACAGCGCTTCTACCTTCGACCTGATGATGACTTAATATCAGGTGAGATGAAGGCACTGTGCTTTCCCGTAATATATAAAAAACGTGAGATGAACGCCAACTGCTTCTACCCTCTTTCGGTTCGCTGCTGGAGTGTCTCCCCGGGCGCAGTGGTATGCGTAATACATATTTCTCCTGGATAATAAAAGGATAAGCGCTTCTCCATTGAGGAATAAATATAATTAAAATTAAGATGTTTCTGTTATGAATGACAGCTGTTGAAGGTTCTCGGCGCTTACACCCACTCGTGGGCATTGACCTGGCGAAATGTCAACCCACTGTACATTTAGATTAAGGAGAAGCTAACATTCTAAATAGTTTTTAAATAATTATGTCTTTTATCTACAACGTATGCCTCTGGTGACATGAAGAGTGCCACAAAATTAATAGAACCAAGCAAGGCAAGTTTATTTCCGCTTTTTTTCGAGAGAGCGTTTGCTGATTGCCCCTGGGCGATTTTCAGTTGACGGGGCTTTTTTGGGGGCGACGAGAAACTTAAAGGGTTCCTCAAGCCGTATGGAACGAAGCACTATTTCTAATTCTAATAAATTCTAGTACAGTTGGAAGAAAACGCATTCGAAATCAAAGGAGATTTCGCGTCTGAGAGAGGTTATTTATGAGTCCGTTGCTCAAGCGTGTTTGTAAGAAGCTTACTCTAAGCTTTGTAAGGAGACTCTGCAGTCTCCTTATTTTGGGTTGATCTGTATTCATCCCACGAGAACTTATCCCATAAACCACCACGCGGGCCCAGTGCGGTGCGGTGGTTGTTAACGACTGCGACATTCAGCCAAGACAACCGGCTTTACGTGTCATCCAATGCACGTGCCTTCCGAAGAAAGGAGGTGGTTTCTGGAAATAAAACAATAAACAGTCTACAAAATAGCTCGCAATTTTAAAAGCGACTTTATAATGAATATTGAATAGAGCCTTAACGTTTGCCGACACAAAAATGCGGCGGTGTCATTTTGTGTGCAAATTAGTTCGTAATTTGCAAACATAAGTCGTATGCGTTTGTGTTGCAATGGGCCATTGTGATTTCTTCATAAATAATTATGCAAACTCTTTGGTTACAAAAATATTAACTTGTCTCTCTCATCATCATTTCGTCATAAATTTAACTAAATTATAGACGCATTGGTTATCAAAAGTGTTCCTTTGCTTCTCATCATCATCGGTTGATGAACATATTATTATTTCATTGGGCTAAATACGTCCCACCCAATGCTGGTTTCGACCTTCCCACAATAAAGAAAACAATAACGTATGGAAAGAACAGAAAACATAATATCATTATGGGCTGATCGGAAAACATACGTTTACATAACAAACAATAATTTAGGTATCATACAATACATGCATAATATGCATACATGCCTACCTACATAGCAATGATGTAAAAGGATGTTTTATATCGGATAAGTTTTTCGGATATGTCTTTCTTTATTTACAGGAGTTCTTTGATTTGTTTATATTATATTTTAAAACCTTTATTATTATTAATAATATTTCCATACTCTATATCTTCTATACACAGATGGAGGGCCCAATTCGGGATGTTAAACTTAATTAACCACTGCAATTTAGACATTTATAATTTGCTTGTCCATCCGGTAACTCGACATTGCGTGAGCTGCTTAACTTTTAAGATCACAATCCGCGCGCAAACGAGCTCCACAGAAATAGCTTAGATAAAAATACCTTGTATCACTATCAAGCAGGTTTTAATAGCACCTGCATCAAATGATAACAAGAATAATTACATAATAGCTTCCAGTTTTTCTCATGCACACACATGAGAAAAAATGTATAAGTAATGAGATCAGTACTTAAATGTAACCGTCTTTGATCTTATAATGATTGACGATGACAGCATCGGTAAGTTGGAACCGAACGTTCTTTTTAATTATTATTATTTTCGTTATGTTTTCGAACAAAGCAGTATTCAAAAAACATTAAATAAACAAAGAATAAGGTCCGAATAGTTATTCCATGTTTTGTCTTTTTCACTTTAATTTGAAATGACGTTTACATGACAGGAACAAAACACGGAATAACTATTTGAACCTTATTCTTAGTCGTGGGCACAAACTTCTAGAAAAAATTCAACGAGTCTTCTGGGACCTCGGTAGCTCAGCGGTCAGTGCAATGGAACGGTTATCCAAAGGTCGTGGGGTCGTTTCCCACTTCCGTTCCTTCCCGTTTCTTGTAACATAAAGTAAAATAAAAATATATTTTTTATGAAAATTGTAACATTAAGTAAAATAAACAATATATTTTTTAAGTATAAATATTTTCTAATTTCGAATTCCGTTTATATAATGTTGATATTATTATGATAATTAGGAGTTCTCTTCTTAATTGACGTGTTGAAAAGTTGGGCTAAGTATTTGAGTTCTTTTCGTTAACATAAGAGCTTGATATAAGCCAGCGTTGTTTTAGCAATACTCTTAAGACATCCGAAATAAATATATATTTACAAATAAAAAGATTGCATGCGACGTGGTAACCCTATTTGGGACTATGCGTGTACCAATAAATATGTCTTCTATACTTCTTTACTAATATTATAAAGAGGGAAACCTTTGTATTTTTGTATGTATGTATGTATGTTTACAACGAATAAACTCAAAAACTACTGGACTGATTTAAAAAATTCTTTCACCATTAGAATGCTACGTAATATTACTTATATTATATTTATTTTTTATTTTATTTTTTAAAAAATAAATAAAATGTCCACCCGTGCGAAGCAGGGACGGGCCGCTAGTTAAGATATAAATTTCTTCTCCAATAACGTAAGTCTGCACGTGAACTGAGGAGCTCGATGGCGCAGTGGTTAATGCGCCCGGTCTGCGAGTGCTGAGGTTAAGCAACTTTCGCAAAGGCCGGGCATCGGATGGGTGACCAAAATTTATCATCTCGAGCTCCTCCGTGCTTCGGAAGGCACGTTAAGCCGTTGGTCCCGGCTGCATTAGCAGTCGTTAACATCCACCAATCCGCATTGGGCCCGCGTGATGGTTTATGGCCCGGTCTCCCTATCCATCCATAGGGAAGGTTCATGCCCCAGCAGTGGGGACATAAATGAGCTGATGATGATGATGATGCATATCAACTTATTCCGAAATTGTCTTCAATAAATGTTCAACCATAAGCCATATACATTAAGTTCAAAATCTATTGAGGAAGTTTGACAGTTAGTGGTAATCTGATGCGCAGACGTGTGTAGGTACATCAATAAAGAAACTGCCATTCTGCGACTATTAGCACCTCCGGTAAAAACTTCATGAAAGTCTGACCTAGATGGCGCTGCGATCTCATAACGAAAGCAAAAGTTTACGCTGCGCTAGGGTTGCCAGGCGTACGGTTTTGGCCGGACGTGACCGCAAAAAGTTAAACATTTAAACAAACAAATAAAGGTTTCAAGAATTATAGTAAACAAACAAATAAAGGCTTTTTATTTGGGTTCCGTAGCCAAATGGCAAAAAACGGAACCCTTATGGATTCGTCATGTCTGTCTGTCTGTCTGTCCGTCCGTATGTCACAGCCACTTTTTTCCGAAACTAAAAGAACTATACTGTTGAAACTTGGTAAGCAGATGTATTCTGTGAACCGCATTAAGATTTTCACACAAAAATAGAAAAAAAACAATAAATTTTGGGGGTTCCTCCTACTTAGAACTGAAACTCAAAAATTTTTTTTCATCAGACCCATTTGTGGGGTATCTATGGATAGGTCTTCAAAAATGATATTGAGGTTTCTAATATCATTTTTTCTAAACTGAATAGTTTATGCGAGAGACACTTCCAAAGTGGTAAAATGTGTCCCCCCCCTGTAACTTCTAAAATAAGAGAATGATAAAACTAAAAAAATATATGATGTACATTACCATGCAAACTTCCACCGAAAATTGGTTTGAACGAGATCTTGTTAGTAGTTTTTTTTAATGCGTCATAAAGTACGGAACCCTTCGTGCGCGAGTCCGACTCGCACATGGCCGGTTTTTATAAGGGTAATTGCACGTAGCCCCATCAGAGAGAGCGAAGCAATGCGATTTTTTATAGCAGTAGTAATAAGTACCTTCAGCATGATATACATGTTTGGCTTTTAGAACAAAATTTCCGGCTGTTAAAGCTAAATGACCGGCTTAATATTGCACATTTAACATATAGCAAGTCCGACTTTTATTTGTAGAGCAACCCTAACTATAATGGTAGTGTGAACATTATCGAGTTGTTTTTTCTTAATATCGCCTGTCGTCATTCGAAAGCTTAATGAGCCAAATAGCGAGCAATTTCTAGAGTATTATGATGCTGTATACACCAATATAACTTAAGCTTACTTAATTTTAGTACAACTAGTGTTGTTTTGATACTTCAATGATAATTCCATTATCTAAATAATCTTTTGGTGTCCGTTCATAATTATATTATTGTTATGGCATTATGATTCCGCTTCAGCTCGTGTTAGGATTCCGCTTAAGAAGCGAAGTCCAGATGCGAAGACAACTAGTGAAGCATGATATGCCATTCTCACCTTGACGACCTACCTGCAACGCGAGTTACTTCTTCACGTTTAGTTTGTGGTACTATCCAAAGCTAATGCAAACAGTAACGTGCTTTCCGAAACACGGAGAAGCTCGAGATAAATTTATTCGCTTACCCGACATTGGATTTGTTGCTTTACTTTGATGATCGCAATCCGAACGCGCTAGTCTAACAAGCTCTCCTTCCATCGAAATACTAGATTACTATTAAAGTAAACAACCTATAATTGTTCCACTTTTGGACAAAGGTCACTACAATTAATTGATGGGTACACACCGTGCTTGTCATATGAGGGTTGGTGATCACAAACCTGCCCCCCAACCGCCTAACACTCTCGCATTCGATCGCTTTGAAAGCGAGGCCCTCGCCTCGCTTTCTAATATAATATCGAAATATAATATCGAAAGCTATAGCCTATAGCTTTTGATATTGCTTTCATATTGCTTTCGAAATGACAAGATGACGCCTCCTCTGAAGCTCCGAATCCGTTGATTATTATTATTAATTATAAATATACATAATTGAGCATTAGCAGTCGATAACAACCACAAATAGCGCGGTCACCCTATTCATCCATATGGAAGGCTCATGCCCCAGCAGTGGGAACACAAAATTAACTAGTGATGATGATGATGATGATGATGATGATGATGATGATGATGATGATGATGATGATGATGATGATGATGATGATGATGATGTCATGAGGCAGCCAGCGGCTAAGCTCCGGATATCTGGCCAAATGCTTAGCCACTCGGCCACCGAGATTACTAGTAATCGATTGTTTTTACTAGATAGCATCACACTTTGTAGTGAGTGAGTGACTAGTGAGCCAAAACGTACAACCGGTAATAAAAACGAAACCGCCCATCCATTGTCCAATTAACCACGATTACTCTAAAACCCGCAATGGACAAGAAAATCGCTAAGTAATTAGTTACATCCGAGCTTGGGGTGGCCACGACAGTGGTATTAAAAAGACTTTCATAACTTTTTCACGTAGACTTTTCTGGATGTTTGCTGCAAACGTATTATTGCTTGAGTTCGCAAACCAAGTCATTGATTAGATGACCAAATTAAAACTTTAATTCTGCCCTATGTGGCATGGATAGCATACTGATTTTACTTTATTCATAAGAGCTAACATTTGTAGCCTAAACTGAATAAATAGAATATTCCATTTTTGTTCATGATTGAACGTAGTATTAATGACGATAAAAAATAACTATAACAGTATGAAAATCTTTCATAATAAGCTACTAAATATTAGAAATTCCCCCTAATCGTTTGTGTTGTATACGACGAGAAACAATTTCTTTTCTTGATCAATCGATGGATTTTCCCAGTATCATTATCACATAGCTACGACAACCGCGCGTGTTGTCTGCTGACCTTGTTTCTGTGATCGCACGCATTCATGCCAACAACGTAACGTTTTCACCGGGGAAACCTATCACTTAGATTGTATTATGCATCCGAGATAACAAACATTGACGAGAGACTTTTGCATTATCGTGAAGTTATAGTCGCAACGTTTATTTTTAACGTAAAACAAATCAAAGTTTCTAAATAATAGTAAGTTAAATTTAGTTTAAAGTAAACAACTGAATCTACCCCCATTTTGATTTTGGAAGAGACTTCCGAGAACAGCTGGGAAGAAGAGGCTTATTAAGAGATAACTAAAATTATAATATGTTTTAATCAGTAAGTAAATATCTAAAAGTGACAGCTTATATAGACTGTATACAATCGACCGGCAAGATATTGCTTCTTAATTGTATGTGAGCTGATTAACCGGCATACTGCTTGCCTCATGGAAAGCAGCCACCGATAGCCCATCGACGCTTACAATTGCAACACCAAGGGTTTAGGGCCCTAACACCCCTACTGCTGACTTCGAAGCTTCAGTTCAGTAACTTCAATGTCCTCTAATTTCATTGACTTTAACATTATTTAATCGCGTTATTGAGTGGTTGCTATTCAGTCGGGTTCTGTGCAAAATTCTACCACTAAGTTATACAGGAAGATTGAGAGAATAGAATTTTCCACAGAGATTACCGCATGTCTTTTCGCAATGTCCAGCTAACCAATGGGTAACCAAGTTAAGATAATATGTAAAGCTTCACCGTGCTTCGGAATCGGAAGGCACGTTGAGCCTTTGGTCGCGGTTATTGTCATAAGAATAATCTTTAGTTAAGATTCAGCATTGGGCCATATATTTCAGCCTGTATTTACATTTGACTTCATACAATAAAGTACTTACTTTCTTAAAAATAAATATATGGTCCTCAATTTTGCATCATAATTTGGTAAAAAAACTAATTATAATAAAATAATAATCATCAAAACAATTAATATATCGTCTACTTATCATTTAGTTAGGACTTAGGTGATCTTGGAAAAAGGATCTTTTTATCGTGAGACTGTCCCACAGTATCGCTACCGCACGCACACACTAGTCTTCTGACCTTGTTTCTGTGATCGCACGCATTCGTTAATTGCAAGTCGCCGCACTAACGTAATGATTTCGCCGGTGAAACCTATCACTTAGACGGAATAAAGCAGCGAGATGCCGAGCCGTTGTTGATAGGATATACGGAGTTGCGTGTTGTTGTTGTATTATCGCAATTTCATATCCTATTGTGAATTTTACCTTTCGCAATCCAGACCAATATTGATGATTACCATTAGGGTTGCCAGCCGTACTCTAAAATAGAGTATTGCCCTCTTTTTCATGTAGGCGTACTTTATAATCTACGACACCAATAAAGTACGCTAAAATACTCTATTTACGTAAAAGCGATTGTTACTGGCTCGTTACCGGTTATGAGTACTTATGAGACTAAATAAACTGGTACAAAATATTTGTTAAATGTCGCAAAGAGCAACAAAAAATACGATTTTAAGGACAAATAAATAAATACTCTTTTTTACACTTTATTTTTGTTCTAACAAAATGAAAAAATACTTTATTTGTCCTGAAAAAAGGTGGCAATCCTAATTACCAGTGACCAGAAGGGGTAGACCAAATTAATCTTAAGCTCCACAAGGGGACATAACAGGAGCTGTTAATACCACCGAATTTGTTACCAGTATTTATTATGTTATTTTTTTACGTCTGGCATTGTCGTATTGAAATATCTAAACACTTTCAATCCTAGAATAAGAAACTCTTGCATCAAATTCGGTGGTATTTGTGTTCCATCGTGAAGTTTTAGTCAATATTGTCTACCTATTTCGCTCACTAATACGTTACCGTTACCATTCGTTACGTAACGTTAGAAATTGTATGGCATTGCAACAGGGTCATCCCATTTACTTTTTTTAAACCAGTTACAATGATGTATTGCGCATACAACTCTCATCCTCTTTCCTCGTCCAGACAAGAAAAGCTCGACGAGGATAGGGGAAGTCTGGCCATTAAAAATCTTGTACCTTCCCTTCTCTGCCACGTCGATAGCTCGGTCGAGACCACGAAAGGCAAGCACAAAGACAAAGTACCTACCTAGGCGATTAAAAGTTATGGCATTCAAATCACAGACAACCAGAATTTTTGTAGCATTGTTGTGTTTCGGCAGCTTGAGATAAGATAGCCAGTGCTTCAGTAGTTGAGGATCCCGGGTGTAGTGCGCTACCATCATCACAACATCAGATTCATATTTTAAAAAACGAAAAAAAAATCTTAGGTTGTCTGGATGAGGTAGCCTTCTCTGGTAACAACTGATGCACTTTAGGCTGTTCCTAAGAGCCGAATACCTAAGAGTATTTGAATTCGGTTGGTTCTCCTCTTTACGTCACCGTCACTCGCGTGTCGGCAACTCGTAAAAATCTTTGAGTTTCATTCGCGGCAATTAAATGCTTTCTCTTAAAAATTGAGAGCTATTTGTCTTGGTTCGTAAATTAGTCACTTTCTGTTTCCAGCCACAGCCAGGGTGCCTAGTGCGCATTTATAAGCCATTCGATTACTTGAACGAAAACGAGCATTGGTGTGACATTGAAGCAGCGCCTCCTGGCGACAAACGAGGAGAGAAAACTGCGCCAGAAACGTATCTCGAAAGCTTTTAAATAACGATTCTATAATGGCCACACCCGACATTTAGGAAGAACAGTCGCATATATATATTATATATATATTACTACTATATATTATATTTTACTGTACTTTTAAATGCCGTGCACATTCACATAAATCTCCACGGAAGATCAGCGTTGTAGTTTTTGTCAACTGCAAGTTTTGGTTTTAGTTCATACTTACTTTTACTCACTTACTTACCGTTTACTTTTTTCATTATTATTTTTTGTTTTGTTTTACATAAGTTTATACTGTGTTCGAATAAATATATTTCATTTAAATTCTTTTATTTTATTAACGTAAAGCCGTTGTTCCCGGCTGCATTAGCAGTCGTTAACAATCACTAATCCGCATTGGGCCCGCGTGGTGGTTTATGGCCAGTTCTCCCTATCCATCCATAGGGAAGGCTCTTGCCCCAGCAGTGGGGACATTAAATGAGCTGATGATGATGATGAGTCTTTTATTAATTTCGTTCAGAACGCCTCGAAGAATCTAGCGGGGACGAGGACTCGCTTACGTGATAGAAACCCTTGATGTTCGATCACTACAGCTTGATACATTTAGTTTCTAGCCGCGTCTGGGGAGGCCCGTTCAGGTACCACTGTACTTCCTTGACCACCGTCAGCGATTTTGCCCGCCATTCACCCAGAGAAAGCACGCCCTAAGAATTCTGGGCGTGATTCAAACGTCTGAGCCACTTTACGGTCAAGGATTCCCCACCCATACCTCACCTACTGAAGAGTAAAGGCGAGCAAACCGCCTCCTCCTTCCCCCGATCCGTCAACGTTGGATTGGTTCTGCGAGGACACCATCCTCGCGGACCCGCGTTTCATCTGTCGCCCTATTAGCGACGGGGGACAGATGAAACTTTGTCTACCCATCTGTCACATTGTTGGACAAAACGTGATGACAGATGAGAATTTTCCTATAGAACATAATCTAGTCACAAATTATTAGCTTTTTAGCGCTCCTCCGTCACCACGACCGACTTTTTGTAGGAGTGATCGACCAATCGGACCGATTTCTTGCCGAAGTTTTATCACCTATTTTGTGGCCGACTGTTTGTAGGACGTGTTTGATGCAAAATAGAATTCCCATACGTTTTATTTACACGGACTAAAAAAACGGTCACCGATCGGAGGTGCGCGGGCGCGCTTAATGAGTATACCTATTGTTTTTTAATGAGAACCTTTTTTCTTGTTCACAGGCAAACACCTAGTGTTCTCAACAGACCCGGAGTCTGTTAAGGACGAGTTCGCGTTCGACAACCCCGGGTTCAGGCAGGACGAGCGCACCTGGAGGAACGAGGCGCCCACCCTTCCGTTGGGGGGGAAGCCGCATGCGCTGCACGCGCAATTCACACAACCGGAGCGGACGAAAGACGATGAGCATTTACAGGTTCGTAATCTAAATATTATAAAGTAATTACAGTGTGATATTTGAATCTGAACCTAAATCTTAATAATAATAACCCCGCATCATATACAGACATCACACCACGCCCTTCTTGGTTTGTACCCTTATTTACAGAGAAAACCGGCTTGTAGCTGAGAATAAAAATAATAGACAAGCTCAGTAAGTACCTTGACTTGGCTCACGAGGTTACCGCCATGTGGGATGTGGATTCGACCATTATTGTACCGATAGTCGTTTCGGCAAACGGTCTTTTAGCCAAGAGCCTTGATCAACACCTAGAGAGGCTCTTGCTGAAAGGTTGGGTAAAGGGTCAGATGCAAAAGGCAGTACCTTGACACGGCACGTATTGCCAGGAGGTTCCTCACTCTGCAGCCCTAATCACCGATAGCTTGGGTCTATCCCCGCTGCCGGTGGCAACCTAGGTTAAGTTTTTTATAATATTTTATATTGTAAATATGTTTTTATATAAAATATTGTAAAAAAAATTCTTAAGGCATATGTTTAATAAAGAGAATAATAATAATAATTATTAGTTTAGCCATAACTGTAACAATCATCAAAAAATAAACATGTAAGCACACATACACACATTTATATTTAAAAAAAACTTTTTCACGGTTAGTAAATAATCTGTGGATTAGTAGGTACGTACTTATGTACTTTTTGGCGACTATGTTCTAAATTAACCTAATTTTTGTTAAATTGGGATACATCCATTTCTTTCTGTTTTCGTCATTCAATTAAACCAGTTGTGTTTGTAGAAATGTAATTTATTAACATTATATGATTATGCTCAACGTTGTAGGTCTTATAATTAAAAGTAACACCTCAGAAATGAGAAAAATATTACTAAGTATTAAAATTAATATAAATAAATAAAATCTCTATTTCGTCAGTGAAGTTCTAACAGTGCGTAAGTCATTTTTGGCGCTTTTAAGATTTTGTCGTGATTCGATAAAGAACAAACGCGCGCTACGTTTCAACTAATCAGAAATCGTCCTTAATTTCTTCAAAGGGTTTACTGTAAGTACCTCTTCCAAAAATATATACTTCTAATGTTTGTTACTACACTTTAATACAGTTATTTCGCTCTCCTGTAAAGTAGCCATTTTTTTACTTACGCACTGTTAGAACTTCACTGACGATTTGTCATCGTAACAAGGGGTGACAAGAAATAACAAAAGTAAACGATAAAAGGTACATGAATCAGAATATAACCTTCTCGTATGTAGCTAAACGGTATCTTATCTATCTACCCTAACCACAAAATAAGGAGACTGCAGAATATAAGCTTCTTACAAACGCACTCGAACAACGCTCGCATAGACCACCTCCACGTCACGGAATCCAGTAACTGGTAGGCTACTCTTGAACGCAAACTCAATCTCAATACAGTTCCAATGAGATTAATATGTATCGATATTGGGATAAGTTTCGCAATTTCGGAACGACCCATCTCGATAATAATTTGTTCACTCAATTTCCATGCAATTTAATTCCAATGTGGCGCTATTATCGCTTTTAAGAGTGCCATTTGACAATTTTTTTTTGTGATTGGAAATTGATTAATACAATCGTGTTTCAAGAGTAACCCTACAGTTAGGAACAGTCCGAGCGCAGCTGTTGCTTAATGGTCTCTAAGGTATGCATGCATAAAGCTTGCCTTCTGCAGTCAGTCTTATTTTGTGCCCTAACCTTCTAGTTACACAACATGTAGGAACCATAAAAAACGTACACCCTGAATAAAAGCTTTGTTAAGAATCGGCTACTGAATCGATTTCACCCATTTTTAGAACGGTTGACATTTTGCAGGAAGGTCATGAGGTAGTTCTAAACGATATCCTAGTACATAAGTACTAATACTAGTACTTATTGTGGATATAGGCAATGGGGAGAAGCTTTGATGACGCAGTGATAAACCCTGTCTGCGGTCTGCGCTTTTTGAAGTTAAGCAAACGCAAAGATCAGTCATCGAATGGATGACCAAAAGTTTATCATCTCGAGTTCATGCTTCGGAAGGCACGTAAAACAGCTGGTTTTGGCTGCATTAGCAGTCGTTAATAACCACCAATCAAAACTGGGCCCGCGTGGCGGTTAATGGCCCTTCTCTCTGTGATGTTTCCATCCATTGGGTAGGCTTTTGCCCCAGCAGTGGGGAGATAAAACGAGCTTTACCACCAACCAACGTGACATGCTTGCTGTAAAATACGGTCACCTGTACAAATAGTTACACAAAAAGCTGTTTATCCATTCATTCTTACTTTGAATTTAATGTTATATACGTGCATACGTTGCACCCATAATTATACACTTCTCATCAGAAAAATCGAAACACTTCCCCGTTTTTATGGTTTCTGTCCTAATTTTAAACAAAAGAGTTTTCATTCCATGAAAAAAATCACATGATTGTATAGCTGGCAGTTTGTCCATTACATGACAAGCGAAAATTCTAATCGATGAAGAATCGTATGGAAGCAGTAATAAGAGTGTGTTGTTTTATCAATTTCTTGTATACTCCATACAGGGTTAATTTTTTTTTAAATATAAGAAGGAGGCAGACGAGCAGGCGTGTCACCTGATGGAGAGTAATCACCGCCGCCCATGGACACCCACAAAACCAGAGGAATCGCAGACGCGTAGCCGGCCTTTGACTTGTTGAACAAAATACGAAACCTATGAAAATTTAATTTGAATTTAGAACATTAACATTAGGATTTGAAAACCTTATATTATATACTATTAAACGACATTTGACATATATCCCTAAATATACACATTTTGCTGATAATCCTTACAAAACATAAACTTGCAAGGTGTTTCGATTTTTCTGATGGGAAGTGTATATTTTAGACTGGCGTATGTGACCAAGTACTTGTTTGTCAAATTGAAGAGATTCAAGTTTAATTACTTTGTTAGTCTAACTCTTATCAAATAATGATTCTTAGAAATTGACAACTCCTCAATTAAGGTACCATAAAAAAATTTTATCGGAGTTGATTACACCTCTCTAAAGGTTAAAGAACAAATTTTAATTACTTTATTTGTCGAAAGACAAAAGGACAATAAATCTTTAATATCAATAGATAAGAAACCAGAGTTGTTTACACCTTACAATACAAACCCAAATCCCTTATGGATTCATGGGATTTCAAATCATACATTCATCTGGGCAATACGCCTCTATGGGTTGTATAAAATACTTCTCTCCACATATTGTTAAGTTAAAACTGTAAGCAATAACATACTATAATAAAGTAGTTGTTAAGCCAAACGAGCTTTTCAATACCTGACGAAGACCACCTCGAGCTCATATACCAGCATCCAGCCGGTATTTAACAGTTAGCACAGTGCCTTGATCTCACCTGATGTAAAGTGATGATAAGGCCAATAATGGAAGCGAACTTCACCCGGGAACCTCAACTAGTGAGGCACTGGCTATCTTATCTCTAGCTGCCGCAACACAACAATGCTACAAACATTGATGTTACGGCGACATATTAATATAAGATGGTGGTAGCTAGCCAGGCGGACAAACAAGCCCTACCACTAACCAAACCGAGTAACACAAACATATCTCCTCCTCCTCCTTAGTCGGTCACTCTTGACAGAGTGGTCGTGGTTGATGACGTTGCATTTTCATTGGCTAAAACAGCCCTCGCGATGCGCCTCCATTTGTTGCGGTCTTCAGCGTCTCGTGAACTCTGAACTATAGAGGTCTGTGTCGTTGCTTTGATGGCGTCTGTCCAACGTAGGTGATCAACACAACAAACACAAGGTAATTAACACAAACATGTATCCCCCGCTGGGAATCGAACCCGGACCTCTGGGTCTAATCTGGTGGTCTTAACCACTAGACCACAGAGGTGTTTAAACGGTATGCATAACAAATTTAACAAATTACCGACATCAAGAGAGATATTTAATAAGTATCAAAGGTCATATAAAAACGTACAAAATGGTAGTATTTCACATGGAATCCCGCTCCGACCACTTCTAAATTCTAATCCCTGTGGCGTAATAAATCTGGAAGGCATATAAACTTGTTAGGCAACTAGATACTACCTGTCTGTTAGGGTTGTCAATAACGCAATTGTTTTTTGTTAAAAGAGTTTTATTTTATTTTAATCGGTACATAAGCAGCCAATACTTTACTACTACATTTAAGTTGTCATTTCGAAAATCATCATCATCATCATCATCAGCTCATTGTATGTTCCCACTGCTGGGGCACAAGCCTTCCCTTTGGATGGATAAGGAGAACAGGCCATAAACTACCACGCGGGCCCAGTGCGGATTGGTGGTTGTTAACGACTGCTAATGCAGCCGGGACCAACGGCTTTACGTGCCTTCCGAAGCACGGGGGAGCTCGAGATGATACATATTTGGTCACCCATCCGATGACCGGCCTTTGCGAAAGTTGCTTAACCTCAGCACTCGCAGACCGGAAGCGTTATCCACTGCGTCATCGAGCTCCTCTTATACGAAAATGGTTAATACAAAATACTTTTTATACTATTGATGAATTTATAAATAACAAATCTAATGCTTGATATACAATCTTAATTAATTAATTAATCACACTTAATTAATTCTAATTGTATTTAATTTTAATTATATTTAATTTAATGTAATATTTGTATGCTAAGATGTTAGCTTAATGTGTGATTTCTCAACTTCACACTTACCATCACTATAATGTACCGCATCTAATACGAATAAATGATTTGATTTGATTTCATGGAATGCAATAAAGTATCGAGTATCGATTTGAAGATCAATATAAATGTACACAACTAGCTTAGATTGATTACAAAAAGTTATATAAAAGTAAACACTTGATAATTGACAATAATCACATTATTCATAAAACGAGAGGACTAAGATGAAATCTGTGAACCACAAAACAGCAGTCGAGTTTGGACTTTTTTGTATGGAAGCTGTAAGTCTATCGCCACCATTTTAATGGTTATTAAAAATGGCGTCGCTCGATACACCTATTTAAAATACAGCCTCGTTTTTTTATTATTTAACGTCTCGTGTGTCGGTTGACTGATTTTGACAGATTTTCATAGTCCTAATGGCACGTTCAAGCCACTCTATTGGAGCACAGGCAGTGATAGAAGACACTTAAGCAATTAAAAAAACTGTTAATATGGCCGCGAGAGTGTAACTTTGCCGAGAAAGGAGGTAAGGATCGCTATGAGAACTAGGAGCGAGTAGCATCAAAAATACAATTTGGAATAATTACTTTACTACTAAATTGCATTGTAATGATAATTCTTTTTGCTATAGATATTTATAGATAATTTATGATTACGACAAGATTTTATTTTCATAAAATTGGTATTGTCGAGATATAAAAATGTTGACGAGATACAACCCTACTGACAAAAATATAACCCCTACTCTGTTATATTCAGAATTCAACTTTATCGAAAGGCAATAAGAATGAGTTTGAATAGCAGCACCTTGGTATTTCATGGTAAATAAATTGTCTATCATTCTTTGTAGGGACAGTTATTGCCCAGCTGAAACATTAGCTTTAAGCCCTGGCCTAGAATGACAGCGGAAGCGATTTACAATAGTAGCATTATTATATTCCGATTGTTAGAGATAAGATAGCCAAGCCAGTTCCTTAGAAGATTCGGGGTGAAGAGCGCTTCCACCTTCACCAAAGTGCTTAAGTGCGAGTTTCCTCGACTATTCAAGTTCAAGTTATTCCTTTTCTCATACCGTTACCTTATCATTACCATGGACTAATAATATAAACTATTCATCATCATCATCTCAGCCAAAAAGACGTCCGCTGCTGGACAAAGGCCTCCCTCAAGGAAAAATAATTTTGAGGGGAATTTGCCATAATCGCCACGCTGGGCAGGCGGGTTGGCGATCGCAGTAAGGTGAGATCGAAAAGCGTCCTTCTGCGATTCACACCGTGGTGCGAAGCAGTCGTGGTGTGAATCGATGAAGTACCCGAATAATCACAGAGAGACGCTGCTGCCCATCCTCTGGAATGGTCCCATAGTCGCCATCTACGACACCCACGGGAAGAGATGGGGTGGTGCAATTCTTTACCTCCGGCACCACACGGGGACAATATAAACTATAATATAAACTAATAATATGGGATAATATAAACTATTACCCAGACCAAAATTTTATGTCAGAATTAGGGAAACATCTGAAATATTTAACTTATTCCAAATTTCGATATTTTGATTTTGATCAGTACGAATCTCAAACAATTCAGAACCTAAATCAAATGAAGTAGATTGTTTTTTAATACTCGAGATTTCATTTTGACTACAGCTGTTGGTGTGTTAGGTTGAATAAAAGATGGAAAAGTCTACCAGCACACGTTTTCTCTCCTTCCTATGATATGGGGTCTTCAAAAGAGGCGTGAAGAAGCACCTTGTGGGCCGGCAGAGTGAGGTTAACATGCTACGTTTGTTTTCACGCTGCACCGCGTTATCTTCGCGTCTGGACTCCATTTCCATTTAACATCAGGTGGGATGGAGTCGTTTGCCGAGCTATCTATAAAATAAAATAAAGTTTTATTTCAGTCGAAGGCTCTTCCAAAATTCGAACTGGTGGTAGATTCAGTAGGTAGTTTAGTCTAAACTGATTTTTTTAGTTTTTTTATTATTATTTGGATTTTATAGTTTGACGTCAATAAGTGCCCTGTGTAGACTTATGTTGAATAAATTATTTGACTTTGACTTTGACTTTGACTTGTGACCAAGCGTAGCGGACGGAGCGAGCAAAGCGACATTTATTTATTAATTTAATCTTTATTGCAAGTACGTAAGTACATAAGGCGGACTTGATGCCAAATGGCATTCTCTACCAGTCGACTTAATAATAATAATAATAATAATAATAATAATAATAATAGTAGTTATTTGGAATCATGAAAATTCATATTTTGTTAGTAACATTTTTGACTTAAGACCTAGGGTTAGGCTAGGCAGAAAAATTGGTAAGCGGTGCGACAAAGAACGTAGGTGAAACAAAAACTACATAAACTTATAAGACATTTAAAGTTTCGGAATTTTGAAGTTCGTGATAATAATATTTTGATGTGCCCGCTTCCGCTTCTGCCTTGGGCCGCAGTGTAAACCTATCAAGATAAGTTGTAATAAACCTTTGAGCCAATAGGCTTAAAGGTTCCAATGTCTAATTGTATGAAAACTATTTTCATAAAATTTATGTTTTTATTTTAATTAACTACAATCGCTCTGGGAGCAATAAGCATACAGAATCGAATTGCAGGTAATTTCGAAACTAATAATGAACTCTCTTTAAAATTAAATGTTATTAAGGCAATGAACGGAGCTGGATAAGAGTAGCCGCGGATCCTGCTCAGTGGCGTGCACTTGGAAGGGTCTATGTGTAGTAGATGACTAGTATAAGCTTATGATGATGATGATGATGATGCTGATGATGAAGGCCATGAATGCTTTGTCGCCTTTTAAAAAACAGCTTTATAGAAGATAATTTCTTTTCCATTGCATCTGTGAGCTGATGAATTGCATGACCTTGAAAGAGCTTAGATAACAATAGCTTGAGTAGTCCAATATCATACTACTAACAACTAACAAGACCCGGTCAACCCAAGCCGAGGTCCTAGCCTTTAGAGGCATCCTCAGGTAGTTCAACTCTCGATTCGATCCGCACGCCTTGGAGAATCTAGTAGGGCAGCAGGGTATTCTTGGGTGATGCCATCCCTTCTAGAAACCAAAAGTATATTTCCATCACGGCTCGACGAACCCTTTAAGTTTTTTGCCCCCCACAAAACGTCTGGTTATGCTGTAAAGGCAAAACGCGCCGAATGCAATTATTTTGCAAAAAAATACATAGAATGATTATTTTACGGGATTGACATATGTCAACGATACGTATAAATGACGTTTATGTCAATCCCATACTATAATAATTATATTTAATTTCTATTATATTAGCGTTTTGCCTGAGGAGTTCGATGGCGCAGTGGTTAACGCGCCCAGTCTGCGAGTGCTGAGCAACTTTCCAACCACCAATCCGCACTGGGCACGCGTGGTGATTTATAGCCCCTCCCCTATCCTGCATCCATATGAAAGGCTCGTGCCCCACCAGTGGGGACATAAAATGAGCTGATGATGATTATGATGACGATAGCGTTTGTCATTTGTCTATTGGGGCTGCTTTAAATGTTTAGCTTTTAACGACAAGTTATGATCACACTAAAGCAATGTGTCATAGTCATCACTTATCTCATAAAACCAGTAACATGTTCCACCAACCGTTAGAAAGCGTTAGTTATGCAATGCAGAAAGTGTGAAGTCATGTTTACTGGCTAGACGTAAAGCATCAGTTGCTAGGGAGCAGTTTACATGTATATCTTGATAACAACTTTGGCTTAAAGCAGTTTTGTAGTGTACTTACAGTGGGGTTTTATGCATACACAACAGCCCTACTAGACAAATGACAAAACGCTATTAGAATAGAAATCAAATATCATTATTATTGTATGGGATTGACATAAATGTCATATATACATATCGTTGACTCATGTCAAATCGACCGTAATTTTATTAAGGCTGCACGGATTGTATCCTAAGCATTGAAAAATTAAAAAAGATAGAATGTGTGGAATTGACAGATGTCGGCCGCATTAAAGACAAACAATACGTGTGTGTCAAATTCATGGTAGTGTGTGTAGTGTTGTTTTTGTTGATTTATGTATTTTTTGTACAAGTTTTGCGCAAGTTTCTTAAAAACGGGTACAAAGTTTTTGCTTCACGTAATAATATATGGATAATTCATTTCTATTCTATTAGCGTTTTGCCACTTGTCTATGGGAGCTGAGGCTATCACGGAAGATCAGCGTTCTGATGATGTACCTAATCACTGCAACAAATATGATGAATGAAGTCCTTTTTAAGAGAAAATTTCTTTATTAATACAATTCTGTATCCTGTTCACCGGTGGCACCATTGTTCGACATGAACCAGTTATCGACACTTTTTTTCCTTTTATTATGAAAAATAGCGGCCAATAACAGATTTTTGGAATCAATAACAATTATATAGTTATATAGTTGTAGTATAAAATTCGTATGTTATTTTATGGCGATGGAAACAGGGGGTCGACCGCCTAACTCTCTCGCTATCGATCGCTTTGAAGGCGAGGCGAGGAGGAGGCGTCATCTTGTCATTTCGAAAGCAATATGAAAGCAATATCGAAAGCTATAGGCTATAGCTTTCGATATTATTCGATATTATATTTCGATATTATATTAGAAAGCGAGGCGAGGACCTCGCTTTCAAAGCGATCGAAAGCGAGAGTGTTAGGCGGTTGGGGGGCTGGTGCCGAGTTCTGGTGCCTATCCTATCTACGTTCTTATTAAACAGGTTTAATTTGATAACTGACTGTCAAGTTAGGTTGGTATGCCATTTTTATTTTATTCATAAATAATTATTTATGTTGCGCTTTTTAATGTTATTAGTGATTATTTTTACGCAAATGCTGTTGCGAACAAATTACAGTTTGAAAAAGACAAAGTGTTGAAAAAAATTCACGAGCGGGATTTAAACCCGCACCCCATGACATGCCGGGTCAGGTGCACTGCCAACTATGCTATCGTGGCTCAATCCAACTCGCCGAAATTAATCAACACCATCTACTTTCACTTTATAAGCCAAAGGAGCTCTATTTAATGTCGACAACTACGTCATCAACATCCGATCTTAATATTTTATTAGCATCAGCTGAGATCTTTATCTCAGTAGATCTTCAACGAATGTGTATAATCTTAAATCTTTCGAGTTAACACACCCACTAATTACGCAAGTAACATTCCGAAAGATTTGCCAAAAACCATTTACAATTTAAACCTTATTCCTTATTGATAGAGACTAGTTGTAAGACCAGTGATTGACTCTTATTTCCAGTGTATTAAGAGAAACATTGTTTACATGAACCGCCTCTGTGGTCCCATAGGTCCCGGGTTCAATTCCCAGCGGGGGGTACATGTTTGTGTCGGTTTGGTTGGTGGTAGGGCTTGTTTGTCCACCTGGCTAGCTACCACCATCTTATCTAAATATGTCGCCATAACATCAATGTTTGTAGCATTGTTGTGTTGGGCAGCAAGAGATTTAAGATAGCCAGTGCCTCAGTAAAAAATTCAAAATTCAAAATTCAAAATCATTTATTCAGTTTAGGCTACAAATAGCTCTTATGAACGTCATTATGCCATCGGTTCGTAAGTCTACTCTGGGCGGGAGATCTTGTACTGAGAAGAACCGGCAAGAAACTCAGCAAGTGTCCAGATCTTTTCTCCCTTACATCGTCAAAAATATTGGAAAATGCCCTATCATAAAAGGACATTTTCCATCACAAATAAAAAACACATAATATAAAGGACAATCACATGAGAAAAAAAAATAATTAGTTTGCAAAAACACCATTTACCAGTTGAATTTTTTACAATGTCATACAGTACTAGTAAAAGTCAAAACCTGTCTAAGAAAAAACAAAGTTAAACTATAGTTGATAATAATAAAAATAAGACAAGTATGCAAGAGCAGACCAGCCTCCACAGGCGGCACCCGTTCACGAGTATGACATAATGAATCAGCCATCGCTTCGCTCAACCATATTTTAGGGAATGTAACGACCCGACGCACAGTTGAAGATTCCGAGTGAAGTGTGCTTCCACCATCGACCTTATCATCACTTAACATCAGGTGAGATGTAGGCACTGTGCTTACCCGTAAGATATAAAATAAACTATGAATGTTCGTGACTGTACATAATACTCGTATGTATATATAACATATAATACTTTAAATAACCTAGAAAACTAAAAGGCTAGAAGGATTAGTACTGTCGTTTTATCATTGTTTGAACTGCTTTAAATGGCTCATAGATTTGGGTTGGATGTAGGGTTGCCAACTATTTTTCAGGAAATTAAAGTAAATCTATCACTAACCAGTTTAAAAAAAGGATTTGAAGAAAAAATAAAGTATTTTCCAAATTTATTTACTTATTTAAATGTTTAAAACATATTTCTCTGTACTCTTGGCACTATCTAATAATTTTTTATTGTTTTTAAAAGGGTTGTATTTAATCGATCACCAAAGTAACCTTTTTTTTTTTTTTTTTTTTTTTTTTTTTTTTTTTTTTTTTTTTTTTTGTCCCAGGGGAAGTCTTTACGACTACCGGACCTTGAAGAGGCACCCGGTTATGTGGGATTCACCCGTCCGCCTTTCCACTCATGGCGAGACGGAGGGGGATACCCACTAAACCCCTGGGGGACCACAATCCGAAAGCAGAAGGCTAAGGCGACGGCACGGGACTTGTCCGAAGATAATGACCGCGACCGCCGCCCTGCGCCCGTGCACCGACCTGCAGCCATCTCCACACACTTATTCCCGCGTCTACACGGGAGACGTGTGCTTTGACGGCCACGCGCCGGGGCACGGGCACGTGCTGATGACACACAGCATTGAACCGAAGTTAAATCAAAAGGAGGCCGCAGTGCCCTTGGGGACACGCAGCAATACCACCAATACAAACACATGGACAAACACATGGACAGCACAAGACACAGTGGTCTTACGACCCTAGGCCTTCGGGGAGGTATAATACACTTATACCTATGCCGAAGCCCTACCACATATATCGCCTGCGTAGGCAGGCGTCCTGCTGTGGGTTCAGCGGAGACTGATCTCCGCATTCCCCACAACACACACATACAAACACAACAAAACAAAAACGCGCGGCCTTCCGTCGGCCCGCCAGCCCTTCCTTGGTGACCAGGAACCGGCCCGGATCCAGACCCCCATACAAATCTGACTCCAGCTCGGTTCCCACTCCCACACATTCATACACAAAAAACACGGCACAAAGTACAAAGCCAACACCACGAGGCCGTCAGCTCCGCGCTTCCGGTGCTCTCATCTTAATTGCCGGAGGGCAGCACTCCCTGCTCCCCATGACGTGCCCATGGGGCAGCGCCGCCTCGGCACAAACCAGACAGTTCGGCGGCTTTGTGCAAGCTCCCGCTTGGTGGCCCTCCATGCCACAGCGGAAGCAGCACCCCGCCCTGTCCGCCTCTGAGGGGCACATCGGCCTCGTATGGCCCGTCCCCATGCACTTGAAGCAGCGCATGGGTCTGGGCCTAACAGCCTCTACCCTGGCCAGGCACCATCCAACTCGCAGGTTCCCCAAGGCAGCGAGCCTCTTCGCCGCCTTTACCGGGCACTGCGCCATCACTGAGTCACCGCCGGGGGCCGACCTAATGGTCCCCAGCTTGACCCTTTCCCTCGGGCATCCTCCCTCTTCCGCCACAGCGGCAGCTATCCTCTCTGAGGAAACCAAGCTGAACCCACTGAGGCGGACATTCGCCCGCTTCTCCGGACGGGTGACCTCAGCCACGTCCGAGATGACGCCCTCCAGTCTCCGGGCCAGCCCATCAGCAGCCTCGCCGCTGTCGGCACCCGGCACCTCCATCAAAAGCGCCCCAGATTGGGCCGTCCGCATCTTGACGCCAGGGATGCCAAGCTCCTCCAAGCGTATGGCTTCCCTGGCTCTGTCAATTGTGGCCGCATAGGTCACCCCCCCGGCAATCGCCTCCGGCCTGAGCCGGACGATGACCGCCGTCGAGGTTGGCTCCCTAAGCGCCACCTTCCCCCCTTTCCCTCCCGACACGTTGGTTCGGGCGGGGCCTCTCGCCCCCCCTCTCCCTCGTCTGCGTCGCCTACGGGCGCCGTTGGTCCGCACTTCAGCCGGGGGGAAACCCCCGGACTCGGCGTGCTGGACCTTCGGTCGCACTCCTTCCCGACTGGGCCCGGTCTTTCTAGTTGCGGCGGGACCCTCCAATCCGCGCGCAGCCACCGAGCTGTAGGACCTCTCGGGCATCGGAAGCCTGGCCTCCAGACCGTCTATCCTCTTCGACATCCTCTCGATGAAGGCGTCAAGGGTGCGCCGCATCTCTGCAAGCGCAGCCGTCACGCCTTCGTCCAGCGCAGGAGGAGAGGCAGCTCTTGCCTCCGCAAGGCGCCTTGCCTCCTCCGCAGCCTCTCTAGCCTCGTTGGCCTCCTTGGCCTCTCTCCTGGCCCTTATGGCCTCTTTCCGGCACTCCCTTACTTGCTGGGTGCGCTCTACCAGCTGCTTATGGAGCTCCGTCATGGCTTCCTCAGCAGCTTCCTTTGCAGCCTTTTCATCGAGGAACTCCTTCTCCATCTCGTTGAATCTCGCCACCATCTCAATCCTCTCCTCTATCTCTCGAATACGACGATTCCTATCGTCGCATTCATCTTCCTCCTCCATCGACACTTCCCGCTCGACCTTCCTTCTCTTCCATTCCGGCGTTTCTTTGCCCCCCCCAGAAACGGTGGGGCGGCCCGGGGCCGGTTTCCCGGCCCCGGGGAGGGATTCTCCCGTCTCCCGACGGGTACCCTCCTGGGGTAGTACTTTTTGAGAAGACGCTTTCATGAGTACAATTTATGGGTTGTTATCCCCTTCCTGCAACAAAACAAAAACCACACAAAACACAACAACTGTAGGTCCAAAAGGGACACCACCAAAACTCCCCTCAAAGCCGCCCAGAAGGAGCGGCGAGTAGTGCGGCCCAAAGTAGACACGCACAGGAGTTGCAGGGCCCAGAAGGGGCTCCCGCCTTGCCAGATGTTAGCCGATTGGGCCCAACTTTCTCCGAACGGAGAATGTTGGGACCACTCGTTGCCCAGGATGCACCACGCGGAGGTCATCTGACTCGCACCCCACCAAAGTAACCTAACGTAACCCACAAAAATACTAAGTTAGCACCTAAACTACATTTAGATGCTAACATAACATTTTAGGTGCTCGCCTACTATTTTTTGTGGATCAATTTATTATTTCTCTTTTTAAAATGGCAATAAGACTTATCGCAATTATCGTTGCGTTTC
This sequence comes from Eudonia mercurella, assembly GCA_963082485.1. NCBI lineage: Eukaryota > Metazoa > Arthropoda > Insecta > Lepidoptera > Crambidae > Eudonia > Eudonia mercurella. The sequence goes on along the minus strand of OY720047.1, from coordinate 6,411,249 downwards.
GTTTCACCTGAGTCTGAGTATCATTCAGTAGTTCAGAAATTAAGTCAACAGGAATATTCCGTTCAAATGCACGCATTACGTCGGAAATAAAGTATTTTTCATACTTTATTTTTATTAAAAAGAATAGAGTATGGGGATGGAAAATAACGTAGGATACGTTATTTTAAAGTATGGTTGGCAACCCTAGTTAGATGACGTCATCTTTGTTTGGTTCCAAGCAGTATTATCACAGTATATCGTATTAAGTAGGCAGCCGTGAAATTCCACGCCACAAAATAAGAAGATTGCAGAAAGTATGTTATAAAGCCATGAGCCAACATGCTTGAGCAAGGTACACAGACAACCTCTTACTGACTGGTTCCAGATGGAACCGTCTCATCATCAGCTCATTTTATATCCCCACTACTAAGGCACGAGTCTTCCCTATATATAGATAGGGAGGACGGACCATAAACCACGACGCGGGCCCAGTGCGGATTGGTGGTTGTTAACGACTGCTTATGCAGCCGTGACCAACGGCTTTACGTGCCTTCCGAAGCACGGAGGAGCTCGAGATGATACCTTTTCGGTGGAAAGTTGCTTAACCTCAGCACTCGCAGACCAGGCGCATTAACCACTGTGCCATCGAGCTCCTCAATGCTTATTTAAAAAAGGTATAGATCGCGCCAAACTTCTAGTCCCCTCTGAAGTTGCTTCGTTGCGCAGCTGTACAGTCAGGCCCTGCCGCTCGTCCTTCTGACGCCTATTTTTTACTACTGCGACGCGAATCGCGCCAACTTCAGAGGGCACTAGAAGTTTGGCGCGAGCACTTCATCATCCTACATCATCATCAGCATCAGCATCAGCCTACGAAGGCTGATGGAACGGTCGCTGGTGGAAGGCCAGGGGTTTTTTTACCGGCTTCGGCCATGCCTGGAGCGTGGACCTAGGTCCGGCTAGACTCGTTTAACCCATTTAGTCCGACCAGTTTCCTCTGGGTAAAAAAAAACGCCACTCGCTCCTTTTCTTTCGTTTGACGGCTGCAGGGTTGAACACAATAATGGTATCATTCGCCCAGTCCTCACACCTTCCACCTTCAGTCTTATCATCACACCTAATGATGATAACTATGTTTAATGGTAGGTTTAAGTGTGTCTCGTTTGCTACCATTATCTTCCATTTTAATTTTAGTAGCATTATTGTGATTCATTCGTGTAAGAACGGTTCTAAAATAAGATTATTTATGAGTAATCCAGTTCTTCAGTAATTAAAGGCTTTCGGTTAACTCTTCCAGCTTTAGTCTTATCATCCATCGATGAGGATGATGATGTTCACACCTACAGACGAGCTCTATAGAGATTGAGACGTTAGAGCTAAAACAGTCGTACTGTTGTATTTCATAAGCGACTATGTATTTATACGCGACTAACGTATAGGCCGACAACAGTCGGTCGAGCACTCTTTTAGCCCCTAGGAAAACTCGCGTGAAGTAATAAAAGCGCGCCATGTTTGTTACAATGCAACCGCCTACTTTGCAAACCACTTCGCCACTTGGAGACCAATTTGTAACTCGCGCCGGGAATGCGGGCCGGGGCGGGGAAAATTCGTAGTGTTGTTGTGATGTGACCAAGTTTAAGTCGGATGGCCATGTTTGCAGGACAAATCGTAGATTTAAAAAAAAATACCGCAGAGAAAACGTACACCTTGAAAGTTGCTTGTGAATAAGGCTACTGAATCGATTGCAGTTATTTTAATATAGGTATTTTCTTTTAAGTAAGTTGCCGTTAATTTTTTGCTGACCTAAGTTTATCCGAACGATACACATTGAAATGAAACACTTCTTATGAAAGTGCTCGGGGTAAATTGTACACCTTACTCTATCTTGATATTTAGAATTCGTGTATTTAAGTTGTGTTAAGACCCTGTAAAGGCCACAAATATGAAATGTCAAAATAAATAAATAATAAGTTTGGAACGTCAGTAGATTCGCAAAAGTGTTTCAGTTTACGTATTCACTTTACACAATACTCGCGTATACCTATTATGTTATTTTATTTTCTTTTGTGTAAAATCTATTTATTCTAAGTATATGAATCGTGGCAGAATCATCTCAATAACTTCCTATTATATAGAATTATGTATTTTATGTATGTTTATTTATTGTAGTTTATGTATTTACTATACACATTATTATATGTTTATGTATAAATAATATTTATGCATGTATTATATACTTACTTTCACTTAATTCATTTATGATACAAATAAATTGCACCTGCCAATGTTATCTCTGAACCACCCTATGGTTGACTGGTAGAGAATGCCTCAGGCATTAAGTCCGCCATGTAATAGCTGTGTTGCAAAAGTTTAAATAAATAAATAAAAAAATTATTTATTATTATTTAAAACAATATACATTGTGTGTAATGTTCTAGCGTTTATTACGAGTATTTTAGCTTGTCATTTCTTTCATTTCCTTGGTAAGTGTTCGCATAAACTTAAGAAAACAATATTAGATAAATAAAGTGAATATGTGCAACAATTTACTCCTGCGCAAGATACGCGGAAGCTCTTCACACCATTGCTATTGCATTCGTCACAGAACTGATAAAGAGAGTGTGTGCTAAATCAGGAATTTCGACATCTATTTCAACGCAATGTATCCTACATGAACGGCATTTGGAATGTAACTTTGCCGTTATCGCCTTGACATCTGATTTAATCATTTAAAAATACACAAAGTTTGTTGCATCTAATTGGTTTCCAAAGTTTATGTGAACACTACTTATTGATTCATAGTCTTGTTTTTTTTTCATTACAAATAGCTAAGTCGTTGCCATCGAAATATGTATTGTACAATACTATCTATCTATTTGTTCTAATTTCGACGAAAATTATATCAAACCTCTATGGTGTAATGGTTAGACCACCGTCACAGATTAGGTAATAGTTACTTGCCAACGTCTCCAACCCATAAGTATCGGGTTCGGCCTAGCGCTGACCTGTTTCAAAATAAGTCGACGCCTAACCAAATGAATAAATCCTTCTCCTTGTTTCGAAAACTAAATTAAGCCGTTGGGCCCATTAGTTGGCATCAAAGTTGTCGTCTGTCATCAAACTTCATCAACACCCAGTTGTTCATGTAAATAGGCCCAAGTCTAGCAGTAAGGATAATAATGCTTAGATTGATCAGTGATATTAGTTACATAGCCGATATGTATTGAGACGTTCCTTAGATGGCCAATAAGTGTGGTCCCCCTACCCAAGGTGTAATGAGACCAGTCGAAGCTGTCTTGCGCGTGCGTCGGAATGTGACTATGCTAATCGTGCGCTCGTGGATTTTCTTGCGCACTCCCCATACACTATATACGATCCAGGATCTGTGTTTGAATACGAAGAAAAAGTTAAGCTTGTTTATGTCTAGTCTCTCTTATAATATGGACTTCGGGATTAACCGTGAAATATTTGGAATAATGCTTAACTAACAATTTTTTTATTAAGCATGTTTTTAACCAGACCATTAGGGGTGGAAAGAAACTAAAGGTTCCTTAAGTCCTATACATTTTAGGGGGAATGGCATCACAAAAGCGTGGCACCGTCTCCTACTAGATTCTACGGTTCTACGCCTCTAAAGGGTAGGACCTCGGCTCGGGTTAACCGAGTCAATTCTCAGGTCGAGGAATAAGTATTTCGGATTTTTCGATGCGTAGCCCGGGTTTGCGATCATCAACCCTAGAAAGGGTGATGCTAAAGCCAATACACATCAATCGTAGCGATGATTCGATTTCAATGTTGGAGGTCTTTGTCCAGCAGTGGGTTAATTAGTAATAGGTTATGGTCAAAGTCAATGTCAAAGTCAAATATTTTTAATTCAAATAAACATTGGAAAAGTGCTTTTGAATCGTCCAAACATATTTTACCTACTACCCAGTCAGGACGTCTATTTTTTAGCTGTGGAGAAGAATGGTCGCAAGAAACTCCACAGCTTTAATATAAGTAACGACATTTGCAAAAATTATATGCCGTTACCAACAACGGTATACATATTTAAAATAACTTAACAATACTTTAAATTAGAAACACCAGTTGGAGTGATTGGAGCATTTTAAACTCATGCTGTTTTGTCTTCGATGTAATCAGATAAGATAAGCTTTTTTATAAAGTTTTTGTTTAACTTAACTCTAACTTGAGTAAATAAATATACAATAGAATATTCATTTACTCAAGTTACCAAGACTCACACCCGTATTTATAAACAAGTCATTACTTAGCAATTATTTTGTTCTTAGAAATGTCACTAAGATCTTACAAGATCTTCTAAGATCTTATTTTATATACAAGTAACGTTAAAATTAGAATAGAAGTTTTATCATTCAATTAAATAAAAGTATTATTGTTATTATCAAATTCATCAATTTTATATTATTTTAGCCATAATACAAACTGTCACGCGGAATTTAACCTCAACTCTAGCTTGTCACAAGCTCGTCACTATGAATTCTTTGAGTAACCTAACTAGATTGCTTGGCTTGGATTCGGCGGGCTGGTTAGAACCACGATAGCTCAATTGGAGGAGCACCTGACCCGGAATGTCAGAAGGGTGCAGGTTCAAATCCTGCTCGTGGAAATTTTTTCAACATTTGTGTTTTTGTAATTTGTTCACAACAAAATTTGCGTTAAAAGTTATTTGAACATTTATAAATAGCTTGCTTACTTCTTAACTGATCTTTAATATTTGTAAAAATATTATGATCGGATGTTAGTGACGGTAGTTGTTGACATTGAATGGGCGCCTTTGGCTTTCAAAGTAAAAAGTGTTGAATAATTTCGGCGGGCTGGTTAGAACCACGATAGCTCAATTGGAAGAGCACCTGACCCGGAATGTCAGAAGGGTGCAGGTTCAAATCCTGTTCGTGGAAATTTTTTCAACATTTGTGTTTTTGTAGATTGCTTGAGTAAAGATATTGGTGACTATTGCTTGGCTAAGAATTCTAGCTTTTGGCGTTTCTAACTTCATCGGTTTACTAAAGAATATGAAGCAATTACTTTGTTTCAGTATGAGCTTTTACTCGTTTATAAATACGGGGGTTAATGTGTTAGTACTCGTGTTACTTATGCTATGTTACTTACGTGACTTTTAATATTATTAACCGCAATTAATTTGTGCGCCATTTAAGACGCAGGCGCAGCAATGATTTAAGTACGTATTGGCAGTCAAGCCTTTTTATTTTGCATGTAAATAATAGCATTAAACATACAAAATGAAAATAAAACATAAAACGAAACCCCAAAACGAAGAGTACAAACAAAACAGAAGATGCACAACACTGCATCTCTAAACACTTGTAGGTAGATACCTAAAGACATTATTGTCTGTTCATTTAATTACTTGCCTTAAGGCGAAGGGTAAGGCACACTAGCGCCGCTCTTGGATTTAATTTGATAACTGCTAAACTGGATTATTTTTCAAACATTGCGCACCTTCCGACACTAGGCAAACATCTATTATTGATTAATTGTGCACTACTTTTAGGTTTGTTTTTGTATTCATTCGCTAACATCCTAAGTGGCCATTGTTTGTGAATAAATGCGATAGCCCGTTTTGGGAATAAACCACGCAACAAAAAGTAGTGTACAATTATTAAATAAATAATATGGATGATTTTCTGTTGTCGGACGGTACGCAATGTTTAAAAAAAGATTCGATCCGTTAGTAATTGTCTATTTATCAATTGGTGGCGCTAGTGTGCCTTACCCTTCGCCTTAAGCAGCAATGGTTTAAGTACGTATCGGCAGTTAAGCCTTTTTATTTCGCATGTAAATAATAGCATTAAACATACAAAATGAAAATAAAACATTAAACGAAACCCCAAAACGAAGAGTACAAACAAAACAGAAGATGCACAACACTGCATCTCTAAGTACTTGTAGGTAGATACCTAAAGACATTATTGTCTGTTCATTTAATTACTTGCCTTAAGGTATGACCTACAATGCTCTTCTGCACATAACTCATTTCCAATTTGCAAAGGCATGTTCGCATTTAAGCGAAGTAGTTTCTTCAAGGATAACAGATATGTTTATCTCTATTAACGATGATGAAGTCATGTCATGAACGTGCAATAATTGTTTTACTTCCTTAAATTGATAGGTGTTGTTATTTTTTTTATTCTGTTACGGAACACTTTATTCCGACTGCTTGTTTCGATAACCGTTTTCTACCCGTCAGTACAAAATAAGGACTAAATTACATATTTTTTGATAGTGGTTCGAATCACCCAATTCAAAAAGAGTCATTATGCCATTCATACCGTGATCTGAACCGCTCGTGGTATGAACGGCCTAACATCCCGGATTTAAGCTTGGCCTTCCTCTCACCATGTCTTGCTTGATAATGCCAAAGGTGGAAGCGCACTTCACCCGGAATCCTCAAGTGCAGAGAAACTGGCTGACTGACTAACTGTCGGAACATTATTATGGTGACATTTAGATAAGATTGCAGTAGCTAGTCTTTCGGACTTTTTTTTTTTTTTCCCCAGAGGAATGCATTACGCATAACGGGGCCTTGAGGAGACCCCAGGTTATGTGAGACTCACCCGTCCGCCTTTCCACAACCCACCAACTATCATGGAGACTGCCATTGTCCCCAGTCGGCTGCCAAGGGAAAAGCCCAAGGCTGGGAAGGGCGAGACGGAGGGGGATACTCACTAAACCTCAGGGGGACCAAACTCCGATACGGTGAAGACCGCGGGGTCTGTCCCGAGGGAATTAAACCGCGGGAAGGTGACAATCTTACTCTCCTGCGGTGGAGGTGAGAACAGTAAACTGAACTCCAACCATAGGAGCTAGAGAGAGAGTGCGGCGGTAACCTCTCCCGAGACCCCCCTTAAAACTTGCCATGGCAGTTCATGTGAAAATTTTTGGGACTGCACTTCATATTCGGCACAGTGTTGGCTAGGACTAAACAATACACATCTCTGTCACACCCTCGTGTGACTGCCCGAGGAGAGCAAGACACCCAGCTAGTCTTCCGGTCTTAAAACAAGCCATACTACCAACCAAACCTGCATAGGGTTATTTGAAAAAAACACCAACAACCCCGACGACTAGATAGCTAACATCATAGACAACAACATTTGTTCTACGAGTTTTACCATAACTCAAAACATTAATTAAAAATGATTTTCCAAAATTGTATTGTGCTGTCGTGACATTTGTAAGTCTATGTTCCATTCACATACGAAAAGGAGACGCGCGTGACGCTCGCGATGCAGTGCGTACAGAGGTAAGAACATTCAGACCTAAAATTAAATTGATATTTATTTTTGTATAAAAAAAAAATGTGTCAAATTATCAAAAGTCATAGAACAAAAATGTTGTTGTTCATGATGTTAGCTACCTCTAGTCTTGCGAGGTTGTTGATGTTTTATAAATAACCCGTAAGTATACACCACCATCTGGAAATCGAGCCTGGGACTTCACCACTAGTGTTGAGACCTGTGGTCTTTACCGATATACCACAGAGACGGTTAAACACTAAAAAAAGACGACCTTCCCCCGCTCGGACCCGAATCGAACCTGGGACGTCTGGATCTGAGACCGATGTCGATGGTCTTGACCCGGTGGCCACAGAGGAGTTTATAATAACCAAAGGCGGTTTTGATATTAGAAGACCTTTGAATGACCTACTCGGATAATCGATCATTCGGTCATCGATGTTCGTTTTGCAGCGAGTGGTGTGGTTAGTTTTTTTTTTTTATTTGCATAATATTATTTTTATATGAAGCAAGCTCATAAAACTTATTTTTAGTAACAACTCTGTTGTTCGAGGCACGATAAATAATATTTATTGTCTATGCAAGTTCAAAATCAAAATTTTTTTTCTAACAGTTGCTAACTAAGTGTATAAAAGGTGTTTTTTAAAGATTTTTTAAAGGAACTTAAAACTTAGTCGCCCTTTAAAGAGTGAGGAAGTCTCTTGGTAATCATCGCATTTCCGTATGCAATATTAACTGTGTCCATTTTTAATAATTAGATTTATCATTTACTACTTACGCATAATTAATAGGCAAAAATAAATAAATAAACAATAAATAAATAATTATTTGAATTTAGAACAACGTACCTTATTACGTTTGACTGAATAGTATTTCCCCTCATTCTAAAATAAATTCGTAATAAGTAAAAAGAGTACTAGCAACTCTACATACCTACTCTTTAACTGATAGTAATCCGACGACAGCCAACAACGAAGTTTGCCGAGAGAATAGATACAAAAGTTTAATTTATAGAACGTGATCTTTAGGGTTCCAAAGAAGCTGGCACATAAATAAAAATAAAAACAACTGTCACCTCCTTTTTAATACTGTCACCGTGCCAGCCAGTAGGTAATCATAACAAAAACAGTGCCAAATGCAAAAACCGAAAAAACAGAACAAACATTAAAAAAACTATCCATTGATCCTATCTATATATTAATACGTGAAGCTAAAACTTTGTACCCCTTTTTACGAAAATTGCGCGGACGGAGGAGTATGAAATTTCGCACACTTATAGTTTATATAGAGAAGGATTACAGAATGTTAATTTTTTTAAAAATTATATATAAAAAATACATTAAATCAATTAAACAAACATTACACACACTACCATGTATTTGACACACACGCATATACTCTTTTCAAAAATTTCAGAAATGGAAGAGGAGCGCGCTCCTAGCGGCCGAAATCTGTCAATGCCCATCCAAACCCATATTCTATCTTTTTTAATTTTTCATTGCTTAGGAGCTCGACCGCGCGAATACCAGACACAATAGAATTTTAATTGTTATCGGCCACCTAGTGGTCGATCGACGCTCAAGGGTTTATGATACAATCCGTGCAGCCTTAATAAAATTACGGTCGAATTTTGACCACTGGGCGACCACTAGTTTGCATAATTGTCTTAAATTCGTTCTTAACAATCCATCATGCTCTTAGACCATGGTCCAAGATTATGCTCGTTAAATTGGCTATAAAGATTATGATTGTGCAATTTTCAATTGTGTTAGGAGGGAGACCACGTAATTGATACCATAGTGTGAGAACTATTGTTGCTAGTTTAAAAAATTGGACCCCGGAACGCGCAAACCGCCGCGCCCACAAAGTCATGATAATATAACCTTCATCTTACTTTTTTTGAACTAGGAAGGTTAGTGTTTGACAGTGATCGATATTTTTTTTCTGCAATAGTCAAAAATAGGGGTCGGCAACTGATTTTTGTCTTCAGCTACAGTTGAATCATCATCATCATCAGCTCATTTTATGTCCCCACTGCTGGGGCACGAGCCTACCCTATGGATGGATAGGGAGAACGGGCCATAAACCACCACGCGGGCCCAGTGCGGATTGGTGGTTGTTAACGACTGCAAATGCAGCCGGGACCAACAGCTTTACGTGCCTTCCAAAGCACGGAGGAGCTCGAGATGATAAATTTTTGGTCAACCATCCGATGCTTAACCTTAGCAATCGCAGACCAGGCGCGTTAACCACTGCGCCATCGAGCTCCTCCTCTTACAGTTGAATACAGACTTTCATTCTTATGCTGCTTCCTAGCTGTCTTCTCGATAAATTTAAATGAAAATCTATGTTATATTCTGGCGACGAAAATTGTCTTGAACACTGGACTTAAACTGTCGAACACTGGCTCCACTACCCTAGGTATATCTCGGTGGCTGATTGGCAATGCGCTCAGCTCAGATTGGCAAAGATATCCGGAGAGAGAGAGAGAAAGAATCATTGGTAGCGATGACTTGATTTCATTGATGAAGGTCTTGGCTGCTGGAGTGGGCCCGGATGGACGGTGTATGGATGGACCGTTGAGGTCACATGTACAGCACACTCTGTGCTTCAGTTCAGACACCACGTAAAGCTGTTGCTCCCGGCTTAGCAGTCGTTAACAACCACCAATCCGCACTGGGCTCGCGTGGTGGTTTATGGCACGTTCGCATTGTTTCCATCCACAGGAAATGTGAAGTTGTTGTTCTTCGCGACAGTTTTTTTTAATATTAAAAGGAGGCAAACGAGCAGGCGGGACACCAGATGAAAAGTAATCGCCGCCGCCCATGGACACTTGCAAAACCAAAGTAATTGCAGATACGTTGCCGGCCTTAAGGAAGGAGTTGGGTCTTGAGGAGGAAGTAGGATTTGGTAGAGGGGAGGGGTGAGAGATGGGCCTCTGGTACTTTCACTCACCAGACGAAGCAACGAGTGCCATTGTTTCACGCCGATATTCTGTGAGAGGGTGGTATTACGTCGGGCGAGCCGGCTCATTTTGTGCTGCAACACAGCGTGGCTCTCCCACTCAGATTAGTGAATATTAAACTAGTGAATCAATACATTTAAAGAAGCGAAGGTCAGTTCACATTGTTTCCATTTACAGGAAAGGCTCGTGCCCTAGCAGTGGGGTTAAATGAGCTGGTGATGTACGATAAAATGATAGATAATAATAATCAAAAAAGTAATGTTCTTTTTGTCCGCAGCGCGCACGCATCCGTTGCGTGAAGCTATGGGCGCGGGACTTCACTGGTCTCGGGCTGAGATGCGGGGGCGGGGCGCGGGAGGGGGTGCACGTCCACTCGGTGCTGCGGAGCGGGCCGGCCGCCGCTGCCAAGCTACAACCTGGTAAGATGAACAGAGAAGCCTCACACTGCACGTAATAATCCGAAGACTATTACCATCTTCTACCGCTTATATTATCGGAAGAGCTCTGAAGAACTCTTTGACCTCATCCTACCATCACCCTTCCCTGAGTACTGCGTACGCGTGCTGCTTACTGGTGTGACCGCTTTACTCTCAAATATTCCATCGCTCACAAAGAAATTTGGTGACTGCTCACGTTTTCCCTCCTTCCTATGACAGACAGTGTCCTACAAACAAGGTGTAAACACGAGGGTGATTGATGCAGCATCGTTTTCACGCTGCACCAGTTGTTTTCACGTCTGGACTCGTATTTCCTCTTTACATAGGTGAAGTCGAGTCACTTGCATAGCTAAGTAAACAAAAGACACCTTCTCGTAGCACAACAATACGAAGACTCGGTTCACACGCGCGCTATTCCAGGTACAGACATTGTGCCTGGGCGCTTTTTCCCACCCTCACGACTGGTTCAACCCGAGCCGAGCTCTACGCCCTCGGATTGATCCGCTCTCGATTCCGATCGAAACGCCACGGAGAGCCTGGTATGGGATGGAGAAACGCTTGTGAGATGTTACATCCCCTCTCGAAATCCTTTGAGGATGTTTCATCACCATGGCATAAGGAACCTTTAGTTTCTCGAGGCCCCTAAAAGTCCGGTTACGGTTAGCGGTAACTCCAACCACTGCTACCAACAAAGAAATTTTACCTTAGTGTAGAAGAGCATAGCGATAGCGTCCTTTTTCTAACCCCACTTTCAATTGTTTTCCAGGTGACAAAATCAAGAGTATCAAGATCGAGTTTACCGGCACACCGCTGGAAGACGCTGTGGGGATCATATCCCTGGCGTCCCCCTATCCTGTGGAGTTGGAGGTGGTGGAAGGGGGGCGGGTGAGCGGCGCGGGGATGGCGGTCATCCATCCCCTGCTTAAACGAGCTGGCTCTACTGGAGATGTTAGCACGGTAATATATTTTTTATGTATGTCTTAATTATATTTCTTTTGATGCATCAGTAGCTGATCGAGTAGGGGCTCGTGTTGTATAAGATAAATCGTGGTTAAGGTCCCAAAATTTCGTTATACTACTAACGTGACGTCACGCCTAACACAAGCAAATAAGCTTTCTATGAGTTTGTTAAGGGTGCGCCGACCAAAAAATGCCAATAATGCAGTCATGGTTAAGTTGATATACTTATTTGAAAATACTATCGTATTAAATATTCAAAATATATATTTAGTATCAAAGGGAACGTGTTTACAATTAGTCCGATACATAAATTCATAAGTAACACACTATAGTTTTTTCTACAATATCATTTAAAGTTGGGCAAAAATCATGAAAACGAGTGGCGGCGTTCAGTTGATATCATAAGTTTATCTTATTATCAAGTTCAAGTTATTATCAAGTTTATCTAAATTATTTTACCTCTGATTTGGTCTGAACAATCACCAATGCAATGGTCTAAACTACAAATCGTCCGTCTCACATTTTCGATTTGTCGATCGGTTTTTTAAATTATTATTTTTCAAATTCACACGTTAAATTCCCCATACAAAATTAGTATGGCCGTGCGACATCAAATAAATATGGACGAACACATTTCAAATACAATATATGTCACTTACGGACGGCGCACCCTTAAATATAAATTCTTTGCGCAAAGACTTTTCGCGCTTGGCCTTCTACTTACCATCTGCCATCAGAATCTTAAACACGTGTTCAATTGGTTGGACCACTGATGTATATCTTGTCCCAAGTTCGATTCTTAAGGTCGTTAGGTGATTCATACTACGAACTATTCGGACCAAGGTATGAATGACCTAAGGACCCCTTTTGAATTGGCCGATTCGAACCAAAAAAGTTTTATCTTAGCTGAGGGTACATAACACACATGTATAGGTATTTATTATCTATGTTTAGTTGATGGTTAAATTTAAATCGGCCTAGATAGCTACCGCCATCTTATCTAAGTATGTAGCCATAACAAAATGTTAGTAGGATTGTGGTGTTCTAGCAACAGACGATAAACCCGCAAAGCACACTTCACCTGGAACTGGAACCCACTTTGACTTTGACTTTCACTTTGAACCCTCATCAACTGAGGAACTAGCTATTTTACTTCTAAATTACCAGAACACAATTTGTAGGCCAGTTGGTCAGTGTTATAGTTTGTTATCCGCACGTAGGTACAGTGTCAATTGCACAGATAGAACATATCTTATACGTGAGCACTATGCACGTGCCACGTCTCCTCCACCCTGCGTACGCTGAAATTTATGTCTTTATGTAGTTTTTCTTAATTGTCAATACTTTTAAATTATAATAACTTAAACTGCCCCTGAGGTTAAAGCCACCGGTAGGGTTGCCAACTCTCCCGGAATTCCGGAATTCTCCCGGGAAAAGGCTGGTAGTTTTTTCGGCGTGATTAATATGTATAACCGTGCCAAATTACAGCTTTCTAGTACTAAGAGTCTATGAGCTAGGCTGGGGACAGATAGACAGACAGACAGACTGACATGGCGAAACTATAAGGGTTTCTTGTTGACTACGAAACCCTAAAAAGACAAAGTGTTGAAAAAAATCCACGTGCGGGATTCGAACCCGCACCCCATAACATGCCGGGTCAGGTGCACTACCAACTATGCTATCGTGGCTCAATCCAACTCGCCGAAATTAATCAACACTATCTACTTTTTTCAAATTGTAATATTACATACATTTTAATCGCAAATGCACTAAGCAAGTGATCATTGAGCGATTTGTGTCCGTAATACTACTTTTGGTAGCGATAATTGTAAATTGTCGATAGCGACAGTCACTTCATCATCATCATCATCATCTCAGCCAAAAGACGTCCACTGCTGGACAAAGGCCTCCCCCAAGGAATGGGGGGTATTTGCCGTAATCGCCACGCTTGGCAGGCGGGTTGGCGATCGCAGTAGGTTGAGGGTAACCTCAGAGAGATGCTGCTGCCCATCCTCTGGAATGGTCCCCTAGTCGGCTTTTACGACACCCACGAGAAGAGATGGGGTGGTGCAATTCTTTATCCCTGGCACCACACAGGGAGTCACAGGGAGTTACAGGGAGACAGTCACTTAAAGATCTGTAATAAGCCTGCCGGATGTCCCGGGTTCGATATCCAGCGGGGAGTTCGTTTGTGTACCCGGTTTGGTTGGTTATAGGGCTTGTTTGCCCGCCAGTCTAGCTACCACCATCTTATCTAAATATTTCGCCATATTTGTGGCATTTTTGTGTTCCGGCAGCTAGAGATAAGATAGCCAGTGCCTCAGTAGTTGAGGATTCTGGGTGAAGTGCGCTTACCTTCGATCTTTACCGCCTCTGTGGTGTAGTGGTTCATCACTAAACTAAAAAAGCGATTTAAAAAGGTGCATTGAATAATACAAGTGGCTCTACACACTTCAAAGAACACAAAAGGCGTTGCGACTTAGTATTATGTAACGCATTCATAAATTACTTTTATACATTTTTAACTTATTTGATATGCAAACCGTCTATCTATTACTCATTGATGCATTAATAAAACCAGAATGTGAAGAGCTGTGTTAAATAGAAGCTCGAGACTCGCTGCAGACAACTTATAGTGGTTTTAAGACAATGAGAAATGATACAGCTAATCGCAATTTGTCTTATGTGCACGTAAAATTTGTAGTAAAATGAACACTATACGTATTAGAGATATGGTGTTTATTCCTTTAAATAATTTTGTTATGTTACTATGTTATTGGAGGCACAATAGTTGTTTGGTATAGAATAATGTCGCGAAGGAATGTTATACGTCTCTATTGTCTGAAGTTGTAAGACAAAGAAGGCTGGATACGATTGTTTGACATGCCAATAGTTACATAAAGATCTGAATAGTAAACCAAACCACCACGCAGGCCCAGTGCGCATTGGCGGTTATTGACGACTGCTAATGCAAGCCGGCATAAACGGCTTTACGTTGCCTTCTGAAGCACGGAGTTTGAGATGATACATTTTGGGTCATCCATCCGATGACTGGCCTTTACGAGGGTTGCTAACTTCAGCAATCCCAGACCGAGCGCGTTTACAATCGCGGCAAAGCATTCCTTATAATATTATATTTATTAATCATTAAATATGACCTACCCGATCCTCAAAATGCCACTACACATGAACCACTAAACATGCACACTCGCTTGCTCCCAAGATTACGACTCTTAGAACAAGAGTACGAAGACCCAGTTCACACGCGCTCTATACCAGGTACAGACATGTACCTGGGCGCTTCTCACCACCCCACGACCCGGCCAACCCAAGCCGAGGTCATTGCCTTTAGCGGCGTCCTTGGGTTGTTCCACTCCGATCCGAACCCGATGGAGAATCTAGAACAGGGGTCGCCAAATGGCGGACCTCTGTCCGCATCCGGACCGCCAACCCATTTTGTGCGGACCGCGAAAACACAGCAACTTACATTACAGAGTACATCATTAAATAAAAATGTATCCCCGCATTATCTTTTATTAATAAATATGCAGAACAACAAAAATTATTTTTGAAACTGCTTACTCTGTTTGGATCAACATATATTTGTGAAGCAGCATTTTCGAAGATGAACTCCATTAAGAATAAATTTCGATCTCGACTTACCGATGAACATCTCCAGGATTTAATGTCAATAGCTTGCACCAATTTTACTCCAAACTTCAGACAGATAGTCCGCAACAAAAAATGTCATTTTTCTCATTGATATGAAAGAAATACCTTTGTTATTTCCGTAATTACATTTGTTTATAAATATTTTTTTCTATAAAATGTTGTGCGGACCGCAATGGTAATTTCATTTCTTAAAACGGACCCCGAGCGAAACTAATTGGTGACCCCTGATCTAGAAGATAACGGGTACTCACTTGCGTGTTGCCATTTTCTCTAGAAAATTTCTGACTATGTCTCGATCACACGGCTTGAGGAACCCTTTAAGTTTCTCGCCGCTCCCAATTAAGTCCGGAGACGCTGAAAAGGCTTACTGAGGCCATCGGCAAACTCTCTGTTGGATGTTGCCAACATTAAAAATATAAGTTTATTTGTCATCCATTGTAATGGCAACTATTGCTCTCTCTCTCTCGGCGATTATAGAAGAATAAAGACGTGTCATTCAGCAGTCCTGGTATTTTATTACTATCAGAACCCACCAGCTATCTAGCAACTATCTAGCAACTATCAGCCAAACACAGACGCTGCTACACTCTCATCCATCACCTTATCTAGATATGTCTCCCTTAGTATTATATTCCTATGCAGGCCGTGGCAACATAGGTTCAAATCATAAAGGAAATCATAGGATTAAGGCAACACCTAGCTTACCTCCCACGGTTACAAATAATATAGCCAATGCCCCATTACTTGAGGATTTCAAGTGAAGTACGCCTTCACCGTCGGCCTTATCATAACTTAGCATCAGGTGAAATAGGTCCAAGCGCTTACTCGTAACAGAATATAAAAAATATTAAAAAGTTTTATTTGTCTTCTTTATTCTAATTATGTTGTGTTTACATTACAGCTCGAGAAAGAAGCAAAACAACTCCATCCGCCGAGATCGCCAAACACATCGCACTCGAACAACTCGACGTTAGAGACGAAAAGCAAAGGGCCAGGCATAAAGAAGATTATAACAGACAAAATTATCACTAACACCACTCTAGAAAGAATTATGAAAGAGAAGAAAGATGCATTTAATACGACGCTAGAGCGAGAAAACGAGAAGAATAGTAAACTTGCTAATAAGACCAGGCATTCAGAGGTGCCAGCAGCGTTGAACAAGCCAGAGAGAAATAAAACTAGACATTCTACTGGCAGCGACGTTCATATTATTCTACCAGAGAATGGAGTGACTCAGATTGAACATTCTGAAGTTCAGAAAAAAGAAAATGACCCCAGGAGAGCTATGAAGTTTGGCATTCGAGTTTTGCCACCAAACGTCCCTGACGATGGTGTTTTGAAACAAAAGAACGTAGAAAATGGCGTTATAGCTGTTGAAAAGAAATCGGTTGATGAAACAGACAAAACGGAATCACCAAGACCAGCATCAACAGCACAGATCAAACTTGAAAGTGAGACAGAGCCTAAAAAACCTATAGTTGCGAAAAGGAGAGAAAAGATGGCACCTCCAATTCCTAACGCTCGAGCCAAACCTGCTGAGCCTGACATGAACAGTCAACAAGATACCTCGAAAACATCAGACATTTCTAATTCTTTTGCTAGAAATGATCTTAATTCAAGTGGTATTAAAAGAGATGAAAATGGCATACCTCAAGAGCTACCTCAGCATATGTTTGATGCAGCAAGAGCAGCCAGAACTAATAGAAAAAGTTCAGCTGAACTAATTAATGAAAAACCAAAAGAACATAAAAAGGAAGAAGCTCCTAAACCATCAAAGAAATCTAAAGGCAAAGCACCATCTCCGCCAGATGCAGAGAAGAATAAAACAGATGATAGTATCTTAGAACAATTAAAGAACGTCAATGACTTCTTAAAAAATGAGAAACAACACTCTAGCGTTCTACATGATACGTCTTTTACAAGTCCTAACCAATCGATTATGTCTTATAACACTTCAACGCCAAACGTCAACAAAACCAAATCACGTATAGATGAATCGATCGGGTTTAGTCAAGAAGACATTGACGACATTGTGTCAAAGCCTTTCAAGAGAGAAAGTGACTCGCTTAACAACTATTTTGAAGATTCGAAGTCTAATCTGTCTTCAAACCATGATGTCCATTCTGTTGTCTCGTTAAATAACAGTGAAAAGAGCGACAAAGGTTCTACCACTATTGAGCTTAACAATAGTGACATAACTATACACAGTTCACCGCTTAACGATACTGTTCATTCGGTGTCTGATGACGCATCTATTTTAGATGAAAATGAACGCAAGGCAGCTTCTCTAGGCGATCTCTCTAGATTTGAACTGAGAGCTAAGGCTAACAAACCATCTACTGGAACACTTGAAAGAGCTCAGAGCTTAGACATATCAGCTGATGATGTTGAGATACAAGAAAGTACTCTGTCTCCAAAGAAAAGAAAAGCAATGTCTGTTGTCGAAACCCCATTCTTTGATGGTGGTAACGAAGACCCTCTGCCAGACATGATCGATTCTGATAAAGGAGTCGTAATTAAACACAAAGAGCCAAGACTAAGTCTAAACATTGGTAAAACCTCAGCTATTGAAGGTTTAAGCACATTCCAGAGAAACCGTCTAAAGAAAGGTTCCGAATTTGGTAACTTAGAAGATGCTATCGTAAAAGGTTCCAGTAGCTCTGTGGACTCTGAAAAGACGGAAGAGCACCATTTAGTTCACAAAAAACCTCAGGGCAGAGAATTTGAACTATACAAAGAGAGCGAACCTCACGAAACGTCAGATCATCTAGCTAGAAGAATAATGGACGAAAACATGAAAGTTCATTTCAAACTTGTATCAGAGTTTGCGAAATCTACATCTGATGGAAGCAATATGAGTTCTTTAGATAGCACTCAAGAGTTACCGAGTTCTTCTAAAATAGAGTCCTCTACACCCGTAAAGTTCGAGGAGAAGTTAACTATGACATACGACACAAACATCCCAGATGATTTGAAAGTATCCAGAAACACATACGCGAACAGTCTAGAACGACCCAAATCAGATATGATGAAGAAGCTTTTAGCCAAAAACCCAATTTTAAACGTACACATCGACCAAAGCGCACAAAAAAATGAGCCAACCACTAGATTGGAGGATTCAGCACAATTAACAGATGCTGTTAAGTCTGCTATGCATCAGCCGGACATCGTTAACTTTGATCTTAAAACTTCAGAGCCCAAAAAAAGAGATTATGATGACTTCATAAGCAATGTCAATGTTGGCTCAAACAATAACACTCTTAAATATACTAAACCTACGTTTCAAACATTTGGCTCAACATCAACAGAATGGTCAGAGCCTAATGTACATTCTAGTAACGTTGTTACAATAAACACTAATGAAAAGGTTCAACGTCCTTCTGACGAAGATAAGAGTAAGTCTTACACAAAATCCATTGAAATTAATGAGCCCAAAATGAGAATGATCCCTGATGTTATAGAAGGAATTAAAAGGAGAAATGAAAAAGAAGGTAAAACTTTGTATATGGAACCAACGAATATGAGTATAACAATGACAGGAGAACCCGTTCAGAAAACGGTGACAGTAAACGTTGCTGAAGATGAATACGGGAACAAAGTGATAACTCAAAACGTTGAAAAGATTTCTACAAAATATATAACAACGAAAATGGATGCTCCATTACAAGTAGAACAGGTAAGCTTTGGAATCATCAAACGTCCTGGAGACATCGACGAGCTTAACTTAGAAGAAGGAGATGTTAAAGATATTGACAAAAAAGTACTTGACGAAATAAAACGGCAAAACCCTAACATGCATTTCACAACAGACGAGCCTTCTTACACTAAAACTGAGACAATAATACTAAACACTAGTGATATGGATGAAGCACAAGCAAAAGCTTTAATGGAAAAACTAAAGAATGATCCCAGTTTCATGTCACAGAAGACGCACGAAGAATTATCTCAATTAGGAATTAGAATCATTCAAGATCTTGATGATGTTCAAACTTCCAACCAAGATTCCGCTGAAGTCATAAAAACTTCATACTCTATAAATCCTCTAACAGCATCAGACAATCAGTATTGCAAAATAGAGGGAGCTGGTAATTCAGAGACGCAGAAGAGTCATATAACAGAAATACAAGTTGTTACACCTCGCACAGAGAAAGAAATTAAAAACAAAGAGGTAAAAGACAACATTTTCAGAAGGCAAAGAACAGCGTCTTACGAAGAGCCACCATTAACATACGAGTTGGATATCGATATGCTAAACGATTTTATGTCAAACGAACGCCGACACTCGGCCAAACAAGAGGTCGATGTGAAGAAAACGAATCAGAACCAGAACGAACCAAAGAAAAGGCATTCCGACTTCGATTTGCCCAGAAACAGCCACATCAAATTCCGTACAGCTACATACGAATCTCCAAAGGGCACAATAGTAACCAGTACAGATATAGAGAACCGAAGATTGTCACAGTTAGACCAGCAACTGAGGTCGGCTACCGATGTCACGCTGACTGGTCAAAAACCGGCAACATCGCCGAAACCAAGCAACATACCGGTGAAAGCTTCGGACAAACAAAAGCCGGTGGTGGTGTCATCGAAAATACCGGTTTTCATGAGTCAGAAATCGGCGAGTCAGGAGAATTTGACAGATAAAACGTTTTCTCTACCAAGGTCACCTCCCCCAAACTTGAGCAGTAGTTCCGGGAATATTTCTGTGACCTCCATAAAGAGCAGTTCCAAAAGTCCAAGCGGTGGTAAATATTAAGATGTAAGAATAAAGTATTTTGAAATGTATTTAGATTCTGAGCTTATAATATTACTTGTTGAAACTTGAGGTGCAAATATTTTCGCGAGTTTTCACAGACTATGTCTTGTTACATATAAAATTGTTAGATTTGTAGATTGTATATCTTATATAAAAAAATACCTGAAATAATATCGTAACAATGTGCCTTTTCTAAGTGTAAAACTTAAATATTTTCTTATAATTAACTAAGTATATATTTTGTGAATTTTGTAAAAGTATGTTTACGTTACTTTGGGTTGTGAATGTATAAAAATAATATTAGACTTATACTGTCACAATTTTGATAGCATTATTAATATTAACAATTTTTTATTATATATCGTTTTTAAATACCTATCGATGAGATTATAAAATGAAAAAAATAACATAATTAAACATTATATTTTTGACATTCCGTCCTATGAGTATTACCATTTTACATAATATGATATATTAGGTATGTTTATAGGAACGTAAGATTTTATTTTGGTAAAAACATAAATTCACAATTACTAAAGCCATCATAGGATATTAGAATAAAATACTAGTGTTAGCGCTTACGAGTATATTTATTAACATTCTTACAGTTGTATGTGTATTTAAAAAATGCAATGTTCAATAATATTGTTTACAAATATTAACAAGATATTATCACAATTATACAAAATTGTATTTTATTGATGTATTATAAATAAATTAAAATAAAATTTAAAAAAATGTTATTTGTGCTTTGATTTTCCCCTCGTACTGACATCTACCTCATGTTAAAGTAACTTGCAATGCAATGTTGAAGTGAAACACATAATATATTACTTGCGTTTGTAATAATATGATAATGCTAGATACTGTCCCACTGCTGGGAAAAGCCCTCCATCATTGAAATCAAGTCAACGCTACAAGTGGGTAGTTATTGGCTTTATCAACACGCTTTCTAAATGCAGGTTGATCACCAATCCGGATTATACATCAAAAAAGCCAAAACACACTTTGCTACTTTACTCGACCTGGAAATTAGATAAATAAAAATTAATAACCAGGTCTTTCAGATATGGGGCCGAGCGCTTTGACACTCTACCATGTTTTACATAGGTTAATATCTTCAGTGTTTAACACTTAAAGCCCAGTCTATTTTTAATGATTAACACGTCGTTTGCTGTGAATACAGACACAATATAATTTTAATTGTTTAGGGCACTGATCAGTGCTCGCCGCATATGAGAGGTTAAAGGAACAAAGGGTCGGACACTTGTGCAACTTTCCTAAGGATTGTATGGCTCATCTTGGCATGGCGACCATCTTGGTGATGTCTAAGGAGCTTTGCAGAAGCCGGGGCGGGCCGTGCACGATAGCGCAAAGGGAATCCTATACTACCAACGCACACAGAGGGCAAAAAGACCGCGGGATCTGGCGGCGCGGCATGTCCGTGGCTGCCCGCCATGGATCACACAAACCAGTTTGTATGCAGTAACGCAGACGGCGGCGGCGCGGGGCGGCTAGCTCAGTCAAACCTATTCTTATCTATGGAACTAACTGCCCCGTCCGTCGTTGTGCTTTAGTGTTCGCAGCGAGGGCAGGCGAGGGCATCGACGGACAAAAAGACTGCGCCGCCCCGCTGTCTGCAAAGCGCCTTAATCTGAATTTATAGATAGTATGTTGAGGTATGTCGCCAAATATCAGAGTTTGTCGGTCTACTGTTCAAAAGTTATAAGAGGTCTTAGGTGGCCATGCCATAATGAGCCTCGTCCTGGCATGGCATTTAGAGCATTTAGAGTTGGTGATGGTGGCCATGCCAAGATAAGCCACACATAAGGATTTACAAATTACAATAAATATCTATTAGTCAGTTATTTCATATACCTAGATTTGCAGTTTCTATTGCACGCTCTCTTAAAGGATTTTCTTACTTGACTCCTACAATCATAGTCGTAGCAAACATCTTTAAAAGCTTTCCTACAAGATTTCTCACAAAACCTTCTCACCTTCTTATTACAACTACTCTTTATACTCCTCAAAGATGTCTTGTTACCAATCTCATCTACGTCGTGGTTTTGAGATTTTTCTTCAGACGTACTTGTAGACTCATATTCTTCGTCAGCTTGCTTAAAAGCGTTTACGTCAGTGACGCCTTTGCCACTGTTTTCAGACGATGCCTCTCCTGATTCTTCGCTGAAAGAGCTTGCCATCTGTAAAAAATATTGCATGAGAAAGGTGTATCGGCAGCTTTATGTCGCTAGATATTGGTACTAATCACGTTTCTTCTTCTTATAGTCGTTACACTATTGACCACGTTCGACCAAGACCATTCTCGTGGTAGAAACATCGTTCGCAGTGATACGCATCTTTGTGCACTGTTATATGCATAAGGGGTTACCTACTGCCTCCTTTATTTGGTCCTTTCATCTCATCGGCGATCTACCGCATAACCATGTTTATGTTCTACTAATTTCTATTCAAGGAGCTCCATAAACTAATAATTTATCTCGAGCTCTCCGTGCCTTGGAAGGCACGTTAAGCTATTGGTATCGACTGCATTAGCAGTCGGTAACTGCCAATCTGCTTTGGGGGCCGCGTGATGGTTATGGCCCTTTGCCCCTTGCTGTGTTTCCATCCGTTGGGACAACTGGTGCCCCAGCAGTGGGGACATAAAAATAAACTGCTGATGAATTTATTTTCTACTACGTTCTAAATACTTCTTTGTAAATCTCTTTTACCTACTTATTTAAAGAATTTGTTTTTTTATATTAACGGGTAAGCACAGTGCCTTATGATCTCACTTGATGTTGTGATGAATATGGCCAATGATGGAAGCGCACTTCACCCGGGATCCTCAAATAGTGAGGCACTGGCTATCTTATCTCTAGCTGCCGGAACACAACAATGCTACAAACATTGATGTTATGGTGACATATTTAGATAAGATGGTGGTAGGTAGCCAGGCGGATAAACAAGCCCTACCACCAACCAAACCGAGAACACAAACATGTACCCCCCGCTGGGAATCGAACCCGGGACCTCTGGGTCTAAACCGGTGGTCTTAGCCACTAGACCACAAAGGCGGTTGCAGTTTTTTGCGCCAATTTCTCTACACAGCTAAGTCTTTTTGAATGGGTAGTAGGTAAAATGGTATTTTGCAAAAAGTCTTCGGTTCTAATTCCACTTGTAGCAAACTTCTGTTCAAGTATCAGAACCTGGGACTCTTACGGCGGTAGGTAAGGCAACTACCGCTGCACCATATAAGCGATACATTATTAGATACATTAGTAAATGAAATTTTTTACTTTTTATTTTTAAGTGTTAATTGCTACACTTAAGCTGTAACAATTAACCGGTATTAATTTCCCGGTAGCATAACGGTCAGTGCAGCCGCCCGGTTTGCGGAAGACCCAGGTTCGATTCCTGGCTGGGTCGAGTGGGCGTTTAATTTTTTCACTGTATTTTATATAAATATTTAGTAAGTTATTAAGTTAAAGTTATTAAATACTTACAGCAAAGCCAGTTAGCAAAGGTATTAATAAAAATGTAATAAGATCCATATTATTATATGTTTTATCACTATATAATTCACAATGTAGTATGTGAAATATGAGTGTGTAACATGTATTCGAAATAGGTATTGATTTACTTTTATAGTATAAAACATTTTTATGCCAATAAAAGTTATAATGTATATTGTTGTAGCTGTTGGAATGTACTGCACTTAAAATCCTTTTTGAAGTTAATAATAATAATAATGGCCAAGAGCCTCGATCAACATCTCATGAGGCTCTCGTTAGGCGGCTGGATCAAGGGCGTGGGTGTCGACCGCCTATATAACTCTCTCGCTTTCGATCGCTTTGAAGGCGAGGCGAGGAGGAGGCGTCATCTTGTCATTTCGAAAGCAATATGAAAGCAATATCGAAAGCTATAGGCTATAGCTTTCGATATTATTCGATATTAAAATAGAAAGCGAGGCGAGGGCCTCGCTTTCAAAGCGATCGTAAGCGAGAGTGTTAGGCGGTTGGGGGGCTGATTCAGAAGGCAGTTCTCCTCGATACGGCACGCATTGTGAGGAGGTTCCTGTCTCTGGAGCCCTAACCACCGGTAGCTTGGATCCTGCCCCCCAACCGCCTAACACTCTCGCTTTCGATCGCTTTGAAAGCGAGGCCCTCGCCTCGCTCTCTAATATAATATCGAAATATAATATCGAATAATATCGAAAGCTATAGCCTATAGCTTTCGATATTGCTTTCTTATAGCTTTCGAAATGACAAGATGACGCCTCCTCCTCGCCTCGCGTTCAAAGCGATCGAAAGCGAGAGAGTTAGGCGGTCGACCCCCTGGTCCCGATGCCGGATGGACCCCTATTTTTTTGAATTTTTAATGTTTTGTTTGTTTTTTTTTAGAAAATATTTTAAAATGTAAATTAATATGTTGAAAAATAAATAAAGGAAATAATAATAATAAACAACAAGAATTATTTATTTCTCCCCTCAAACAACGCGCTTAGTCACTTAACATCAGGGTATAGATCGCGCCAAACTTTTAGTCCCCTCTGAAGTCGGCGCGATACGCGTCGCAGTTGTAAAAAATAGGCGTCAGTAGGGCAAAGACGGGGACGAGCGGTAGGGCCTGACTGTGTACAGCTGCGCGAAGCAACTTCAGGGGACTAGAAGTTTGGCGCGATCTATATCTGTGTGTGTTTTGTTTACTATTCGTATTCATTCGATTACGTTTATGAAAACGAAAATTAGTATGGCATTGAAGCAGCGCCTCCTGGCGGCATACGAGAAGAGTTAACATTTAACAAATTCTCGATTACGTAAACGTTAACGAATATATAGCGAACCCTGTGCTAAGGTCAAGTTGCCTAGTGAGTCTCATTCACTATTCGATTGTCGAAAACAAGAATTTGTATGGCAAATTTCTGAGTGGTAGAACCACGCTGCGTTGCAGCACGAAATGGGCCGGCTCGCCCGGCGTAATACCACCCTTTCACAGAATATCGGCGTGAAACAATGGCATTCGTTGCTGTTGTGTTCCGTCCGGTGAGTGAAAGTACCGGAGGCCCATATCTCACCCCTCCCCCCTCCCAATTCCTACTCCCTCCTCAAGATCCAACTTTTTCCTCAAGGCCGGCAACGTATCTGCGATTACTTTGGTTATGCGGGTGTCCATGGGCGGCGGTGATTACTTTCCATCCACCCGCCTGCTCGTTTGCCTCCTTTTAATATTTAAAAAACAAATGTCGCCAGGAGGCGCTGCATCAATGCCATACTAATTTTCGTTTTCGTAAAGGTAAGTAATCGAATTAATACGGATTGTAAACCAAACTCACACTAGGCACCCTAGTGAGATAAGGATCGAGAAGCGAGGATCGAGGAGCTCGATGGCGCAGTGGATAACGCGCTCGGTCTGCGATTGAAAGGCCGGTCATGGGATGGATGACCAAAAATTTATCAGTGCTTTGGAGGGCACGCGAAGCCGTTGGGCTCGGCTGCATTGACAGTCGTTAACCACCACCAATCAGGTAGGCTACTCTTGACGCAAACTCAATCTCAATACAATTCCAATGGCATTAATATGTATCGATATTGGGATAAGTTTCGCAATTTCGGAACGCTCCATCTCGATAATAATTTGTTCACTAAATTTCCACGCAATTTACTTCCAATGTAGCGCTATTATCGCTTTTAAGAGTGCCATTTTTTTTTTAGATTTGGGATTGGAATGGTATTGAGATTGAGTTTGCATTAAGAGTAGCCTAGCTGCACTGGGCCCGCGTGGTGATTTATGGCCCGTTCTCCCTATCCATCCATAGGGAATGCACGTGCCTCAGCAGTGGGGACAAAAAATAAGCTGATGATGAGATAAGGATTTTTACACGTTGTATAACAAAATAAAACTCGTATAAGTACTTAAAAATAACATATATTTTTACTGTAGACGAGTCCTCTTCACTAAAGACTACTAATCACAGTAATATTATAAATGCAAAAGTTTGTGTGTGTGTGTATATTTGTAGCTTCTTCACGCTGCAACGGATGGATGGATTTAGATGAAATTCGGTATACAGATAGTTTATAACCTGGATTAACGCATAGGATAGTTTTTATCCCGATATTCCCACGGGAATGAATGGAAACTGTCAAAGCGGTAAGAAGTCCGCCGGGTCCACTTTACACAATAACATAATAGAGATGTTGACAACAATAAAAATAAATTCCAGAACATTAAAATCACGTAACAGTTCCTTAAGACATTGACCTTTTTCATATTTGCCCAAGGGTATGTTCCGATATTAACTACGAGCACTGTCACAACAATACAACAATTTCTGTAACTTTTTAGGTTACAGAAATTCACTGTCCATAACGGAACAGATTTCTGACCAGTAAGAGCGCTGGACAGTGCTCGAAGTGTATATCGGAACATACCCCTAATTGATGGAACAAAATGGTGACGTCATAGTTTGCCATTCACATACAATTTCTACTAAAGAAAACCGTTTTGACAGTTGCTAAAAAGTTCCTCTATTGACTAACCAGTCAACTAGGTACTTATCTATACATATATTAATACGTGAAGCAAAAACTTTGTACCCGTTGTTACGAAAATTGCGGGTACGTGGGAGTATGAAATTTCACACACTTGTAGTTTATATAGAGAAGGTTATCCGAATAGGAGTATGAAATTTCGCACACTTGTAGTTTATATAGAGAAGGTTATACGAATGTTATTTTTTTTAAAATTATGCATAAAAATACATTAAATCAACAAAAACAACATTACACACTCTACCATGTATTTAACACACACGCTTATGTATTTGACACACACGTATTGTTTGTCTTTAATGCGGCCGACATCTGTCAATGCCAATCCAAACTCACATTCTATCTTTTTAAATTTTTCATTGCTTAGGATACAATCCGATTACGGTCGAATATCGACCACTAGGCGACCACTAGTTAGCATAAAACTTTCAAATATACCAACTCTCCACTTTTCATGTCAATTTGGAAACTGATTTTAACTTAATGTTTTGCAAAAAAATAAGTAGCTTTCCATTCCACCATCAACATTCGTCAACGTTTCCGATCCATATAAAAAAAAATCATCTCAAGCTCTTCCGTGCTTTGAAAGACACGTAAAGCCGTAGGTCTCGGCTGCATTAGCAGCCGTTAACAACCATAAATCCGTACTGGGCCCGCGTGGTGGCTTATGGCCCGTTCTCCCTATCCATCTATCTATAGGGAAGGCTTGTCGCATACACAAAATAAGGAAACTGCAGAATATGAGCTTTGTTCTTACCAATCACGGACACGGAATCTCGCAACTGCGCTCTGACTGTTCCGAGCTGTTTCGAGATTCGTGTCCGTGAGAGGTAAGTACAAAGCAAGTATATTGGTGCGTTTGTATGAGAGCTAGATACCTTCATCAGTCTCCTTATCTTGTGCCCTATATCTAGCACTTGCTAATTACAAGTGGGTTGTATTTAATCCATCACCAAACTAACCTTTTTTTTTTTTTCTAGAAGAATGCATTACTCATACCGGGGCCTTGAGGAGGCCCCAGGTTATGTGAGACACACCCGTCCGCCTTTCCACAACCCACCAACTATCATGGAGACTGCCATTGTCCCCAGTCGGCTGCCAAGGGAAAAGCCCAAGGCTGGGAAGGGCGAGACGGAGGGGGATACTCACTTAACCTCTGGGGGACCAAACTCCGATACGGTGAAGACCGCGGGGTCTGTCCCGAGGGAATTAAACCGCGGGGGTCACCAAACTAACCTAACCTAACCCACAAAAATACTAAGTTAGCACCTAAACTACTATATAAATTTTAGGTGCTAGCCTACTATTTTTTTGTGGATCAATTAATTATTTCTCATTACAAGTGAGGTTCAATCTATTCCAGTACCATTTAGATATCAATAGTTGCGAACAGATTACAATTTGAAAAATTTTAAATAATTGATGAAAAAATTTCCACGAGCCGGATTCGAACCCACATCCCATGACATACCGTGACGTGCTGGTCAGTAAACTACCCTTAGGCTTACCAAGTAAGAGTGGATCATCATCACCAGCCCATTTTATGACCACACTGCTGGGGCACGGAAAGCTCGTGGTGTCTATGGATGGAAAGGGAGGACGGGATAAAACAGCAACGCAGGCCCAGTGCGGTGCGGTGGTTGTTAACAAATGCTAGTGCAGCCCGGACCAATGGCATTACGTGCCTTCCGAAGCACGGAGGAGATCGAGATGATAACTTTGGTCACCCATCCGATAACCGGCCTTTGCGAACGTGGCTTAACCTCAGCAATCGCAGACCGGGTGCGTTAACCACTGCGTCACCGAGCTTCTCTGAAAATGGACAGTGTTAATAAATTTCGGCTGGTTGGATAGAACCACGATAGCATAAAGGTAGTACACCTAACCCGGTATGTCATGGTTCGGGTTCGAGACCCAATCGTGGGAAATCTTTCAACACTTTTTTCAAATTGTAGTTCTAGATTAAGAAGAATAATAACATTTATTGGCACACATTAAGTACAACAAAAATTAATTACATTTAAAAAAAATATTGAAAAAACAAAAAAAAATCACAATAAAAAACAGAACAGAAAACAAAGTGGGGCCAGCTAGGCCCCACTTTATAGCATTGCTACAGCGACATAAGGCCGCTACGCCGCTGATATTCTGGAGGGCCTAATCGGTGACGTTACGACAACAAACAAAAAACAAAGAAAACCAACACAGATAAATAAATATAAAATAGTACATTGTTCACCGAGAGGAGAAAGTGACCGATTACCGGCGAGGGTGTCGTTTGAAGCCCGAGCCGTAGGCGAGGGCTTTAAAACACCCGAGATAGGGAATCGCAGTTTCTCTCGAGTGATACATAGTGCTTTATACTACACCTGATACTTTATCAAATTTACGGTAGAAAGTACGTCATTGCATATCGAACAAATATGCGGGGAGAAAACGCATCTGAGCGGGAGAGAAAAGTGTATGAAAATCCATTTCTTTCGTGGTTTTTGCGTTTTCTCCCCGCATATTTGTTCGATATGCAATGACGTACTTTCTACCGTAAATTTGATAAAGTAACAAGGTACTTTCCAAGCAGGTGTAGTATAAAATAACATTACGCCCGCCGAACGATCTTTGCAGCCGAACCTTTCATAAATGTATACTATGGCAGAATAACAGGGTATGTGGGTCGACTCATATTGAGAGACTCGAGACCATCCAGAAAAGGTGCCTCAAGTGGGCTTGTTATCGCTCTGGAATTTGTGTCCGCCAGTTGACATACCTACACAGACCTACTACAGAAATTCAAACTATCTAGTCTTCGTCTGCGACGTCTGCATTTCGACCTTCTGTATCTCTATAAAATTATAAATTCCCAGATTAACTCTCCCAATTTACTGTCAGCCATTAGCATAAACACAAGATATATAAGCCGTCATCCTAAGGTTTTTGCACTCAATGTGTACAAAAACAACACCTCATACTACAACCCCATCGTGCGTATGTGCAGAGTCTACAATGAGACGGTTGCTAAATACCCGGAGATTGACATTTTTGGGCAACAATACCTATCTTATAAAAGATTTATCAGATTTAATATTTTGAGCTGTGAGTGACTACTCGCTCAGAGTATTAAATGTGATAAATCATGTCAAACTTAACTATAATTATATTGAATTTTCAATTTTATCTCAATAGTATCTGATTTTTTTTTCCATGTGATATAATGTTACGTATATTTTAAATTTAATGTAATGTTTTTTTTTCTTTAATTATTATTTAAATGTCGAATTTGGACAAACTGTGTACCTACATTGTTAGGGGTTGCATCCCAGCTCAATATTTTTTATATTAATTGTTTTATGTAATTTTGGATGTGACCTGTTAATGTACCGAAAACCATAGATTACCTATGTATAATATTGGGTACGTAAAACGCTACGATAGCGCCACAAGCGAGCGATTGACGAACTAAAAGTGCATGACGGGGGCGCTCTAAAATAAACCGACCGATTGTAGCAACCGCAACTAGTAGCAGTCGCGTTGCCATTGTGCATTTAGCAACTGGTTGCTTTTTTTCGGTAATAAGCCTACCGCGCTCGAGCAACTCACCCGACCCGATCCGAACCCTTCAGAGAATCTAGTAGGGCACGGAGACGCGCACTAGTGCGCGATGCCGGTCCCTCTAGAAAACCTCCGAAGGTGATTCGTTTCACACGGCTTGAGGAACCCAAGGCACACTAGCGCCTCTAATCGATTTAATTTCATAACTGCTAAACAGTTTTTTTTTTTTCAAACATTGCGGACCTTCCGACACTAGGCAAACATCTATTATTTAATAATTGTGCACTACTTTTAGGTTTGTTTTTGTATTCATTCGCTAACACCAAAAGTGGCCATTGTTTGTGAATAAATGCGATAGCCCGTTTTGTGAATAAACCACGCAACAAAAAATTATGCACAATTATTAAATACATACTATGGATGCTTTCCCGTTATCGGACGGTACACAAAGTTTAAAAAAAAATCCGGTCCGTTAGTAATTGGTGTGGTTGGCCTCCAAACAAGCCCGGTGAAGCTGAAAATGCCGACTGAGGCAATCAGCAATCTCTCTCCAAAAAATTGAGCAACTCACATAAAGACCTCTAGCACGGACATACGGATCTCGACGACTTAGACGACCTCCTTGGTTAAATGGCTTGCACACCGGTTTTCATGGTGTCGCCATCTCTGAGGTCCCGGGTTTCGAACCACCCACGGTCAGATCAATTTAGAAATACCTGTTTTTCTAAATTGTTTCGGGTCTGGGTGTTTCCTATGTATAATATGTAAGTAAGTATTTAAGTATATTAAGTACGTGTTTAGAAAGTAAGAGCAGCCCAAACTTGTAAATAGAAAATAGTTCTATCCGCGCGTCACTAGATGGCGCTGTTCATGTGTTGCCTAAATCGCGCTATAGAGATTTTCTGTCAATTGTGTATT
This sequence comes from Eudonia mercurella, assembly GCA_963082485.1. Classification (NCBI taxonomy): domain Eukaryota; kingdom Metazoa; phylum Arthropoda; class Insecta; order Lepidoptera; family Crambidae; genus Eudonia; species Eudonia mercurella. The sequence goes on along the minus strand of OY720047.1, from coordinate 6,380,185 downwards.
CTGTGTACATACTCATTTGTGCATCATACTAAAGGTTTGAGTTTTCCGCTGAGACCATTTCCTTTATTCTCTAATATCGATAGAGTATGTTTATCCGTTGTCTAGTTAACCATTTATCAAGTTTCTTAAGGAAGCTTTTCTTGGGGGATAGATAATTGGTGTGAGTGTGGGAAACATTTATTTATTTATCTCGGAACAGCTCGAAACAGTCCGAGCGCGGTTGTCTCAGTCTGCTTGGACGTTACCCTCTGTAAACTGTTTATTTATTTATGGGAATTAAAGTTATTTTCCAGTATTATTTATCTTGCCTTGAGTGAATATCAAATCGTCATCATCGTAAACATACACATAATAATCGACTTCGCTTCTGCATCTCCTCTTGCACGCTTTCTTGAATGCTGCCCGCACACTATTCCGACACTCGTATTCATAGCACACATCTCTGTACGACCTTTTGCATGCTTTCAAGCAAAATGACGCGACTTTTCTTAAACAGTAGATAGCTAAACTTCTCGGAACACTCTTTATCTTTTCACTTTCTAAAGCGTAGTCTTCTACTGGACGCTCATCTGATATACTGCTGGATGCTGATATGATGATAGACGCTGGTTCCTCTTTACCGTCTTTAATCACTTTCGATTTATTGAATCGGTTTAAAGTGCCTTTCACCGGTCTTAAATTTTTCATGTCATCTTCGTTAACATCGCCGCTGGATATAACAGAGGACTCGTCGCTTAATTTGTGCATTCTTGTGGTTTTTTTTTGAGGATTCTGGGATAATAATTTAAAATATTTTTATACAACGTGTGACAAACAGGTGTGGTACATACAAATGAAAAGATCCAAAGTGCGTCCGATCTAAATTGTGTATGCAAAGTTACTAAGAGATAATTATTAACTTTAAGGGGGTGCAGTGCGGACGCAAAACTGCGAGTTTCAAGTTTCTTTATGATAGCGAGCGAGCGGCGCGTGGCAGTGGTGTGACAACGGCGCACGACTACGAATACGCACGCACACTAATATCTGTACAGAGTAGGCTGGTGATTTAATTAGAGCAATGTTTACTTTCGTAAAATCATAGGCGTTTGGGTAAAAAATAATAAAAGTCTTAATATTTTCATATTCATATTTTTTTATTGAAAAATAAGACAACAGTGGCCTGTGGAATATCAATACAAACATTTTGATGTCGGATCATATTTAAAAAGTTTCTGAAGAAATAAATTTTTAGATATCATTACTTTTACGTATTATTTATTTAGTTTCTGGGTATTTGTTTCAAATTCCAAGACAACCATGGCCTTGTGAAAGGATCAAGCTAACCTACACTAGTCCTTTTATTGTATATGACCTATTCAGCGCCTAGCACTAGTGACTTAAAAACACGTAAATTTTCGAAATTCCGCGCGGCACCCCTTGCAATCGTAAATCTAAGATTTATATTTTACTTTATCTTCAGTAACTACTCTTACTTTGAAAGGTAAAGCACAAAATGAGGAGACCCACATAGGGTAAGCTTGTCATGAAAGCCATCGATAGCGGCGATGACGTAGTCTTGTGTCACCCACGTGACTATTGTCACTGGGAGTGCTATACCTGGCGCAGTATTTTATTATACTACTAGCTGACAGTTTTCATCACAGAGTTAAATATTTATCAATGGTTTCCATGGCAACAAAACAAACAAACCATTTTGTATTGGAAAATTAAATTGTTATATAATAAAATAAAATAAAATATATATAAGGTCACATTTTATTAACTGCAAATATTTTGACAAAACATCTAATTATATTAGAGAAATAAGGCCCTTATTTCGGCTCCTTTGAATTGAAACTACCGAAAGTGCTTTACTTTTCTTTTTAATCGAAATGTCTTTTGGCGTTTTTCTTGAAAACTAGCGTATAAAAATTTAAGGTTTTTTCATAAAAATAGTTTATATATGTTGTTGAATTTATCCTCAAAATATTTGTAGTTGATAAAATGTGACTTTATATATATATATATTTTTTAATATAGCCTATGTTACGCAGCGCTAATGTAGCATTCTAATGGTGAAAGAATTTTTTAAATCAATCCAGTCGTTTTTGAGTTTATTCGTTGCAAACATACATACATACATACATACATACATACATACATACATACATACATACATACATACATACATACATACATACATACATACATACATACATACATACATACATACATACATACATACATACATACATACATACATACATACATACATACATACATACATACATACATACATACATACATACACACATACACACATACAAATATACAAAGGTTTCTTTTATAATATTAGTATAGATGGGGTAGGGTTAGCTTAATACATACCACGCTCAAGCAACGCACACAGACCCTCTCACGGTAACTAATCTCGGAACAGCTCGGAACAGTCCGAGCGAGCGCAGCCGTTGCGAGATCCCGTGTCCGTGAGAGGGTGTCTATGTGTGTATTGCTGGAGCGGGTTTGTATGAAATTACCTTCAGTGGGACTTTTTTATTATATTAACGGGTAAGCACAGTGCCTTGATCTCACCTGATGTTAAGTGATGATAAGGCCATTTGGTGGAAGCGCACTTCACCCGGGATCCTGGGATAGTGAGGAGGCACTGGCTATCTTATCTCTGCTGCCCGAAACACAGCAATGCTACAAACATCGATGTTATGGCGACATATTTAGATAAGATGGTGGTAGCTAGCTAGGCGGACAAACAAGCCCTACCACCAACCAAACCGAGTACACAAACATGTACCCCCCGCTGGGAATCGAACCCGGGACCACACATTAAAAGGAGGCAAACGAGCAGGCGGATCACCTGATGGAAAGTAATCACCGCCGCCCATGGACCAACAATGGCAAAACCAAAGTAATCGCAGATGCGTTGCGGGCCTTGAGGAAAAAGTTGGATCTTGAGGAGGGAGTAGGGATTGGGAGGGGGGAGGGGTGAGAGATGGGCCTCCGGTACTTTCACTCACCGGACGAAACACAACAGCAACGAGTGCCATTGTTTCACGCCGATATTCTGTGAGATGGTGGTATTACGCCAGTCGAGCCGGCCCATTTCGTGCTGCAACGCAGCGTGGCTCTACCACTAAGACGGTGTCACTCATTTAGCACCACCCAGGGGTCACGTGTAGGGTCTCAAGGGTAAACCTACGGACGCGAGTAACTTTAACCCCCTTCCTCCTTATTTTGTGCTTTAACTTTCAAAGTACGAGTATTTATTGAAGAGAAAGTGGTGTTGATAAAACGGGTCTATTGAAAGATTGAAAGTTTACCGGTATGTCAGAGTAGATTCAATAACCGCTCGTGAAGTTTTTTTTAAGCGCACCTAACCCCCCCCAACCGCCTAACTCTCTCGCTTTCGATCGCTTTTAAGGCGAGGCCCTCGCCTCGCTTTCTAATATAATATCGAAATATAATATCGAATAATATCGAAAGCTATAGCCTATAGCTTTCGATATTGCTTTCATATTGCTTTCGAAATGACAAGATGACGCCTCCTCCTCGCCTCGCCTTCAAAGCGATCGAAAGTGAGATTGTACAATCCATACATTGAAAGTAAAGCCACATGCATTAAAAATGTGTGTAAGTTCGTCATAGGTCCAAATTAAAATATGACAAATTTAATTCATAAAAGTAGGAGTGTAGCAAATTTATATATACTTTTTTCTGTGACGAATTTACTTTGTGGCAAGTATACAATTAAATCTGATAAATAAAAGAAAAACAACTTACAACATTACAGCTTAACAAAGCGATATAATAATACAATGGTAAGGCCAAGTTCCATTTGAAATATACCATTTTTTTCCAGTTACATGTTTACTTGAATAGAAACTCCGTAAAAGAAATATAGCAATAGAAAATTATTTCACAAAATCACTTTTTATCGACCAATAAAAAAATCATGTTATTATTGCGTTGGGTTTGTTACAAATTCCTATTGAACCATAACTGTGGGTATTTTTTAATGTTACATAGAACACATCACTGGTCGAGTGGTAAAGCGCTAAGATCGGGTTCGATATACGGCGGTTCTGGGTTTAATTCCCAGGACGGATATTTTGATTTAGTTTTTTCGGTGCTTATGCATATTGCTTATGCATAAGCCTTAGACCATCTAAGGCATAAGCCAGTACCCATCATTTGAAGCGATGGTTTGATTTTAATTATTTAAGATTTTGCCTAGTGGTTAAGGCGTCTGGTCTGCGATTGCTAAGGTTAAACAACTTTCGCAAGGGCCGGTCATTGGATGGGAGATCAAATTTTTTAATCTCGAGCTCTTCCGTACTTTAGATGCACATAAAGCCGTTGTTCCCGGCTGCATTATCATTCATTAACAACCACCGCACTGCACTGGGGCTGCGTGGTGATTTATGGCCCGTTCTCCCTATCCATCCATAGGGAAGGTTCGTGCTCCAGCAGTGGGGACTATACTGTACTGTTTATGCTGGTGACAACACAAGGTTTTAAATAATAAAATAGTTAATAATAATTTCAACACCAGCTCCTCTTCGAGATTCATCACTTGTTCTCGTGGTACGATTCCAGAATCCGACAAGATGGCGACCATTTTAATCCTTATTCATCATCATCATCATCATCGCAGTCAAAAGACGTCCTCTTCTGGACAAAGGCCTTCCTATGAAGATTGCCACAACGACCAGTTTTGTGCTGCTCGCATCCAGCGGCTACCCGTGACTTTCACAAGATCGTCGGTCCACCTTGTTGGAGGCCTACCTACAATGCTTTTCCAGTGCCGATTTTGCTGCAAAGTAATTCCATTTTCTTATTTTGCTGTATTCCAGCTTAAGGCGATACATCGCGAATATCCTTTTAAACTAGGATTTATTCATATGTCATACTTATGTTATTCTTGTTTTCAACATATATTTGACTAATCAATAAGGTATTTTACCAAAGCCAAAACAAGAATGGAAACATTATTTTCTCGATAGAAAATGAATCCAAATATGACCTTTCTCATTTCCTTTTTTCTGCTTTATAGGCAGAAACACGAATATTTAGAACCCAAATAAATTATATTAGAAAGGCAATAAACTATTGTAATCATTCTCCAATTTTTCTTTTTCAAAAAGCATTTAGTTTCTTAGTAATTAAATAACTTCCAGTTTGTCGCTTACGTTATTTTATTTAGCGCGTGCGCTATGGTTGTCCCTTTCCTTGCACTGAGAAATCATTTATCTATCCCTCTGTGTACTGGCAAGACAGTCGGCGTCATTGCCAGCCAATACTACTGGTCCACTGCTGGACATATGCCACTTCAAGTGCACTCCACTGAACACGATCCGCGGCTACTCTCATCCAGCTCTTGCCAGTCACCTTGTTGGGTACGTGATCCAGTGAAATTACAGAGCTATAAGAACTGAAGCATAAAGTAAGGACACTGTAGAAGGTAAGCTTAAGGCGACACACAGACAATTTAAAGATTTCGCCGTCCCCGCAAGAATCGGCATTAAAAATGAATACAACAATTTACGAAAAAATTGATTTTTTTTTAATATTTACAATTTAGTATACCTACAAACATCCCTCAAAAAACCCGATTTTTTTTACATTTTTCAAAATTGCTTTAATACTGCTATAAGAGCTCGTAGTTACCCCCTTGGTCGACAAAGAGTCAACCGGGTCTAGTTCACGAAATCGACAGTCACAACATCGACGGTTGCTGTATCGAAAACGTTCCATCGACGGGTCACTGTAGCGAGAGTACACTATGCGACGGTACGCTATATCGACAGTACGCCATATCGACGGTACGCTGCATCGACGGTACACTATATCAAAAGTACGCTGCATCGAAAGTATGTACACCATATCGACGGTACGCTGCATCGACAGCCCGATCCAAGTCAGACACAAGTGTCCAGAAGGTAGAGGAGGTCTAATTATTCAAGATCGAACAAGTGTAGTGTACTTGAATTTTTTATGATATTATGAATCTAATATTTTGGAAGAAAATGAAAGAAAATGTCTCAAGTCAAATTAAAAAATGTAGATCTTTAAAAACCTTTTTTACTTGTGTCTGGCTTGGATCGGGCTGTCGAAGCAGCGTACTGTCTATGGTGTTGTACTGTCGATGCAGCGTACCGTCGATATGGTGTACTGTCGCTATGGTGTACTCTCGCTACAGTAACCCGTGGATGGAACGGTTTCGATACAGCGACCGTCGATGTTGTGGCTGTCGATATCGTGAACTAGACCCGAGCCAACCACTACCTTTGTTGATGTAACAAGAGTCATAAAGTATAAAGTTAGTGAAATTTTCTAACTCCACTTACACTAACTTAAAAAATTGCCAATTAAAACGTGAGAATTTTATTATATCTTCATAATTAATTTTCAATCTTCAGAAGTACAATACCGTTGCTAATCAATATTGGCACACAGTTCTGTTGTTACAATCAGAAAATGTTGTTTCTAAAATATTGGGTTGTAAAGTAAACATATATGTTTATTAGAGAACATCTTAATATTACTATTAAAGAATAAGATAATAGGTATACCTATTAAAGAATAAGATAATAGGTATACCTATTATCTTATTCTTTAATAGTAATATTAAGATGTTCTCTAATAGAGTCACTTTCACATTTATTTTATCTATTTACCGTTTTGTAAGTATTATTCTAAGTCAAGTCAATGTCACGGGGCAGGCCATACTGGGAGTGAAGCACATAATAAGGAGTCTGCAAAAGGTAAGCTTCATACAAACGCTCTAAAGCAGCGCACACATAGACACCTCTCACAGGCACGGCATCTCGCAACAACAGCGCTCGGACTTTTCCTAGCTGTACCGAGATCCGTGCCCGAGCCCGTGTGAGTTGCTCCAGCGCGGTATGAATTAACACTTTTAACAGCCGATCACGTACTGGGTACGGGTCGGGATCGCCTCAGGACGCTGATCACGTCCTCTGTACGGCATTTACTTTCTTAGCGTTTGTTTTAAAATGACGTCCGTGGTACGTGATTTGCGTGTAACTCCGATGTAATGAATTAAAAAAATATATAGATGTGTTACAAATATTTTTTATTTTATAAATCTTACAATATCGACAAATATTGCCGGCGTACCAGGAAAGGCGCGCTAAAATAGTCGGCTGTTAAAGTGTTAAGCTTACCTTCTGGGTCTCCTTATATTGTGGTGAAGCGAAGCAAAAATGACACAAGATGCAAGACGCAGCAGCATCATAGCGAAACAAACTTAGTTTCGCTTCGTTCTCAGTTGGCCTGCGCTTAATTGGTAGCTATGAAGTTTTGTGATCAATGATTGGACAACAAACATAATATTTATAAAGGATTAACCAACTAAACCGTTGTAGTGTACGTGACGTGACGCATCCTCACACCACACCTGTACTGATCGTTTTATATAAAACTGTTTATCAAATAAATACGACAGTCTTCTACGGACCGAGTTTACGGTCACTCGCCCTCTAGTAACCTACACCAGCCTTTTAATTAATTACTTTTGTCCACGCACACTAAACAAGTTAAAGTGGTGACCCCCGACGTGATATGAACACGCAACCTTCTGATGTGGAGTTTAGTTTTTTTTACACTACACCGTTATTGCTCATTATGTCTTAAGATATTTCCTGCTAGATTGGATTTGATTTCGCAGGAATGTATGTACGCAAAAAATATCCTTCAAACTAACGGATTTGAAGACAATGTGGACAACTTTAATGTTATACCCGGTGGCATACCAAATTTTGACAATAACGGAGACAGTTTTGATAATTATGACAGTCCTTTATTAGATCCTGTCAATCTAGACGGACTACTGCCAGTTGTTGTTATGGAGGTAAGTACAGCCTTTTAAACAAAACTTATAGTTTAAAAAGTTTGATGATCAAATTATGGTTTAAGACATTTATTTCTCAAAAGATTACAATAATCACTTATTAGAAAATACAAATTATAAAATTATAGTTAGCGTAGCTTAAACAAAAATATTCGACTTTGATTTTTATACTTATAAGAACTGACTGACAAAATACATCTTAGATTTTCAAATTTAATAACATAATAAAACAAAAAAAAAACAGTAAAGATAGAATGCGCTTAACGCCGCAATGTTGCGACGTTGTTGCAAAGATTCGAGATTTGTTTAAACTGACGTAAAGTTCATCGTACAACTATTGCTTAGTCGAAGTGAGTGAAGAATGTTTTTGGCGAACCGTTCATAGTCGAACGAAAAATTGTACAACTGAGAAAAGATTTAAAGTGCATCGGCGATGGATTCTTTTGACGAAGGATGTTTCGGCATTTAATTGCGAGCTCGTAGTTTTATTAGATTGGTTTTCGCTGCTGATACCTCAATCAGATAATTTTAATGAGACTTCACAAGTGAGTAATAAATATTATATCGTACCTGCTTCGGAAGGTTGCGTATATACTATACCCCGCAATGCACCTCTCAGTGCTGTCAGTTTTGACCGAACTCTTTCGATGTGTGGCTTCGATTGGACCGAGTTGCACCATAACTATTCACTATTCTCCACTATCCACATTATAGTTACCGATTTCGGACGATATGAACATAGCCGTAATGGATAACCCTTAACTGACGGTAATTTCCTTGACGCTCCTTTTCTGGGAACACTAAAATTAAATAGTGCTGCTATACTTACTTATAGAGAGACATTGGCTATTTTGGAACAATATTCCTCCCCCCTTTAGGAATTCTGTAACTGTTGGCTCTTTTTAAAATAAGTACAAAAAATACCTTCTACACCAGCAATGTATACTTTAAGTAATTAAGCTATATTTAAATACTTATATAATAATGTATAATCAAGCATATTATGTGATACATGTTCTACCTATACCTAAACCTATAGGTTTTTAGTTACACATTAATGTTATTACTTACTTACTACAAAAATGTCTGATATAGTGGATACAGTACAAATACCAACCTATTTATTTACTAAGATTAATTGTATTATAATGGAAATTTTTAAGAATGTTTAAATGTGAATGTTGTAGTATTTAAGTAAGTTCTTCTGGTACCCACGGAAGACCAGCGTCGTGGTGCCAATCCGGTACCTCAATAAGGCTGAGTGGGAGCCATTTCAGGGCCACAGTTTCAGGTTTTTCTTTGTTATGCATCAACTTATTATTTTCTTTGTGTGGCAATGAATAAATGCTTTTATTATTTATTTTTTTGTAAATTCTACCGTCTGTACAACGAAGAGTGCTCATAGGCAATAAAGAGCAAATAGAGTCATTGGAGCAAATGCTACACGTAACGTTAGGGTGAAGCGGAGTCCAGATACGAAGACACCTAGTGGAGCATTATCTGTACTAAGTGCTGAGTGTGAGTTTTGTAAACCATTCGCTTACGTAAACGAGTATTTGTACAGCACTGAAGCAGCGCCTACTACGTTAACGTTATCGAATGGTTTATAAAGCTCGTACTAAGCACTATGGTGCCTCTTTTGCGGTTCTACCATTGCACCTCCCGCTAAAGAAGTAGAGTTCGCCACCTTCGATATCTGGAAGCACAAAACAACGCAGGCTTCGCTTTCGTTCCTTCCGTGGAACTGTAGACTGTGAAATAGCCTGACATCAGAGGTGTTCTTCAATAAACATGTAAATAGGGCTCTCAAAGTCCGCAGCGCATAGGCAGGTCCCCAAATCCTATTGATCTCCATAGGTGGCGATGAACAAAATCTCATCAGGTGGCTATAGTTTGACAGTTTGCTGTTAATTACTTATTTTTTAAAGTAAAGGCAAAAGTAAAGTAAAGATAACCATGTTTTATCCCTGACTCAGGATAAACTACCGAAGACGTTTCAGGAATCTAAAACGGAATTGTCGCTCAGACAACCTGCTGAAGATCTTTTACGTGATGATAATACCAAAGATAATAACAAAGTACAAGTAGATTTAAAACTAGGTGAAGATAGCGATTCAGATTCTGATAGTTCTACGGATGAAAGGATAGATGAAAACTATATTGATGATGCAGGTGATGGTAAAATAGTTTTAATGAATGCCTTAAGGAGCAGGAGTTGCAGCAAGAAGGCGTCCAAGCGATGTAGGAGAGCCTGCGAAACAGCCTATAAAGACGCTTGTTCAGAATATCATTGCTCCAGATGGATGAAGAAATCTTTTAGAAAATCTTGTAAGATGATGTGCCAAAGGAATTTCTTGTGATAAATGTCATGATTAAATCGAATACATGTTGTTATTGGCCAAGTTTCTAGTTATATTATCTATACTATTAATAAAAAGTTAATGTTTGTGACTTTGTTTGTTTGTATGTCGGGGCTAATCTCTAGAACTACGGATCCAATTCCAAAAATTCTTTCACTGATATATACTGCTATATTTCTTGTGGGTAACATAGGTTACATTTTTCATTAACAAAAAAAAGATCCACGCGGACCAGGACCCTTAGCCAAAGTAAGATTACAAAAACGATAGCGAAGTTCGAAAAGAACAAAATGTATGGGATTGACATAAGCCGCGCTAAATCACGTGGTCAAGTCAACGTAATGTCAATCCCATACATTTATTCTTTTCTAACTTCGCTATAACTTAGGAAAATTTGAAGTTGATTAATTCAATATCTTAGTTTCCTATCGTTAAGATTTGCTTGTTAAATTTAGAGCCAATTAAAGCGAAGCGATTCAGTGTTGGATCGCAAGCAGCAGTCCTCATCATCATTTTTTACACGTCCCAGTGCTGGGCTGGCATTCTTACATGAACAATAGTCTATATTTATATTGGGAGATCCGTCGTCATGAAAACGATATTAGTTCAAAGTACTAACGGTTTTCTAGACAATCCGGTGCCATGCAAATTTTTGATATTATCGAAGACAGTTTTAATAATATTAAAGTCGTTGTAATAAATTTAGACGACACCCAGCCTGACTTCTGGCGGTAGTTGTTATGTAGATAATTACAGCTAATAAACTTAAATGAAATAAACAAAACAATTGGACTAGCTGGACCGAGTTGTTCTAAAATGATCTAAGGTACATATTGAACGCTACTAACATAGGTTTAATAAACGATCAATATTATTGATTATATTACTGTAGGAAACAGTAAAGAAGATATACTATAAACATAGCCAAAGATACTCTACTACCCCGAGATCCCAAGTAATATTTCTTATATTACCGAATTTTCGAATATTGAAATAAGCATCCCGAAACAAGATATAAAAGATTGCACAAAAGATCCCGATGGGTCGAAGTGCTACTGGTAGAGAGGGGAACCTCAGCATAAGGTGCCTACATCAAGTTTCTCCCATTGCACTTCTTGCAAAAGAAGTAGAGCTTTCCCCACACCCTTGATGTCTGGAACTGGAAGCACAAAACAACGCAGGCTTCGCTTTCGTTTCTTCCATGAAAAATGTATTACGTGTGTTCAGAGAACATTTGTATTTCGGTATAACCTGAGGTTCTTCAAGAGGTATGCAAGTAGGGCTCTTAAAGTTAGTAACGTATAGGCAGGTCCCAGGATGCTGCAGATATTCATAAGCGATGACCACTTCCCATCAAGTGTCTCGATTGACCGTTTGCTGTCATGACATTTAAAAGTACATAGGTATATACAGTAACCATGTTTTTTTTGACACAGGATAATCTACCGGAGGCGAAGACGCTTCACAATTCCAAAACGGAATTGACCGTCAGACATCCTGCTGAAGATCTATCGCGTGATGATAATACCATAAATAATAATGTACAAATAGACTTAAGACTAGGCGAAGATAGCGATTCAGATTCTAGTGATAGTTCTGTGGATGAAAAGATTGATGAAGATTATATTGATGATGCAGGTGGCGGTGGAATAGTTTTAAGGGATGCTTTGAGGAGTTGCAGCAGAAAGGCGTCGAAGCGATGTAGGAAAGCTTGCAATATAGCCTTTAAGATCACTTGTTCGGAATACCATTGCACAAGACGGAAGAAGAAATCTTTTAGAAAAGCTTGTAAATCGTCGTGCAGAAGGAATTTCTGGTGATAAATGTAATGACTAATGACTAAAACTTAATATGTTGTTATTGCTCTAAATTCTAGTTATGTATTTAATTTAAAAAAAAACAAAGAACTGAAAAAATGTGAAGCATACATAAACTTATTGTCATACATAAATTTCCTATCGTAAAGATGTTTTTAAATATAGAGCCAATTAAAATAAAGTGTGGGATCGCAAGCCTCATTATCAGTCTATCTTTACACGTTCCACTGCTGATCCCATTGTATACGTTTTAAGGCCAGTTCCCACGTTTTTTTTATATCTGGCTCGGCAAATTACTCCACTCCACCTGATGTTAAGCGGAAACGAAGTCCAGATGCAAGGACAACTGGTGCAGCGTGAAAACAACGCAGCATCAGTCACCCTCACCCTGCCGGCTCACAAGGTGCTCTTCACGCGGTATTATAGAGATATTATCGCGGGTTGCTTAGAATCCGTTCCATGACTTTACACAAAACTGAAGTAACGGCTATTGGGCGGTAGTATCTGACCGATATCCTTTTTTCGGGATCGGTTGCACATTAGCATCTCTCCAAGATTCCGGTACACAACCCGAAGAGAGCAAGAGATGGTAAAGACGAGTTAACACGGGGGACAACTCCGCTGAACACATTTTTAAAACTATTGCTGGGATGCCATCAGGGCCATTAGCTTTCCGAACATCGATTGACTGCAGCTCCGCACTGCCTGATTATAATATCGGGCATTGTGTGGCCACAATGAGGAATTGTAGGAGATCGGCCTTCTCTTGCGGCTTCTGGTGAGCTAAAGATCCGTCAGGACATCTCAGAAGTGAAAGCGAAGCTTGGCAGAAGTTAGATTGCACGGCTTTGGCCAAACGCCAGTAGCTACGGCTGCCCGTATGATGTATCAGTAATTCTTGGCCAACCCGTGGAACGCGCTAGGCATCCGCTCTAATGTAAGCCTTTTTGCAGGACTTGGTGGTATTGTTATAGGCTGCTTTTAGTGAGTGGGTCTCAGGATCTCCTTGGGCTGTACCTCTGATCCAAGCGCGGTATGCCGCCTGCCTGTTAACAACAGCGTTAGCACACTCGCGGTTGAACCATCGGTTACGCCTGCCTTTGCTGTTGAGATAGGAGTGCGGAATATAGTATTCCATGTCTAAGACTATCTCACCAGCAACTTCAGTCGAACTAGCTGTCGGGTTCTTTCCACTGTAGCAGCGCTACCCCCAAGGAAAGGAAGCGAAATACTCCCGCATATCATCCTATTCTGCCGACGAGTAGTGCCAAATCTGGCGTTTCGATAACGCTGAAGGCGGTAACAGGGCCAGAAGCACTTTGATACCACTTGATGCACTTGATTTGAGGCTGGATACCAAGCCGTGATACGAAGATTCTATAGTAGCTCGAACCTCCACACGGTAACCAGCTGGGCGGCTCGTCAGCAGAAGGTCCAACAAAGAAGGCGCGTGACCGACTATATCTGGGATCCTGGTGGGCTGGTTGACCAGTTGAGCTAGGTCGTGCGTGAGAGCGAATACGTGGGCAGTTCTACCAGCATGGTTAGTTTTGGGGAAACTTAACCACAACTCGCGGTGAGCATTGAAGTCCCCCAAAAACATCAATTCAGCCTGTGGGAACCGCTCCTGCGCTTCATCTGCTACCCGACTAAAATGTTCCATAAGTCGAGTTGTCTCCACGTCACCATTATGGGATCGGTAGACGTAGACACGGCTATGAGAGCCGAAGTCGACGTGTACCACAAGGAGGGAAAAGGAAAGGTCCTCCAGACAGCGCAGACGGCGACAGCAAACATCCGTCCGAACGAATAAGCAAACTCCGGTTTTGAAAGATTCTTCAAGCCCAAAGCCCGGATAGTGCAGGTAGGTGGTGTCAGCCGGACAGATTATTTGCGTCTCCATCAAGAATAACATTGCTGGCCGTGCCGTCTCAAGGTAGTGGTGGATGGCATTGAGATTTGCATGGAGTCCGCGGATGTTAGCGAATTCGACCTCAAACGATAAAGTGGTAAGGGTTTACACCACTGAAGTACCAGTTCATGTTATGCGCTGTCATGGTGTAAGAAAGGAGAGAGGCGTGAATCAAGGCTCAGTGGCATGCATTAGCAGATATCTATGTTCAGCAGTGGACTAATACGGGCTGATTCTGATAACGAAAGTGGTCACCCAACCGGTAACCAAGTATTTCAATGTGCAAGATCGCAACCCTGGCTGGCTATGAAAACGACATTTTAACTCCCTCGTTTGTCACCAGGAGACGCCTTCTGCTGCCATACAAATTCTCCTCCTCGTTAATCTGATCGTATGACAAATAAAACTCGTTTAAGCACCCTGAACGCGTTACGGTGGAGACTGATCGGAGCATTTTGCCGTAACGTAACATGTTCGATGCGAGCATTCGCATGGTCAACACAGTGAGCCGACCGCTCGCTGCGATCTCCGCCCTGTAATTCAGTCAGTCAGCAATGACGTATCCAGCTTGCCGCAAATGGTACGTTACGGCTACATTATGATGATACGCTCCGCAGACTTATTACCGAAAAAAGCAACCAGTTGCTAAATGCACAATGGCAACGCGACTACTACTAGTTGCGGTTGCTACGGTATCGGTCGGTTTATCCATATTGCCGCCGTCACGCACTTTTTGCTTTTAGTTCGTCAATTGTTTGCTCGTGGCGCTATCGTAGCGTTCTACGTTTCGTAATACGAATATGTGTAGCGTTAAATTGCAAATTGCTGCGATTGCGACTGAAAGATCAAATTACATTTTCAGTCGCAATCGCAGCAATTTGCTTTAATAAAATTTAGGCTTATTACCTAAAGCCTGCCGGTCAGTCGCGTCATTAGCCATTGCGTAGAAGAGCTCATTAAGGGGGTGCAGCGCGGACGCAAAACTGCGAGTTTCAAGTTTCTTTATGATAGCGAGCGAGCGGCGCGTGGCAGTGATGTGACAACGGCGCACGACTACGAATACGCACGCACACTAATATCTGTACAGAGTAGGCTGGTGATTTAATTAGAGCAATGTTTACTTTCGTAAAATCATAGGCGTTTGGGTAAAAAATAATAAAAGTCGTAATATTTTCATATTCATGTTTTTTAATTGAAAAATAAGACAACAGTGCCCTGCGGAATATCAATACAAACATTTTGATGTCGGATCATTGTTTCATTTGTGCTATATTTACAAAGTTTCTGAAGAAATAAGTTTTTTAGATATCATTATTTTACGTATTATTTATGCAGTTTCTGGGTATTTGTTTCAAATTCCAAGACAACCACGACCTTGTGAAAGGATCAAGCTAACCTACACTAGTCCTTTTAATGTATAAGACCTATTCAGCGCCTAGCACCAGTGACTTAAAAACACGTAATTTTTCAAATTCCGCGCTGCACCCCCGAAATTACTGTTTTATCCCCCTTACAGCGTAACCGGACTTTTAGGAGAGGCGCGAAACCAAAGGTTCTTCAAGCCATATTGATCGAACCTCCTCAGAGGGTTTCTAGAAGGGACGGCATCCCGCAAGCCGGTTCCCGTCCCCTACTAAATTTTCGGAGGCTTGCGGATCAGAATCGATACCTGAATAGATTAGTTATATAGGTATTAATACGTTAAGTCGTTGGTCTGGGTCTAGGCTAATGTCGCAAGGTGTAAGTCGCTTACGTCCATCCTCTCAGTTTGGTTGGTGGTAAGGCTTCTGATTTATGCGAAATCTGTTCTTTATTTTCATATTACAGCAGATACAATCATTAATCTCAACTACCTACACGAGGAAAACCTGTTCCGTAATTCGTAGGCATATACATTATGAATAAACATATACATATACATTATGAATAAACAAATCATTAAAAGTAGGTACCTACATTAGATGATATAGTAACAGTCTGGTTACGAGTATTTTGGTGTCCGTAAAAGTGACTCGGTCATACCATAATCCAATCCAACGTATTTACGTTGGATTATTTATTAATAATCACTTTTGCATATTAAAAAGTTATCATCATCATCATCATCATCATCTCAGCCAAAAAGACGTCCACTGCTGGACAAAGGCCTCCCTCAAGGATAAATAATTTTGAGGATGGGCAGCAGCGTCTCTCTGTGATTATTCTCACCTTACTGCGATCGCCAACTCGCCTGCCAAGCGTGGCGATTATGGCAAATTCCCCTCAAAATTATTTATTTAAAAAGTTATATACTAAGAATTTTGTTATTTTTTTATTTAAGAGAACAATTTGTTACCGAGTAAGCTAAATAAACGCTTGTAATAAGAAACGAGCGTGTGCAAGCAGCCGCGCGTGAGTAGCGCGCTACTCGCTACAAAAAGTCGCAATATATGTATTTGTCGTCAGTGGATAAAGTGGGACATAATTTGAAAAAAAGCTTTGTCCCACTAAATCAACTTTGTATATCCATGGATAAAGTGGGATCGACCCAAACTGCTGTTGATGTTGTACATATGCTGAATGACATTTAACAGTTGTACATCTATATTAATATTATAAAGAGGAAACCTTTGTATTTTTATATGTATGTACGTATGTATGTATGTATGTTTGCAACGAATAAACTCAAAAGCTACTGGACTGATTTAAAAAAAATCTTTCATCATTAGAATGCGTGAAATTCTCCATCTTTGGCCACTTTTTTAGAAAATCTGTTAAAAAAATAATATAAAAAGATATAGTAAAGTGTATATTTTATGATCTGCAAATGAAGTATACACGAATCGCTAATATTTTATGCCTCTAAGACAATTTGAATAGCCGGCCAAAGTTACCTCCACTTTCTGCCAACATTATCCATTGCTTGTATAATTTGAAATATAGCTCCCCAATTACTTAATATTATGAGCTATACTAAAAATCTGGCAATCATACAAAAAACAAGGACCTTATAATGTGGCCGCTGTCACTGTACAGCACCGTGGCCAATGTAACCATGTCATTTTCGCACATTTCCATACAAATGATTTTAGAAACTAGGGTTGTCATGAAAGAAATTGACACGCAGTTTCTATGGTGCCAACGTATTTAATGAGGTCTAATCTGGGTAGTTCCAAAATAGTTCCAAAAATATCCGAATGGGCAGCACTACTGTCTCTAGAGACCTGTCAATTGGTCAAACAATCGTAAAATGCGCATAAAACTTCCAAGGAATTTCGTCCTGACTGGCTAGCATTGAGATGAGCTAGCGGTTCTAACAATACTTTTAAACAACTACACATGATAACTTAATGAATCAATCAACTAATATGTATTCGTATAATCAGTCTAACTTACATTCTATTACTTAGGGCCGGTTTTTCAATAGTCAGATAAATTATTTATCAATGGAATAGCAACATTTTGTATGGAAAAATTCAAACTTTGGAATATTTTATTCCTCGAATAAACGCTATCTGACTATTGAAAATCCGGCCCTAAAGGGGGTGCCGCGCGGAATTTCGAAAATTTATGTGTTTTTAAGTCACTGGTGCTAGGCGCTGAATAGGTCATATACATTAAAGGACTAGTGTAGGTTAGCTTGATCCTTTCACAAGGCCATGGTTGTCTTGGAATTTGAAACAAATACCCAGAAACTGCATAAACAATACGTAAAAGTAATGATATTTAAAAACTTATTTCTTCAGAATCTTAGTAAATATAGCACAAATGAAACAATGATCCGACATCAAAATGTTTGTATTGATATTCCGCAGGCCACTGTTGTCTTATTTTTTAATAAAAAAATATGAATATGAAAATATTAAGACTTTTATTATTTTTTACCCAAACGCCTATGATTTTACGAAAGTAAACATTGCTCTAATTAAATCACCAGCCTACTCTGTACAGATATTAGTGTGCGTGCGTATTCGTAGTCGTGCGCCGTTGTCACACCACTGCCAAGAAACTTTAAGCACGCAGTTTTGCGTCCGCGCTGCACCCCCTTAATTTAAGAATATGGCACTTTGACGTTTCATTAAAAATGAGACGGTCTGTCAGGCACATGAGTTAACTAAGTTGACAATATTATTAATCGACCATACATGGTAACTTACTGAGATCAATCAACTACAATGTAATTGTATAATCAGACTAACTAACATGTTAGGTATAGATCGCGCTAAACTTCTAGTCCCCTCTGAAGTTGGCACGATTCGCGTCGCAGTAGTAAAAAATAGGCGTCAGTAGGGCGAAGGCGGGGACGAGCGGTAGGGCCTGTCTGTGTACAGCTGCGCGAAGCAACTTCAGAGGGGACTAGAAGTTTTGGCGCGATCTATACCTACTACTTAATTTAATAGTATGGCACTTTGGCGTTTCATTATAAATTAGAAGGTCTGTCAGGAACATGAGTTAACCAACCTAGGTAACAATATTTTTAATCAACCAAACATGGTAACTTAATGAGATCAACTAAAATGTAGTCATATAATCAGACTAACATTTTACTTCAGTACGACTTAATCTAAATGGCACTTTAGCTTTTCATTATAAAGTAGTTCCAGTTATGGCCAAAGTTAACGTTAAAGACCAAAGATGGAGGGTTTCACACATTAGCGCTGAGTAACATAGGCTAGGTATATTAATATATATATATACCTATAAAATACTAAAAACGACAATTTAATTTTCCAACATAAAATGATTTGTTTGTTTTGTTGTCATGGAAACCATTAATATATTTTTAACTCAATGATGGAAACTGTCAAAGCGGTACGAAGTCCGCCGGATCAGCTAGTACAATATAATTTCATGGTAAGGAATAAACGATTATTATTATTATTATTATTATTATTATTATTATTATTATTATTATTATTATTATATACGCCAATACAATTACGTCGTTGACTCTTATAGGAATAGATGATGCAGATATGATGATATTTGCAGTATACTATGCCATAGCGATTACCAACACTATTTAAGAATATAAGCGGCCTCAAAATAGATCCCTGCGGAACTCCACGATACAACTCTTTCAAAGATGATTTAAGCTTAGAACCAACCATCATCTTTATAAATCTGCAGTCACAAAGTTTTCTTTACATCGAAACGGTTATATAACTCAATCGATTGGTAATAATTTTAGGTAGGCACACTAGTAATTTTGTTTCAAGTACAGCTACACGATAAGAAGCACTCGTCATTGGTAATGGAAAAATAATAATCAATCTGTTTGCAAAGCAGACGACAGGCAATAAAGATTTGAATTTGAATGCGATGTACTCCATATTGTTATTGAAATAATGGTTGACGTAAAGCGGGTGACGATTGCAGCAACAATACTTTGTGCCGTGCGTATTAAATGTTTTGATACAATTACCAAATTATCTAATACTAGCTGAACCTTTTTTTAATATAGCCTTACTTACTTACTTAGCGCTAATGTAGCATTCTAATGGTGAAAGAATTTTTTAAATCGATCCAGTACTTTTTGAGTTTATTTGTTACAAACATACATACATACAAAAATACAAAGCTTTCCTCTTTATAATATTAAGTGTAGATTTTCCACAGACTTTCCTTCCACATCGCAGCTAAAGTTAGCTGGAAGAGATCTCCTCTAAAGATAAGCTCAATACGTGTTGCATGTGTTTCAACCTGATCCGATCCGAACCCCTCGGAGACTCTAGTAGGGCACGGGGACACGCACTAGTGCGTGATGCCGTTCCCTCTAGAATATGCTATATATTCCCTCTAAAAATGTGTTCCAAATTGTCAATGTACAGACGCTTCAACGAGCTATACAAAATTGTCTTTATTCAATATATGTTTAACCGTGTACCATACATGCAAAGTTCAAAATCTATTGAGGAAAGGAGAATGACCATTTTATTATGGGAGTTAGGCTAATTTTGCGTATCTCTGCGCTGTAATAAACAATAGCAACATTGCTCTGGATAATAAAGAAAAAATTGCAGTTTAATTTTAAACCGGAAACTGTAGCAATCTTTATTTTTAGCAGGTATTTTGAGGTTATGACAACTGTATTATTTAATCAAGAATTATTTATTTAAAATGTAGGTAGTAATCTTTTAATTATTAATTTATTTAAATACTTTATTTAACTAAGAAATAGATAAGTACGAGTAGAAGAAAATAAGTGGATCGAAAATAGAAACAATGATATTCAGGCAATCGATGTTATAATATCAATAATTTCATACATCAATGCCACAGACCAAATAAAATTTTCTAGAAACAAGCTCCGCATTCTTTGTACATACCATAATTATTTAAAATTAAATTATCTAAAAAGTATTTTACATTTCCAGTGTAATGCGTTTGCAAAAAGTCTTTTGTCGACGTCATCGTCAGATGAAGATATTGAACCGGATGCGAAGAAAAATAATAAATTAGCAATCGTCCTATTTAAAGTAAGTAACTACAAAATGCTACCTCAGGCCGCTGTTGGTCATCTGATAATCAAATATTCTGTTTAAGGTCGCTGGTAGCCTTACCATAGGGACCTCCTCTTTGATGCTTCCTAGCTGCGTAATGAGGGTTTTTAGTGGGTAGGCCCCTCCTGCTCCCGAATCCTTGTCGAGACCCTCGGGTCTGGGCAGGGAGGCGGGAGCTGGAGGAGAGAACCCCACATAACTGTGCGCGCCTCCCTGGGCGCGTTGGTACATGTGCGAGGAGGCTTATAATTCAATTCAATAATAAAATTCATTAATTCCATTAGACATTGTTTTGTATTTGTTAATTAGTTGCTGTAAATAATCTATACTAATATTATAAAGCTGAAGAGATTGTTTGTTTGTTTGTTTGGTTGAACGCGCTAATCTCAGGAACTACTGGTTCGAATTGAAAAATTATTTTTGTGTTGAATAGTCCATTTATTGAGGAAGATTATAGGCTATATTACATCACGCTATGAATAATAGGAGTGGAGCAGCAATGAAAAATGTTGCAAAAACGGGAAAATATTTTTTTGAGATCTTTCTTTGAGTGCGCTGCGTAGATTGTTCGCTAATTAACACGGGTGAAATCGCGGGGCACAGCTAGTGTAGTTACAAGAACCATGTACTTCTTAAAAAATAAATTTATTGATTGATTGTTTCAAAATTGGTGCTAGTAGATGATCCCTATTTTCAGTTATTGAAGGAAAAAGTGTCGATCTCAGGTTCCACTACCCTATTTCGGTTTCGCCGCGGTGGCATAGTGATAAAGCGCCCGGCCCGTTTCCCAAATTTCGGAGGGCCTAGCAAGTGGCATGACGCCAATAGAATAGAAATGGAAAAGATTAATTATCATAAGGGGGTGGCATAAGCCAACGATACGTATAAATGAAGCCTGATTGACTTTATGTCAATTCTATATGTTTGTCATTCAATTCCATTACTAATCTTCTAGAGTTATACCACTAGGCCCTCAGGGGGTCGACCGCCTAACTCTCTCGCTTTCGATCGCTTTGAAGGCGAGGCGAGGAGGAGGCGTCATCTTCTCATTTCGAAAGCAATATGAAAGCAATATTCGATATTATTCGGTATTGTATTTCAATATTATATTAGAAAGCGAGGCGAGGGTCTCGCCTTCAAAGCGATCGAAAGCGAGAGAGTTAGGCGGTTGGGGAGCAGGTCAGAAGTTTCAAGTCTCATTCGGCAAGCATGGATCACCATTGCCCAACAAATGTATCGATGACTTGATTCTAAAGATTTGCCTTTGCCCAGCATTGGAACAGTATATGGGCATGGGAATGTGTTGCTGGTTGTTTTTGTTTTCACTCTTTATATTTTATTTTGAGAAATAATAAATTGATCCACAAAAAAATTGTAGGCTAGCACACCTAAAATGGTAAGTTAGCATCTAAATAGTAGTTTAGGTGCTAACTTAGTATTTTTGTGGGTTAGGTTAGGTTACTTTGGTGATCGATTAAATACAACCCTTTTATTTTTATTTAAATTCTTTGTCTTAGTTTTATAGTGCAAATCTTTTTCTTTTTGTGCTTTGATGACTTTTTTATTTTTTTATGTATTTTAATTTTCAGGATAAAAAACCGCAATCAGGACAACAAACATCGGAAAGCTACAACGGGAAGGCTTACACGAGAGTTGGGAAATCTGAACTTAAAAACACTAATCACAAAAAACTAGCGCCTGGCTTAAACTTAGATATTGATAACTTAGATATTGATAACTTAGATATTGATAACTTAGAATTAGATAACTATGCTAAAATTGAACTTGATGACGATGCTGACATCGACTTAGACGAAGCAACAGACAGTTCCGATTCAGACGATGATTCTGATATTTTATCAGTAGAAGTGTTAAGGAAAAGCCATAAAACTAGCAAGAAAGCCTGTAAGACGGCTTGTAAGATTGCGACGACCAGCGTTTGCGAGAAGTGCGACTGTTCCGCATATCGGAAGAAGTCGATGGCAAAAAAATGCTACAAAAAGTGTAAAAAAGACGTGGATTAGGGTTGACTCGACGTACAATTTATTATACATAATACAAAATAATTATACAAAAGAAAATAGATTTTTTAATATCTTTATTTGTGTATTCTTTGACCCGGCGTAACTCGTACCGCTTTGACAGTATCTACATATGACAACAAAACAAACAAATCTTTAAATAGTTTACACGTGAAGTGTATAACAAAAAAACAAACTCACTTTTTTTTAAATACTAAGTATTCTCAAGAGAATATGTGTCACACTCACTTTCGCATTCATAATATTAGTTAGGATAGTTAAAATTTTATTTTTTAATATTTAATTTGAAACACAAACAGGTAGGTAGCTATCAGAACTACTTCAATCTACAACTCTCGCCTTTTCCCCAACTTTTTATATTATTTCAAACGGGTGGGTAAGCTACCTTTATAATCATCACACCTAATCAGATGGTAATACCTAACGGTAAAGCCTGGGATGGCGGCGCACTTCATTTATTTATTTATTTATTCATTTATTTGTAGAAACCAACAGCTTATTACAATGTATACTTATTCTACTGAAAATTACAATAAGTAAATCCAATAACAGGTTTATAATAATATTATTTTATCCTTTTGTAATGATAGAGATTCACAAAATAGAGAAATAAAAAACCACAATAGATGGAACACTAACCTTCAAGCGGATTCCTCAACTATTGAGACACTGGCTATCTTATCTCTGACTGTCGAAACACAACAATGCTAAAAACATTGATGTTATGGTGATATATTTAGATAAGATCACAGTATAAGGATATTCATACAATTACTTATACTGTGATAAAATGATGGTGGCTAGCCAGGCGGACTTTATGCAAGCCCTACAACCAACCAAACCGAGTACAATCATGTACCCTCGCTGGGAATCGAACCCGGGACCTATAGGATTGAGAGCGGTCGTGGTCAAACCATTACACTACAAAGTCAGTAAAAATTTCCAGCTTGATAGGAATAAGGAATAAAAGGAATAGGAATAAGGAATAATTTATTATATATATAATAATAATATATTAATATTATTATTTATTTATTTATTTTTATTGGAATCACATAACAAAACACACAATTAAACATACAACATTTAACCAAAAGAATAAAAAATAATAACAATTAACATAGCGCCCTGTTATGTGATGCCAACACTGTGCACACAACACTGTGCACTGTGCCCTGTGTGGACCTGCTGCATTGGTACACGATAGGTACTTTTCATTCATCACAAGCTCATTTTATGTCCCCACTGATGGGGCATGATCCTTCCCTACCCAGTGCGCTGCGGTTGTTATCGACCGCTAATGCAACCGGGACCAACGGCTTTACGTGCCTTCCAAAGCACGGAGGAACTTGAGATGGAAAATTTTTGGTTACCCATCCAATGACCAGCCTTTGCGAAAATCGCTTAACCTTTGGAGTCGCAGATCGGACGCGTTAACAATTGTGCCATCGAGCTCTTCATTAATCAATTATCTCTAGTTTTTTTGAGAGGTTTATTCATCATCATCATCTCAGCCAGTAGACGTCCACTGCTGGACTAGGGCCTCCCCCAAGGATCTCCACAACGACCGGTTTTGTGCTGCTCGCATCCAGTGGCTTCCCGCGACCTTCACCAGATCGTTCGGTCCACCTTGTTGGAACCGGCTGCCCCTTTGCGCTTTCCGGTACGCGGTCACCATTCGATCAATAAATTATAGGGAGGGATGAATGAATATTAGGTAATCTTTTACGTAATATTTTCCGATAGTAACAACTTCAACTTACGACTCTGCAACGATAGGTTTATAATTAACAGATAACATTATGTACTAGTATCGTGACTGAACAATGTAAGGATTTGTGTTTTAAATTTTATTGTTAGTTTTTACTTCTATTTTAATTTTAGGTCTATGGTTCTGGCCAGTATGTTGCGGATAAGAAATTGTTATATTATCATTGCAATTTGTTGTTTTGTAAGTACTTACCTAACTACAAAAAACAATAAATGGTGAATTTTAAATAGTTTAATATACCATTTACAGTTCTTGAATTTACTACAAGGCGCTCACGGGCCCCGATGTAGATTTGCTCGCGTCGGTGAACTGGCTACGATTCGGGGACCTCTCAGGAGAAACCGAAGGTTTTGTCTGTGCAATTGAGGACGAAGTTATCATGACGCATAACTACCGGAGATAGTCCTGAAGGACTATATCCTGAAGGACGGTACGGTCGACATTTGCCGGGCATGACGCCGTCCCGGGGAATCACTCAGGCACATTATCTCCGGTTGTTCTCATATATATATATATATAACGGCGAGTATCTGCACAGACATAATCTGTTAGCTAGGATTATTCACCAGCAACTTGCTCTTCTATACGGTCTTATGGACTTCGAAGTGCCGTATTACAGGTACACACCTGCGCCGGTTCTCGAAAACGGCCGTGTCACGCTCTATTGAGATCGAGCTGTCATCACGGACAGGACTATTCTAGCTAGTAGGCCTGATATCGTGCTGATAGATCGATCGCAACGCCGGACAGTGCTTGTCGACGTCACCATCCCACATATTGAGAACCTCGTAAAGGCCGAGAAGGACAAGGTCAGCAAGTACCTTGACTTGGCTCATGAGGTAACCGCCATGTGGGATGTTGACTCGACAATCATTGTGCCGATAGTCGTGTCTGCGAACGGTCTGGTAGCGAAGATTCTCGACCAACACCTTAAGAGACTCTCGCTCAATGGTTGGATCAAGGGTCAGATAAAGAAGGCGGTACTCTTGGACACGGCGCGGATAGTCCGAAGGTTCCTGTACCTGCAGCCCTAATCATCGGCAGCTTGAGCCTTGCCCCGTTGTCGGTGGCAGAAAGAAATAAAGAGAATAATAATAATATTTTTATATGAGAAAAACTAAATAAAGATAATAAAAATAATAGCCATTTATTCAGTGATGTTCAACCATCCTCTTTGCTTTCTGTGTGCCCTCTGGCAAAGGCCTCCTCTAACCCTTTCCATCTTTCCCTATCTCTGGCCAGTCTTGTCCATGTTCTCCCAGCCAACTCCACTATATAATCCACCCATATCTTTTCTGGTTTCCCTCTTTTCCTTTTTCTTCTCTTGGGTACCATAAGGTTGATAAATTGCTCCACTTATCATCTCCTCTTATTGTGTGTGAATGTTAATATAATATTTAGATTTTAATACGTGAAACAAATTCTTTGGATTCCTTTTTAAGCAAATTGCGCGCATGGAGGAATGTGAGATTTGGTATAGTAAAAGTTTATGTGGAGTACTTAGATCTCACAAACGTTAAAATATATGTATAATATGTCTAACAAATACATAAAATTAAATAAACATTGCTTCATACATTTTTCAAAAATTTCTAAAATGGAAGGAGAGCTGCCGAAATCTATCAATGCCAATCCAAACTCACATTCTACCTTTTTAATTTTTCATTGCTTAGGATACAATCCCTGCAGCCTTAACAAAATATTGTTTCAAAAATGGAATAGGAGGACACGAAGTAATAGAGGTTAATGACAAAAACTATTAAAATGTTTTTTTATTATTATCGTATTGAAATTGGACGTGCTGTATAAGAATAAATATGACATCTATAGAATATTCTATAAAAATTATATACATATATTAAGTATATCCTTTATATTATATTTGGAGATCCAAGAAGGAGGACTTCATTTTTTTTATTAGCTCTATCATCGGAACAATATCGCTTTAGTTATTATTCTGAGGTTCTATTCGTCTTCAAAACTTAAAAAAAAAAACATTATGGGTATCGCTTTTTTGTGGGTGCCGATCATGAACCTGTAGATTTACAGCTTTATGGTGCCGATTACAAGAAGTCCATCTGTTTCAAAATTCAAGATGGCGGTCGTGATATTTAAAAAAAACTCAATATGGGTAATGTTTTTCGTGGGTGCCAATTATGAATATGACATCTATTTCCAGATCCAAGATGGCGGACGGCAATTTTTTTAAAGTCAATCATTATTGGTATCCTTTTTAAGGTTTTCGTGGGATGGGTCATTGGGTGCCAATTATGACTATGACATCTATTTCGTGATCCAAAAGGGCGACCGTGATTTTTTGGCTTAAGTAATGGGTATAATTTTTAAGGTTTTTGTGGGTGCATCTGTTTTGAGACTCAATATGGCGGACGTGTTTTGTTTTTCAAAAGTCAATATGCGTATCTATTTTAAGGTTTATGCGGGTTTCAATTATGAATATGACATCTATTTCGAGATCCAAGATGGCGGACGTTTTTTTAAAAAGTCAATATGGATATCGTTTTTAAGGTTTTCGTGGATGCCAATTAAGAATATGACATCTATTTCAAGATCCTTTGCTTAATAATTAGTACACAAGTTCATTACCATTGTATTTATCAAATCTTCTATAATAAATAACGGCTGCGAAGTAAGAAAAAAGAAAATCTCTAAACAATTGACTAATTAGGTAGGCAGGCACCGATATTTATAATTGCTTAACTTTAGATGAATCTTGTCAAAATTATCACGTGTGTACCACCTTACCGCTCGACCACTACTACTAACGTCTTGCGACGCGGCAAACAGTTTCTAGTTCATTGCGTTTTTCCTATCACTGCTGACTATGACTGACGTAGTATAACGCGCAATGAACTAGAAACGTTCGCCGCGTCGTAAAACGCTCGTACTCGTGGCAGAGGCCCTACGTACCTCCCGCCCCGCGTACCTACCGCAGGCGAGGACTCAGATACGCGGTCTAGCTATAGTAATGTTTATTAATTGTTTCAGCATTGCATTGTGACTGGATCAAAACCTATTTTGCGGACCGGAAACGCAGATTCCAATGAAGTGAACGATTTTGATAATTCCGCAGATGTTTCCGATGTTATAGCAATTATTTTTACAAATGTAAGTAGGTATTCTAATGTGGTTGGTATTCAGCTTTAGTTGTCAAAATAATACTAGTACTACGTGCCCGAACCGTTCCGAAACCCTTGGAGAATTTAGTAGGTCACGGGGACACGCTCTAGTGCGTGATACCGTTCCCTCTAGAAAACCTCCGAAGGTGATTCGTTTCATACGGCTTGAGGAACCCTTTAAGTTTCTCGCCGCCCCCAAAAAAGCTCGGTGAAGCTTAAAATGCCGTCTGAGGCCATCAGCAAACTATCTAAAAAAAAGTACTGCTTGCCTTGAAATGAACTAACTTTGCCCGTATCATTAAGGCGAAGGGTAAGGCACACTAGCGCCACCAATTGATAATTTGACAATTGCCAACGGACCGGATCTTTTTTTAGACATTGCGTACCGTCCGATAACAGGAAAACATCTATAGTATTTATTTAATAATTGTGCACTACTTTTTGTTGCATGGTTTATTCACAAAACGGGCTATCGCATTTATTCACAAACAATGGCCACTTTTGGTTTTAGCGAATGAATACAAAAACAAACCTAAAAGTAGTGCACTATTATTAAATAATAGATGTTTGCCTAGTGTCGGAAGGTCCGCAATGTTTGAAAAAAAACCCAATTTAGCAGTTATCAAATTAAATCCATTAGCGGCGCTAGTGTGCCTTACCCTTCGCCTTAAGTAATAGGTAGCATTTATACTAGGCCTCGGTAGATCATCGAGTTCATGAGGTAGTAACCGCCTGTGTGTTCTAGTGGTTGAGACCACCGGTCTCAGACTCAGAGGTCTCGGGTTCGATTCCCAGCGGGTAGTACATCTTTGTGTACAGACGCTTGCGCATAACACAATCCAAAACTGTCAAATTTCTTCAATAACTGTTCTACCTTATTCCATAGACATAAAGTTGAAAGTCTATTGGAGAAATTTGTTGTACTACACAGTTTGGTTGGTGGTAGGGCTTGTTCGTCCGCCTGGTTAGCTACCAGTATTATCTTTAAATAAGTCGCCATAACATTAATGTTAGTAGCATTAGTATTGTTATGTTCCGGCAGCTAGAGATAAGATAGAGTGCCTCAGTAGTTGAGGGTTCCGGGTGAAATGTGTGATCACACGTTACACAAGCATAGCTTTCTAGGTGGGTTAACCTGACTGATATTAATGTGTTCTTTACATTTATAATCATCATCATCATCAGCTAGTCCACTGCTGGACATAGGCTTCTTCAAGTGCACGCCATCGAGCACGATGATAATAGGTAATAACTAATAATAACATAATCACATTTTTACTAATATTTTCTTCTTTTGAAATCTCCTCTGTATTGAGTTAGATCTTTTCTTTGTTTACAGCCCGAACCTTTTTCAGCGCAAAGGAATCCGACAAGAAATACAGATAGTTACGAGAGTGATTTATTAATCGATGAAGATTTAAGTGACCTAATGGAGGATTCTTTTTATAGTACACATAATAGCATGGAAGAAAGTTTATCGAAAACGGATACTTATACAAAGAACACGAACGATTTAACCGACAGATCTGAGGTGTTTTCGAATCGTGTGCTAAGAGCAAAATCGATGTGCGGCAAAAGAACCGTACAGAAATGCAGGAAAGCCTGCGTCCGCGCAGGTAAAACCGCTTGCAATGTTAACAAATGCTCCCGCAGAGAGAAGAGAGATTTCAAAAGGAACTGTAAGGATGCTTGTAAAAGTAAATTTTAAATAAATAAAAACATAAAAAGCTTTTATTTCTAAATAGACAACGTCTGTCCTAGTATATACAAAAGTAACAGTATTGGGCAATTTTTCAATATTTCCTTTAGTCGCAAAATAAGGAGACTGCAAAATACAAGCTTCATACAAACCCGTTACTCAGCGCTAATGTAGCATTCTAATGGTGAAAGATTTTTTTAAATCGGACCGGTAGTTTTTGAGTTTATTCGTTGTAAACATACATAGGTACATGCATACAAAAATAGAAAGGTTTCCTCTTTATAATATTAGTAGGTAGGTATAGGCACGAATGTTCAGGGGCCTTACCACTTTAAGGATTATTATTACAGTTGCGAAAGCGCTTTTAAACAACTGCATCTGCAATACTGTATATCTAGGTAAGTACTGCTATAAGAGCTTATGGTAATTGCCCTAGACCAGGGATGGGAAAACTGCGGCCCGCGGGCCATCTCCGGCCCGCGAAGCATTGAAATCCGTCCCGCGCCGACCAACAAACGAAAATTGCCGCAACACAAATGGAGCCGGCTTATAATGAAATCATGCAGAACCAAAAACAGTTCCACATGTCACGTGTCCCCGCAAAGACCAGCGCTCCTCAACCTTCTTCTTCGCAGCTAACCTAAAAGTTCAATTTAATTGCAATTTCTTTCATATTTCAATAGTTATTTTATAATATTGCACAATAAATTTGTGTTTCTGAAAGTACATACAAATATTTTTATTTCAGTAAATAATATACTTAGTCGAAAATGCAACAACTTGGCCCGCCATATATTTTGTTAGTTTTATTTATTTTTTGAATTTTTAAATATTTATAAAATAGCTTCAGTGCAGCAATTAGCACTTACATTTTTTAAAATATTTATGGCTTAAAATATGTGGCATCAAAAACAACCTTAAATTTTCACCCTTTTATCACCAACCCCTATAGATCAGTTGTCTCCGCCAGGCGTCTACCGGTGTCACTTCTCACCCAGTAAACCAGCACGGAGCCTACTCTGTTGTAGGGACTGTAGGGATGCTAACGGTACTTCACGTCGGTGTCACCACTGTAGGACTGTAGGGATGCCAATGGTACATCACGTCGGGGTCACCATTGTAGGGAAGCCTGTGGTAGGTAGAATGCCACATTGAGGAAGGCCAAAGGGAAGATCTTCCTCCGAGCTGGGTGGTATAGCTCGAGGACCGAGGTCCAACGGATGTTAGTTGGAGGTGCTATATATAGCGAAGGAGACGGTGAAACTTCGCTACCGCGATGCAGGCTTTCCATACTATTGTATTGTCGTAGTATGGGCAACGTCGTGGGTATGCGTTTGTGGCGCCATCTGTTGACACGGTTGAGAAGGTTTCTACGTGTCGAGTAATGTGCGGCGTATGCGGTAGGTGACGCCGCCACACCGTCATTGTATCCGTCCGTCCGTCCGTGTATCCGTTATTGATAGTCATTCCTAAATGACTATCACTAAGAAGTACAAAGGACTTCAAAAGTCCCACTGCTATTTTAGCTATATATAACAGTCTCGTGAGGTCCGGATCAGAATACTGTAGCACTGTTTGGTCACCGCAATACGATATTCATATAAAACGCCTCGAAAGTGTTCAGAGAAGGTTTATGTGGCACCTGTCGTTTCGATTCTTCCTCGTCAAAAGTCTCACTTCCTACTTGAGTTGCCTTGAACATTTTAAACTTAAACCGCTAAGGGAAAGGAGACTCCTCCTGGATGACATGTTTCTATATAGGTTGATGCGTAATGACCTCGATTGTTTGAATCTCCTAGGACAAATTAATATTAACGCACCAAGAAAAATACCACGCATCAGTAGATTTAATCTATTTTCGAAGCAGCTCTCTAAGAGCAACTGCGACATTATAATGTTTTGTCACGATCCAACACTGACATTGACATATTTCATCTTAGTGCCCACAAATTTAGAAAACTGATGTCTGAAAGCTACGTAAACCATACGTAATTCTTACTAGCATTTGAAATGAGTTGTATATTGTTTTGCTCTTATTTATATAGTTAAGTTTGTACTTAACTATATAAATAAGAGCAAAACAATATACAACTCATTTCAAATGCTAGTAAGAATTACGTAGGGTTTACGTAGCTTTCAGTAATAACAATATTACTAATTGCTTGGAAGATTTATGTAATTTTCTCTTCTTTAAAATTTACACAAACTCTCCACAAAGGCATGACGTGGCGGTCAATAATAGAAAGCTGTACTTCGCATTTAAAATGTTATTGTAAGTATGTTACATAGTTTTTTTATTTAGTACAAGTTTTCGCTGACTGTCCTAAATAAATAAATAAATACCTAAATAAAAAAAGTCTAAGAAAAATTAAAGACAATAAAACGCATATTTAATCTGTATCGCTGTCCTCATACTTCCCTTTATTGAACTCCCTCCTGCAACTAATCTTGCACACTCTTCTGAGTCGTTTCTTCATCCTCCGAGCACATCTATATCGCAGACAGGTACTCTTGTAAGCAGAAACACAACTTTTTCTACACATCTTGCTTGCTTGTTTCACGCAAAATATCTGTCCACTTTTCCTAGTCCACTCTACAACTTTTGTGGTAACTTCTGTTGAATCATCACTGCTTTGATTGGATAGCTCGGATGATGATGGTGAGACGGAATGAGGAATTAAATCTTGAGTGGCCAGTAGCCTTATGAGTTTAGGTATTACATCGTCTGACAGAGAGCGCTCCTATAAAAAAAGGTTACTGAAACTACATAATCAAAAATAAACAAAATATATACCTACTGATACCGTGTTCTATCTTCTACATTACGTGATATTGGCAGAATTGTGCAAAAGCACACAGGGTTCTCTTATGAACTCCTTATGGAGTCTCCTTATGAACTTTACCTATGCTTACACTTACAGTCCTCTGTGCGCGCAATGTGCTTATAAAGGGGACAAAGCTTTTTATTACTTAGATTAATAAAACATAAATTCCTTTGAGACAATCTCTACTCTAGGCGACTGTTTGACTACAGGCCAATATCGAGTCTCTTCACGCCAAAAGACCATGGCCGTCAAAATTATTGTAAGTATTTCAGGTTTGCACATCGACTTTCTTTTGAACTAAAAATTGTGTTTTTTTGCTTGCTCGACTTGTATAGAATGAATAGAATGCATTCATAATTGGCACCCACGGAAACCTTAAAAATGATATCCATACTTATTGACTTTTTTTAAACACATCCGCCATCTTGAATTTCGAGACAGATATCATTTTTATAATCGGCACCCACAAAAAAGCGATATGACTTCTTGGCGGAAAAGTGAAGAGTCATGTCTGCAGTTTTTTTTTATTTTCTAAAATTTGTGTTATGTCGAATATTAATTTGAAATAATGGTGGATTATTAACCGTTAAGTGTTCGTGAGTGTGCATGAGTGTTGGCAAATGAAATAAAACAGTTCAACGTCACTTTTCAAATTCTCTCAAGAAGTACGCCCGAGGACTTAGTAAAGCTCCACATCTTTACTGAGATACTCGAGGGGTTGAGGGAATATCATTTCTCACTTCTCATTTCTGTTATCATTCATCATCATCATACAGGAAAGAAATATTGTTTATTTATGTATTACTTGTAAGAAAAATTACTTTGACACTGGCTAAATGTGCTAATCGCACGAAGCCATCAACTATTGAATATAATATTGAATTTTACAATCTATACTAACTCGATCAACTGATGGGTAATTTTGTATGGAGAGTCGAAAATTTTTTTTTACAATTTCCATTTTCTGACGTTGGCATAGTATTACATAGACATGTTGACATGGGTACGTTTCGGGAATATATACATATTACCAAACATTCTATTTATAACCATAATCATAAGTAATAATAATAAAGATACCTACTGAGCTTCAATCAATGATAGTAGGTACTAGACTTCCGATAACCGCTTAAAAACAATCATAGAAATTAAATCACAAAATATTTTTTGTGAAAGATCACGATTTTAGTTCGACAGGATCCAGCGATCGACACTAACCTTTACTCATTAAAAATAGGGGTTGACTTAGCAACAATTGAAAACTCTTCACTTTCCTTATCCAGTAAAATTTTAATAAAATTCCTTGTTATTTTTTGGCGACAAAAACTGGTATCGAACCCTGGGTTACTGAATCGGGCACTCGTGCCATTACCCTGTTAAAGTTAAAGTTAAAAGGTGACTTCGATCACTACTACAAAGAATCTGACAATATTGATAATATTTTTTTATTTTATTTAGATGTAATTAAGTACCTACAATACAATTTACAATAAAATGTATGATACATTACCTGTATTAAATTCCTCAAGACTTTTTTAAACAAAATACTTACAAAATGTTCAAATAATTTTTAACGCGAATTTTGTTGCGAACAAATTACAAAAACACAAATGTTGAAAAAAATTCCACGAGCAGGATTTGAACCTGCACCCTTCTGACGTTCTATCTAACTAATATTGTAACAACTCATATATACTTATGGAGAGCAATAAATGATTGAATTGAATTGAATTGAATTGACATTCCGGGTCCAATTGAGCTGTCGTGGTTCTAACCAGCCCGCCGAAATATAGTTAATAATAGCTCAATTGGAAGAGCACCTGACCCGGAATGTCAGAAGGGTGCAGGTTCAAATCCTGCTCGTGGAAATTTTTTCAACATTTTTGTTTTTGTAAATACTTACATTCAAAATAACAACCGCAGTTGGTTTTAATGCCCAAAGCTTTTCCAACTCCTCCGTGTGGGCTGGACTCCTCAAACTGATGCTCGTAAGTGGTTTTTCCTGAAGCCTGGTCAGCCGCTGCATGGTCTTAATCCTCTTTTCGTTGATATCGATCACATTCTTCAATAGCTTTACGAACTTCAAGTTGGCATCTTTTTTGAGAGCTTGGGTTCTTTTCTGTGCATCAGTATCTGTTAGGGCCTAAATTTGTAATGAATAAATAATTATCTCTCAAGAGTTTGCAAATTAAGCAACGCTTGGAATCGGGTCACCGAACGGACCATCAAATAAGGATTATCTTGAGCTTCTCAGTGCTTCGGAAGGCATATTAAGCCGTTGGGCCCTGTTTCTTTTATGCAAGAGGTGCAAAACGAGCCAGCTGATCTCCTGATGAAAAATGGGTACCACATGGAAAATGGGTACCACGTTTTTTGCCATTTTGTAGCTAAACTAATACCCTAGGACCCTTTTTTTAATTTTTTCTTAAGTCGGTTTTTTTTTTAAATATTTATAATTTAGTATTTAAACACCCCCCAAAAAACTTGTTTTTTTTTACATTTTTCAAAATTCCAAAAACAGATTCCATCCGATTTTCAATATTCAAACGCTCACACGTGTCTCGAAAAATTCCTCAACTCTCGGTATTATTTCCATCTCGATTCTCCCAAAATCCTCGGAGCTATGGTCAAAAATACGTTTTAGACGATTTGCATCTGATAACCATTTTCAATGGTAAAATATGCATTCATACGATTAATTTGTTCTATAAAAATTACCAGTTTGCTATTACTCGGTAAGTTTGTTCTGTAACAGCAGCTTAATTGCTTTTATTCAGAAAAGTTGTTCTGTATTGACAAACGAATTTCTTTTACGCAGCTTTATAGTTAGGTAACAGTGAATGAATTGCTTTAATTCAGCTAATGTGTGCTATCGAGTTCTTCGGTTGCGCAGTTATTCGATTTCCCAGTACTATACGTCAAACATCGAAAATATGTATCAAGGTATTTCATAATCTATACCAATATAATAAAGAGGAAACCTTTGTATTTTTGTATGTATATATGTTTGCAACGAATAAACTCAAAAACTACCGGACCGATTTAAAAATTCTTTCACCATTAGAATGCTACATTAGCGCTGAGTAACATTTTAGGCTATATAAAAAAAAATGTCCACATCAAAAAAATCTACAATATTAGAGAAAGATAATAATAATAATGCGGAAGTGGGCTTATGATGATGATAATGATGAATAATAATAAAAAAAATGTAAAAAAAAATAAAAATTTAATAAATTAATTAAAAAAAAAATACCTGTTGTCTTTTTTATCACCGTCTAAACCTTCTGAGATGACTCTATTGGACTAAACATACATACATACATACATACATACATACATACATACATACAAAAATATGATGAAAAATGAAAAATATGAAGACATGCATTACCGGCCTTTTAGGACCAGTTTAGTTGCCAGAGACACAGTTATAAATAAAGCTCTAAACTACGCAGGTAAACAAGTACAATGTTCTCAGCGTACTTTGATGACATGCAGATATCTACGTGCATTAAGACAGTAGAGTTTAGTGATAGCGCTGACGACAGACTTTTGTTTGCGGACTTTCTTATCCGTCAAAATAGATCGCTTACAACTTCTTGGAGCTGTAATGAGTAATGATACACTCCGTTCAAAACGAACCCTGATCCACGGTACTCTCTCACTGGCACGCAAGTAAAATAACTTCATAATACTCACTAAGGAATATGAGGTCAAAAAGCACAGTGTAAGAAATATCATTTCAGAGAATCAATCAGCCGTATATGTTATCGGCACGAGTAATTGTTATGCATAGCTTCGTCGGTTGTTTCCAATTTAACGAGTTTCAAGGAAATGCCATGTAACTCTAAAGTGATAGATTTAATACACACGGTTAGCGAAGTACCAACTTAGTTAAAAAATTAAATACTCAATACTCAATATGTTTATTGCAAATCGATAATGTACATGGCGATCGATGGTAAAATATAAGAAATTATGGACCCTGTCGGGCACCACCCAATCAAAAAGCAAGAGGAAAGAAGAGAAGAGTCCTTATATTCTACAGTAAAGATATTTAGGTAATAACTCGATAAAGGTATAATAACATCAAATTCAAAATTAATATATATAATTTGTCAAAGATAAACTTTGATTATTATTATTATTCCATAGATAATTATTTTGTATGTTCGTATTGTAGATTATTATGTATAATTTAAGTATTCGTTGATATTAAAGTAACATTTTATTATAAGAAGTTCTTTTACCTAAAAATACATACAAAAATACCTATTCGTGTGAGACTTATATATTGAGTGCTAGTTTATCGCCTATATACCTGCCTCGGTATTTAATTCACACCAAACATAAAATATTGCTCTCACGGGTTCCTGAGGCTATATGCATTTTTTATGGAGGAGCTCGATGGCGCAGTGGTTAACGCGCCCGGTCTACGAGTGCTGAGGATAAACATAGTGGTTTATGACCCTTTCTCCCTATCTATCCATAGAAAGGTTCGTGCCCTGCAGTTGGGACATAAAAAAGAGCTGGTGATAATGGTGATGCGTTTTGACGGAACTTTTTTTCAACCGCCTGTGTGGTCTAGTGGTTAAGACCACCGGTTTAGACCCAGAGGTCCCGGGTTCAATTCCCAGCGGCTTTGTGTACTTGGTTTGGTTGGTGGTAGGACTTGTTTGTCCGCCTGGCTAGCTACCACCATCTTATCTAAATATGTCACCATAACATCAATGTTTGTAGCATTGTTGTGTTCCGGCAGCTAGAGATAAGATAGCCAGTACCTTATAGTATAGTTGAGGATCCCGCGTGAAGTGCGCTTCCACCAAATGGCCTTATCATCACTTAACATCAGGTGAGATCAAGGCACTGTGCAAAATATAAAAAAAAACGGCATTCGCTTAGTCTATCTAGACCCATCTGCTGCAGTGCAGCATACTTGTGTAAGTGATGTAGATGTCTTTTTATATTTAGGTACTTTTAAATATTGTTATGTAAAATTTTATATAGCTCTTATTAAATTAATTATTGAATGAAGATGATGACATGGCCATGGGTCCGAAGGATATACCTTTTTTTTTGCTCGCCTCAATTGGCCTTTTCAGCGTCACCTAATTTTTTTGGAAACGGCGAGAACCTTAAAAGGGTTCCTCCTCAAGCAGTGTGATTTCTAGAGGGAATGGCATCACGCACTAAGCGTGTTCCCGTTTCCTATTACATTCTCTGAGGGGTTCAGATCAGATCGAAAGGATATAATATGTACTATAGACCCCTTTACAAGGGGTAGGTTATAATAATATGTAAAATAATTGCGAATAGATCCGTATAAAGTGTTTTATTTGAATTGTATTATTGACATTAATATAAACAAAACAATTGAATCTTAATGTAGGTATTGTTTTAAAAATGACATGCAGAATAGAATTTAAGTTTACTGTTAATTGATTTTGGCACTTACTACATGATACATATAAGATAGAATATTCAGTAAAATGCAAATCATTACTTTGTCTCTTTATAAAATTGAGTACAAAACCTTGTAATTGTAATTGTAATTGTAACTCCAAAGAATTAGAAAAGTTATTTCTTTGCAAGACACTGTTTTTATAACTATTTCAACTGTGTTGTTAAAACTACATTAATACTATGTCTAACAATCTTATATGTTACAGGAGAACTTAAAAAGCTTATGCTCATTGTCATTATTTTAAATTTTTTATTTATCTACATAAAAGAGAAATTTTTATGGTATATTTAACACATAATTTATTTTGAAAAAAGTGTTGAAAGAATTTCCACAAGCTGTATTTGAACCCGCACCTCATGACATACCGGGTTAGGTGTATCTACTTCTTTATGCTATTGTAGTTCTTGTAGATTTTATTGCACATTTAAAAAAAGTTATTTGTATGCAACCAAACTTGCGTAAAACAAAACTTGTATATAACGATTATGATACATAATTTATTATTATTATTATAAACCTACAATAATTTTATGTTGATACAATACATAAGTTTAAAACAGCATTGAGCATGCTTAACTCTTTGTGCCTAGTGTGAGTTTTGTTTACTATCAGTATTCATTCGATAACGTTTACGAAAACGAAAATTAGTATGGCATTGAAGCAGCGCCTCCTGGCGACATACGAGAAGAGTTAAAATTATGCCATACAAATTCTCGTTATCGTTTACGTAATCGAATGGCGAATGAACTCGCACTAGGCACCCTGATTGAGAGCTTACTTCAATACAAAAGAACTACTTTTTTAAATAAATTATGTTTTTATTTATAGTTTCTTGTATAGTTTTATTTATAAACATATAGCTCCTAGGATCGGCCTAATAGAAACCAGATTAACCCACTTAGTCTGACAGGGTGTTATAACACTTATAAAAATATTATACTACAGATGTACCCTAATATTATACTTTATATAAAAGAAATAGAAGATAATAAAAAAATTATAACATCCTCAAATAATTATTCAATAGATAAATGCTTTTATAAATTTAATGGATATTATACTAAAGGGTCCTAAGTAATACTATAAGAAATTTTGTTTTACTTTGTTTAACTGTATATAAATTGTATCTAAGTTGTTATACCCTTGCAGGGTTCATGTGTTGATCTTTACCCGTTTTTTTAAAACCTCTTATGTACCACATGTGTAAGTAATAAAGAAATATTATTATTATCTCCTTTATTTATTTTCTTTCTTAAAACTAAATTTTTACAATATTTTAATATAAAAACAATAAAAAATTATAAAAACCTAATCATTATTATTATTATTAAAGTTTCATTTGCAACAACACACAAACGCCTGGTCGGTCTAAATGGGTTAAGGCTCTTCCCTCCAAACTAAATACATTGGCAAACTCTTAGCAGTCATCTTTACAGAGGAAGAAGAGTGAAAGCATAGGGTTGCACACAAGATCCTGATGAATCGAAGTGTTACTGGGAGAGGAAAAACCTCAGCAGGCCCCACTAAGATTTTTTTTAATTATTTTTATGCCTTATAAGACAGCTCTTGACCTCAATAGCCTGATGGTGAGCATAGATGAGGTCTACGATGGAGCGAGCTGCCCCAGAAGGTGCCTATTAACTCTCGCCTTGAAGGAATTCAGGTTATAAGTTTTTAGGAACACAGACGATGGCAGAAGATACAATAAGATCCAAAAAAAAATATAATTCTTAATTAAGCTCATTTCATTTATAATACAGTAAGTACTTAGAGTATAACAGTATACATAAAGTGTTTAAGTAGCACTTTGTCTATAGTTTTTGGTGTCTAATATTTTCTTGCCGCACATAGCACATATACCTTTCTTGTAAGCACACGCTTGAC
Organism: Eudonia mercurella; assembly: GCA_963082485.1. Classification (NCBI taxonomy): domain Eukaryota; kingdom Metazoa; phylum Arthropoda; class Insecta; order Lepidoptera; family Crambidae; genus Eudonia; species Eudonia mercurella. The sequence continues at coordinate 6,340,922 of OY720047.1, read as the reverse complement.
AATAATGTGAGCCGACTTGGTGTACTTTAGTTCTGCAAATCCTGAAAAAAGATCAAAGTAATAATAATACACACTACACTAATACAATAATAGCAATAATATACACAATAACAATAATACATAAATTTATATTGTTAAATAAGTATATTCATAGTATATCTTTAGAAAGTGAACAGGTACAAACATTTTGTTAGTTATTTAGATAATATAAAATTCAAGGCTACACTCTAACCCATGTTTTTAAAGCTTTCAGGTAGTTAACACTAGTAGGTTCTAGGTTTAGCAACGTTGAAGGTAGAAGTAATATCCCAAATTTAGCTAATAAAAACTAAACTGTATTTATTTAAAGATCCTTATAAATTTAATCAATCTCCATTAAATTTATTTAACATTGTTTCATAGTGATATTTGTTATTGTGCTCATTGAGCTGAACTTGAATTTGACATACTTGCATTCTTGAAACTTGGCCGTGTATGGATTGAAACGACCTTTTTTGGCGGTAAGAGCTTTATTTTCACCAACTTTTCTCCCGCCGGACTCAACTGTGTTCCTCGCCCCACTCTTCCACGGGTCTGGCGTGATCACACGACCCAGTTTCTTCTCGCATTTATCACAAACCATCGTGTTTTATTTAATATTTTTATTTATTGAAATATATTATGAAAACGAAAGAAAATTCTCAACAATAACACGACGGACCGAAAAAACAGAAACAACAAACAAACATGTCCTTATGTCATATTGTCAACGTCACAATGACAATGACAGTTTCTTTATAGGTTACTTTTTTCGTTTATGTAAGAAAGGCAAAATGATCTAGCTCATACAGCCATATCTTTAATCTCATCTCATCTCATTAGCTCATTTTATGTTCCCACTGCTGGAGGGGGCACAAGCCTTCCCTATGGATGGATAGGGAGAACGAGCCAAAACCCACCACGTGGGCCCAGTGCTGATTAATGGTTGTTAACGACTGCTAATGCAAGCGGGACTAACGGCTTTACGGTGTCAGTTAAGGTAGCGTACTCATGGTTGATTTTACGTTTGTTGTTATGCCCTCTTTTAGTGCGTATTTAGTGCGTAATTACTGCAAACACAAAATACTTAGTGCCTTTTTAGCTTAAGAAAAAAAGATCTTTTTTAGTGTAGACGCTGGCATCACGATCAAGCTGGCGTACCGTACCCAAGCACATGAGTAAATATCTAGCACAGAGAAAGCTTCCTTAGAGCGCGCTGAGACAGGTACACTACTACTAGCACGGTTATGTGTGCGTAACATCTCACCGACGCCGGTTTCACGTACGCGCCGCGAGAGGACAAATCGGTTTACACCGGCACAGCCAGCGGACAATCTCAGTGAGTGTCAAATGCGTTGTTTCGTGTTGTGAACTGTCATCGCTCGTAAAAATATTGTAATTATTTGAGGTTTTGTTATGTTTAATTTAAATTAGAGTGGTTTAGTGTAAAATATTAATTACTGTACAGTGTGTATGAACAATGCCAGAAATATAAAAATATTGCCTATTTCACGTAGTTTCGCAAACACTTCGATCTTAAAGCAAATATTATTAATATTGGAACTGAAATCTTAGAACGTGTTAATGACTAAACATTTGATCTGCCGTGTGACTATTTTCCAACTCAGTAGGTATTTTAAAAAGACTTTGTAAGATTGGAATTTATCTTGATCTGAAAAATAAAAAACAAGATACTTATTGAAAAACTAAAATAAGGCTTATTAGTATTCCAAAAGGAGCCGCCGAATTTTGAGGTATTTTTTTTGCGTAAAGAACTACTAATATGAACAAGTACACGATTTTTTATCACTAGGAATCAATTAGGACTCTCACAATAAATTATTGTCATTATCAGACTCTAGTGAGTCTACTTAGTGTACTTAGGTGGTGATGTGGAGCCCATTGCTGGCTGTTCAACTGCCATTTCTCCAGTTGGTGTAACTGTGTCCTCAGGTTATTATAATTTGTTTATTAATATTAACTTTATTATTAAGTTTACGACATTGATACATTTAAACATCTTAAAAATACTAGAGACAAGAGAATAAAAACCGTTATTGGTAAAACCACTTTATTAGAACTGAGTCAGACTGAGTGAGGTACGACGATTTCTGAAACAAAAATATAACTTAAATTTAAACTTCTTAATAATATTCGCTATGTATGAGCTCGTAGCACAGTGGTTTGCGCGTTATGAAACAGAAATAGAAATTCCATGTTGTATCTGTGTACAATATAATTATTATACAGCATTTTTTTTTACCAGTGCGCAAATTTTCTGGAGCGACTCAGAATCGGTAAGTAAACAACTTTCTCATAGTAACATGGGTTGAAATATGTCAAAAATTTTGAGACTCTTCATAAAAATCAGGCTAATCAAGTGTTCGCTAAAGTATGGGAAGTCCAAAAATTTTTGACATTATTTTAACCCATGTTATTACGAGAAAGTTGTTGACTTACCGATTCTAAATCGCTCTAGATTTGCGCACTGGTAAAAAAAATATCCTGTAAGTTTAAAGATAAAATAAAAAGATAAAGATAAGCAACTTTCGCAAAACTGAGTCAGCGTATGGGTGATTTTTTTGGGTTCCGTACCTAAAGGGTAAAACGGGACCCTATTACTAAGACTCCGCCGTCCGTCCGTCTGTCTGTCTGTCTGTCTGTCTGTCCGACCGTCTGTCACCAGTCTGTATCTCATAAACCGTGATAGTTAGACAGTTGAAATGTTCACAGATGATGTACATCTGTTGCCGCTACAACAAGAAATACTAAAAAACAAAATAAAATTAATGGGGGCTCCCATACAACAAACGTGATTTTTGCCCAATTTTTTTCTCGGTCTTAATAACGATAACAGGTAGAAACTTGAAATATTTTTATAAATAATGGTACGGAACCCTTCGGGCGCGAGTCCGACTCGCACTTGGCTGGTTTTTTTTAAACATACACCGTGATTTAGCTTAGGCAGGGGGCAATTTTTGAACCAGTGACTTATTCTCACGCTTAAATATTAATTACGATTGTTCCTTTTTCTCTCATTCAAAGTCACGGGTAATTTATTTTTAACACCGCAAAGCCCCCGAAAGGTGTTTTAATAATGCCAAAATATTTATATTTCATAGTGTATTTCATGTAACTTTTAATTTTGAGATAACCGGTCCGGTGAGATTCAGAAATCGCCGTCCAGCTGATTTTTTTTTAAAGATTTTAAGAGTTGGTCCAGTACAAAAAGTTGAGCCTATGTTTTGTTATTAAAAGTTGCTTAAGGCAAAACAATGACTTAAAATTCACAGTAGGTATATAGGTACTTAAGTATACGAGACTGAACAATTTTTATGTTCAAGCAGGCAATAAGTATTTAATTTTGTACGAGACAGCTGGTTTTTATTTTTAATGTACCTATTAATATGATTATTAGCGATCGCAGTTTTTATTTAATGTTTTAGTTAAGAGTATTGTGAATGCAGTCGCATTATGACAAACCTTAGTGGTTTTACAATGCAATTAAAAACAAAATTGATATTCTGCATGTTTTACTTATTAAGGCATCTGCGATTACTTTGGTGTTGTCCATAGACGGCGGTGATTACTTTCCATCAGGTGACCCGCCTGCTCGTTTGCCTCCTTTTAACATAAAAAAAGTAATAATACTAATAAAATAATCGTTACTTACACCATCAGCCGATCAGCCTCTTTGCATGATTAGCTTGTTTTGCGTTGCAGAATGCGGGTGCTCCTGCGAAATAATGTACAAGAAATAGAATGAGAAAAGTCGACCAATAAACATTTAAATTAGTTTTTTTGTCTTATTTAAAAAATAAATATTATTTATTATAACAAACTCAATTACATTACAGGTATTTAAAAAGAAAGTATATCGTGTCGCCGTACACTATTATCATGATTCGGAACGGATATTAGTTCCGTATAGCGATGCGCGATTATGTCTAATTTCAATAATCGAATTAACTACTAATACTAATCTCAAAAATCGAATACCAGATTAGTAATATACTAATTTCAATAATTGAATAAGTATTACTAATAATTAGTAATAAATCGAACGATTATTGATAATGAAAGAATGAAAGCTAATATGCACTTATGCTAGTTATGTTAGCTCATAGCGGTTACAAAGAGAGGCCGGCTATAATCGAAAATTAGTTACTTACGTTACTTAGAATAAGGCGTTATTATTCTAAGTTACGTTATTAAAAACACAAATGTTGAAAAAATTTCCTTTTTTTGAAAAAACATTTGTGTTTTTGTAATTTGTTCGCAATAAAATTAGCGTTAAAAATTATTTGAACATTTATAAATAGCTTGGTTACTTCTTAACTGATCTTTAATATTTGTAAAAATATTATGATCGGATGTTAGTGACGGTAGTTGTTGACATTGAGCCTTTGGCTTTCAAAGAAAAAGTGTTGAATAATTTCGGCGGGCTGGTTAGAACCACGATAGCTCAATTGGAAGAGCACCTGACCCGGAATGTCAGAAGGGTGCAGGTTCAAATCCTGCTCGGGAAATTTTTTCATCATTCATGTTTTTGTTATTTGTTCGCAATAAACTTTGCGTTAAAAATTATTTGAACATTTACTTACGTTATCATTCAGTCATTATCAATGAATTACCACTTAGTTGCAAAATTCTGTATTCGTTAGTGGTTGATTCCTACTTCTGACTGATTAACACCCGATTAGTACTGCTTAGTAATTAGTAATACATTTTAAAAGTTATTCGAATTATTCGAATGAATGAGGGTAGATCGTATATCTGCAGAGTAAACATCAGCTCTGTAATAAATCACAAATTTAAATAAATAAACCTGTGCCATTCGCCGTAAAAGGAGTTAATCCGCAAAAATATAATCGTGGTACGTGTGTGAAAGTGATAAACAAACACAAATTAGTGTATTTCAAGAGAAAACTACGATTGGAAAAATTTGTTTTGAATAGTGAATAACACTCTCAAAAGGTTTGACATTTAATGGAACAGGTGGAAATAAGTGTTTTCTGGCCAAGTACTAAAATCAAGCCTTCAGTTATCCAGGTATGTGGGATTGAACGAATTGATAAACAAATTATTCGATTATTTATTTCGATCAATATTAAACAGCAACGCCATCTATTAAAAGATTACCAAAGTAGTCTATTACACTGAGAAGCACATCGGAACCAACCTTTGATAAGCACAGACTGGCAGCGCCATCTATTAACCTAAAAAAGCAACTCTCAACTCTGTGAGTTAATTTTACTATAAGCTTCAAGATGTCGCTCACATGCTCGGGATGCAATACAACAATTATTGATAGGCGTCTTTTGGAGTGCTCATCCTGCCACCATCACTATCACTTGGAATGCGTTAATGTGCCTGAAAAAAGGTTTTACAATACTATGACAGCAGACCACAAAAAAATATGGAAATGCCCACTATGCCGCTCCAATGAACCAAAAGTGGATAATACTAATACACCCATTCGATCACACCTGCAGCCAGACCCATCCCATCTCATCTGCAATCCTATCGAACCCAGTACTATGCGAAGTTCTAAATCTGATCCAAATGTCACCATGAGAAAACAATTATCACATCGTAAAAATTCTGCTTCCAGTAGCGACGATGATTCAATGATCTTACCCGAAGGAAATACATTCATACATGAATCCCTGAAAGCCCAAAACATAGAAGAACAGATATTCTCACACAAAAAGAAAGACGATGACCAAATAACGCTACAAAAATTTAAATTTGTTATTCAAGAAAACAACAAATACATTTTATCTGTAATAAAAACCTCTATCCAAAATGAATTAGAAAATGCCATAACAGAAATTAAAGCCGACTTCAAACAAAATCTAGAAAATGTATTGGCTGAACAAATGCAATTTAAACAAAATGTGTCTATTATAAACTCTCAAATCGAGCAACTAAATTTAAAATGCTGTTCACTGCTAGCCGAAAACGAAAACCTGCAAACCGAGATTCAAAATCTAAAAACGAATTCTAGTTCCAAAAGAAATTCTGATATTGATGAAAAAACATTGGTCCTACACGGTATGACCGAAACCTACTGGGAAACTGAAGCACAAATAATAGATAGAGTCACTAATATTTTTTATGACTTACTACACATTGATATATCTGGATATATAGAGGAAATATCCTTTATTGGAAAAAGAGACCGAAGAAGGCCAGTAAAAATAGAGCTCATAAGTAAAAGAGCAAAAAGATATATACTGGAGAACTCTATGTACCTCAAAGAGGCAGGCTTTAGCGTCACAGAATTCTTAAGCCCAGCCGAGTTAAAAAAGAAAAGAGAATTGCAACTTGCTCTACAAACAGCAAGACAAAATGGACACTATGCCATTATAAGGAAAAACCAGCTTATTATAAACGGTAAAGAAATAGACTATACATCGCTTCCGACAATTAGAAATGGAAGCCACAACACTACTACACGAAACTTACAAAATAAAGCAGGGAACACTCAACAAATTATGGAAGACGCAACATTTGTGGGAGAAGTTTCACTACATAGCACAAGCCCAAAACCGTCGACTTCGTTTGCTTGCTCCACACAGATACCAAATCAAAAATCAAATGAAAACAAAAGGCAAAAACAAGCAAAAAAAGGAGATAATAAAGAAAACACTACCTTTCGGGCCTAGTTTGCTTAGTTTAAATATTTTATTTCAAAACATGCAAAGTATTTGGAATAAGACTCATCTGTTAGATGCACTGATGGAAGAAAGACAACATGTTCACGTGATCTGTATTTCCGAGTCCTGGCTGAGTGTGGAAAAGATAGATCTATTGAAAATAGCAAACTTTAATGTGAGTTCATCCTATTGTCGTACACACCATGACGGAGGTGGTGTATCCATATTAACAAGAAACACACTGGAATACCGTGAGAGACCCGATATTACATCCATTTCCATAGAAATGGTCTTTGAAGTATGCGCTATAGAGGTGTCAAAAAATAATTTGTTAATTGTAAATTTATACTGGCCTAATAGTAAAAGAGAAATTGAAGTTTTCTATTCATGCTTAATTAAACTCTTAGACCTAATCTCCATAAAAGACATTTGTAAAAATATTATCATCGGAGGTGACCTTAATGTGAACTTCCTTACAGAAAACAATGAAAAATCAAAACTATCTAACTTAATGCTATCATACAACTTTCACCAAAGAGTCAAAGAGCCCACTCGAATTACACAAACAGGATCTTCATGCATTGACTTAATTTTCACCAATTTTAAAACCAGCGACTCAAATTTAAATGTGCACGATTTTGGATTTTCGGATCATAGAGGCATTTTGTTTTCTACTCCTTTTAAAACGTCATACTTGCAAAACTTGGCAATCAATAAAAGAATATTTAATAACGCAAATGTAAATGTATTCAGGGAGGAACTCCTTAAAATAAAGTGGGACGATATAATTACATCAAATAAAAACATTAACGAAAATTATAATGCATTTAGTGACATACTTAGTAAAACTCTAAATAAATGCATCCCGAAAAAACTAATACGAATAAAAACAATATCTAAAAAATCATACTTAACATCAGGTTTAAAAACATCTTGCCGTAATAAAAGATTTTTAAAAATATTAGTGTCACAGTCCAAAAGTGAAATTCTCCGTTGTCATTATAAAAGATACTGTAAAATACTTAAACGAGCTGTCATTAAATCAAAAAAACTTAGTAATAAACATAAATTTGAAAACTCCCAGAACAAAGCCCGTTCTATGTGGCAAATAATAAACAGCGAGACGAATAAAATTACATGTAAAAATAAAAACAATATACAACTAAAATCATCCGACAACAAAAGGTTAGATGACCCTAAAAAAGTCGCGAACGCATTTAATACATTCTTCTCTTCCATTTGTAATTCAAAACCAACCCCAGTTAATAAAAATAGGATAGCATCAACAAACTTCACTGAGGGATCATTTTTTCTAAGCCCTGTCGAACCTGAAGAAGTTTACAAAATACAAAAAAACCTTAAAAATAAATTATCTTTCGGCATAGACGAAATTCCACCAACATTAATAAGAAGATGCGCCGACATTTTAACCATCCCATATACACAACTTATAAACCAATCATTCTCTGAAGGCATATTTCCAGACGCGTTGAAAGTTTCAATAATTAAACCTATCCATAAAAAGGGTGCAACTACAGATATAAATAACTACCGACCAATTGCGTTACTACCAACATCAGCCAAAATATTCGAAACGGCAATGACAAAACGTCTCTATTCCTTTTGCGAAAAATTTAAATTACTACATGACAGCCAAAATGGTTTTAGGAGAAATCGTTCTACAACCTTAGCAATCTATAAATATGTGCAGGAAATCATCACTGAAATAAATAATAAAAAATATGCTGTTGGTCTCTTGCTTGACATGAGCAAGGCATACGACAGAGTCTGTCACAACATCTTGCTGGACAAACTCTACAAAATGGGAATTAGAGGATTGACCCATGCATGGTTCAAGTCATATTTTAGCAGTCGCTTACAGTATGTAGAAATAGAAAACACAAATTTTGAGACAGGTAAGATACAATACACAAGATCCGATAGAGTCCTCGTGAGTGGATCTATCCCCCAAGGAAGCGTGCTGGGCTGTGTATTGTTTCTTATCTATATAAATGATCTCCCAAACATCATAGACGATCATTGCATGCTCTTTGCGGACGATGTTTCGGTGTTGTTTTCTTGCTCTGGTGCTGGTGAGGTAGAAAATAAATTAAATATAACATTAAACAAAATCGTAAATTGGTTGGGGGCTCATAGTCTGCAGCTTAATCTAAACAAAACAAAAATTATCCAATTCAAACCCTACCAAAAACGTTCATTACCGATTTCATATAGTTTTAATAACACAAAACTACAAACCGTGAGTGCTGCTACCTTGCTGGGTATAGATTTGGACACCAATATAAACTGGAAGTCGCATATTCAAAAGTTATCTAAAAAGTTGTCTTCCTTTATTTATGCTCTTCAGCACCTCAAACGAGTAACTGACTTCCAGACAGCTCTCACTGCATATTACGCATACGCGTATTCCAGAATATCGTATGGTCTTGTTTTATGGGGAAATAGCCCCGATGTTGATAAAATATTTATCCTCCAAAAAAAGTGTATCAGAATATTAACTAATATCGACCAAATGGAGTCATGTAAACCTCATTTTATTAAACATCAAATACTCACAATGATTTCCATTTATATCTTAGAATCATGTAAATTTGTCAGAAAATACCAATACTTATACTCATACTTACCGATATCTGATATTAAAAGAAATAACAGAAATTTAAACAAACTTAATCTACCTTTTTCTAAATTAAAACTAGTAACATCGAGCCCTCATTATATGCTAATTAAAATATATAACCACTTACCGAACAACATAAAAAACATAGAGAAATCAACTTCATTTAATAACGAACTGAAAAAAATCCTAATTGGAAAATGCTTCTATACTCTAAATGAATATTTTAACTGTAAGTTTAAATAAACACTTTACTCACACACAACGATACTTTAACAGCTCTAGATTGGGTACACAGAGTAAGTCAGGCTTAAATCAGAATATTCCAATAATTTGTTTGCCAATTTGCTTGGAATATATTTGGTGTTAAATTGGTTGGTCATATATTATATTATAAATAAATTGCAATTCAATTATATAATCATAACTAGTTAAGTAAGTTTGTACATTTTTAATCAGCCCTCTGATACTGTTGCTGTGCCCTTGCAGGGTGTCACATGAATACCTTTATAGATATTCCACCTTATGCTGTAATGTGATATGCAATAAATGATTTGAATTTGAATTTGAATTTGAATGTAATAATCGAATGATTCAGTTAGTACCATTCATAATCGCGCATCGCTAGTTCCGTAATTTTCCGTACGCGCATCCAGCGCCAGTTCGCTGAGAGAAAAAGAAAATACAAAAGGTGTCCAAAAGATATTCCACTCAGCCTATCCAAAAGTATGAAATTTCTTCAATAAATTTTCAACCTTAAATATTTGGCACATAAAGTTCAAAGTTTATTGAAAAAACAGTTTCGACGACACGCCTGAACATAACACAAACTGTCAAATGTCCTCAATACACTTTGAACTCTATGTACTAGAATTTGTGGATCAAAATTTATTAAAGAAATTTGTCAGTTTTGAATAGGTTGATAGTACCATCAGAACAATGATCGTGCTTTAGCTAATATTCTGAGTCTGTATAGATTGCGCCAAACTTCTAGTCCCATCTGAAGTTGCTTAGTTGCGCAGCTGTACAGTCAGGCCCTACCGCTCGTCCCCGCATTCGCTCTACTGACGCCTATTTTTTACTACTGCGACGCGAATCGCGCCAACTTCAGAAGGGACTAGAAGTTTGGCGCGATCTATACCTACGGATGGATAAAAGAATATTCATAGCTTCGAATCATGGATGTTTTCAAAGGTTAGTCTAAGTAATTTATGTGAGAGTTTGAAATGTTCATAATTTACTAACTGAGAGGTTCTTGTTCGGCGACTGAAACAATGCAATCATTACCATTATTAGCAATTCAATTATATTTTGTTAGTAAGTAAGTAAATAGTCTATATACCGCCCCACTGCTGGGCTAAGGCCTCCATCATTGAAATCAAGCCATCGCTATTATGTATTCTGTGCCATCGCTACATTTGATGGATATAGTGGCTCCACGCTTGCCAAACGCGGGTTAGTGATGACAAACCCGGACTATGTATCGAAAAACTTGCAGATCGGCAAGATGAGGGCGGCTAGTGAGGGCCATACTGCTCCACACACAGCTGTCCACTATCTGGACCCTGCTTCTGCTAACGTCAGGTAGAGTGGAGTCATTAGCCTGCACTTCTAATTTAAGACCTCGCGCGCCATATGTACGCACGGTTGTACACAAGGTGGCCCGCTAATTATACCTACAGCGCGGGACGGGTTAAAAGATCCAGTGTGGTGGGTCCATCTCTCTGTTTAAGTTATGTTCATGTGAGAAGATAAGGGAAGCCCAGCAGTGGTATGTTAATAGGGATTTATAAGAAAGCAAGAGTTCCGATCGGATACGGATCAAAAATAATAAAAATCTTCGGTATTCAAGAGTTACTCACGTATTTAATATTCAACTTCTGAAAAATATTATTACTTACAATTAGTTAATTTTTATATTTAACCATTTAATTAAATTAAAGGTTTAAATTGTTAATAGTGTCATATAGTTACCCCAGTGGCGGTAGTATTATACGTTTTAGGCTAAAATAAGAAATTACAGCAGATTAGTAGAGCAATGAAAATTACCATATGACGCCCACTGCTGGGCGTCATATGGTAATTTTCATTGTTCAATGGATGATGATAAACGTAATAGCGTTATATTTACCAGAGATCTTAATCGAATGACCATCATCATCATCAACCCATTTCCGCCCACTGCTTAACAGAGGCCTCTTCCCTCGGACGCTATCCTTATCTTTGTTCCTTTATTATTTCTTATCTCATTAACTATATAAGTGTTAGTAAAACTAAACCAATAAAACTCGTTTTGTCTTTACTTATTAAGAACTAGCTGACCCGGCGGACTTCGTACCGCATTTTTTTTAGTATAGCCCGTGTTACTCAGCGCTAATGTAGCATTCTAATGGTAAAAGAATTTTTTAAATCGGTCCAGTAGTTTTTGAGTTTATTCGTTGCAAACATACATACTTACATACATACAAAACTACAAAGCTTTCCTCTTTATAATATTATTTTGTGTGATACAGCCGGCCTTGGGAGTGCACACGCCTGCATATCAGAGTAGGTACAGATCGCGCCAAACTTCTAGTCCCCTCTGAAGTTGGCGCGATTCGCGTCGCAGTAGTAAAAAATAGACGTCAGTAGGACGAAGGCGGGGACGAGCGGCAGGGCCTGACTGTACAGCTGCGCAACGAAGCAACTTCAGAGGGGACTAGAAGTTTGGTGCAATCTATACCACAAACTGTCAAATTTCCTTAGGATACTTTGAACTTTATTTGGAATATGTTTGAACATTTATTGAAGAAATACTGACGGCTGCCTTTTGCTGGTTCTGAATGGTCCTATATTGGTTGGTTGGTAGAAAATGTTGAGGTTGTAAGATTACTGGCTTTTAACTTAGAAAAATAAACTGGACTATAAATTTTACTTTTACTTTTACTTTCTGGTGAAGGTCGCGGGAAGCCGCTGGATGCGAGCAGCACAAAACCGGTCGTTGTGGAGATCCTTGGGGGAGGCCTTTGTCCAGCAGTGGACAACTTTTGGCTGAGATGATGATTATGATGATGATGATATTTAACTTTAACGATTTATTACTACTTTATTATTTTCATTACAAAACGTGACAACACAAAGAGATAAAATATGAAGGAGGCCGCTTGGCCCCATGGAGTTTAAAAGCGTAGACTTTTTAAGGAACGAATTTAGTGAGTATTATTCTAAAGCGAATAGTTCATGCAACAATTGGAAAAGTTCTAATTGTGACAGATACTAAAGATGGTGTTAGCTAACCAGAGGGTCGACCGCCTAACTCTTTCGCTTTCGATTGCTTTGAAGGCGAGACAAGGAGGAGGCGATCTTGTCATTTCGAAATCAATATGAAAGCTATAGCTTTCGATATTATTCGATATTCATCATCATCATCATCATCAGCTCATTTATGTCCCCACTGCTGGGGCACGAGCCTTCCCTATGGATGGATAGGGAGAACGGGCCATAAACCACCACGCGGGCCCAATGCGGATTGGTGGTTGTTAACGACTGCTAATGCAGCCGGGACCAACGGCTTAACGTGCCTTCCGAAGCACGGAGGATATTATAGTTCGATATTATATTAGGAAGCGAGGCGAGGGCCTCGCCTTCAAAGCGATCGAAAGCGAGAGAGTTGGGGGGCAGGTGGTTTAAGGTGTGTATCCTATAGAATAAACCAATCAAACCTGAGACCGGTGGGTGGCCTTCCGCCTTACTATTGGACCACAGAAGCAGTTAAAAATCATTAGAAGTTGGAATAATAGTATTTAATAGGAAAAACTATCAAAAACATAGGTATCTAAAGTAAAAAATGTATAATGGGTTGAAGAGTTAATGAAAACATTACATACCATGTAAATACGAATCACCTGGGTAAATAGATAACTTTTTCGTTATTTGTCCCGTACATACAGTATACAGTATAATATAGTATACGAAAAAAATAATTAAAATAATGATCAACAAAAAGTTGAAAAAAGCTCTATTGTATTCTAATATTTTTATTGTATTTGATACTATTCATTTTATTTTCACAACACTTATTTATATATTATAAACTATTTGATCTGATATTTATTTAACTTACTAATAACATAAAAGAAACATAAATTCACTTACTACGAGTACTATATAATTTTACTAACTGACCCGGCAAACGTTATTCTGCCATATAAATTTTCTGGTTATGGACACCCTAATCACCTAGCGGTATGAAATACTTTACGACTTAATCTCATACAATTACCAAGTATACTTTTAAAAAATCATAAAAATCGGTCGAGCCGTTTCGTTAGCCGTGCTCATGCTGAGTGCAGTTGTTTGGCGATACTGTGCATGCAGCAATGTATGTATAACTCGGTAATGTATTATTTTATTTTTTATACATTTTTATAATCTCTCCATTAATAATATTAATTTATTTTATTACCAACTTTTCCATTTATATATTGTTTATGAATGTTGTGTGTACAGTGTTAGTCAAATAAATACTTTTTCTATTCTATTCTCTATGAATCAGTGGTCCATCATGAAGCTGTAGATATACTTACAAGCTGTAAACAATATATCTACAGCTTCATGATGGCAGCTATAGATAAATCTATTACCTATCAGGATGGTCCAAAAACATAGATTATCTACATCTTCATGGTCATCTTCATGGTGGTTACAAACTTGCGGGATACCCGTAAACTGTTTTTCTACCATAACCAAAAATTCACTTACATAATTTAGGTATGAATCACGTAAAAATTTGTTAAATTAAATCTCTTTAAAAATACAAATAACTTACCGCTAGATTTGATAACTGTGAAATAAATTGAAAAAAAGCTAAGTACCTATAGGTATTTAGAAAATATATTTGTAAGCTTCAGAGAGTATACTAGGCGTTCATCTCACCTAACACCTTATCATATTGTTTGTGGAAGATAGTTTGCTGATGGCTTCATCAATACCTACTGTTTTTTCTTGCGTTTCTGGATACAGTGGTTCTTCAAGCTGTGTGATCTCAACACCATCAGACATAGGGCTTTGAATTATCATCATCATCATCATTATCAGCTCATTTTATGTCCCCACTGCTGTGGCACGAGCCTTCCCTATGGATGGATAGGGAGAACGGGCCATAAACCACCACGCGGGCCCAGTGCGGATTGGTGGTTGTTAACGACTGCTAATGCAGCCGGGACCAACGGCTTAACGTGCCTTATGAAGCACGGAGAAACTCGAGATTGGTGGTTGTTTCAAATCCCGCTAGTAGAAATATTTTCAACGCTTTTTTCTTATCATCTCAGCCAAAAGACGTCCACTGCTGGCCATAGGCCTCCCCCAAGGATTTCGACAACGACCGGTTTTGTGTTGCTCGCATCCAGCGGCTTCGCGCAACCTTTACCAGATCGTCGTCCACACAAGTGGCTTTTTTTCAAATAAATAATTATTATTATTATTATTGCTTACATCACCCTCCCGAAAAAGGTCATATTCATTTGAGAGACTATCTTCTTTCGACACGCTGCAGTCTTCTAGTAAACTTTCATCTGCACCCCATTCCTCTTTGTCAAAACCGTTGAGCAATAGGACGTTAGAATGTCGTAAAAGTTCACTGAAAATTTCTTCCAATTTAAGTTCTATTTCTTGTTGCAAAGCGTTCATTTCCAATGCGTCTGTTGTGGCCGATTCTCGTGTGATAGATTTGTCTCCTAGTATCTTTTTAAGAACATTTTTTAAGTGTTTATGTTCAATTGCACGAAGTTTTTTAGATGTAAGAGGTCGTTCACGATGTCGATGATTGTGGTTGCGTTTCTGTAAAGAGTGATTGTCGATATATTATTTTCATTCTGCGCATCTCCTCTAGAATCCTCTTGAACACTGATTCCCAAAGTGGTCCAGGTGGACCCCCGGGGGTTCATGGTAGACTCGACGGGGGTCTACCATGGCGTGACAAAAAAATGGGGGTTCACAATTCGTAATTTATGTCGTTTCGATAGTAAAATGTTGGCTTGACTTCACCTATCAATGTAGCAGATCCTATTTTAAAAAGCTCAGAGACTGTTACTTGTAAAAACTTGCATATTCCACATAGCGTTTCCCTCGTAGTGTCTTGTCGAAAAAAGTTTTAGTGTCGTTACAAACCTTTTTACAAAAAACAACAATATAAAAAACAATTGACGACCTCCTTGGTTGAGTGGCTTGCACACCGGTTTTCATGGTGTCGCCATCTCTTAGGTCCCGGGTTCGATCCCCGGTCGGATCAATTTAGAAATACCTGTTTTTCTAAATTGTTTCGGGTCTGGGTGTTTCCTATGTATAATAAGTATGTATTTAAGTATATTATGTATGTTTATTCGTTGTCTAGTTAACCATATAACGAGTTTCTTAAGGAAGCTTTTCTTGGAGCTAGATAATTGGTGTGAGTGTGGGAAACATTTATTTATTTATTTATTTATTTATTATATACTCGTAAAAACCAGACTAACTAAAAAAATAACTGCAAAGAAAAAAACAAGCTCTACGATCCCAGAATTCAATTTGAGCAATATTGAATGCAACGTGAAATATTTCCTTGTCCGATACCTATACTTAAATAATAAAATCTATAATAAATGAGTATTTATAAATACATTGAATATTGATAGTTGTCGCAGGCGGGGACAATCACCAACCAAAGAGTGTGCGGATTTAATTGAGCTAGCCACGTTCGTTTGGTCCTGGCCGCACGGCTCTCGTTCTGGGTAAAGGTTGAATGTCACAGAACGAGGAGATTTGCGGTTATTCCTAACAAAACTCAAGCCAAATATTGATAATTTGCTGTCAATCCATCAAGTACATCCCTCCCATTAAAATTATGACTATTTTTTTAGAAGTTACGTTAGGTTATTATTGTTCAATTTTAATAATATTACATTACTTACTTTATATTTGAATAAATACATCATATGAAAATTTACTATTTTTTTGACTGGCCAACTCTACTTTTTTGACATCCACTCACAACACAATCAATTAATGAATTAAGCAATCAATTCTCCCTTTTTGTACGAAAACTGTTAATTCGTGGTTGGAACTCAGCCGCAACGCAAATTTCCATAGTTAAATCTATATATCTTCACATTTTTTGTCGAATTTTGGGAATATGGTAAAAGGTCCACCGCAACCACCAAAACTTTGAAAGTGGTCTATGAGAAAAAAAGGCTGGGAACCTCTGCTCTAGAACAAGTCTAGAACGGTTAAAATAACAGTTCCTCTAGTAAGCATGTAACCCACTTGGAGTTGGAGCACATAATGTATTTGATACTGTATCAAGTGAGTTCTGCGCGAGCCTGCCGCGAGCCGCTCGTCAGAGGATCGCAGATTGCACGAAGCAGCCATCTGGTAGTTTTTTTTTGGACAGAGTTTTGAATGTCTTCAGGCGGCCTTTTCGGCGTCACCGGACTTTTTTGGAGACGGCGAGAAACTGAAAGGGTTCCTCAAACCGTGTGACCGAAACACCCATAAACGCCATCACGCTAGCTTCCCTTTCTCTAATAGATTCTCCTAGGATTCCTGATCGGAACGGGAGTGCAACCACCCGAGGGCGTCTCTATAGGCTAGGACCATGGCTCGGGTCCACCGGCAGATTATAAGCTTTATATACTTATTACATGGTCTATTTTACTCTAATTTGACATGAAGTTTACATGAATATCTCTTACAAGCATAAACTCTGTTTATTATACTCGTATAAAGGCCTTAAGAGTTCTCTTGAGTGCTCAGTTGCGAATATTATTTACCATTCGAGAATTTGTATAGCGTATACAGACAGGTAGTGTGTAATCAAGTGTGTAATAAAGCATAGATTTTTTTTATATAAAGAAACAGGCTGACATTTCAAGACGTGCAAGTCCCAAGTGAAAAGTACTAGTCATCATTATCATCATCATCTCAGCCAAAAAGACGTCCACTGCTGGACAAAAGCCTCCCTCAAGGATAAATAATTTTGAGGAGAATTTGCCATAATCGCCACGCTTGGCAAGCGGGTTGGCGAGCACCACACGGGGACTAAAACTTAAACTATTAGAAAAGTACTATTTTTACTTTTGTATGAAACTAAGTTTCTATAAATAACACTGAATAATAAAAATATGAAATGTGGACAAAGACTTACTGCCAAATAGAAACTGAAAAGTGTTATTAAAATGCTAATAGTTAACAAATTCATGGTGGTCGAGCGAGCGGCTATGTAAACTCCACTGAGAGCTATTGCAACGGCGATAAGACTAAATACCTAATAAGAAGTTACTAGTAGACAAATTGAGAAATTAAATTAACACATTGTTAAATAGTGGAACGAAAAATACAATTAGGGTTTAAACACGCAATTTTTTTTTTTTGTGAAAATTGTTTGAATGGAAGTATTATAATGCCACGTAACATGGTACTAAGGTAAGGATTTTTTTTAATGTTACTTCTATAAAAGCTGTGTAGTTTCTTGCGCCCTCAGAACAGTTAGGTACACTAAAGCTAGTAATTTATCTAAACTTCTTCTCCACAGCTAAAAAGTAGACGTCCTGAATGGGTAGTTGGTAAAAAAAAATTAGACGATTCAAAAGATAAAAAAAAAGATAGGGATAGGGTGTGACGTCAATTTAGTATACTGCGAAGCCGTTCCTTTATAGTTAGCTATACTGGTTACTGTTTAAAACGGAACGCAGTCCAGTATACTGTCATCCATGTCATTTCTGGACGCTGTTGATCATGTGATCAAAGCACTGAGAGCACCTTACCTCGAAAATGCCAGTGCTTACAGTACAAAAATGGCGACGATTTATGACGTCATATATTTCCCTAGTATGCTATGGACTAACCATAACGGAACAAATTTCTCACCAGTACCCAGCGGTTTGCCGGAGTCAGACGGGTTTGTAACAATGGATTGTTCCATAAAGGAGTAGCATCTTCCTTTGCTAAGTGTTGTTAGACTCTGGTTATAGAGGTTTGCAATCTCTCTGAAACATAATATAAGAGCACTTGACAATGCTCGCAGTGTATATCGGAACATAACCATACATTTTGAGTTTATGTGAATAAAAAAAATAAGGTTGGCTGTTTTTACCCGACTACAAAGGAAGGGTATTGTTTTTCGCGCGTATCTTGTATGTAATTATTAGTTTTACTTGCACCTTGTCACTTCATGTAGTCTAGTAAGTTCTATTTGCCATTCATTTACGAAAATGAAAACGAGAAAGTGCTGATCTGTCTTATAGCTAACGAGAAGAGCTCGAACATTCCATAAACCTCATTTTTGTTAGCGTGATTGAACAGCAAATACTCAAGGTATCCGTGGTCCTTGAGTATTTGTTGTTATGTCTATCCGTGGTGCCTACCCTGTACTAAGGGTGACACTCCATTGAAGCTGAGCTGAGCTGAGCTGAGCCGAGCTGTGTGAAAATCAACCAATAGAGTCCCTATATTTTAACGGCTCATCTCAGCTCTGCTCCAGTATTGGTTCATTTGCACACAGTTCGGCCCCGCTCAGCTCAGCCCAGCTTCAATGGAATGTCACACTAACCATGAACTAATAATAGTCTATGCCCTAACAAAGTAATCGTTAATGATAATTGACGTCTGGTGGCAGTTCTGTAACTGCCAGTGTTAGTTACATAGAATAAAACACAAAGATTCATCTATAAACATCATTATATTGAGCAAAGATATTAATTTCGTGGTCAAATTTGACGAAAACTTTTTTATAATACGTACTGAAGGATACATCCGTTGTTTTAGAATATTTTTCATGTGCAAATCATCTATATGGCTAACTATTGTCACAATTTTACAATGAGACGCCCCGAGGAATAATCCTGTAATGTTCTTTTATTAGATAAATACCATTATTCACAATATTTTCCAAAAAATAAATTAAAAAATGAAACAAACTTATTTTAACCAGAAAAATAACCATACCTATTCTTGCATTACCCTAAAATCAATCTGAATTAATCACAATCATAGATCGTACTACTACACTAATATGACCCCAAAAAACCTAATGATATTTCCTTTAAAGTTGAGCGATGATGAGATCATTCTTCGGAGGCGTTCGGCCGGCATATTTGATTCCTGATTTCGATCAATAATAAATTGATGATAAATGAATACATACATCCACATAATAAAACTTCAACAATGCACGCTCAATATCTATGCTGCATTAACAGCTATCTAATACTACATCATAATTTCATTACAAGCATAAAACAATAACAAAATATTGCACATAAATAAAAATACTTAAATATGCTGCTAACTTTGGCTAGGCAATTTATCATTAGGCGAGACAGTTCTTTTACTTTCCGGCCTAATATTTGGCTGCATTTCTTGGCTTTCCTGATTTAATTCCTGACTTTGAGGAACATACTCCTGACTTGCTTCTTGAGGCATTCCTTCTTGAGCATAGTCCTGATTCTGAGATTGGTCATAGTTCTGCTCTTGGTATGTGGCATCGGGAGCATAGTTTTCATACTGTCCCTCATACTGCGCGTTAGGATCAGTATACTGTTCAGGATAATTCTCATACTGTTGATTCGCTTCGTAGTTTTGATACTGATCCCCAGTGTAAGCAGGCTGTTCATAATTCTGATCGTACTCTTGATTCTGATATTCAGCGGCGGCTACTTGATTGGGCTCATAGTTTTCGTAATTGCCTTCCGTATAATTCTGATCTGTCGTTTCGTATCCCTGTGTATGTTCCACTTCCATTGGTTTATCATTTGCTTCTGGTAAAGACTCTACAACGTTTGGCTCATAGTTTACATTATCATTTGACTCAATCTCTTTGGTGTGGTCACTTGCCGGCTCATCGTATTTGATATCGCTTATTGGATCTTCAACGTGTTGACTTAGTAAGGAGCTTCTGGACTGTTGTCTGCTGACAGCTCTACTTGGTCGGACGTCAGGTTTGTATTGATCTCTGACGACTGGTCCTGGGTCAACGAGTCCGGGGTGTCTGGTGGTGTTATCTCCGGTATTGTCTGGTCTGGTATCGGCTTGGGGATATGGTACATTTCGGTTGGCTGTGGGTGTGTGCGCGGTTGGTGCTGAAAGAAAAAATACTTTTCTAAGGTAAAAAAGAACGATGTGGATATTATTTTTCTTGATAATCCTTACTGCGATACTACCAGTGACTTATTATGAATTCTAAATTCATGGGCTATTGCCATTAACTTGGTGTATTTATTCAGAAAGTTTTTGATTGCATTGTATTTGAAGTGATTTTTTAAACATTTACAAAAAAATTGTATTGTGAGACATCTGAGGCGCCGTAGATTGTGATAAGGTATACTGTATAGATCATACAAAATTATGTATTTAATTTAAAGTAGTATACAGTCTCGGGCCATCTTGATACGTCAAGCAAGCAACAACCAAACACTATTTCGCATTTGAAAATTTAATTACAATTACTTGTATCTAAAAAAAGAGTAAAAGAGTGAACAATGATCTTCAAGGCAAACTCGCTTCATCGTAGACCTCAGTCCCGTTGGCCCAGCTTCAATACCAATTCATTTATTGTTAAGAAATAAATGTTCTCGTTTCTTCTACAGTACCTTGATAAATGCTAGGTGTCGTGGGTGCTGGTTGCAGCGACCTCCCCAACACATCTACTTGATGCTGCAGAGTGGCCAGTTCGTCCCTGAAGCACACCACAAACGTGACAACACTCTCACACACACGTGCCACAAAAACTACTAGGAATAAATATATCTTTTATATAAATATCGCTTCAAACTTCTTGTGTTGACCATTAATAATTGTTAGGAGTTAGTTTTTGAATTGAATTATGAATTGATTGAATGAATTGTTGTAGCCAAAAATTAGTATTGACTAGGCAAAACTGTTAAAACAAAGCCCATTCTTTTAGCGTTCCAATTTAATGGTGTTATACAGGAGGTTATTTGTAAAAAGAAAACGCTCTTTCATTTCTTCAAAACGAACGAGAAACCACGGCCGCGGCTGCCGGCGAAGAGATCGTCACAGAGCCTAATTTTACTGATGTGCCTAGTCAAAACTAAATCTGACTTTGTTTGGGAGTTGAAAATTTACAAACTGCCAATCAATTTCTAGATTAGATACTGTCATTTAACGAGCATATATAAAATTACCTACTCCAAAAATACATAAATTTTACGACTGTAATTTTATAAATATATAAAAAATCTCTAATGATAAAAACAAAGATACTGTATCTAAATAATATAGAAATAAATGTTATTGACAATAATAAAGATCAGCTTATATTTTAAAACAACACACCACTACTAACTACGACCTAACTAATTACACACAACGAAACAACGGTCAAACCTAGATTATCCAATACAACCAATTTCCCAATACTTTACCTTCACAGGGTCGTCATCTGAATCACCAATTCTATCAATGGACAAATCGCTTAGGTTCCTTGTCAAATGGCCAATATCATCTCTAGGTGTTTCGTATTGGGAGCTTAATTCGTCTTTTCTAAATTTATATCTGTTCGTGTATGGGGTTGAGGTGTAGAATGTGCGATCTAAGTCATACGACGACCGGCTATTAGGGTAACCACTGAGAGGAGTGTAACTTCTGTACGGTGATATAGTGGTGGTGCAATATTTCTTATGAGAAGACCATAGATTCCTTAGTTTTCTCATAAGCTCAACGTTCCTGAAAAGCAACTGTGTTCTCTCTGCTCTGAAAGGAAATTCGGCTAAGTGAGGATGAGTGCTATCGAAATTTGTTTATGGTTTAAATAAAATATACTAGTCTCACAACATATTAAATATTAACAACATTAATGAAATAATTGAAAAGAAAATTCAAAAAGGATTTAAGCTACTTGCTTTATTGCACATCTAATAAGATATATAGTTGTAAATACTGTAATCATTACCCATTTTATATTTATAATTTAAATTATTAATTTTGTACCAATTTTTCTTTAAAAACATGCCGTAAACATCTAATGATAATAAAACAATTTTATAATAGGCACAAAAATTCATAACAATAATAACAGTGACACATTTTCAAAACTTTAAAAATATATATAAAAGATTATAACATATAACTACAAAAGATTTTTAAGGTAACTAACAAGCCAAACACTAAAGGAATTCAACATAAACATTAACTAAGTCCTTTGAAAATTAGCAAACAAATGCTTTACAAATTCGTTTTTATGAACTAGGTATATCAAAAATAATCACGATACGATTCGATACGATAATACAACACCAATACACATAATCTAAGCAAAGCCTTCTAGATCTAATACATTATTTACGTATTTTTGTTTTAGTATTTAAATTCCAATATTATCAGTCAAACCATTCCTTTTAGTATCTTGTTATCAGACTACGTTTCCTCAATTACTTCTTCGTTTGCAGTTTTTTCAACACTGCTTTCTTCCTTTGTTTGAACTTCTTCAGTGTCGTTTGCTTCAGAACCATATTTCACTGGTTCTTCTTCTACTTTCATTTCAGAAGTTTCGACATTATCTTGTAGTACTTCTTGTTCTTCAATTTGGTCTGGAATTACTGATTCTGGATTTACATCACAGATAACTGTATTAACAGCGTCTGTTTCTTTTTCATTAACATGCATTTCGTCTGGGTTGTCAGTTTCGTTTAAATTATTTGTAACTGGTTCTTCACTAAGTTTGGCATGGAGTTTCTTATCATCTTGTGTTTTAACATCGACACAGTTATTCTCATTATCAATTATTTCTACTGTTTCTTTCAATACTTGGATACTGCCATCTACAACTTCCATGCTTATACTATTCTTTACACCCTTATCATCATTTGCCTGTATCACTATTTCTTCTACTTGTGCGTCCCTTCTCTTTTTGTCTTTCTTTCTAGGCTTAGGTATTAACTTAACGCTAATGTCAACTTTGATTGGCTCCTTTTTCTCCCGTAAAAAGGGCTGTTGAATCATTAGCGGTAGATTGTAGATTTTTTCACCTTTAACATCAGAGAGATCCTGATTTGTCGTCAACGGACCAACAATTATCGGCGCGTATCTATTCGACGAATCGGACTCTTTTTCGGAGCGGCGCTTGGAACGGCGATTCCCTACTGGATGGTCTTGTGATCTTGAATGGTCGCGCTGTGTTCTGATTGGTTCGTCTGCACGGCCGCGACTCTGCGCACTGCCTGCCACCAATGAAAACACAGCACGACGTTAGACAAACTATTCCAAATTCGAATGGGCAATGATGACAGTTACATAAGCGTTATTGTTAATTGTGCAAAGTTAAAAAAGTAATAATTTAACAATTGTAATGTGTATTATGTACGCATGCATATAGAGTTCAAAATTGTTTCGTACTTGTGCCTACGATTTGCGTCGTCGAGCTTGTCTGTTAGCAAACGACATTCGCCGGTGAGTTTCTCCATCAGACTGTTTTGTGATTGTATCATGGACTCCAACTCAGCCACCGTTTTAGCTGTGGGACCAAAGGTTCTCGGTTTAAACTTAGCAACTCTTCTCATTTCTTCATATATCCAAACGTGTTTTATAAATCTACGTCTGTTAAAGTTAACGACGATGGGGAAGACGCTTTATTTTTCATGAGATGTTTTACCCAAGTAATTTATTGAAACAATCTGATGAATAAACTATTGATAAAAACAACAATTAAAAAGCCCTTTCATAACACTATAGAAATACATGCAAGCGCTATACATGAAAGGGTAAAGTATGAATGTTTTGAAAATAAAAGCGGAAAGAATTTGGACAGTTTCAAAGTTCTTTCAAAACACCAATAGTTTACCCATTAGAACGAATATAATGTCTACGTTTCAACATTTAAGGGTGGGTGTTTTAGAAGAGTGTTATTGGTTTTTTGCAATTCTCAAATCCCTGGTAATACAATATTTTCGATGACAAGATGATCTTTGTTTTGTTTTCATTACGTCAAGAGAAATTATAATAAATAATTGCATTTACAGTTTTGAACTTTGTTTTTTGATGATAACTTTCCGTAAAATATACGTACCATGTTTATTCTCAATGGACTCTAGTGCGGTGGACAGCTCTCTTTCTTTCTTCTTCTTCTCTGGTGTTATAGGCGTCAAGTTCTTCATATTCAACTGTGAAATTTATTTTATTCTTTATTTTAGTGTCAACGTTATCATTTTTAGGTAAAATATAAGGTATTTGTATTAGACTTAAGTAATGTGGAAAGTTTTTAATGACATGCATTATATTAGAAAAAATTAAAAATCAATCGACCTCAGAGTTTTCCTCAAGCATTTTTCAAGCAAGTTTCATTAGAATATGGTAACTTATTTGTGAAATATTAAACTTTGGAAAATTTATAGAATTTCTTCTTAAGTTGGTAACTCGTGGTATCGTGAAATGGTACCTCTTTCTCCAGAGTAGCGATTTGGTCGGTGAGACGAAGGTTCTCGCGCCGCGAGTGCACCAAATCAGCATCGGCCCGATCAAGGCGTTGGCGCAGAGATTGTATCTAGAACAAAGTACATAATTCAAAAGTTTCTTTCACAATGGATGTGTTGTAAAATTAAACATCTCGAGTTTCTTCCTTGTTGTTAACGAAAGATTACCCGCGTTGGGTCAGCGAAGTAAGTTATGAGGCCCAAGAGCGGGAACTTTATAGGCTAGTGATAATGTTGACGTTGCACCAATACCACGTAAACATGAAACCAAGACGATTTAGTCCAAGCTCCTTAACGCTAAGGGGATTCTCAAAGAGTTTGGCACCACTAGAGTCGAGAGAGCCGTGTCGTGCTTTCTTGTCTAGAGATGCTTGACTCTTTGGTCTTATCGTTAGATCACTGATCTCAGACTTAAGAGGTTCCGAATGAAGAACAAGCGCATGAAGCTCTGGAAGTCTAGCCTATGACAACAGTTATATATACCTCAGAGTTGAGCCGGTTGACTTCATGCTTGGCTTGGCGCTGCTGCCGCTCGATGGCGAGCCGGGCGCTGGCCAACTCCTCATCGAGGGACGCCTTCTCCGCGTGAGCTTGGGCCAAGTCCGCTTGAAGTGACGCTGGAATGTCACCATTTGTTAACGGTCCAGAAAAAGAAAATTCTGAAGTTTTTAGAAAGTGATATACATTTAAAAACAGTTGATAAAAGAAGCTCTCTTTTTTTAAAATATGTTTTAAAAATATGAATAATGTACCTGTCTTATTCTTCAGTTCCATCTTCAGCTCTTCCACGGCCGAGTTCTTCATGGACAGCTCCCGTTTCAGGTCGTTGTCGTCACGACGTTGGCGCTCCAACTCGAGCTGATGATTATAACTTTCAATTATTTGCAGCAGAAGTATTTCGTCTAGTTTGAGCTACTTCATGAATAGTATTACGGATTCGTAAATGGTCTAGTTGTGGACTGATCTAATAGACCTACCTGCAATTTAGCCACTTATGAGCTCTTTACAGCCTTACTTGTTTTTAAGCCATGTTGATGTACTGAGCAGCTAGATCTTGCTATTAGTTGTCGAAGTTTTGCAATGTATAAACTGTAGTTTAAACATTACTTTATGAATAGTCTATCGGATTTCTTGGTTTTATCGTGCGAGATCGTAAATTATTAAGTTATATACTTTTCTGGTAGCCTTACCTGCAATTTAGCCACTTATAAAGTGGTCTCCTTATAGCGTACTTGTAGTTTAGCCCCGTTGTCTTACTGGACGGCCAATTTGTGCTGCAGTTTGTCCGAAGTAGGAGTTGTATCGTTGCTCATCGATGCTGCGCTCCTGTAGTTGGTCTTTGAATAAAATCCTACCAACGGGCCTCCTTGTGGAGTGTTTTCCCTACAACCTTACCTGAAGCTTAGCCAAATTGTACGTTGCTTGGTAGCGCTATGCTCCTGGAGGTGCAGACGTGGCGCCAGAAACGGTTCGCCTTCCGGTTTTTGAAAGAAATTCTACCACTGTGACTCCTTATGGAGTGGTCTCCCTGCATCCATACCTGTAGCTTAGCCACGTTGTCGTACTGAGCAGCCAGTTCATGTACTACTACTCGTCTAGCTACTTCGTGAATATAGTTTTAAAGATTCCTCTTAAATTATATAGTTCTGTAGTACTTACCTGTAGTTTAGCGACGTTATCGTACTGAGCTGCAAGGTCGTGCTGTAGCTCGTCGAAGTGCGAGTTGTACCGCTGCTCGGCCGCACTGCGCTCCTGTATAGCGCGGCGGGCACCCTCGCCGGCCAGCTCGCGGACTTTAGTGCGCTCTTTAGTCAAATCGTCCTGGACAGAAGAAAAATCTAATATGACAGCATTTGGTGAAGCATTGGTAAATTGCAAGATAAAATTTTACTGCAAACAATCAAAAATAATAAAAAGTTATAATTGGGTTAGAATAATGGCTTATTTAATTTAAAAGTAATTTTTTTTAAAGAGTTTGCTGATTGCCTTATTTGGTTTTTTTTTCAGCGTCACCGGCATTTTTGGGTGTGGTGAGAACTAAAAGGGTTTCTTAAGCCGTGTGAAATGAAACACCGTCAGAGGTTTTCTTATCTACTAAATTCTTCGAGGGGTTTGGATCAGATCGGTAGAACCTTTCATTTAATTTATTCCGCAATGAGGAACATATCTAGCCTTCATCTCATTAGGACGTACATCAGTTTGGATCTGGCCATACGATTTGATGCCTGCCTGGGTTAGTTCGTTTACGCAGGATATAGGTATTGGCTTTTGGTCCTCGAAGTAGTTGAGTTAAAATCCAAATCGATAAGCAAAAAAGATAGCAAACTCAGTGGTTAAGGATTCCAGTAGAGAGTCAGACCAAGATCAGTCCGAGACTGGGCAGAATCCTTTAAGGACAGTCTGTATACATAAAATATGTATTTAAAAAATCACCTTCAGCCTACGTATTTCAGCCTCCAAATTGTTTCTCTCCTCCCTTAGCTGGTGTTCCACCGCGTCATTTCCTCTCTTATATCTTCCATCAAAATCTCCATCCTTTTGGTCGAGAGAAAGTTTCAACTTCGATATTTGAGCTTCCAGAGATGACTTGTCTCTGAAACAAATCAGATTTGGCTTAGGTAATAAGGAGTAAGATTTGTACAAACTAATGTTAAATCTTGTAATGACAAGCTATCCAGTGTCTGAAAGTATGTCTGTGATTTTTCTAAGGTATTCCCTTTGATATATTTTGTAATTTTTGTACTTATAAGTAGACAATTCAAAAGTTATGATTTTTAAAAATTCTAGAGTATACTCTAGAATTTTTCAACAATCTAAATGGCTACTTACTTAATTTCTCAACCGCTTAAATTGGATTTTTCACTCATTTCATTTTAAGCCTATAAAATTTCTTGGCAAAGGCTTTATATAAAGTACTGTAATATGGGAATGACAATAAATGTAGAATTTGAGGATATCAGGTCATGTGCCACTACACAGGCCCAACGCGAGTTGGTGGGTATTTACGACTGCTATCATAAAAATGTATATTTGATTTTTTGAAAGTTGGGTTACTCATTTTAAGAGATGCCATTGAAAAAGGTGCTTGTCTTTAACGATCGCGCCCTTAACGCGTTATCTGCAGACCATATCATCTTACCTTTGCAAATTATCAATTTGCCGTTTGAAGCCATCAAGGCAAGTTGAGTCAACGAGCCCAGAGGCGAGTTTGCGTTTGTTCTCATTGTTTTCCTCCTGAAATATAAAAAAAATTACGTATACTGTCATTATAATCTTAGTGTCAGTATTATCAATTTGTTAGTTCTTAACATTTCAAAATCTGGCTCGAAGGACACACGTCCGCACACGCCCGCGCTCTTGTCCTCGATCTTCATCGAGTACTTTTTGAACAAGTTAACCAAAAAAGAAACATGTCAAATGACACAATGTCATTAAATCAAAATTTGAAACCAAGTATTATATGTCTTCAGAAAGTAGTATTATTTAGCAGCAGTTTCGGTATTAATACAAAAGAACATGATAAGTCACTGCCCCAAATTGTCAAGCTATTTTCAGACGGCATGCCAATAAATGCCGTTTGCCATAACAAATCGTGAGCCTTACCTGTACTTTCTTAAGGTCGATTTTGGCTTGAGTCAGTTGTGCCTCTAGCTCTGCTATGCGTGACTCGAACACAATGTTCGGGCCTTCCAGCTTCGTGGTACGGTACTTGCCTTTCCGTGCCTTCGACGGAGTCACCTTGACGTAACATAAAACGGTTCATTATGCATAGAAATGGCTGACAAAGCAAATGACTGAGGTAAAGATATTGTGTTACAAGCAAGGCCCCAAAACTTTATAGTGTTTCGGTAGCTTGATTTCGTAAAAGACTATTGAAAAATTGTTGAAATCAGGCCATCCATGCACGATTGTGGACATATCAAAATGACTGTATAGCCCCTCGGAGACTCTAGTAGGGCGCGGGTACATGCACGTGCGTGATGCCGTTCCCTATAGAAAACCTTTGACGGTGCCTCGTTTCACACGAAATGAGGAACCGTTTAAATTTCTCAGTTAAGCTGAAAATGCCGTCTGAGGCAACTAGCAAACTCTCTCAAAAAGAAGCATAGAATTCCTGTAGATCAAGGTGGTCAACCAATTTAGAATTTTCTATTAACAATAAGGTCGGTACAATGCCAAAGCCTTGGTGGCTGAGGGGCTAAGCGTTTGACCCAATCCTGGCTTCAACACCCCACCAATCCGCATTTGGTAAGAAAATGCGGTTGATGCTTTTTTCTTCTCAGCCAGTAATTGCTCGTATTTCGACATCACCTCCTTGAATTTTGTTTTTCCCCAAACGAATTAATCAAAAAGTTCAGTGGACTGAACTGATGAGTTTGTTCTTCAGAAAACCCTGTGCTATTCTGTGTAGCCTCCTTAACTATCCTAGGAGTTTGTTCCCACTTAAAATATTGCTTTTCTAGAAATTCAGTGAACTGACCTTATTATCGCTGTCGAGGCCAGTGCTGTCGCCCAGGTCATCGAGGTCATCGGTCTCGGAGCCGTTGTACGAGTGGAACATTCGGTTAATGAGTTTGTTCTTCTGTGCCTCTTGTAGTTGTTCGTTTTCCGATATCACCTCCTTGACTTTACCAAGGAGGTTGTTGAGTTCATCCTGGTAGAAATACCAAGATATTTAGTGGCAAATCAGAAAATTGGACCATAACTGACCGCCTCTGTGGTCTAGTGGTTAAGACCACCGGTTTAGACCCAGAGGTCCCGGGTTCGATTCCCAGCGGGGGGTACATCTTTGTGTACTCGGTCTGGTTGGTGGTAGGGCTTGTTTGTCCGCCTGGCTAGCTACCACCATCTTATCTAAATATGTCGCCATAACATCAATGTTTGTAGCATTGTTGTGTTCCGGCAGCTAGAGATAAGATAGCCAGTACCTCACTAGTTGAGGGTCCCGGGTGAAGTGCGCTTCCACCAAATGGCCTTATCATCACTTAACATCAGGTGAGATTAAGGCACTGCGCTTACCTGTAAATATTAAAAAAAAAAAAAAAAATGACTTAACTCAAGTGGTCAGGTATTAACGAGTACTTTTTACAACAACAACGTAAAGCTCGTAAAAGCTTTACCGCCTAGTTAAGATGATTGGTCTTAGATCCAGGAGTCAGGTAACGTACCAGCTGCCAATCCGTTAGTCCCAGCCATCCTACTGGCACGTGAAGCATTTACAGTAATATTAAGTAAGTAAGCCTCTCCTTTTCCCGAATCCAAGCCCTGGGGCATGGGCAGGACGGCGGAATCTGGGGGGGAAATCCCCATATAAACAGCCGCGCATCTATAGGCGCGGTGGTACTGGGACGACGAATTTTCTTCGTAAAAAATGTATATATCCGTCCGGTGACTTCCTGTGACTGAATAATAAATGCTAATTAAAAAAGGTAATAAAGTTCACCCTGCAATATTGGCTCTCTCGTTCAAGCTGCTCAATGTACTCTTCTTGCTTCTGGATGAAGTTGACCACGTCAGGGTTGGTGCCGCCGGAGAGATCTGCTGCAGGAGCTGCAACTGGCGCTGGCACTGGAGAAATCGTCATCGTCATCATCATCATAATCAACAGTAGTTTATAAACGTCTACTGCTGGGCTATGACATTTCCACAACAAATTGGTGTTCGGTATTATGGTGTGTAAAGCTGCCCTGATAAATCTTGCCCATAAAAATCAGACATAAACTTATCATTATCATCATCATCATCATCATCTCAGCCAAAAAACGTCCACTGCTGGACAAAAAAAAACTTATATTATTTATAAGTACTAAATTAAAAAAATAAATGTTTAGTATTTTGTCATTTTTATATTCCGTCATCGTGCACAGCGCTCCATGCCTTTTTCACTCATATACCACATCCTCACACACTTACAATAAGTTAGTTTTTTTTTTCTACCGTAGGGTAGAAATAAAAAATATTATATTAATCTTCTATTTATATATGTATACTAACTGACCCGGTAAACATTTTTTTGCAAAATATTTCTAGGGAATTTCTACAAATTATATAGAAGACATACATATAACATATATATATAGAAGATTAATATAATATTTTTTATAAATTCTAGTATGTTTTACTTTAGCAATAATTATAATAATAATAATGCCGGCGGACCCCTATATTTTTTATTTTTAAATGTTTTACTTATTTTTTTTTTAGATAATATTTAAAAATGTAAATTTATATGAGAAAAAATAAATAAAGGAATAATAAATAATAAAAGGTAAAAGTATGTATGTTAATGCCCAGGACTGGACGGTCTAAACATAATCATAACTAGCTCATTTCATGTCCCCACTGCTGGGCCACGAGTCTTCCCTATGGATAGAGATAATTGACCGTAAACCACCACGCGTTCCCAGTGGTTGTTAACGACTGCTAATGCAGATGGGACCAACGGCTTTACGTGCCTTCCGTAGCACGGAGGAGCTTTATATGATAAAGTTTTGATCGATCATCCGATGATCGGCCTTTGCGAAAGTTTTGTAGCGTCAGCTCGGACTTTGTATCTAGAGCACACACACTCGCTGTTTCCAGCTGACGCACATACTTAAGCATTAGCAATAATTAGTATATAACATGTAAACTCAAAATAAACAATCTCTTAGCGCTCAGCTCACGAAGCTATAGACAATATACTGGCTGTTTGATTTATCTCCCATGCTAGGAGCTAAATTAAACAGCCATAGCTCCTAGCATGGGAGATAAATCAAACAGCCAGTATGTTGTCTATAGCTTCGTGAGCTGAGCGCTAAGAGATTGTTTATTTTGAGTTTACATGTTATATACTAATTATTGCTAATGCTTAAGTATGTGCGTCAGCTGGAAACAGCGAGTGTGTGTGCTCTAGATACAAAGTCCGAGCTGACGCTACAGTTTCTTAACCTTAGCAATCGCAAAACATTGGCGGTCTATTACACTCACCGTGCAGAGTATGTCGCGGCGAGTACTTCGCATTGTTCAAGCTGTCGGCGTACAGGGTCGCATACTTCGCGGTCAGTTTGGGTCTCGGTCGGTACTCGGTGAGAGCGTTGTATGGGGAGGTGGAGTACTTCTTATCCAGGTCCCCATCGGTCTCATCCAGGTTCTTGATTGAGGGGGAGCCGCCGTAACTTCGAACCTATGATGGGGGGGGGTTTACAGTTTTAAGGTTATTTCAAAGAGGTCTATTTTGCAAAAATAATTGTAAAGTAAAGTAAACAGCCTATAACTGTCCCACTGCTGGGCAAAGGCCTCCATCATTGAAATCAAGTCATCGCTACAAGTGATGGGTAATGACTTAATCACTAATTAAAAATAATTGTATCTTATAGTAACGTGAGAAATAAGTTTTTGTTGAAAGTGGGCTTACGCTCAGTAGAAAAATATTTTTTTCAAAATATTTGAAAATGTTATATCGATTCCATGTAATTTTTTGTCATGTTTTTATACAAATAAAGAGGGTATTTGTGACTTAGTTTGTTTGAAGAGGGTAATATCTGGAAGTACTGATCCAATTCCAAAAATTTTTTTACTAATAGCATGATACAGTTCTTGCGAGTAACATAGGCTATATTTATTTTGTGATAAAAAAAATAGGTAATAATTTTTGTTCGGAACAATGCTTGGATTTCATCTCACCTTCTTTCATTCTAGTGAAAATGAGCAAAATGACTACTACAATGAAAATCCTCTGAAAACTGGTTATCTTATCTCTTATCTGACGGAATGGATCGATGCTCCTAACAGTTATAGTGACAGACTAAGATAAGATAGTAATAAGCCAGGCTCAGTACTTGAAACAAGCTCTACCTATGTACTACCTACAAAACTGAGTACAATGATATGTACCCCCGCCGGGAATCAAACCCGGCATCTGGGTCTGAGACTAGATGTTTAACCACAATCACTAAAAAGGTTTAATTGTAATACAATGTTATTTAGTAATTTTTTTTTAATTCATATTATAATAAAAAAAATTGAATTTTGCTCCTAAAAGTAAAAAAGGTTGTTATTCTAGTAGGTAATCTCACTCTTCTCTCTTACTGAGTTTAATACTCATGATTCTACCTCTGAGACGTTATTATTAATTGATTTTATAAATTTTATTTTGAATTTACTAATTGATTTTAGAAATTGTGAAGCTCTATGTTATTTGATAGGTAGTGTTACTTTATGTCTTATATAGTTACCTATTTTGCTAAAACTGTTTTAAAAGAGTCTTCACCAACAGATATAATGTCACAATAAAAATAAGCAAGATGACTTACTTAATAAAAGCTTGGTAGATAGCAAGTGTTGAAGAATTTTCATGAACATGATTTGAACCCACGTTCTGGCAATCCGGTCCAGGTAAGACACTACCAATTAGGCTATTATAGTCAACACCCACTTCACATAAGTCACATCGATCGGACGATGTGCCGGTTCAAAGCCCGTTTGTGAAAATTTTATTAACACTTTTTTCTAAATTTTAATTTGTTATCAACAAAATTTTATATTTTTTATTTAATTTAAACATAATTAAACAAAATAAATTTACACTATAAATGCACTAAAAGCCCATTTACAAAATGTATTCATGTAATTAAAAGTACACAAAAGATTCGACGATCCCTTTGTTTAAAATTACACAAACACGAAACAAAAACCTTTTTAAATAAAGTCAAAAACTCACGCTCGGTGCATAATTCCCCGACAAGAAGTATCGTAGCTTGGACACAGCCTCCTTGTATGCCAGCTCGGTATAATCAGGAATTCTCTCCAAGCCATACTCGTTTATTTTCGACGGCCTCCTGGACGAATAGTAAATACTCATTGCTATAAACTTTTAAAAAGTTAAGACTCTTTAATATCACATTTTAAATTTAGAATTCCATTTTGAAAATAAAAACAAAAGCCGGCATTAAAGGTTGCCAAATTAAAATTTGTAATTTTAAAGAGCGCAGTGCGTCATGGCTTGTATGCACCGCACCGGGGCATTTTCGTTACCAAAATGGTTTAGTATTGATTACACTAACGCATGGTTTCCATGACAACGGTTGTTGACGAAAAGATATTGGTAACTCTAGTTGCTACGTATCACACACAGATGAAAGCTACTATGTATTACAAAAACTGTGATAAGTAATGCGGTTATGTAATAGATTAATTTAATGAAAAGATAAATTTGCAAATTAACGTGTTCCGTTCAACAATAGGGTTTAGAGGTAGATAAATAACAAATTTTTAAATTTGCTATCTAAAGGTATGTTCACAGTAAAGTAAGTACGTAAATCCAAAAATTTCGCAAATTTTTGGGAAGTTCTAAAATTACCCTATAGTACAGTCAGCATCAGAAACAGTTGACCACTTTAGTGTCATGTCATAATAGCCTATTTTACAAGTGCCTATACACAGTACACCTATAGTATTTACGAGTACCTACTTGGTTTGACAAAGTGCTGAAGTGTTGAGCTACTTTTTTGCTGACTGTACCTTAATCAACGCCTCGGCGCGGCGGCTGGGTGGCGAAGTCCGATAACCGGAAGTCCCGAGTTCGATTATATCGAGTGTGGATTTTTCTTTGTGTCGCAGTGGCTAACAATGATAATTTTCAAACAACGGTAATTCTTTCAAATGAAACTCACAGTAATTTTCATGGTTAAGTTAAGTCATTAGGTACTCTTTCCTCAACCCTTGCTATATTATATATTTGTTTTTTTTAATACTTGTCTGCAGAGTTGGGCGTAATCAACTACTTTTTTAATCAGATTAATAATCTGATTGAAAGTAATCATGATTACTTTTAATCAGATTAAAGTAGTCGTGATTACTTTTAATCAAGATTAAACATATAATCTTTAATCTTGATTACAGTAGTCAGTAATCTAAATTACATGATTATTCTTAACTAAGTTTATATGAATTATGGTTTAGGAATTAATGAAGTTTGCCATTAATTATCACAATTTGTAGGTATGCATCTAGAAATTGAGTGGTTGGCTTTATTGTACTATAAATTATACCTACTACGTAAGACGCGCAGTAAGGGTGCGGAGGACAGGGTATTGTACGATCACCGGCTAGCTAATCGCCGCGTCCGCATTGTCGATAGTCGACAAGTGCACACGCGCCATTTTGTTCAGTGCGCATCAGTCAAACGAATCGAGCGCAAGGAGACGATACGAGACGACGTAATTCTTTTATCGTACGTGATCGAGTATTTTTTTAAGTTTGAAAGTATCGAGTACCAAAAAAATTACCATGCAGCAGATTTTTTGCGTAAAATAATTATCCTAAAAGCACAGTGTATGAGACTGATAAAAAAATAAAGTTCTTTTATTTTTTAACGTTCCGACTGTTAGTTTTATTAATCAATCATAAAAGTAATCAAGATTACGATTACAGATTTATAATCATTAATCACCGATATGATTACATTTTTGATTAATTTCTGTAATCTGTAATCGTGATTGAAGATTACAAATTGTAGTCGTAATCCTTAATCATTAATCTGATTACTTTTTGCCCATCACTGCTTGTCTGCCTATGTTTTTTATTAAGGCAGACCTAGTTTTAATTCTGAGAACTGTCACATCAAGTAGGCCTGTCATCCGTTTCCGGATTTTTCAAGGGACGAATGTATACCTAATATCGTTTTTCTACATAATTAGAAACAGTGTTGAATCTACAAGCACTTTTCAAACATTACTTCAGTTCATAATATACCATAGTTATCAACTTTTTATAATGAAAAATAAATTAAGAAAGTTACTTGCCTTATTTTATTATTTCTCCTCAATTTCCCGTTCATCTCTTTATCGGAGCCAGCGCTGGAACCACTCTTCACTCTGTAAGCTGGCGACTTCGGTTTTCCCAAATAACTGGTAGAACCCATGCTACGCCAACACCGGCTAACAAGACCCCTCAGATTTAAAACTACTCTTCAAAAAAGTACAAAACTAAAAATCAATTACAAAATTATACCGTGTTTTTCACGCAACAAGAACTCTATGGTTTAAAGCGATACAAACTTTTTCACCGAATTTATTTTTTTATTTTTAAATCTACTTGCAATGTGAATATTCAGATTTCGTATCCATTGTGTACGCCAACGAACGACTGTCGTCTGAAAAGGAATGAATTTTTAAGGAACATTATTTCCTGTTTTCCGTCTCACTCACTCTTATGTGGAAAACTGATACATCGATCTCGCTTCAATGGATATGTTTTTCAACGGGATGAAATAGATTCGGGGCCACAGTTGTTATGCACAAAACGTTTTATGAAATAAGTTTAATAATAACAAGACAAAGTTTAAAATCACTTGTGGTAAGTGGTCTTGTGGTAAGATGACAAGCTTCAGACCAAGAGGTTCCAAGTTGCGAGGGTACACGTTCGGTTAAGCTAGTGGTAAGCTGGTTCTAACTTGGTTTAAAAGGTGGAGAAAAATAATAAAGCCTCTGAGTCTTTCGCCAGGTCTTGTAGGTCGGAGACTCTCCCAAAATCTGAACGGTAGTTCAACTAACAAAATTTTAGTTTGTTATCATTTTAATTTTTTGTTGTTTCAGGCGTCAATAGTGAAATTGTTCATTAAATTATTCGACTTAAAATTATTTGACTTTCATTTAACGTAGGTATTTTCGATTTTTTACTATAATCCAGGGTTTCTTAAAGTGGCGTCCACAGACCTCTTAGGGGTCCGTAGCATGTGTATCAGGGTTCCGCAGTAGCTCAGTAAACTCTTAACATATTAAGTTGTGCAGTAAACTCAGCATTTCTCGGCTAAGCCACGCATTCGCAGTGGCAATGACGCATCATCGTCGTCACGCACGTCACAAGCATCCTTCACATTAACTTAGTAGTAAGTGAAACTACCAATAAAAGTGTTTTTTTAATATAAATAAGGCTAAATAAATTCTTTTCCTAAAACAATCTTTGACAGGGGTCCGCGGAATTGTTTAAATTGTGAAAGTGGTCCTCGACTGCAAAAAGTTTAAGAAACCCTGCTGTAATCGCTCATCATCATCTCAGCCAAAAAGACGTCCACTGCTGGACAAAAGCCTCCCTCAAGGATAAATAATTTTGAGGGGAATTTGCCATAATCGCCACGCTTGGCAGGCGGGTTGGCGATCGCAGTAAGGTGAGAATAATCACAGAGAGACGCTGCTGCCCATCCTCTGGAATGGTCCCATAGTCGCCTTCTACGACACCCACGGGAAGAGATGGGGTGGTGCAATTCTTTACCCCCGGCACCACACGGGGAGTAATCGCAACAGTGATAAAACCACCTGCTTTCTAGCAATAGAAAGTTAGGCCAATGACTCTGCTCCTTGACCTGATGTTATGCAGAAGCCGAGTCTAGATGCGAGGACTAGTGGAACAGGATTGGCCTCACCAGCCGTTCTCACCTTGCCGACCCGCAAGTTGCTTTTTCACATCTCGTTTAAAGAACCCCACCCCATGTTGTCGGTAGGAATTACGTGCGACAAAGAAATGATTCACCAAATTTCTTCGTAATAGTTGCCACAGAAAATTGGTTATACCAAAAACCAGCTCGCGTGGTTCTATGAAGATATAAAGAGAAGAAGAAATAAGGGAAAAAAGTTATTCGGAGCACTCGCCATGGTGTAGTAGGCGCTGAGAGCTGCAACATCACGACGTAATTATAGAGGCTAGAGAGAGGCTTGTAGAGTTGATATTATTTAAGTTATAACTAGTGTCGAGCACTGGGCTTATGTGTCGAAAACTGGTGCCACTTCAATAACTATGATATTTATAAATGTTCAAATAATGTTCAACCACGATAGCTCAATTGGAAGAGCACCTGACCCGGAATGTCAGAAGGGTGCAGGTTCAAATCCTGCTCGTGGAAATTTTTTCAACATTTGTGTTTTTGTAACTATGATATTGTTTACACACTAGCCCCTAGACTATGCGACAGGCAGTGTCTGGCGTGTCTGAAGACGCCTATTTACAGTTTTGGAGGGAAAATTACGTTCCCGATCACGCAATGCTGTGGCATACAACCTGCTTGCGTATACACTCATTTGTATATTAAATTAGGTAGGTAGAATATGGCGAGATGCGGCGGAAGGTGCTGTAAAGGTAAGGTCAAAAGTGGCCATTTGGCCAACACAATGCTCTCATACAAACGTTCAAGCTTTAATTTGTTGCTGCCAGCCGCCGACGCCTCGTTGGCCGAGTGACAAAGCGCTCAAAGCTACCCAAAGGTCCCGAGTTCAACTCCCAGGTTGAGCTAAGTGTTTCGGATTTTCCGATGCTTAGCTCGGATTTGTCAAGCGTGGTGATTATACCATTACCTATCAATTGTAGTGATGACTCGATTTCAATGATGGAGGCCTTTGCCCAGCAGTGGGACAGTTATATGTTATTTAAATTAACTCTATGTTGTTGTATACTATTTGTTTATTAATCCGTCGTCTGCTGTGAATACAGACACAATTAATTGTTTGGGGGACTGATCAGTGTTCGCCGCATATGGTTAATAAATGTGGGTACAGTCACGAGCATAAGCATGTAAACAATGTAACTCTTAATTCAATGGAATAAGAGTCAAAACTAGTCAAAAGTGTTATGCTTGTGATTGTTTGATTGTGACATGTTAATGCTTGTGACTGTACATATAATGATATAAAAATTGGACGCAATTATACTGTTGCGAACAACTAATAACAATACGAAAAAACTTATAACCTGAATTCCTTCAAGGCGAGAGTTAATAGGCATCTTCTGGGGCAGCTCGCTCCATCGTAGACCTCATCAACGCTCACCATCAGGCGAGATCAAGGTCAAGAGCTGTCTTATAAGGCATAAAAGAAAAGAAAAAAGTCTCTGTAGAACTTACAACCGGCTCAGTTCTCACTTAGATATTTCGTATTCCTACATGAAAAATCGGAGACTTATTATGTCCATGCACACACCCACACACACACACCCACACACACACCTAACTAACCATATTTCACAAAAGGAATAAAATTAAATAAATAGGTACATGTAATTATTTTTTAGTTTCATTAGCTTTTACTGAAGTAATAATATATGTGCTTGTTGTGTTTGTCTATAATAAATTGTACAATAAGATCATAATTTATGTATTTTTTTAGGAAGTAAGCATTAATTGTAACAATTGTTGACAAACCATTTAAAAAAAAATACGGAAATAGTTTTGAAATTTAGTCCATAATCAGCATTTGAACCCGCACCCTCTTACAAGTCGGGTCAGGAGCAATCAACTAACGTGGTAGGTTCAACCCTTTCATATTTATCAAAACATCTTTCTCAGCCACTGTGGTTATTACCCTTAGAAGGTAATGACGATGATGACGTTAAAAAAAAAATTATAAAAAAAAAATTTTTCACGATTTTGGTAATAAATTTAATGAACATTTTAATAGACATGAGGAGAGGACCACTAAAGATAATTTTAAGTATTTTCGAGTCGGGCGTATGATAAATTAATGTCTAAAAATACTAAAAAAAATAATTACCTTATCGGTAATTATATTTTCGAGCCGTTTGAGGTTGAAACCCTCGGGCCGTGGGGTCCGAATGCTCATGTTTTGTTTAATGACATCTCTAAACG
Source organism: Eudonia mercurella (assembly GCA_963082485.1). Lineage (NCBI taxonomy): Eukaryota > Metazoa > Arthropoda > Insecta > Lepidoptera > Crambidae > Eudonia > Eudonia mercurella. The sequence continues at coordinate 6,301,553 of OY720047.1, read as the reverse complement.
GCTGGTTGACACTTCTCATGACCCAAAGGCTGGCTTTTTCCTTGGCCAGAGACTAAGCATTGCCATTCAACGTGGAAATGCCGCCAGTCTCTTGGGTACTTTACCAGTCGACTGCGACGCGGAGGAATTTTTTGACGCCGTATTTTAGTTTTGTATTAGTTTTAGTTACTTTAGGTTATTATAATCTCAGATTTTAATTTTGTAATTTTCAATAATAAATATATGATATGATAAAAAAAAATAGAAGTAGGTAAGTAGAATTTTAACTTACTTTACCCAAAGATTTTCGCAAGACAAAGTCGCATGCAATTCTTAGTCTCAACTTTATACCACGTGCCGTCCCGTGTCATGGTACAAGAATCGCGTGACTTCAGCCATTTCAGCATGACTTCGGATGCTAAGGTAGTAGATCAATACTGACAGCCTTGGTAATGTATCTTGATATAATTTGTGACTGTGAATGAGGCTTTTATTCAAAGTAATGAAAGTTGGGTAACCTCAAGTTTGTTAACTCAATAACGATTCAATAGTGTGCCGGTGGCATCATGAGACTTTCGGGCTATGGAAGAAAGAAAGCTTTTTCAAAACCAAATTTATTATATAATTTTGGTTAAATAACATTTCTAGGTAAAATGTTCAAAATGATTTTTAAAGCAAATTTTGTTGCGAACAAATTACAAAAACACAAATGTTGAAAAAATTTCCACGAGCAGGATTTGAACCTGCACCCTTCTGACATTCCGGGTCAGGTGCTCTTCCAATTGAGCTATCGTGGTTCTAACCAGCCCGCCGAAATTATTCAACACTTTTTACTTTGTAAGCCAAAGGCGCCCATTCAATGTCAACGACTACCGTCATTAACATCCGATCATAATATTTTTACAAATATTAAAGATCAGTTAAGAAATAAGCAAGCTATTTTATAAAATGTTCAAAATGATTTTTAAAGCAAATTTTGTTGCGAACAAATTACAAAAACACAAATGTTGAAAAAATTTCCACGAGCAGGATTTGAACCTGCACCCTTCTGACATTCCGGGTCAGGTGCTCTTCCAATTGAGCTATCGTGGTTCTAACCAGCTCGCCGAAATTATTCAACACTTTTTACTTTGTAAGCCAAAGGCGCCCATTCAATGTCAACAACTACCGTCATTAACATCCGATCATAATATTTTTACAAATATTAAAGATCAGTTAAGAAATAAGCAAGCTATTTTATAAAATGTTCAAAATGATTTTTAAAGCAGATTTTGTTGCGAACAAATTACAAAAACACAAATGTTGAAAAAATTTTCACGAGCAGGATTTGAACCTGCACCCTTCTGACATTCCGGGTCAGGTGCTCTTCCAATTGAGCTATCGTGGTTCTAACCAGCCCGCCGAAATTATTCAACACTTTTTACTTTGTAAGCCAAAGGCGCCCATTCAATGTCAACAACTACCGTCATTAACATCCGATCATAATATTTTTACAAATATTAAAGATCAGTTAAGAAATAAGCAAGCTATTTTATAAAATGTTCAAAATGATTTTTAAAGCAAATTTTGTTGCGAACAAATTACAAAAACACAAATGTTGAAAAAATTTCCACGAGCAGGATTTGAACCTGCACCCTTCTGACATTCCGGGTCAGGTGCTCTTCCAATTGAGCTATCGTGGTTCTAACCAGCCCGCCGAAATTATTCAACACTTTTTACTTTGTAAGCCAAAGGCGCCCATTCAATGTCAACAACTACCGTCATTAACATCCGATCATAATATTTTTACAAATATTAAAGATCAGTTAAGAAATAAGCAAGCTATTTTATAAAATGTTCAAAATGATTTTTAAAGCAAATTTTGTTGCGAACAAATTACAAAAACACAAATGTTGAAAAAATTTCCACGAGCAGGATTTGAACCTGCACCCTTCTGACATTCCGGGTCAGGTGCTCTTCCAATTGAGCTATCGTGGTTCTAACCAGCCCGCCGAAATTATTTAACACTTTTTACTTTGAAAGCCAAAGGCGCCCATTCAATGTCAACAACTACCGTCACTAACATCCGATCATAATATTTTTACAAATATTAAAGATCAGCTAAGAAGTAAGCAAGCTATATATATCCCAGCCAGGAAGCGAAACTGGGTCCTCCGCAATCCGAGCGGCTGCACCGATCACTATGCCACCGGGAAGGCCGTGCATTAAATTTCTTTACTACTTTGACTTTTGACTGCTTTTTAGTGGCAGCAGTGACATCCATCAACCGGTTCTTGCAACCGATTGGATAATGCAGATTCATCTTTACAGATGAAACACCAACCCGATAACAAAACGCTATAAGTAGTAAATGTACCGTATTGCGACCACCGGTACTTGGTTTCTATATGTATCGTGGCTTAGCTACTGCTTTCCTTATGAATTTAATTATGTAGGATATTGCAAAATGAAAGATGCGTGTCTGTTGAAAATCGTAAAGCGTAAATATTCATAAATTAAATTAAAAATTACATCGATCGAGGAGAGAGGGGTTGGGAACAATGTAGTGCTACCAATGGCAGCGTCGGTTTGATTCCCACGTGATGTAGCGCGAAGGTGATTGGCGATCAAAGGGTGGATGAAAGCGGAAGTTAGAGTTTAGTGGCGAGAACATTCCAGACTACACCGATTAGCCAACCCCGAACAGTAAATTTGATTTTTTATTTTTAAGTGCTAAATGCTGCACTAAAGCTGAATTAAATAATTATAAAAAATTGTGAAAAAATTAAATCCTGGCTGGGTCGGGTCTGGGCTAGCTCTACTTAAAAATTAAAATAAAATCTTTGAAAATGTACGTGTTTTTAAGTCACTGGTGATAGGCGCTGAATAGGTCATATACATAAAAAGGACTAGTGTAGGTTAGCTTGATCCTTTCACAAGGTCATGGTTGTCTTGAATTTGAAACAAATACCCAGAAACTGCATAAACAATACGTAAAATAATGATATCTAAAAACTTATTTCTTCAGAAACTTTGTAAATATAGCATAAATGAATCAATGATCCGACATCAAAATGTTTGTATTGATATTCCGCAGGTCACTGTTGTCTTATTTTTCAATTAAAAAACATGAATATGAAAATATTAAGACTTTTATTATTTTTTACCAAACGCCTTTGATTTTTCGAAAGTAAACATTGCTCCAATTAAATCACCAGCCTACTCTGTACAGATATTAGTGTGCGTGCGTATTCGTAGTCGTGTGCCGTTGTCACACCACTGCCACGCGCCGCTCGCTCGCTATCATAAAGAAACTTGAAACTCGCAGTTTTGCGTTCGCGCTGCACCCCCTTAAACTAAATAATGTTATAAATACCTTTCTATCTTTAACTGAAAGTTCTTAACATTATTTAGGAACTTTGAATTGTTGTTTCGTCTTCTCTATGATGCATTTATCTATGCTATGAAAAATTTTCTTTTTAATCATTTCTCAATTCAGCCGAAACTAACCAATTATAGGTAGTTACTACACAAATTTAAAGACCTGAACAAAAAACAAATGATTATCAAACTTTTTTTAAATTGCCCATGTCTAATGAAGACAAGTTTTAGTTAAATTTTGAGCCTGTAAATGTTTTCGTTTAGTTTTATTTTTTACCAGTAGTTCCTGAGATTAGCGCGTTCAAACAAACAAACAAACAAACTCTTCAGCTTTATAATATTAGTATAGATTATTATTGACGCTACTACTTACTAAATAATAGAAAAACTTATTAGCCATACTGTTACATATGTCTCGATTATAAAAAGAATTTAGCAAATAGATAATTAATAGCGTAATTACGCTAAATTCGTAAGGTGGCTGGCAAGAGCTGAATGAGAGTAGCCGCGCATCGTGTTCAGTGGCGTGCACTTGGAGAGGCCTATGTCCAGGAGATGACTAGTACAGGCTGATGATGATGATGATGATGATGATGATGATGATGATGATGACGATGACGATGAGGATACGATGACGATGACGATGACGATGACGATGACGATGACGATGACGATGACGATGACGATGACGATGACGATGATGATGATGATGATGATGCGCTTAGTTAAACATGAGTTGTAGACATGTTTTAAAATAGAGGATTAGCTCTAACCTTGTAAAATATAAAAAAGTTTTACCTTGTCATAATGTGAGTCATAATGTGAGAATGAAAGTCACAACACTTGTGTTAGCACACATGTTGGAAATAAAACAAAAAAATAAAATAATCGTTTTATTTATCATCAAAGACTATGTAATTACTTTGATATTGAAAATAGAATTAGTAATACTTATCATTAATTGTTACTATAGGACGATACATAGTATGTTCACAACTGCAATTGAACTCTTGTTACTCATTAAGACATAGTGATACATTTTGGAATAAAAGGTTTAAAGTATAACTTACCGTCGGGAATAGTTCAAAACTGCGTAATTAGCATTTGGTCAATACCGCATAAAATTGAATATTTAATTATTTACTCGTTGGTTTTTTGTAGTTACCAATTAGAAACAAGAACATAGCAATTGTTTTGTATCCTGCATATAATAATGAAATTATTTTCTATGAAAAGTACGGCAATCGTAGCGTAAAGCCACTTATTTATGCAACTTTGTTTTAACATATTATGGTTGCGCTTTTTTGCAGAGAATTTGTTGATAGCCTTAGATGGCCTTTCCAGTGTCACCAAACATATTTTGGAACCAGCGAGAAACTTAAAGCGTGTCATCAAAACACCGTCAGAGGGTTTCTAGAGGGAATGGCATCATACAAGCGTGTCCCTATTAGATTCTCCGAGGGGTTCGGATCGGAAAGGTTGCGCGGTATTCACTAATTCTACTTACGAGCTTTTGAAGTATCATCGACGATACTTGTCTTAAATAATTCAAACTGTGATTTAACAGCTCCCGACCACGACCGACTTTGACCGATAATCGGACCGATTTTTTCGCCGCGGTTTTAGTACCGACTTTGTGACCGACTTTATGTAGGACGTGTGCGTTGCGACATAGAATTCCACACGTTTCATTTTCATCGACTAATAAATCGTTCACCGATTATCGGATGTGGGTGACGGCTCTAATTCAGATACAAATTAGTTTCACATGTTCGACACTAGGTGGCACTGTTTCGATTCCATACAAATTGTAATAAACTAACTGGATCTAACTGCCGTACTCAGAGACGTCAATTAACATTAATGATTACTTGAACCTACAATTGCTTAGTCGAAAATGTGCTTATATTGTCACTGTTAGAGACTATTTTACAATAGACAATGATAATCATTAATGTTAATTTACGTCTATGAATGCGGCAGTAAGAGAACTTTCTGCATAGTGCAAGTTTTAATTGCCATTTTCTTTTTTTATAAAAATAATAAATATTATTATATGCTCTTATACACAATAATAACTGTTGAAAGCTAATAGGGTTGTGTAAGGCAAAGAATTACGTCAGAAGTCTAAAGAAAATTGAACCACAATTTCTTGAAAACGATTTTGTATGACAAATTTTTAAATCTCCTCTTTAAAACTATGAGGCGCTCCTATAATATTTTAAAATGGCAAATCAAACTCACACTATGCACTCTGATCTAGGCATTGTTACATACAGTCTACGTACGAGGAATTACTTATAATATGTTTAACGGGGTTCAACGAAAACTTCTTAGTATAATTGTTTTGAGCATAACTTCTTAAGTTATACTCAAATAAATAAAGAAATATTATAAATTTAACATAACAATAACCAAAAGTTACTATAATCATATATTTATTGTTATTGTAAAAAGTCGCGAATTTGTAACTAATTTTAGTTAATTAATTAAGTTAATTCGTTATGTTCTGTGCAGTGTGTCTATTTAACATGCTTCTTTTCTGTTATTCCGTTACTAGGGTCAGCTGAAAGAAATCTCTTTTTAGAGATAAGCTTTCCTGTACTACTGTGATCCAATATGTTAACCATTGGAACACTTGTAACTGTATATTTGTGTACGAACAAATAATAAATAAATAAGTAGACCTCGACGTTTCGGTAGAGATTTTATGATAATACATAATTTGATATATTTGATACTAATATTACCATAAGGTAATATGCGATAAGGCATGAAGATGGAAGCGCACTTCACCCAGAACCCTAAACTACTGAGGAACTGGCTATATTTTAGCTCTAACTGTTCTAACAATTCTGTGTTGGGTTCTAACACAACAATGCCTCTAACATTTTTGTTATTGCGACATGCAGATTTAGATACGATAGATATATAAGTTAAGCCCCGATAAACATTTTAGTATTGTTAAACAAGTTTTTGTCTCTTAAATAGGTGATAATTTGTCAAAATAATAGTTTTATCACCAACATTTTGCTACAAAATGTAAACTAAAACATTAGTAGATTACACTTTTGTTTTTACTAATCGTTGTTTCTACTAGAAGTGTTAAGAAAATATTATTACTTATTATATTATTCTAACAGTCTCCACGAAATTAAGTAAGAATGCACTTGTTATTAACCTTAAATATTAAATATTTTAATGTAAATTTTGTAAGTGGATCATGCATGGTGGATCTAATTTCATCTATGCAATACTATTTTACTACATTCAAAGAAAACAAACAGCAACGTAATTCATAAAACTTATTAGTAAAACAATAATACTAGAACATTCTATTTTTTGGTGTTAGTAGTCACCTACAAAACGAAAGACTTAAATTACTAAAAATAAATATTTTAAGTAGATCGACGCAATTGCACAAAAATAGATTTAAAAAAATCTTTTTTATAAAAAAAACATACCTAGCTGATGTGAATGAATGTAAAATATTTTGATTTTTTTTTTGATTTGCAGAAACTCAGATATTTCAAAATAAATTCAAAAGGAAATATATTTTAAAAATCAATAAAATCAAAAAATAACTTTAAAATGGACATTTAACATTAACATTTTAATAAAATGTGATAAATACAAATACCAGTTTAATTATAGCTATCACTATAAAACGAAAGATATTTTTGAACCATTACTAGGTACCTACTTAAAAAGCTTCTGAATTTGCCCGGAAAGTGTTTTCAACTAAATACATTTTTATAATTAAAGATGTAAATATACCTAATGAGATAATATTTTAATGGCACTTTCGAATAAATACATAGCAAAATAAAGCATTGTCAGTTCCACATTTATGTACAAAGCGTGAATGCTATAATAGGATTTATGCCTAAACTGTGTCCTATACAAACTTCAAAGTCTACTGTGTTTGATCAATATTTCAAAATATTTGAAGTTTCTAATCCTATTCAGTTGATAAAACTTTGTTATATTGTTTTTTTCAATTCCTTATTAATTTGAAAAGTATCAATAGTTAACTACACTTACAGTGCAGTTTGTATGAAACTCAGTGAGATGTAAATCCCATTAAAACTTTGTGCGATAGTGAATTCATCATTGCCAAACAACTCATCGTGTCTATGGCACAAGATATCAAAGCTCAAAGAGGTTTGACAAGAAAATATTTACAATGATGTACTTAAACTTATACTTAGTTATTCGATATTATACATTGGGGAATTCAAAAAGTGGAGTACAAAAACAGACGGAATTACTTTTTTTGTAAATGCAAAAAGTTATCACTCGGAAAAGCTCATTGAAACTTGTTAACTACTTGTTTTACCCAACTGGCTTTCTGATTAAGATCTTTAGATTCGGACGTCGCTTCGTCTGTGCTATTACAAGGAATGTTGTCTTTTTCAATATTTTTGGAGCTTGTTGATGCGTTGGCATCATACGCCGTATTATCGCTTAAACTTCTTTCGTAAGTGGCGACTTTCGTAGTGATAGGTTTCAGCTTCTGTAACGGTTTCTTGGTACTTTGACCAGTTTTTACTGTTTGAGTCTTGGACATCAATTCTATTTCCATTCTCCTTTCCAATACTGATTTGCTGGCAATTTTCGAGGGTTCATTAGACCGTCTCATTTCGGTCGCTTTAATTTTACGCGTTGCAGAATCGAGGCTTGCTCTTTCGAAACTTAACCTCTTCATTTGTATGTTGCCTTGCGGTCTTAAAGTATTTGTGTCATTGTTAATGTCACTCTGGCTCGTTACAACTTTAGCTGTGCTTGCTTTCGTCTCATCGTAAGGCGTTGATTCTGATCTACTAACAGTATGCTTGTAAGTCGCGTTTCGCTTTATAGTTTTTGTGTTTACGAATTCAGAAGACGATGGCCGTCCTTGACTTTTAATTGCCACGTCAACTTTGTTAAACATTGACTTTGTTTGCATATTTAACGATGAAGGTATATTTGAAAGTTTAGGTTTTGCCGGAACAGGAGGAGATGTTTTAGTTTTTAACTTCTCTGTACTGCCTTTCTTTTGTTCAGTGCTTCTTTCTGCATACTGAGACTTATTATTTGCTGATACTGTGACTCGACTATTCACACTCATTTTCTCACTCATATTTGATATGACAGTGGTCTTTTGGGTTCTAAATGAAGATTCTCTCTTAATACTTTCCACTCGAGTAACGATTTTATTGACTTTACTCGAAGATTCAGTTTTTGCTTCCTCCGTTTCTTCTTGGTCAGAATAAACTGCCGAATCTCTAAACACATCTTCATCTGTCATATGTTCTATTCTTTCGAATGTTCTTTCGTAAAAACTGTCATCTGGTGTTGTGTTTAATGTAGATTCATGAGTTTTGTCTTTTTCAAGAACAGTATGTGTAGTACTCATTTTATTTTGACTATCTTGATATGTGCCTTCACTTGATGATGTTACAAACGAAGAATTAGAAAAAAGGCTATCAGGCCTGACAGCACTTTTGTTAATGAGCACGTTGACATTTTTCAAAGGTGATTTTTCACAAACTAAAGTCATAGGATCAACATAATCAGACTGAGCTATTCTGGCGCCTAAATGTTTACTACCTTGCATATAAACAGGCAACTTATTCAAGCTTTGGTAAGAACTATTGTTAGATTTGGATGGTGATGAAGTGCTGCCGAATGAACTTGACGTGTTTGTGACCACGCTGACACTTTTTTCATATGATGGCCTGTATTCATGTGTTGGTGAAATATTATCACAACTATGAGATAGCATATGCAAGCTATTTTTTTCATTTTGGCTTTCAGTCAGTGTAGTGTTTTCGTAAACACTCTTACTTAATACGCAACTTTTTGTAGAATTCGTGATTGATGTTGTTGGACTGATGTCTGTAGAAGTAATGACAACTTTTATGTCAGTTTTCATTAAATTACTTTGTGAATCCTCTGATTTTATTTCTGTTTTCACAAGTGCCGTCTTGTTTTGGTTAGTATCTGCATGTTCGTCACCAATAATACTCTTAAACCTTTGCAACAAGTTTTTAGAATAACTCCTGGGATTTAAAGCGGATTTTTTCTCATTTAATGGACTTTTCAAATCAGATTTGGCACTATCAGGACTGCTCTGATCATTTGCATTTATTTCACTGTCATCGCTATTTTTATTTGGAGTTTTGTTTTTAAAACGACTAAGAACATTTCTAAGTGACATCATGTTGCTAGTAGGTTTATATATTTTATGCTCTGGATGAATCACTTCAATTTCAGTTGGCTTGTCATCATTACGGTCCACGGGTAATACTTCACATGATGAAGTCGTAGAAGTGTTCAAGTTGGGTTGAGACACTGTCAAGAGGTTTTCATTCTTATTTTTATCTAGATCAATTTCTGCGAAGTTGCTTTTGTAACATCTATCTATTTCTTCTTCAAGCTCTAAAGTAGATTGGCTTATATTTTGTGGGTACTCACTGTCATTTGATTTAGTATTTTTATTGAACTTGAGAATATCCCCCTCACTCATGTAATTCTCAACGTCGTCGTAACTAATGTCACTTTTGTCTGAAGCAATAGTAAATGGTCGATCGGTACTCATGACTTTACCATCTCTGTTAAGATATGTTTTGCTACTACTATTAGGCTTACATTTGAAAGTATTTAAATTACCTTCCTCTTGTGTACTTACAACTACTTGAAAACTTCTTGGAAGAGATCCAGACTTTCTATCACGTGATACATTGAAATGTTCTTTCTGTCTACTTAACCAGATTTCTGGTGTATTAGGACTTTGTTGATCTGCACTCATAGGTAAGTAATCATTATGCAAAGTACTAGGCACATCCTTCTTTCGTCTACAAACCTCTATAAGGCTGTCGTAGAGATTTTCGGTTGAATTTGCAGGACCCTGATGTTCCATTGCCTCATAGTCATCTGTTGTCACTTGCCTATTTATCTTTTCCGGAAATTTTACGGGTACATCGTATATACCATCAGTGTCTTGTACGTTTAATTTATCAAATGATAGATATACATAATCAGATTCTGGGTTACTCATAAGAATATCTGGAACATCTTGTCCAGTATTTGGTGGTGAAGGTAAACGTTTAGGTCTGGACATGTGAGGATGGTGTTGAATTATTTTGCTTTTAGTGTCCAAAGAATGTAAACTTTCTGTGTCCTTGTTTTCTACTCTTAAAGTTTCATAAATATGGTCATCATCGGAAAAAATTCCGATTTCTACCTTTGTGTCTTCCTGTTGTTCGACAGGTTTGTTTAATAAGTCCAAGTGCTCAGAAGTTTGTCGACCGTACTTTGGTTTTAATTTAACTGACTCTATGTTTCGAGCTAAAATAACGTGTTCTGGGTTTGAATGAGACTTTAGAAGTCTCTGATGTCTTCTTTGTGAACTATTTCTTAGTTGCTGTTTTTTTAACAGTTTTTGGAACTCTCTGTTTTGCATCAATAACTGGGAAATTATTTGTTCCAAAGGTTGCTCAATTTCTTCGCAACTTTCTGGAACCTCTTCGTGCACTCCATCTATTTCATTTGTTTTATCTTCTACTTCAGAGCCCTCGGTTATAACCTTTTGTTTATTCAAATATTTAACTTTCTCCAATTCGTTCTTTTTAAACGAATCCGTTTTCTCTATCAACTTTTTATATGTTTCCTCGTCAATGTCTTCGTCTTTGCTTATCGTTTCTGGTAAAGCTAAGGTCTGTAAGACGTTCTTGGGTTTGTCAACATTCAAACTATCATTGGATTCTGATATGTGTAAAATATTCTCTGTGGAAACGTCAGTTGAGAAATCAGCGTAGAATTTAGCTGTTGTATCAGAACCAAAACGAAAACCTTTCGCCCTACTCTTCTTTAACTTTGAAATTTTCTTTGGTATATTTTTTGTGTTATACATCCTTACTTCAACAGCTAACTTCCCAATGCCACTTCCTCTTTTTCTACTGTCTAGTTCGGGATCAGATATGATAGTACCGTCAGCCGATCTTATTTTCCTACTTATCTTATTGGAACCACAATTTCTACATTCAAATTCGATTTTCTCGCAACCACGTGGTTCGTTTCTTTCGCTATCACTATCTTGAGATTTCTTTGAGATTATCATGTTTTGTTGTAGTCCTGGTTCCGATTTCCGTCGCCACGTCCCTATTTTTGATAGTTTCGATCTCTGCGGATCGTCTTTTGATTTCGACCGTAGTGTATCAGTCTTATGCTTGTCACCGTCAGCGCATCTTGATTTTCTTGTGACATGTAATGTATTAGGAGATTCAGTGACCACTATATTTTCTTTAATCTTATCACATTTTAAACAAGTCTTCGGAATATTACGAACATTTATTAAAGAGTTATTTGTGTCACCTAAATCATCTTTGCTTCTGCTGCTTTCTGAATAACCAACAATATTGTCGGAGGAATGGTACCCTCTAGTTTTGTTAAGTGATCCGGAAAACTCTTTGCTGAAACTCTCTTGTGATGATTTGAAATCGGAACATTTGCAGTCCGCTTGCTTTCTCTCTAAATGCTCTGCGCTACCAGAATCGATGTAATGCAAGGATCTATCGCAATCGGGACATTTCTCACCAATAATTTCGCCGGCTTCGTTCCTACAACTGCATTTCTCGACTCTCTCTTTTGATTTCGACAATTCTGTTTCACAATCCGAGCAGAGGTCAACATAACAGTTGTCGCAGGTGTAATCAGTGCCTTTCTCAGCGGAAACTTTTGAGCAATCGCATTCTTGACTGGATTCTGCCCTTGAATTGGGTACTGTATATTTTCGGTTAACTTTTTTGAGACGACCATTCTCAAAAGATTTTCTCCTCTCCCTATCTATCTTCCTTTTTTCGAGGTATTCTGGAGCTGACAGCTGCTTTCTCATCGACGCTTGAGTTATCAAGTTATGAGACTTCTCAGCGAGCATATCATCTGAAATAGAAAATATATATGTCAGAGTGGAAACGTAAGCAGTTTTATCTGTATACGGTGTTATAAAATCAAGTACGAATATTTTGGTAACTAACATATTTTATTTATTTCAGATTACAGACAAATTACAATCAATGGCTACAATAACATATTTGATTATTCTTATTAGCTAGACGGTAATCCACGCTACTATAAATTTTTAAGTCATCTACATTATGATTTTTGATACGATTATTAAAATGATAACTAATAGGTAGTTAATTTTATGAGTTTTTACCTTTTATATTTTATTAACACTTTAACAGCCGACTATTTTAAAGCGCGCCTTTCCTGGTACGCCGGCAATTCTTGCCAATATTGTAAGATTTATAAAATAAAAACTATTTGTAATATACATCTATATATTTTTTAAATTCATTACACCGGGGTTACACGCAAATCACGTACCACGGACGTCATTTTAAAACAAACGCTAAGAAAGTCAATGCCGTACAGAGGACGTGATCAGCGTCCTGACACGATCCCACCCACCCGTGCCCAGTACGTGATCGGCTGTTAAAGTGTTAAAAGAGCTATTCTGGAAATATCCGCACTTGATTTAATTATATCCTATATGAGATCCTAAAGATTGAAAAGATATGCTGTGTATTGAGTTACACCGTTTATACTTACCAAAAAATAAGAAGGACCAGGAGCAGGACCAGGACCCAGGTAAGCTTAATACAAACGCTGTTGAGCAACGCACACATAGACCCTCTCACGGACACGGGATCTCGGAACAGCTGCGATTGGAGTGTTTATTTATTTATTTGTTCCGAGCTGTTTAGAGAGAGAATGTTTTTTTTTATATATTTTTACAGGTAAGCACAGTGCCTTGATCTCACCTGATGTTAAGTGACGATAAGGTCAATGATGAAAGCGCACGTCACCCGGGAACCTCAACTAGTGAGGCACTGGTTATCTTTTATAGCTGCGGGAACACAACAATGCTACAAACATTGATGTTTTAGCGACATATTTAGATAAGATGGTGGTAGCTAGCCAGGCGGACAAACAAGCCCTACCACCAACCAAATCGAGTACACAAACACCGGGACCTCTGGAACTGAACCGGTGGTCTTAACCACTAGACCACAGAGGCGGTTAAAACTGTCTACGTGATCGTTGCTCAAGCGCGGTATGTATTAAGCTTATCTTCTGCAGTCTCCTTATTTTGTGTTCATACACTCACCGTCTGTTTTATTCTGTCCAAGCTCCATCACCAGTTGACGAGCGTGAGAAGGTATGACTGCGTTATAGTTCTCTAGAATTACCTGCAATTTAAAATTAAACTCTTAGGATATAATAAACATTATCATAAAAATTACCATTTAGTGCCTTACAAATAAATAAAGAATAAGGTCTAAATAATTATTCCGTGTTGTGTCTCTTTTACTCTAATTTGAAATGACGCTGTTATGACCGGAACAAAACACGGAATTAATATTCGGACCTTCATCATCGCCAGCTCATATACGTCCCCACTGCTGGGGCACGAGCCTTCCCTATGGATGAAAAGGGAGAACGGGCCATAAACCACCACGCGGGCCCAGTGCGGATTGGTGGTTGTTAACGACTGTTAATGCAGCCGCGACCAACCGCTTAACGTGCCTTCCGAAGCACGGAGGAGCTCTAGATGATAAATTTTTGGTCACCCATCCGATGACCGGCCTTTGCGAAAGTTGCTTAACCTCAGCACTCGCAGACCAGGCGCGTTAACCACTGCGCCATCGAGCTCCTCATTCGGACCTTGTTCTTAGTTACTTCTGTTTGTTTTAAATTTTATAGATATACTAGCTGACCCGGCAAACGTCGTTTTGCCATAAAAAAATATAAAAAAATTTAGGGGTGGACTACCCCTAACATTTAGGGGGATGAAAAATAGATGTTGACCGATTCTCATAGATACCGGATGACCCGGCAAACGTTGTTCTGCCATAAAAAATAAAAAAAAAATTAGGGGTGGACTACCCCTAACATTTAGGGGGATGAAAAATAGATGTTGGCCGATTCTCATAGATACCGGATGACCCGGCAAACGTTGTTTTGCCATAAAAAATAAAAAAAAAATTTAGGGGTGGACTACCCCTAACATTTAGGGGGATGAAAAATAGATGTTGGCCGATTCTCATAGATACCGGATAAGCACAAAAAATTTCATCAAAATCGGTCAAGCCGTTTCGGAGGAGTATGGCAACGAAAACTGTGACGCGAGAATTTTATATATTAGATTAAGTTAAGGTTTTAAAATTATTTAAATAATATAAAAATATTGTAAGCCCACATTTGCATGCCGTGGCAGCCTTTAAGTAAGACTGCACTTAGATTAAAACTTTTTCCAATGTTTCTTTTTTTGTAATTTTTGTTGGTGTATGTTTTGTTGATAAAATAAAATAAAGTATCCTTTCCCATAGATCTACGGTTTGACCATTCTAGTCAAAGGCGAATTACAACCCAGTTTCGTGTGAGGGGACTTTGAACAGCTTGTAAGGAAGTTGTTGTATGACGGTTACGGTTATATATAATTTTACGCAAAATTTGTTGCGAACAAATTACAATTTGAAAAAAGACAGTTGAAAAAATTCCACGAGCGTGATTCGAACCCGCACCCATCATGACATGCCGGGTCAGGTACACTACCAACCATGCTATCGTGGCGTGTCAACACTTTGTGTTCTTTTTTTAAATTATTTATTACATTTAAAATTAAGTTTAACCGAACCCCGGACTTCTGGGTCTAAACCGGAGGTCTTAACCACTAGGCCACAGAGGCGATTAAGATTAAGATATTTCAGTGAGTAAAGAAATCTACCAGATAAATGATAAGGCAATATGAGCTTACCCTCTTCAGTAACAGAGTCCACTCTCGCTTGTGCCGCAGCGACTTCGCTTGTAGGGTAAGTTGGGAGCGGGGGGCGTCCCACGGTATCACGTGGAACGACAGCGGCGCCCCCGCGATGGACTCCACCAACATCATGTTGTTGCACTGGGGAAATTATAGTACATCAAAATTCTGGCCCGAAAACCTCGGAGAATCTAGAATGGGACAGGGACACGCTTGCGTGGTGCTATAACTAATAGATAACTTCTGAGGATGTTTCTATCCCTACCACGATCCGATCCGAACGCCTCGGAGAATCTAGTAGGGAACGGGTCACGATAACGTGATGCCATAACTTGTAGATACCTTCTGAGAATGTTTCTATCACTACCACGATCCGATCCGAACGCCTCGGAGAATCTAGTAGGGAACGGGTCACGATAGCGTGATGCCATAACTTGTAGATACCTTCTGAGGATGTCTCTATCACTACCTCGATCCGATCCGAACGCCTCGGAGAATCTAGTAGGGAACGGGTCACGATAACGTGATGCCATAACTTGTAGATACCTTCTGAGGATGTTTCTATCACTACCTCAATCCGATCCGAACGCCTCGGAGAATCTAGTAGGGTACGGGTCACGATAGCGTGATGCCATAACTTGTAGATACCTTCTGAGGATGTT
The DNA here is from genome assembly GCA_963082485.1 of Eudonia mercurella. Classification (NCBI taxonomy): domain Eukaryota; kingdom Metazoa; phylum Arthropoda; class Insecta; order Lepidoptera; family Crambidae; genus Eudonia; species Eudonia mercurella. Next base: position 6,285,743 of record OY720047.1, on the reverse strand, counting down.
TCTATCACTACCTCGATCCAATCCGTACGCCTCGGAGAATCTAGTAGGGAACGCGTCACGATAGCGTGATGCCATAACTTGTAGATACCTTCTGAGGATGTTTCTATCACTACCTCGATCCGATCCGAACGCCTCGGAGAATCTAGTAGGGAACGCGTCACGATAGCGTGATGCCATAACTTGTAGATACCTTCTGAGGATGTTTCTATCACTACCTCGATCCGATCCGAACGCCTCGGAGAATCTGGTAGGGGGGAGGGATACTTACGTGACTTCTGTCCCACACTTACTGGGCAAATTCCTCCATCATTGAGATTAAGTCACTGCTACGTATTATCTTAATCACCACGCTTGCCAAATGCGGCTTGGCGGGCTATATGCATCGAAAAATACGAATCATACTTTAGCCGATCTGGGAACTGAACCCAGATCCTCCAGATATCCGTAAGAGCCCTTTACCACTTGATCACCGTGACGTTGGAATAAATTAAATATATTTTTGTCCCATAATCGAAGCTCGATGGTGCAGTGGTAGATGTAAACGGTCTGCGATTGCTGAAGTAAGCTGCTTTCTCAAACGCCGGTCATCAGATGAGTGACCAAATATTTATCTCGAGCTCCTCCGTGCTTCGGAAGGCATGTAGAGTCGTTGGTCCTGGCTGCATCAGCAATCATTAACAACCACCGGCTTCTTGGCGGGAAAGTGAAGAGTCATGTCTGCGGTTTTGTTTTATTTTTTAAAATTTGTGTTATGTCAAATATCAATGTGAAATAAAGGTGGATTATTAACCGTTCAGTGTTCGTGAGTGTACATGAGTGTTGGCAAATGAAACACAACAGTGTAACGTCACTTTTCAAATTCTCTTAAGAAGTCCGCCCGAGGACTTAGTAAAGCCCCACATCTGTACTGAGATACTCGAGGGGTGGGGGGGGGGGTATATCATTTCTCACTTCTCATTTCTGTTATCATTCATCATCATCATACAGGAAAGAAATATTTTTATTTTTATGTATGACTTGTAAGAAAAATTACTTTGACACTGGCTAAATGTGCTAATCGCACGAAGCCATCAACTAAAGGAATAATTATAATGATAACCACCGGACAGCACATGGGACCGCGTGGTGGTTTACGGCCCATACTCCCCGTGGAGTTCCATCCATAGCGAAGGCTCGTGCCCCAGCAGTGGAGACATAAAGAGAGTTTGAGAGAGAGGGTGATTGTTTGATAATGTAATCATTGGCATACCATAATATGAGATTTGCAGGCTAGGATGCCATCTTCTCTATTCTTGGTGACCAGCAGCATCTTGTCAAACAGGAACACATGCCGCATGCCTTTGGCTCCGAGCACTCTGGAACATTAGATAACCGTGATTATCACTATATGCATAATATTCGATATTATTAAATTTATGATGAATCAAACACTTTACTACCGACCTTAAACAAGTCTCGTTTATCTTAAGAAAGCATTTTTGCCTTGATTTACGTTTAAATACGTTGGTTTCGGCAGTTCAATGAAGGAGTGATTATAGGTAATTTACTTCAATCTGAATAAAATTCAATTCAAAATAAATAAGCTGAAAAATAATGTAAATTACCTAAATGTCCCTTCAGCGCACAACTCTCCGTATGTGGTCAGATCAGGGCCGTTCCATCCGTAAAGGAGCGACTGAATCTCCTGAAAATACAAAAATTTTTAATCCAAATATTGGTGCACGAATAAAGGATTGGTAATCATAATCTATTGCCGTATATAGTCTCTGCCCGTCATCGAAACTCGTTGCCAACAGCGTCAGCAGCCAAATGGATGCGGATACAGAGGCTCGGATTGAATGTGAGTTATGATGGTTAGATAGCTCAGTTAGGGTAGAATCCAGTAAGATGAATGAAATTAAGCATACAATAGGGACACCTGTACTTTGTGTTTTCGTAAAGTTGTCGACCATTGCCGTCACTGTTACAGGAAACGCTATCTCTTGTCGCTTAGAATCGACTGTGGCGGTCATAAGGTTAAAGAAACAGCGTACTTGCACCCTGTCTTAAGGGAATAAGGTTATCTTTTATTTGTATTTTGGAAACCGAAAATCTTTGCCGTTACTATCGTACAGGGCAGGCCATCTCTTAACCGACTGCGGCAGTCAAAAGACTATAATCATCGTACCTGCAACCTGGAAAGATGGCAGACCCAATAAAAGGTGGGTCGATGATATCGCCCAAGTAGCAAGTAGGGAATGGATGGAAGTCGGGAAAGATCAGATGAAATGAAAAATACTGGAGGAGGCCTTCACCCAAGAAGGGATCCATATCTGAGTTTTTTTAAATACTAATCATACTAACAACTGTAAATAAGTTATTACTAATCAACATTATCACAATTTGTAAATTAAAAAAAATGTATTGGTAGGAAATGGAAACAATTTTTATCTTTATCTTACCTGCACCCTAACGGCATGCTCGTGCCGCCGCTTCATGTCATCAATGTGCTGCGCGATGCCGGTCATCTTCAGGAACGCGTACTCCGTGTCGCTGGACGCGCACTGCTTCACCACGTTCTGGAATGACGAAAATTTATCTAAGTAACTTTCTATCCAATGCTTTAGTCTTACTAACAACTTTATTTTTATTTTTGAAAGAAATTGCTTTTGACCTTTGTAGCTTTAACAGCGTAGCCGGACGTTTTGTTGGCGGCCAGATACTAACAGGGTTCCTTAAAGCCGTATGATCGACATATCATCAGAAGGGGTTCTTAAGACGATGTCTTGACGCAAATGTGTCCCATTCCCTGACTAGATTCTCCAAGGTTCGGATTGGATCGAAAGTGGGACAACTAGAGGGCTAGGGGTGAATGCACAACGCTGCGGTAAGTGGCTCCAACGTGGCCATGAGGCTTGGCCATCGCCACAGGACGCATTCTGCGACGAAACAAATGAACAGACCGACACCGCATTCCGTATACAGCAGCGTCGTGAGTTCATCATTTGATATTTTCGATCTAAGAAGCTTCAATAAACTGTCGCCGACAATTGTTTTGTTGTATTTTTAATCAAACATAGACATCACCACAATCTTACTCCCATAGCCAAACTATTAATATAGTTTTGTGGGGCTATGTTTGTAAATGTCGTATTTTTTGATGTTTAATAAAGAATTTCATTCATTCATTCAAACGTAACACCTCTCAACCATCATTTAGAGGTTTTACGTTTAGTACGTAATGTTTACGATTGGAACTGTTACCAAGCGGTATCTACAAAAATCTCTACGTGATACCATTAACTATACCAGCCTCTTTAACACACACGCCTCGCTTACCTGAAGTAAAAGGTGATACTTCAAAATCCTCTGCACAGGCTTCAGCAGGTACGACGCCAAAGGTAGTGGGTGACCGAGCGCTATCTGTCTCTCTCTAAACTCCCTCGCACTCTGTGGGTTCGAAGCTAAAGCGGCCAAACGCTCCATAGTGCGAGGGTACCCGGTGCAGTACGAAGTGTAGACAGAGAAGCCAGTGGTGTTGTTGACGAAGCAACGGGCGATGCAGGTGGCGTCCAAGCGACAGGTGTTCAGCTCTTCGCATAAGGATCTGAAATAGATCAAAATGCACTATCAGTACCGTATACACACACATACACGCATTATGAAACAGTGATGGTTCCCTACGTGCTTCTGTCCATGAAAAGACTTCGGAGGGCCTAGACAAGTGGCATAACTTTGGTAGAATATAATTAGAATAGATTAAAAAACGTATGGGATTGACAAAAGATATCACGAAAGAGATCAAGAACGAATCAAGGATACGTATAAATTACGTTTGTCAGTCAAACGTAATTTATACGTATCCTTGATTCGTTGAATTCGTTCTTGGTTCTTGAATCAAGGATACGTATAAATTACGTTTGACTGACAAACGTAATTTATACGTATCCTTGATTCGTTGGTATACGATAATCGTGCATCAGGCATAAAGCTAATAAATTAGAAATGAAATATTTTAATTTATTAGCGTTGTGCCACTGGTCTAGTCCCGCCGTTCTGTCAAGCTATAGGAGAACGATGTAAATGTAAGTATAGATGAGATGTAGTAGGTGGCAAAATAGTTTAGACGATTAAAAAGTACTTTACGAAATAAGTTTATTTGAATAAAGATCTAACGCGATCGGCTTGTGGATTACAGGATGTCTAGCGCTCTTATTCCGTGCTTCGGAAGGCACGTTAAGCGGTTGGTCCCTGTTGTTGGCGTACGATAGTAATCGTTTTAACAACATCCAAGGTTTATACGTGTTTAACTAACACGTATTGGGCTAGGGCGTAACGTGTGAGTTATATATTTATTTTGGAAAGACATGAGCTTTCTGACATACAAAAATACTCGAATTTTCAGCAGATTTGCACTGGCCGAAAGCCGGTGCTTGAAGGATGATTCAAATTCTAAGTTTGCGTTTGAATATATTAATAGCTTTAAGACGTATTTGTTGTAAACATGAATAGTTTAAGTTGAAACCGAGTAGTTGCATGCAAGTACACGTCCCCAAGTACTTATTTCCGAGCCGGCAATAACTTAGCGTTTGCCAATACATTTTATAGTCCTACCAGACGGTCCGTCGATACTTTCTTTACCATACCAATCCTAAAAGAATTGTGCCCCACTGTTCTTGCAACATTTTACGACGTTACCCCATCAGAAACTCCAGCGAAAACGTGACTGCGTTAAAGGTTTAATGATTCGCCGGTCATTTTTCATTTCAACCTCGTCACTTTTACGTACTTCATTCTCACAAAGAATGGCATTCATTGCCTCAATAAAGCTTTCAGTTTTTACACTATCACTTCGATTGAGCCGTAAAACTTAATTACGCTTTACGCGGTGTGAATTTGTAAATTAACTTTTAAGTTATTACGAAATGCTATAAAACATCCTTAATGTTGGGATTTAATAGTTTGGGTGCTAATATAACTCCTTGCGGCACCCCGTTTCGCGTTTCTTGAGCAATGCAATAAATTGCCAGCATTTTATACTACCGTGCGGTTGTATGTGCGTGTGATTTAATACCGTCATATCGGGTTAAACAGGCCATGTAATAAGATATAAATCTGTGGTTGATGTTGTATAATGCCCGATGTAAATTAAAAATAATCGTATAATTACGTCAGCGATTTAGTTGCTTACTACAGAGTAAGTAGGTTACGGTGTTCTTATGTTTGTAAATAACATTTTATAGCACTATAAACTTAAATTATTTATTGTCTTAATAGAATCCTTCAAGATATAATAACTTTTAACATTATTCTTTGTTATTCTCTCTCTCTATATATATATATATATCTATCTATATATATATATCTCTCTCTTTCTCTCTCGGTACCGTCAAATAAAAATAAAAAATAATAATACGCGGCCCTCGCATCCTATCTTGCACCAATAATGGTCACACGCTTTGCAGGCGAAGCTTTACTTCTTATGCCAATATGACCTACCGTATAACTTCACAGGACCTAGTATAGTAACCTACAAATCTTTGATCAATAAAAAATGCTTTACATAGCTGCTCGGCGGCATAAAATGGGAATTAGTATGGTTACTATAAGTCAGATTTTGGGTGATATCTTTACCTTTGATTCTCATCATCATCATCACCATCATCATAATTATCATCATCATCATCATCATCATCATCACCATCATCATCATCATCATTAGCAGCAGCAGCAGCAGCAGCATCATTATCAGCTTATATATTAATCCACTGCTAGATATAGGCCTCTCCAAGTGCATACGACTGAGCCGATCCGTCGCTACTCTCATTCAGCTCTGGAGGTAGATAATATTAATATCACCAGCTCATTTTGTGTTCCCAATGCTGGGGCACAAGCCTTCCGTATGGATGGATAGAGAAAATGGGCCATAAACCACCACACGGGCTTAGTGCGGATTGGTTTTTGTAAACGACTGATGTAGCCGAGAGGAGCTCGATAGCGCAGTGGTTATCGCGCCCGGTCTGCGAGTGCTGAGGTTAAGCAACTTTCGCAAAGGCCGGTCATCGGATGGGTGACCAAAAATGTATCATCTCGAGCTCCTCCGTGCTTCGGAAGGCACGTAAAGCCGCTGGTCCCGGCTGCATTAGCAGTCGTTAAAAACCACCAATCCGCACTGGGCCCGCGTGGTGGTTTATAGCCCGTTCTCCCTATCCATCCATAGGGAAGGCTCGTGCCCCAGCAGTGGGGACATAAAATGAGCTGATGTTTATGTAGCCGGGACCAACGGCTTTACGTGTCTTCCAAAGCACGAAGAATAATAAACATAAAGTAAATTCGTTTCAAGAATTGGGTGCAGCTGTTCAGGGCACAAATAAAATGATTTGCGGTAAAGCCGGATAGTTTAAAAAAGTATTACCCAAGGTTTACTGGCAGATGACGATTTTATATAATGACCACAATAGCTCAAACCAGATGCAGATATAAAGATAATTTGTTCGTAATTATAGTAAATCATGCTACGCTATTAAGATGCTTAATAAGCGAGTGAAGTTATTGCATTCAAGTTGAAGATTTTAGCACGATTGGCGTTTTCTCATTGCGAATAAAATGATTGTACGATGTTTTAGTGTTTTTGAACAATAGATGTAAGTACAGTCAACAACAAATCAATTTAAACATAATCGTTAAATGGTTGAAAAGATTCATACATCTTTGCATAATAAAATTGAATGTAAATCAATATTTTGTCAGTTTAAATTAAAAACATACTTACTTATAAGTAAAAAGGTTTGTTTTTATTGAATACCAAAATGTTTTGGTATGATAAATATCCAGACAATAATACAACAAGACAATCAGCCATATACTATAACATTGAAGATATTATGCTTGACAAACTTATTATGTTGCATCAATCAATTCAATTATTAAATTAAAAACCAAATTTGATTTAAGTTGTACATTTTCACCCTGTGAGTTTCTACTAAAACATACATTATTTAGATTAAATAAACGACAGTGTTTAACTAAATCCACTCTTTATTAACCAATACAAATCATAATAGAAATCATAATGTAATCTAGTTACGAACAATAAATCTACCCCAATTTAAATTGAAACCACTTTTTAATTTTACAAAATAAAACCCACAGATAAAACCTCATGAATTGCTAACTTTGTTTATGGTCTACGATCACAGACAATAAATCATATTTAAAAAACAAAACAATACATTTTAAAGAGACCTCCCAGAGAGTACTAGGGGCGCATAACTCGTACGTATGTAACTCAATACTACAAAATCTCGCCGGCCATCTTACTTTACTCTATGGTCGAGGGGAACTATTTGTCAGATGTACAATGTAGACTGTAATATATACACATTATGCTATATTGGGCTGTACCCATTAGATGCATCAAAGAATGTGTTTTGGTAAAAAAAATATTTTATTCGTTTATGGGCTCCGTAGGGTTTTTTATTGTTTATTATCATTGAGTAAAATACAAAATTGAATACTTTGGTAGTAGCCTCTGAAAAATAATGTATTACGAGTATTATAAACTAAATTATTCAAGTCATGGTCTTTCAAAATTTTCAAAAAGTTTTTTATTAGAATCGCGTAATGACGCGGAATCTAATGAGAAAGACATTATTAATAATAACATTTTTTTTTAATGAGGACCACGAAATAATATGTTTTTATAATGTTTAATGATCGTATTAAATCCTCGATTTAATATAAAACTTAGGGGATTTTAATTAATCTATTATCATTCTTTTAAATGTAAGTACAGACGCCTATAATAGTCTGCACAGCAGACTTTCCAAAACTGACAAATTTCTTCAATAAATATTCAACCATATGCCATAGACACAAAGTTCAAAGTCTATTGACGAAATTTGACATTTTGTGGTACTCTGATTTGTGTGTATATAGTAGTTCAATAGTGATGTAGTTTTATTCGAGACCCTGGTCTTATGCCTAGTGCGAGTGTACCTTACCATTCGATCATGCTAACGAAAATGATAATTTGTATGGCATTGAAGTAGTCAGTGCAAAATTTTGCTAGACAGATTATCGTGATCGTCATGATGACAAATGAAATTCGCACAAGACACTAAAGTCTAGAATGAAACATTGTTATTTCTTATTGACTTGCTTATTCTTTTTCTTGTGCCATTTCTAGGGTTGCCAACTACTGTTAAAAACAGTATTGTACTGCTTTTCATTACATTATACTGTTTACTGTCGAACAAAAATAAAGTATACAAAATATTGTTTTCAGCATCAAAATACTTAACACTATAAGTGTTAGACTTAGACGCTTAAACAAATCTTTTTTATTTAGTCAGAGGGCGCTCAGTGCTGCGCAGCCACACACAGTTACAATAATGGAGTTTCGGAACGAATCTGTCTGTAAAATACTGTTCATTTTTCTAAAATACTGTTTAATATTATTCGCAGGTACCTAAATATACTTTATTTCTTGTAAAAAAAATTGGCAACCCTACCCATCTCCGGCAATTATTATGGCTTCATGGGATCGTGATGTTGCGTCTCGGAAAAGTTCTGAAGTACCTACTCAGATTGTACCACACGACGACAACGTTCTGTAGCCAATGCACTTTTCTACGGCCGACTGTACTCATCACTTACTTTCATCATCATCGTCACCATAATCAGCCCACATCAGTCCACTGCTGGATATATGCCTCTCCTAATGCATGCCACTTACTTTACATATTACTTTTTAATGTTACAAAATAAAACCCACATATAAAACCTCATAAATTGCTAACTTTGTTTATGGTCTTTGATCACAGACAATAAATCATATTTAAAAAATAAAACAATAGGTACATTTTAAAGATGCCTCCTAGAGAGTACTAGGGGCGCATAACTTGTACGTATATGTAACCTTAGCATTAAAAGTATGTAACTCAATACTACAAAATCTCGCCGGCCATCTTACTTTACTCTATGGTCGAGGGAAACTTTTTGTCAGATGTAAGCACAATTGCTATTTGGCACGGTACTATAGGCACCATTAGACTTATACAGACGTATGTAAATTAGTTTAATTGTTGTTGCAAAGGAATGTGTTAATACACGAGTGTGTTAAAACATTCGAACGGAACCCTAAAAGCCCCACCCTCGCACCCTGACAGACCCTTCGCTATTATTCTAACACCCTTCTGGGTGAGGGATGGATTATTGCTGAGTTTCTTCACTTTTGACTGGGGCTTGACGTTTCGTATAATAGCTAACGTTTTATTCTTTTGGGTTGCGTTATTATTCTTATTTCGTTTGATAATTAAATGGACTGAGTGTTGTGAACGGGTTTTACATACCCGCCGATCCTCAAAATGCCAGTACACATTTTTTTTTATATTTTGTAGGGAAGCATGTGCCATCCCACCTGATGTTAAGTGATGATAAAGCCAATGGTGGAAGCGCACTTTACCCGGAATCCTCATCAACTGAGGCACTGGCTATCTTATCTCTAGCTGCCGGAACACAAGAATGCTTAAAACATTGATATTGTGGCGACATATTTAGATAAGATGGTGGTAGCTAGCCAGGCGGGCAAACATGCCCTACCACCAACCAAACCGAATTCACGAACATGTACCCCTGCTGGCAATCGAACACGGGACTTTGGGTCTGAGATCGGTGCCGGTGGCCTTAACCACTAGACCACAGAGGCGGTAATATACACATGATACACTTAACATGCACACTCGTATAGGCCCAAGACACTGTACTAATTCTAATATACACGAATCTCGGAACAGTTCGGAACAGTCCAGTTCCGTGTCCATGAGAGGCTGTCTATGTGTGCGTTGCTCGTACGCGTTTGTATATTCTTGTATATACGAGTATGTAAATATAGATATAATCTGATTCTCGGAAACGGCTCCAACGATTTTCATGAAATTTAGTATGCAGGGGATTTCGGGGGCGATAAATCGATCTAGCTAGGTTTCATTTTTAGAAAACGTCGTTTTATCCGTGTTTTCAGGCAATGAAAAACTGCTACAATGAGTAAATCAACTTAAACATAAACTGAAAAATATGACTCTTCCTGACATCTATTGGCGAGTAGTAATACTATTATGTATGTAACTCGTATCTAAATATAATTTCCAAAAAAAACACGAGTACCTGGACGGCCGAACTTTATCGAACAAAGCTCGGTCATCCAGGTACTGACTATTAACTGTGATAATGCTCAAAAACTCACCTGTTAAAAGCATAAATATCCTCAATATTGTTGAATAGCTCAGATAACTCTTCGTCTGAGAATGTGGTCTGCTTCCGCCAGATGTGGAGGTAGCCCTGTAACAAGGAAACGCATCTTACATTAATATCATCATCATCATCATCATCATCAGCTCATTTTATGTCCCCACTGCTGGGGCACGAGCCTTCCCTATGGATGGAAACATCACGAGGAGAACAGGCCGTACTCCACCACGAGCCTAGTGCGGATTGGTGGTTGTTAACGATTGCTAATTCAGCCGGGACCAACGGCTTACGTGCCTTCCGAAGCACGGAGCAGCTCGAGATGATACATTTTTGGTCACATCCGATGAGTAGCCTTTGCGAAAGTTGCTTAGCTTCAGCAAAGTGACGCTGGTCTTTTAGTTAGTACAGACGCTTGCCCATAAACTTGTACAAAACTTTGAAAAAAGACAGTGTTGAAAAAATTAGTTGTCGACATTGAATAAGGTCCTTTGGCTTATAAAGTAAAAGTACATAGTGTTGGTTAATTTCGGCGAGTTGGATTGAGCCACGATAGCATTGTTGGCAGTGCACCTGACCCGGCATGTCATGGGGTGCGAGTTCGAATCCCCCTGGGGGACCATTCCAACACTTTGTCTTTTTTTCAAATTGTAATTTGTTCGCAACAATATTTGCGTAATATGTAAATAACTATCCAAAACTGTAAAATTTCTTTAATAAATGTTCAACCATATGCCATTTAGATAAATATCAATGTTCATTGAAGAAATTTAACAGTTTGCCGTTATCTGATGTGCGTGCGTACCTACATACACCCATAGGTATGTTGTTTAGCATGATTTTGTATAATTACTTTGTTGGCTACCCAATAAACAAATAGCGGACTTTTGACCAAAAAATGCCAAAAATGCAGTCACGGTTAAGTTGATATAATTGAAAATACTATAAATATATTTAGTATCAAAGGGAACGTGTTTACATTTAGTCCGATTTATAAATTCATAACACACTATAGTTTTTTCTACAATATCATTTAAAGTTGGACAAAAATCATGAAAACGAGTGGCAGCGTTTAGCTGATATCTTACCGCCTTACAAATAAACAAGGAATAAGGTCCGAATAGTTATTCTATGTTTTGTTCCTGTCATGTAAACGTCATTTCAAATTCGAGTAAAAGAGACAAAACACGGAATAACTATTCGGAGTTTATTTGTAAGGGGGTTAGAGTTTATCTAAATTATTGTACCTCTGATTTTGTCTAAACAATCACCAATTGTCTAAACTACAAATCGTCCGTCTCACATTTTCGATTTGTCGATCGGTTTTCTAAATTATTATTTTTCAAATTAACACGTTAAATTCGCTATGCAAAATTAGTATGGACGCGCGGCATCAAATAAATATGGACGAAGACATTTCAAATAAAATATATGACACTTGTCACTTACGGATTACGAAATTATAAAATATGTAGATAGAAAAGGTGGAATTACACCGTACTACTTTTTAAAGGCATCAACAATCGCGTGTAATCCTAGAAACAGGATACACGACCCACTCACCGTCTGTCATTGTGTCTGATGTGTATCCGACCTACTTACATCTCGGCTTAATATAGCACCATTTCACATTTAGTTAGCATCTAATTCTTTTATTATAGGATAAATAGCAGAGAGTAATAAATGTAACGAAGGTTCACCAATTAATATTCGACAGGAATCAATGATTGACATATTTTCCTTTAATCATTAAAAATAGGCAACTGATTAAGTCTTTAGCAACATTAATTTTTTAATTAACTAAAAATAGAATCAGGCGTTACTTTGCGGAAATCCATTGTACAAAAAATGTAATTAATTGAAATAATATGTAGTGTTAATTCCGCTAAATCACTCGTTTATCCGCCCGCCCTTCCGCCTGCAAAAAATATGCACATGCAGAAGATAATATAATTTAGCCTGTTCATGCGTACTGCATCCAAGCTAAAAAACGAGTGATATAGCGGAATTAACACCACATATTATTTCAAATACATTTTTGATGTGTAACATCTTTCCGCTCGCTTTCTATATAAGCAAATTGTAGAAGTGATTTCGTGAAATGGGACGGAAGTATGTGTAACAGTGTAACAAGTGTGTAACTGGAAGTCGGAGAAGCGTGCAAGCGCACGCCATTTTGTAAATTTAAAATCGATATTAACATGACATTTGACTATCAAAAGTCATTTTGATATGTCAAATGCCTTCTAATGAGCATTTGCTGCATTTATTTTATAGTTATAAAATGATGTAATACCTGACCCATTTTTTTCAGAATATAATGTTAAAATTGCTTATTACTAAGATGAGATGTCAAATGTACACATCATATGCGACTACTGTACGGCTCGCTCGTTTTTTTTAACTTAAACTTAGTTACATTAAACTACTGAATCTCTACAGTACTGATACCCGGTCGAGCAGACCTAGCAAGAAAAACAGGAGAAAAGAAAAGCATTCGAAGTGTCGTCGGTATCCGAACAGCTGATGCTACAATGACGATGAACGAATGCGAGAAATCGTGGTTCAACCTCCATAGCTCGGCAGGTTTATTACTGAAAAAAGGAACCAATTGTTAATTGCAACGCGACTGCTCGAGTTGGGGTTGATAAATTGTTATTACGGACACACATCGCTCAATGTATGTAAACTATTACATACATTTTAATCGCAATTTTTTTTATATATTTAAGGGTAAGCACAGTGCCTTTATCTCATCTGATGTTAAGTGATGATAAGGCCAATGATGGAAGCGCACTTCACCCGGGATCCTCAACTAGTGAGGCACTGGCTTTCGTATCTCTAGCTGCCGGAACACAACAAAGCTACAAACATTGATGTTATGGCGACATATTTAGAAAAGATGGTGGTAGCCAACCAAGCGGACAAACAAGTCCTACCACCCGAGTACACAAACATGTACCCCCCGCTGGGAATCGAACGCGGGACCTCTGGTCTAAACCGGTGGTCATAACCACTAGACCACAGAGGCGGATTAAACATGCACTAAGTTCATCTTACGTCCCCACTGCTGAACCCCATGAACCCATGCCGCTTCACTACTCCGCCACCACCGGGGCGTTTACTTCATGTACAGGCTGTCCCATAATTAGCACGTCACATTGACACTGGAGGTAGGTGGGCTTCAGATGCGTCGAACAAGCCTAACTTGTCCATAGAAAAGTTTCATGAGTTTAGTTAGAGATCCGATGACCAATTTCAGGTATTTTTTAAAAATCACTAATTGTATCAGAGTTTTTTTAGAGAGCCCTTTACTTAACTTTTTAACTAAGTCTTTGAGAATAGTTACTTAATGATAAAAAAACATTATTTAGTAGAAAAGTCATGTGCAAAAACGACATATTGATAGTTTTTCTTAACTTTATTATCACACAAAAACAATGGCTTCGACTTTAAGCAGCAACCGTGAAAAAAATTGACTTCAAACTTTTCTATGGACAAGTAAGGCTTGTTCGACGCATCTGAGTCCCACCTGCCTCCGGTGTCAGATTGACGTGCTAATTTTGGGACACCCTATACAGGTGTTTGGTAATATGTATATATTCCCGAAACGTACCCATGTTAACATGTCTATATATAATATTATGCCAACGTCAGAAAATGGAAATTGCAAAAAAAAATGAGAAATAATAAGTTGATCCACAAAAAAATAGTAGGCTAGCACCTAAAATGCTAAGTTAGCATCTAATTAGTAGTTTAGGTGCTAACTTAGTATTTTTTATTTTATTAATTTTTTTATTTATTTAAACTTTTGCAACATAACTATTACATGGCGGACTTAATGCCTGAGGCATTCTCTACGCAAGTAAATCGGTATTAGATGCATTACATGCTACACCTCCAAGTTGGTACTATACTTAAAGCGTTTAATTCTAGTAGCAAGTAAATAGCCCGTATACTGTCCCAATGCTGGGCAAGGCCTCCATCATTGAAATCAAGTCATCGCTACAATGGCTTGGTATTGCCTTAACCACCACGCTTGCCAAATGCGGGTTGGAGATTACAAACCCGGGCGATGTATCGAAAAATCCGAACCACACTTTACCCGACCTGGGAATTGAACCTGGGACCTTGGGTATCGGGCCGAGCGCTATGCCACTCAGCCATCAAGGCGAGGAGTTTACATAGTAATCTGTCACAAAGAAACCGCTGTATCAGTAGATGGTAATGCATTACGCTGCGCGTGCGCTAGAAAGTCCCTGGCCACTGATACCGTGCTCATAATAACTGAATCACGAACCTTTCCCCTTATTAAGGCTTTATAATTTCCCTTATAATCAACGTGGTTTAATTGGAGATAAGCATAAGTTTCTTCTGTCTCCGTTTGCTATCGTTTTATGGATCAGATGAACAAGCTTTTTGTTAGCATTCGATGGTGATGTAGGGCTACAGAGCCCTAGCTACAGAGCTAAGGGGGCGTCCATTAATTACATGAGGCGTTTTTTGAAATATTTTGACCCCCCTCCACTCTGGTTAGATTTTTTGATATTTGATTAAATCCCCTCCCCATCCCCCAATATTACGTGAGATTTTTTTTAATGTGAGTTTTCTAGTATAAATGCGTTGGATTTATTTTAAAAAGAAAAACAAAATTGTCCGATACTTTTATTTACTGACTAGTATTTGAGATTGCTGAGAAACTAGAATTGCAATGAAAATTTAAGGTACTGTGCAACTTGTGGCAATCGCAAAATCTCGTTTAATAGGTAATTTGTGTACGGTTTGACCATATTTTAGTAAAGAATCATAATTTTAGTTAATTTAAAACTATTTTCACGTAACTTATTCCTGTTTCTAGCGGAAAAAAAATTACGTGATATTTGCTTTGCTATTACGTGATGAGGTTCAACTCGATCCCCCCCCCTTGAATGCCTCACGTAATTAATGAATGGTCCCTAAGATTAAAGCTGAACATTGAAAAGAGAAATAAAGTCTTTTTAAAGCGCTACAAAAATTATTATATTGTCTGTGCTAGCTAATATATTCACGAACATTATCATCATCAGCTCATTTTCACGGGGAGAACGGGCCATAAACCACCACGCCGGCCCAGTCAAGTCCATTCGGATACACTACCGATTTTTTCATTTAATTTTAATTTAGACTGACTTCTTAAAGTATTAAGTGTAATAAAAGATTATCGGTAGTACATCCTTAAAGAGGCTTAGTATGAACGAAACATGTATTTAAAAGAGTATCGAGATGGCATCTTAAGTAGATGAATAAGTCAGGAGTCTCAGTTTATCAGGAACAGCGATCTCGTCATAAACCCATGTTGTAACTGAATCTACTAAGGAAATTATGCGACGGAATGGTCTGTAAGAGCAGCGTTCAGTGTTGCTAGTCACTGGAACGATTCAATAGTTGTAGCTATAAACATAATTATTTTAACTACTGTCGTGTCAAGGTAAGGTTCTGTAATCAGATCCATATTGATAACCGAATTAGGAGATCAATTGCCTGGAGGGGCCACAACCACAAGGTGATTGATACAAAATCGGCTTGTGGTTTCTTTAATAAATCTTGTAGTTCTTAAGTAGTTTGTTTGTGTGATTTTATATAAGTGTGTGCATAGTTCGCTTCCTAATAAGTCTATTTCAGTTTATGCATGTCGTGGCAAATGGCTCTAATTAAGACAGCGCCTTAGAATGTAACCCAATATCTGTTGTTTTATAAATGTACATGGTGTTTGTTTTGTTGGTTGTCCTTAAATAAATAAATAAATTTGAGTTACAGTGTTTTTTTGCTTTAACTGTTATTGTGCTTGCAATAAAGTTTGTAAAGCAAAAACAGTGCATTGGTGAATGCAGTGTGTCGGCTTATATAACTGAACCACATAATTATAAATAAATTTAGTGTTTCGTGAATCTTTCTCCTCCATCATTATCATCATCATCATCATCATCAGCCTATAAAAAACATATAAAATTTTAACTATTCTAAACGGAGTGTGTTTGGAATAGTTAAATTTTTATATGCATACATTTTGTATCCGTGCGCGAGAATATGCTTAAAAGGGACGCAAAATGTTTGTTTCACGTATTAAAAATATTTTTAAAAAATACGACAAAATTATATTTTATTTCAGTTTCATTTTTCCTTTGCCCAGCACTAACACTAATTAGTTACTGACTTACTGACTTACTCAATACCACTCAATACTGTAATAACCATCCTAATTCGAAATAATACCACAAAATAGTATTTATTTCTTTAATTTCTCTGATTGTTTTAGAAGCGCTTATTGGGAATCTGGTACTATTATTGATTGAAGATTTGCCAACTCACGCACTCACTCAACTCAATGCTACTCGTAACTTGCACTTGCACAAACCCGTGGTTTGGCGAAACTAGAAAAAAAGAACGCTATAAAAAGCAAGTGGCCTATTCCGTTCAAACGGAGCACGGTACAACAATAGTCGCCTGCCCCTGACAAGTTATACCACTGTCATTGTCATGGCACGCGCATCACGGGCGCACGGTACCATAAACAATGCCTCTATCACGCTCCGGAGA
The DNA here is from genome assembly GCA_963082485.1 of Eudonia mercurella. NCBI lineage: Eukaryota > Metazoa > Arthropoda > Insecta > Lepidoptera > Crambidae > Eudonia > Eudonia mercurella. The sequence continues at coordinate 6,268,940 of OY720047.1, read as the reverse complement.
CGCTAATGTAAATTGAAATGTCTTTGTGATGCGACTGTATGTATGAAGACTTAATTTATGAGTTGTGACCGTGCATAGTTGATGCTAATGACAAAATGTATTACGGGATACTTTTAAATCGCATAATTTTTAAAATCTTTATCTACTTTGGCATAACGAGTTAGGCATAACTTTAATGGCATAATAATACATTGACTAAATTGTTTTTAGCATACTGATTAGATAGGCATAACTATCATTTGGAAATATGTTTCCGCTCTAATTTTGAGTCGCATAAAGTTATAAAAGCATATTATTTATTGGTTTTTATTAGGATTTGACACTCCATCAGAACACGAATACTACCTACTCTGTTTCTGTAGGTTATGGTACTGCAGAATGGCTTTTAGGCCACCCTTCAGCCGCGTACATGTTTATTTTTATACGAAAATTATTTAATCCATCTGTTTTAACTACTTATCGGGTGTATTTACTTGTATGGCGATGATCATTATGCTTTACAATGTTATGCCTAAGAATATATATGCAGAATTAATATTATGGGTAAAGATAGATTAGTAGGATAAGTAAAAGTTTGCCATAACAAATTATAACATACTAATTGCATGCGAATCAATAGAGAACTAATAAACTAACTGGTAAATAATAATTATATACACCATTAAATATGAGTATAACGAGTTATTAACTTGGTCCTACATTGACGACGTTGTATCTGGGTTACATGATAGTAATTATGGAATTCAGCATACCAATTTATTAAATACCAATTAGTGATTAATAATTTCTCCTTGCCTACAGTCACTGTCAACACAAGTCATTAACTTAAAGATTATGTTCAGCAGGTTCTGCGTTGACGATGTTAATGAACCACAGTATAGTGAATGAAAGGAAGAAAAAAAGAAAAGCAGCAAAGAAAAAAGAAAGAACAGAAAAGAGCAAGAAAGAAAAATAAAGTAACGAAAATAAAAAAAAATACAACGAAATAATGTTTACAGATATTTTAAAATTAACTTGCTTGGTTCATCATGACAATATGTCGCATTCCACACGTACGTAGGAATGGTTAGTATTAGTAGAAACCCAGAACAAATAATGTTGTTGGCGACATATTTAGATAAAATGGTGGTAGCTAGCCAGGAGGACATAGAACATGAAGTATCTCCAACCAAACCGAGAACAAACATGTACTCTTCTTTGTGAAACAAACAACGGACCTCTACGCCTAAGATCGGTGGTCTAACGACTAGAGCACAGAGTAGGCAGTTCGAATCATATTTCGGAAACTATTTGTGTCGAATACTGGGCTTAAAGTGTCGAACACTAGTGTTTGACAGTGTAGTCACTATTGTCACTACGCGTTTTAAACATTAAAAGTTACTGCTTCCCACTCTACTGTGTCGATAACTGTACCACGCCTACGGGTGCTTTTTAAAGATATGCATTGCATTTTTGTGTCGGCGCTTGTCGATAGCGATGTCGATAAACAACGACTGTCGACTTTAATTAATAACACTATTCCTTTCATTAACCTAATTGTGGTAACGTTGTCTTGTTTCGAGGTGATTAGCGCCACGGGAATGGTTATTGGGCGATGTTAAATTGATTTCCCTTCTGAAGTAGCTTTATTGGCGCTGTGGCTTCTTACCAAATTATTTCCCATTATAGTTACAACACACAAAAAAAATTATAACGAAAAAAAATTGTTTCTACTGCAAAGTTAAGTTTGTTTGCAGTATCGATGTCAAAAACATGTAAAAACCGTCGTGTACTCTTAATTTTAAGAATAGGTGAACATTGCTAAATATACTATACATATAGTTATACTATAGATAGCTAAGAGTCTATCGTATTAATCAAGCTAAAACCCTGTCTTTTGAGCTACAATGTTATTGCTTTGTAACTTTTGTTGTGTGCGCAAAATAAGTTTTTAAGCAAAAACACAGTAGCTCCAATGACAGTGTTTTGCCTTAATACGATAGGTAATAAAGTTTGTACAGAACCCTTAGAGCGCGTAACCGACTCTATGTTGACACCTTTCTTATAATATTTAAAAACTTATCGCATTTTTCGATCCAAATTCAAAACTGATCACCGACTTCGCGGATTCTCAAGGTTTTCTATTATAAAATGTAAAAATTTATTACAGTATACGTTATAACAAATAGTGTGGCGAATATACCGACAGAGCCCTATAAAGGGTTAAATTGATATCCATTTGTTAATCGATAAATTCCGTCACGTCCCTTTCGGTGCAGCGCCGCGCCGGCCCACGCCGCGCGCGCCACTCGTACACCTTATTTAAATAACTCGATTCACGCCTGCGCATTTAGGCCCATGTCATAAGCGGTAGCGGTGGCATAGTAAAAGTCTAATTCTAGTTTTAAGGTGGCAAGCAGGCATACGGTTTGCCTGGTGGTAAGCAGATAGTAGATATATAGGATAGATACTAAATTGTTCACATGAAAAGAGTTAGAAATAAACGTATAATCAATATAGTAAATAAATAAATAAATGTGTATTGATTCACATTTGTTCAATGAAATTGTTGAAACACCATTGATTTCACAGTTTCAATATTTAATAATGACAGTAGTGACAGAAAAACAAAAAGCACATTTATTTATTAAATACTGAAGATGCGACTACTGTTGCCTGCGTTAGGTTGACCTGTATTACAGGCAACTGGGCCCAAAAGTAATCTTATAAATATACATAATACCATCAGAAACCATTATTTTTAACTAGATAATTTGACTTTTTTCTACATACCTGATGATAAGCGACGATTTAGTCAAAGGTGGAAAGACCTTAACCCGGAATCCTAAATTAACTAGGGCCTGACTGTCTGGCTGGGTAGCAGTGTTAGCTAGAGGGGCGGACTTAAAACAATCCATATTACTACCTAAACCGAGCACTATAATTTGTACATCCAGCGAAGATCAAATGCGGTATCTAACTTAACCAACGAGAAAACAAATTCAATACGGGTACAAATTAAAGTACCGCCGCTACCTCTTATGCCTTACAGTGGCGTTAGAAAGCTGCATAATACAGAATATCTCTAAATTCAAGATTGATAATCAACGAAATAGGTTACAACGGTATCACATGACATCGACAGACGACCATGGGCCATGGCGCTAACATTGCTTATTCCAGATTAACATAAAACATTCCACATTAACTTGGCGTAAGCTTTCATTATAAACTGAGAAGCATTATAAACTAAGAGTTCTCATCAGCTAATTTTATGTTCCCACTGCTAGGGCACTAGCCTTCCCTAAGGATGGATAGGGAAAATGGGCCATAAAACACCACGCGGGCCCAGTGCGGTGGTTGTTAACGACTGCCGGGAACAACGGCTTTACGTGCCTTCCGAAGCACGGAGGAGCTCGAGATGATACATTTTCTGGTCACCCATCCGAGGACCGGCGAAAGTTGCTTAATCTCAGCACTCGCAGACCGGGCGCATTAAAAACTGCGCCATCGAGCTCAACTCAACTGAGAGTTATTTATTGTGGAAAAAGGCCATGTCAGAATTGCAGAGGTTATAGAATATTCTAGGTATTCTCTGAGACATAATCCTTTTGTTTCTTTGTTTTGTAATTACTTTTAATTATAATTTAAATTCCCCTCAAAATGATTTATTCCTGAGGGAGGTCTTTGTCCAGCAGTGGACGTCTTTTTGGCTGAGATGATGATGATGATGATGATAATTTTGAAAATGTTTGTTTAATGTAACTGCGTTAGAGACAAATAAATGAAATTATTATAGTCTTCTTTATTTATTTTCTTTCTTAAAACTAGATTTTTACAATATTTTAATATAAAAACAATAAAACATTATAAAAACCCAATCCTAGAGTACCACCAGCAGCGGGGCAGGGCCCAAGCTACCGGTGGTCAGGGCTGCAGAGTGAGGAACCTTCTGACAATACGTGCCGTGTCTAGGAGTACTGCCTTTTGCATCTGACCCAAGATTATTATTAATTGTTATTATTATTTCAAACTGTTTCGCATTTGCACCGTTTATATCAATCTTCTGTGCGTGTGTATGTTATTGAACTCCTTCTAAACAGCTGGACCGATTTGGATGAAATTTTCTGTGTGTTCAAGTGGATTCGAGAATGGTTTTACAATTGGACCCGGTAAGCGGCGCTGCTGTAGGGGTCCATCATGGGATACGGGTGTTCTTAAGCGGACGAATGATTTGTATGTTTTGTTGTCATGGAAACTGTCAAAGAGGTACGAAGTCCGCCGATCGGTTAGTATTTATATAGAAACTGATTAATGCAGCCTCGATAGCCGAACGAATAGATGCTGAGGTAATGCGAGCAATATTGGTTCAATCCGCACACAGCACCGTTAGACACTGACTTTAACTTATAACTTATACTAGCATGTTAGCTTTATAGATGAGTTGACAACTATTATTAATGTGTTGATAGCGCATTAATGACAACTAGTGGTCGCCCAGTGGTCGAAATTCGACCGTAATTTTATTAAGGCTGCACGGATTGTATCCTAAGCAATGAAAAATTAAAAAAGATAGAATGTGAGTTTGGATTGGCATTGACAGATGTCGGCCGCATTAAAGACAAACAATACGTGTGTGTCAAATACATGGTAGTGTGTGTAATGTTGTTTTTGTTGATTTAATGTATTTTTTATGCATAATTTAAAAAAAATTAACATTCGGATAACCTTCTTTATATAAACTATAAGTGTGCGAAGTTTTATACTTCTCCGTCCGCGCAATTTTCGTAAAAACGGGTACAAAGAACAAAAACATTGTGGGTTCGTGTCTTAGGGTAAAGGCCCACAGACTTCGCTGGCTCGGCCACCTCGAGAGGATGGGAGAGGATCGTGCGGTAAAACGAGCGTACATGGGACGTCTTAGTGGCCGACGACCGGTTGGACGACCCAGGTAACGCTGAGGACGAGGTCTGTAAGGGCTTGCGCGAGCTCAACGCGGATGACTGGCACCAGGTGGCGCAGGACAGACCCAGATGGCCACTCTTATTATCGGAGGCCAAGACTCACTTTGGATCGCTGCGCCATTCTAGTTAGTTTTTTTTTGTTAGTGTCTCAGGGTGTCTTAGTCAGGTCATGTTTCAAAAACACAATTGTTGAAAAAATTTCCACGAGCAGGATTTGAACCTGCACCCTTCTGACATACCCGGTCAGGTGCTCCCTCAATTGAGCTATCGTGGTTCTAACCAGCCCGCCGAAATTATTCAAACTTTTTACTTTGAAAGCCAAAGGTGCCCATTCAATGTCAACAACTACCGTCACTAACATCCGATCATAATATTTTTACAAATATTAAAGATCAGTTGAGAAGTAGCCTTTGGCTTTCAAAGTATCAATTGGAAGAGCATCTGACCCGGTAGGTATGTCAGAAGGGTGCAGATTCAAATCCTGCTCGTGGAAATTTTTTCAACATTTGTGTTTTTGTAATTTGTTCGCAACAAAATTTGCGTTAAAAATTATTTGAACAGGTCATGTTTTTCAAGTGCCATTACTGTTTATGTTGAGTGGAGTCTTTAACGCCTAAGCGAATAGTTTAAGACTATAAATATAACTAACGAATCTGAAATGTTGAAATAGGTAAATTTATGTCATATCATGATTAATTTTGACTCGATCATAATTATTTTCGAAAACACCACTAGAGAATCACTATTGTTGAAATTACAACAAAATATTTTAATTTATATGCTTGGAAACCACTACAATACATTGAGTACTTATTCGTAATTTAGTAGCTGCACATTTTGGTAACTAAAAAACCAATAATATTTTAAAATTTTAGATTCTGTTAATTTGCAGTCTCAATTGTCGCAGGCGGTATTTTCGACCTTATGACAGCGCCAGTAAGGATCAGCCTTTTTGAATGTTCACAAATCAAGGTGTCGTCTTCAACAAATCTTGAACTCCAGTAAAAGGCGATTGAGGCATCTTTTATAAAATGATTTACGGTTCAATAAGAGCTATATGATCTCAATAAATAAAAGGGTTCGTGGGTTAGGCCCCCGGTGTGTGACGCCCCCGTGGTGGAGGCACCCGATATTCAATTAAGTTATAACAGCCGATAAAAAGCCTATACAATAAACACCTCCAACAAACATAATTTAAAAAAATATCTTCATATTTGAATAACTTTTTAAAAAACCTAGTGATTTTTCAAAAACTTTCCAATAAGAACTCCGTAAAAGTCAAACTCAATACAGCACCAGCTCTATAATATCGACACATTGAACACGACAACTATTTTTATGTTGATACCCACGCAAAGGTTTACTGCCGCGAGTGGTGTTATAAATAATCGCACGCGTGGACTCGATAAAAATAGACGGGACACGGTGTTACTCGATTGTCGGGCCCGAGAGATATGTTTATTCGATTGTCAATAATAAAAAAAAGGTGGCGTTGTATAAGGGTTTTTTTGAGACAGTTTGATGATTGCCTCTAGGCATTTTCAACGTTATTGCGCTCTAGCAAAGTTTGTAGTTGTTCGTGTTGGCTGGGCGGTGGAGTGTAAAGTCTTAATTAAAATAAGTTCAACAGACACTAAACTGCGTGAAGCCTTAGCTTCGACAGGACAGAACTCCAACAAGGACTCAGTAGTCCTCAGTAGTTGAGGATCCCGGGTGAAGTGCGCTTCCACCATTGGCCTTTATCATCACTTAACATCAGGTGAGATTGAAGGCACTGTGCTTACCCGTAAGATATAAAAAAAGAACATTTCGATCCTGGCGCTTCGCCTGCTGCAGATGAGACATGCATGCCTGTGTCACAACTTCATCCCATCAATTTAATACACAGTTCAATACAAAACTTTTAATTTACTGATACAGCAACACAAAACACTAACTTTAAAAAAATATTTAATGCATAAAAAATATATCTACTTCTACAACTATTGGACCAACTCCCTAACTCGAAAATAAAATTCAGCTGTTCCATACAAAACATCAATATTCATTCGACCAAAATCCATACATTTGAATTTGAAAATTCCAACAGCTGAATTTTATTTTCGAGTTAGGGAGTTGGTCCAATAGTAAGACTTGTTCGTTTGTATCACAGGAGTCATCTCAGAAGGTTTGGACGGTGATAAAAAAGTCAACCTGTATACCTATCCCTACAGTTCACCCCATACCTATCAGCCAAATTTATACTTTTATTACACAATAGCATACCAGCACATTACGATAATTCTGATATGCTTTATGAACATGTTCTTGGTAACATAACATGTCTTACTAGGTATGTATTTACAGAAAGAGCTTCTCTAAAAGAGCTAAGCAGTACAAAAATTTAGTCGTACAAAAAAATAATTCGATTCCAATGGTCGTTCAGCTATCAATTTCCTGATCTATCTGGGGTCGGCAGCAGCAACTAATTGGGTTGTGTAAGGTCAGCACAACAGATATAAATCGATCTAGTTAACGGAGTAGTGCGCATCAATCGAACTTCAGTTAGGTACTGTTTACTAGATTGTAGGTTGACCATGATTCTTGTACAGATTGAAACTTTCGCGTTCTACTCTACCTGTATACAGCATGTATAGCCTGAAAGTAGTTTGTAAATAGTCGGCTTGTTAGTCGATTTCAGTCATTTTTATTTTCACTAAAATTAGGTAAATTACAGTCAATCCTTCGTTGAACTGTCGAACAAACGAAATTAAAACTTTAGTAATTAGGTTCATTTAAAATAGTCGTATTTGCTTGACTTACTATCAAGTCAACGGCAACTAATTGGGTGGTGTAAGATCAGCAACAGTTAAAAATCAATCTAGTTAGCGGCAGTGCGCATCAATCGAACTTCTACAGCAAACTGTAGTACTTACTTACTAGATTGTAGGTTAACCATGACTTTTGTGAACTCTTGTAAATGCTTATCTATTGTTCTAAGTTTCTAACGCAAAACGATTGGTAGGCATACCTTATTTAGTGTTGTGGTTGGATATACTACACTAGCTTAAACATTTTATCTTGTAAATTATGAAATTGGGAATCTATAGCCTTCATCATCATCATCTCAGCCAAAAGACGTCCACTGCTGGACAAAGGCCTCCCCCAAGGATCTCCACAACGACCGGTTTTGTGCTGCTCGCATCCAGCGGCTTCCCGCGACCTTCACCAGATCGTCGGTCCACCTTGTTGGAGGCCTGCCCACACTGCGCTTTCCGGTACGCGGTCGCCACTCGAGGACTGCTCCGCCTCAGCGGCCATCAGTCCTGCGAGCAATGTGCCCTGCCCACTGCCACTTGAGCTTAGCAACTCTTCGGGCTATGTCGGTTACCTTTGTTCTTCTGCGGATCTCCTCATTTCTGATTCGATCTCGCAGAGAAACCCCGAGCATAGCCCTCTCCATTGCTCTTTGAGTGACCTTGAGCCTTCTGATAAGGCCCATAGTGAGCGACCACGTAGCCTTAACTTATCTAAATTGGCTTTATAGTTAATCTAATACTTTTTACTATTGCTACAGAAAATAGGACTGACTGAGGGAGATGGCCTTGTAGCGTGCGTGAGTCAGAAAAATAATCATCTTCAAGCGTGGTCACCCTACAGTTCACCCCATATTGGGTTGTCCCGTTACCAGACCGTCCTACAACCTAGCATTCATTGCATTTTCAGCTTATCGCTATACAATAAAGTCCACAATCGCCTGTCACTCAATTCCTACCCCGATAATAAAAACCATTATAATTTGACCCGTGCTTCTTCCAACTTTTTATTGATTCAAAGCACTCTTTACACTGGATCCTCTTTGACTCCGATTGAGCTTTAGAACTGTTTTCAAATAGGAAAATGTATGTACTGTATTTTCTGCTTATATGGTTTGATTTTACCGTTGCCGTGTTAATTATGAACAAAGTTATCGGTAAAGATCGACGGCCTCGAAGTGGGGTATTGGCGAGTGAGTTGCAAATAGTTTTTCCATCGATAGCCATTGATAATATTTATGTAAACGAAAAAAAACTAAAAGGCGGGTTCACATAAAGTAATCTTTCGGAAGGCTCTGGTCGGATTTGAGTTCAATTTAATCTATAATTTAATAATTTTTCAGGCAAGCCAATCATTGGAGCTCTTGGGAATGAATGTATAAAAGTTGAATTTTGGAGAACAATAGGTTTGGAGCGCATCAAAATAAGCCATTGAAACAGCGCCGCCTTCTTGTAACTAATGGTGAATTTGAAAAAAGAAGACAAAGTGTTGAAAAATTCTACGAGCGGGATTCGAACCCGCACCCCATGACATGCCGGGTCAGATGCACTACCAACTTTAACTTTAACCGCCTCTGTGGTCTAGTGGTTAAGACCACCGGTTTAGACCCAGAGGTCCCGGGTTCGATTCCCAGCGAGGGGTACATCTTTGTGTACTCGGTTTGGTTGGTGGTAGGACTTGTTTGTCCGCCTGGCAAGCTACCACCATCTTATCTAAATATGTCGCCATAATATCAATGTTTGTAGCATTGTTGTGTTCCGGCAGCTAGAGATAAGATAGCCAGTGCCTCACTAGTTGAGGATCCCGGGTGAAGTGCGCTTCCACCACGCCTTATCATCACTTAACATCAGGTGAGATCAAGGCACTTTGCTTACCCGTAAATATATTAAAAAAAAAAACTATGCCATCGTGGCTTAATCCAACTCGCTGAAATTAATCAACACTATCTACTCTTACTCTGTAAGCCAAAGGAGCCCTATTGAGAAGGCCTACCACGAACCACGTTCGACGTGTTGCCTCCCTGTCACACTTACGCACGCATTTACAAGTGCGACAGAGAGGCAATACGCCGAACGTGGTTTGTAGTAGGTAGTAGTAGGTAGGTGCGGGTTCGAATCCCGCTCGTGGAATTTTTTCAACACTTAGTTTTTTTTCAAATTGTAATTTGTTCGCAACAATATTCGTGTAAAATTATATGTAAATAATCACTAATTAATGGTGAAATTTAAAATGTTGCCATAAGTTCAATCCTCGTTTTTAGAATTAATCTAATATAATCTAATTTTATCTTAATAGAAATAATATGATTGGGAATATATATTCAATATAAATAAATATACTTAGTAGTTGTAAATTCCTCTTACTTGAAAGTTATCGGTATTAGCACTAGTTATACGTTATTTTAATGGAATTTTTCTAGCCATAGAAGAAACCATAACACCAGACACGTGGCAGATCAAAGCGGAGATGGAGGAACGACTAAGCCACTGCCGCCGGGGTCGTATGAGCTGGCCCAGGATAGGTACGCGTGAAGACGTAGAGGTAGACCTTTGCCCAGTAATAAGACACAATATTGTCTTTTGTTGCCTAAAGTTTACGCGAACACTACACATTTAAGAGGAAACACTAAGGTCGACTGATTATATGAAAAGTAGACAAAATCAACGTTTCGTAGTCCCCTGGTTCCTCCTCCAAAACTGGACCGATTTAATTAATTTTTTCATTAAAAATTAAAGAAAAGCTTTGGCTGTGTCCCTATGTTTTGCTTTTTTTTATATAATCTCGTCAAACTTGTTTGCTGGATGTCTGAACACAGAATAAATCAGTCCAATTTTTAAGGTATTTAAAGGTTCATATCTTTTTTAATTATTAATTTATGAAAAAAAGCAAAACATAGGGACACAGCCAAAGCCTTCTTTTAATTTTTTAATGAAAAAAGTAACTAAATCGGTTCAGTTTTGGAGGAGGAAACAGGGGACTACCAAACGTTGATTTTTTCTACTTTTCATATAATCAGTCGATCTTAGTTTTTCCTCTTAATCGATCGAAACTTCAGGATAAAATAATACAAAACCAATACCTACAGTCTTTTAAAAAAGACTTTACAATAGTAAGCTCAAATATAGAAACCAAAACAGTAGCAATAAATATTAGAAAACGTGTACAAAATAGACTGTTAAAACTTTCCCTCCTCGTTGGGCGGTTCGCGGTCCAAATTAGCTAAGAGACAGTCTCTAGATGGCTACTAATTAGCGGTGGGTGACAGCGTGACACATTGACAGCTGAGCCTGACGCGTTTGACAGTTTGCCATCTTGTTTCGCGCCGTTTCCTACGTCACGCTCGGAGTAAAATTCGGAAGCACTACATTGAATGTATGAATGATATATTAATGGTATCGTAGAGATATGTCGCTGACTTATTATGATAAGGAGTTGGTTTAAGATTTAATTACAGAAGTGATGTAGTTTTAGTTTCTTACACGACACCGGTTAAACATACCAACATACATACATTTTTAAATATATCAATTTAAAACTAATCATGAAATTACAGTAAAAATAAATAAGTATGTTTTATTTAAGCAGCTATACTGGCTGGATACTAGTGAGAAAGAAGCAGGTGGCAAAATTGTACAGTCAGCCAGTTAAACGCCGTGACAAATGACGTCGCGTGGCGTGCATGCAGGTTGCATCTAGGTCGTGGGTCGCACGCGACGATAAGTCAGCTGGTGATTTTCTTTTTTTTTAAATCGCGTAGTCTATGATAAGGCGCTGTAAGGTTGCAATCTCTGTGGTGGCTCTACTTTGCCACATATTTAAAGACAATGACAAATCTCTATTGCCTCTCTTATGATATCTCGTGAAAATTCCTAAAATAGCTCTGTTGAGTTGACAGCAAAAATCTCTCTTTTTATTCTAATTAATAATTAATTCATTTATACAGACCACCTAAACCCACACAAGAAATAATTTCAAATTTATCGCATGTCAGTTTTGGATAATAAAAATAAAATAAAATAAAAACAAAACCAATAAAAATATAACATAATTGGTGGTTCTGACTTCCGAGCTGGTAAAGATCCGATTTATCTGATTATAATATACGATAGTAAGACTAGTACGGACCGGTTGTGGGACTAGTCCCACAACCGGTCCGTACATTTTTTATATTAAAATTGGTCTAATATTACATTTCTGCCATTTACACTGGCAAAAATATTTTTTTGGAATTGCAAAAATGGAAAAATAGCAATTAATTAATATTATAGCTTTATGTTAAGTTGAAAAGCAGTTAAATAATTTATCGCAAATTAGCGTCATGGTACAACAGCCCATTATCAAAACTTATTCACTTAAATAAGGAGAAAAATTTCACATTTGCCCGTGGAAAAACATTTAAGTTTATTGGAGGCGGTGAGAAATAATTTAGGTCAAGCAAGACATCATATTGTATTCATAGGTCAGTAGGGCTAGGTCGTCATTTTATTAAGCAGGGAAAAGGTATACCAGCTCTTGCCATAGTTAGCATAATGTAAACATCGGAGCAATACACATTTTTGAGTATATGATTTAATTACTAATTACAGAACAATACTTAAAACAAAAAAAAACATAACTTAACTGAACTTAAAAAAAAACAAAGAAATAAAAATAGCAAATTAAAAACTAAATACCTATAAATAAAAGATGTCTTCCAACTGTGGGCTCATGGGAACGGTCCCAAGAATGCTGGCAACATTGTCCCTCTGGATTGCCAAGCTAATACGCTGGCAGAGGTAGCTGCCAGCCTTCTTGTCACTCAGGCCTCAATAAGGCGAGCACTTAGCTCTTTAACAAGTTGCCTTGCCTCCAAATGAGTATATTAGATTCTGAAGATGACTTTTTTTTCTTTTTTTTTCTTTTTGTAAAATATAAGGTTATATTTTATCAACTGCAAATATTTTGACAAAACATCTAATTATATCAGAGAAATAAGGCTCTAGCATTAAAAAAAATTCTACGGCTAAAGGCTACTTTTTTTTAACTTTTCCTGACACAAAAATTGTAATATTTTTAAGAGCGGTCTCTCTGTCGGCTCTTTTGAATGAAACTAGGCGCACGTGTAAGCGGTGAAGGCATTGCGGCCTCTCTGTTTCGGCTCCTTTGAATTGAAACTACCGAAAGTGCTATAATTTTCTTTTTAATCGAAATGTCTTTTGGCATTTTTCTTGAAAACTAACGTATAAAAATTTAAGATTTTTTAATAAAAATTGTTCATATATGTTGTTGAATTTATCCTCAAAATATTTGTAGTTGATAAAATGTGACCTAATATATTATGATTAATAAACACTTTTTTTAATAGCAAAGGCAATGATAGGAATGATCAGCATACAACAATTTTAACGCGTAGATATTTCTCATTAGGTACTTTTTGTCTGTTTTTTAGACTAACCGAAGCAAAACCGAATTTCTCTCTTAAAAGTGTAATAAAGTTTGATACATTAACTGTGGAGTGGACTGACAGATGAGTCAATTCGTAGAAACAGCGAACCATTAACACTATGTAAAAATTAAAACTCGTTTTAGTGTTAAATGCCCATTAAAAGATGTCGTAAACAGTTATATCAAACTGTCTCTTTTAAAACACCGTTGAATTGATTAAATCATTCGAATATTTTATCCAAATACCGTACCAGAGACTTCGTTTCAACCTACATCCTTTTATCTAATGTTACAACACTAGTGGGACTTGCGCAACGGAGGGTTAAAATAAAAACAAAATGGCCGCGGAGACGCGAAACAAACGTCTGAAGTTTCAAAGAGGCGGGAAATTGAAAGCACAGCGATTGGAAGCGGATAGGATTTATAGTTGCGGTTTTAATTAAAAACTTTTTGTTGGGTCGCCGTATCCGTTTTCCGTTTACCGGACAGTAATTTTGAATGCACGATGCTCAAACTATTGTAAAGTTTTAATTATTTTTAAACAAAAGCTTCGGGAGATCTAGTCGGTCGTTGTGGAGATCATTGGGGCAGGCTTTTGTCCAGCAGTGAACGTCTTTTGACTGAGATGATAAATTAAGCTTGGAATAGTTGTACCGGTACCTACCTGTTTGGTACTCTAATGAGATGAAGATTAGGGTAAAGCCATCAAAGAGTACGCACTACCAAAGCGTACGTATTCCTATACGCAATTCATTTTTCCAATTGGTAAACACACATTCATGGGATTAATAAATATTGAGTACCATATTGACTCCATACACACGTTATGTCACAGGCAAGTAGTTGCTAACAGATTTAATATTATTCAATAAGTAGTACCTACTGCGGTACTCTTTGGTAATGCGTGCTTACTACTCTTTGGTAATCCTACATAACACGAACAAAACTCGGATCTATTCCAAGCTTACTTTTTTTTTTATTTTTAAGGCTTGTAGGGTGGCATCGGTGTTCGACACTTTAAGCCCAGCGACATATTTAGATAAGATGGTGGTAGCTAGCCATGAGGAGCTCGATGGCGCAGTGGTTAATGCGCCCGGTCTGCGAGTTAAGCAACTTTCGCAAAGGCCGGTCATCGGATGGGTGACCAAAAATTTATCATCTCAAGCTCCTCCGTGCTTCGGAAGGCACGTAAAGCCGTTGGTCCCGGCTGCATTAGCAGTCGTTAACAACCGCCAATCCACACTGGGCCCGCGTGGTGGTTTATGGTCCGTTCTCCCTATCCATCCATAGGGAAGGCTCGTGCCCCAACAGTGGGGGACATCAAATGAGCTGATGATGATGATGACCCCCCACATGTTTGTGTACTCGGTTTGGTTGGTGTTAGAGCTTGTTTGTCCGCCTGGCTAGCTACCACCATCTTATCTAAATATGTCACCGTAACGTCAATGTTTGTAGCTTTGTTGTGTTCCGACAGCTAGAGATAAGATAACCAGTGCCTCAGTAGTTGAGGATTCCGGGTGAAGTGCGCTTCCACCTTCGGCCTTATCATCTTAACATCAGGTGAGATGAAGCTGGGAATTGAACCCGGGACCTCTAGGTCTTAGCCACTAGACCACAGAGGCGGTTAAAACTTAATTTTCGTTTCACTCAATTCACGTTTACTACGACCACTGCGGGTACAACGACGTACGACTGAATTCAAAAGTAAAACAAAATGGCGCTTTGGATTCCTGTAAAAACATTATGTAAGTTCCAAAGAGTATAATTACACCTTCTTCTTGACCTACCTCAACGACCTGCCTCAAGTCTTCCACATACACGCTCTCCGTCTGGACGATCTCCGCGCAGACTCTCTCCAGCTGTGACAGTCCAGACATCTCGTCGATGATCTGTGCATCTGGAAATAAATTACAATATTTCACATTTGCATTTAACCAACAGATTAATTAGCTTAAAAACTATATTTAAAACCACCAGCAAAGATATCATTAAAAGATATGAGAAATGAGCAAAGAAACTACTAAATAGCGCAGAGTTAGTTTTGGGGAATACGTATGATTTTCGTTAATTCGCTAACAAAATATTCAATCGTAATATCACATTTCTTAAAATTTATCTAACACCTCTGTCTATGCCGAGCCTGGAACTAATAATATAACCAAGCGAAGCCTCTTTGATATAGACAGTATTTTTCCAAGGAAATAAGTAAGAGTCTAATATATTTATTGTTCACCGAAGATGAATGTACTCTTATAATAACATTGATGTTTTTAACTACTGAAATATTCCTCGTAGAGACTACAAATCAAATTTTTGTACAAAAATATTGGTAGACACTCGGTACAGTCTCTAAGAGGAATATTTCAGTGGTTATTCGAGCTTCCCTTATTACAAGAAACATCAATGTTATGATAAGATATGTGTTTTCTAAAACACATGATTTCATTTATAAATTATATTTTTAATTATTTTGATGTTTAAGTAAAACAACTTTTACGGATCTACTCCCGTTTATTTTACACATTGATTTTATATTTGACGACCTCCTTGGTCGAGTGGCTTGCACACCGGTTTTCATGGTGTCGCCATCTCTGAGGTCCCGGGTTCGATCCCCGGTCGGGTCAATTTAGAAATACCTGTTTTTCTAAATTGTTTCGGGTCTGGGTGTTTCCTATGTATAATAAGTATGTATTTAAGTATATTAAGTATGTTTATCCGTTGTCTAGTTAACCATTTTATTTTTCTTAAGGAAGCTCTTATTGGGGCTAGATAATTGGTGTGAGTGTGGGAAACATTTATTTATTTATTTATTTATATTATTTTATCCTGTCGCTTCGAACCCTTCGCAGAATCCATGGTCACAGGGAGACCGAGTTTTATTTAAATGTGAAGTGATCGCGTTAATTTTAGAAAAAAATATTATTTGGATGTGTTTGTATTAAATAATAGTTCCCATAGTGCGTTCTACAGGACCTATGTCACAGTTTTACGTAACTAGTAGATTATAAGATTACTGAACTTTAACATTTAGGTGAGCGGGTCAAGGTTCATTGAATCGATACATACAGAATGAAGCCCGTTTTATTAGTAGTAGCAAGTTAACTGCCATTATTATATACTAGCGGCCCGTCCCTGCTTCGCACGGGTGGACATTTTTTTTAAATATAGCCTATGTTACTCAGCACTAATGTAGCATTCTAATGGTGAAAGAATTTTTTAAATCGGTCCAGTAGTTTTTGAGTTTATTCGTTGCAAACATACATACATACAAAAATACAAAGGTTTCCTTATTATAATATTAGTATAGATATGTATGTATACTCGTATGTATGTGTATATGGTTGAACCAGGCTCGGTTTCAGACCAAAAGGTCTCGAATGCGATTCCCAGCGTACAGTACATAATTGTTATTGTAATTAGTTGGTTAATTATTTATTTCTATAACGTAGCTCATAAAAACTATATCTAATTTAGTACTATTTATAAATAAATCAAATTGCCCCAGGTCATCCCCATCAGGCAGAGTACCCAGTAAGCTAGCAGCATAGTTAGTGATAGGGTTCCAAGTTCCGATCCGCCCCCCAACCGCCTAACACTCTCGCTTTCGATTGCTTTGAAGGCGAGGCCCTCGCCTCGCTTTCTAATATAATATTGAAATATAATATCGAATAATATTGAAAGCTATAGCCTATAGCTTTCGATATTGCTTTCATATTGCTTTCGAAATGACAAGATGACGCCTCCTCCTCGCCTCGCCTTCAAAGCGATCGAAAGCGAGAGAGTTAGGCGGTCGACCCCCCGCCCCCCAACCGCCTAACGCTCTCGCTTTCAATCGCTTTGAAAGCGAGGCCCTCGCCTCGCTTTCTAATATAATATCGAAATATAATATCAAATAATATCGAAAGCTATAGTCTATAGTTTTCGATATTGCTTTCATATTGCTTTCGAAATGACAAGATGACGCCTCCTCCTTGCCTCGCCTTGAAAGCGATCGAAAGCGAGAGAGTTAGGCGGTCGACCCTCCGATCCGAACCATTCGGAGAATCTAGTAGGGCACGGGGACACGCAATAGTGCGTGATGCCGTTCCCTCTAGAAAACCTCCGAAGGTGAATCGATTCACACGGCTTGAGGACCCCTTTAAGTTTCTCGCCGCCTCCAAAAAAGTCAGATGAAGCTGATAATGCCGTCTGAGACAATCAGCAAACTCTCTCAAAAAAAAGGTTCCAAGTCGTCACTAGATACCAACATTTTTCGCCATAACGACAATGTTAGTATCATTTTTGTGTTCCGACAGTTCCAGATAGTCAGTTCCACAATGGTTGAATACTTCCATCTTAAGGGGGTGCAGCGCGGAATTTGAAAATTTACGTGTTTTTAAGTCACTGGTGCTAGGCGCTGAATAGGTCTTATACATTAAAAAGACTAGTGTAGGTTAGCTTGATCTTTTCACAAGGTCGTGGTTGTCTTGGAATTTGAAACAAATACCTAGAAACAGCATAAACAATACGTAAAATAATGATATCTAAAAACTTATTTCTTCAGAAACTTTGTAAATATAGCACAAATTAAACAATGATCCGACATCAAAATGTTAGTATTGATATTCCGCAGGTCACTGTTGTCTTATTTTTCAATAAAAAAACATGAACATGAAAATATTAAGACTTTTCTTATTTTTTACCCAAACGCCTATGATTTTACGAAAGTAAACATTGCTCTAATTAAATCAGCAGCCTACTCTGTACAGATATTAGTGTGCGTGCGTATTCTTGTCGTGCGCCGTTGTCACACCACTGCCACGCGCCGCTCGCTCGCTATCATAAAGAAACTTGAAACTCGCAGTTTTGCGTCCGCGCTGCACCCCCTTAATGTAAAAAAAATAGCAAGTAAAACAACTCACGTGATGTATCCTCCGAATTCGTTTCCACTGACACACTTTTGTTCATAATCCCAGCGTTGTTGACAAAATTGTTGCTGCCATTAGCTGACGTCATATCGGCGTCACTATGGTCATCCAAACTCTCAATGGAAGCCAAGTACGCGGAGTTCACTCCCCCTTTATTCTGAACACCACTACTCGACGTTGAAGATGAAGAAGCAATGGAACTCATGGACAGCGGCCGAGACACTTCAACCGAAGGAGGATTCAATCGAATCACCTCTTTCTCAGGTATTGCTAAAGTTTTCAAGTTGCCTGTAGACCCAGTCGATTGGGGATACGGGTTAGTTATCAATAGCTTGGAAGGACTCTCGTTTTTGAAGTCTTTTCTGTGTAGACTATTAGTACCGTTGATTGTTTTCGCCAGTTTAGCTGGAGTACCTTCTGGCGTTGGGTTTTTAATTTCAGGATTTTGTGGGGAGTTGTCTTTGGATGACAATTTGATGTCGAATTCTCTATCGTTAGAAGTTATAGAGAGCTCAATAGACTGATCGATGTACGGTAAAGACAAGGATTCAAAGGCTGTCTTATTGGTTGCAGCGATGGGCACGTCATAAATAGCTGTTCTGTTATTGGTCGGCACGTCATAAGTGGTTTGTTCTGCGTCTATTTTAAAATCCGGTTTAACCTGTACGGTTTTCGGCGTTGCGTCTCCAATTCTTTGTTTGCCCATTTTCTTCATGCAAGGTTGGTCGTATATCTCCATGGAAGGTAATATTTCAACGCCCGATTGGGATATCTTTGATGTCGCACCAACTAGGGGAATGTTAGATTTATGTCTCGCTGATGATCTGCCGACGGTAATACTTTTCTTTTGAAATTTCAATGTTGTTGTCTCTGTCGCACTCGATATCATCCTCTTCACGTTGGGCGATAGATTGTCGAACGCCGAATCCGATGCTTTTGTCTCTCTAAATGTCCTTTGTAGCTTACTGTCTTTAATGAGAACCGTATCACTGGATGTAAGATCACACCTTTCCATATCGTCACTAGCACCATTATTATCACTTTTAGTTCGTAAAAAGTAAAGAGAACTTTTGTTGACCATCGCTATAGGTAGTTTGACGCCGCCTGCTATCTTGGCGGGGTCTTTCGGTGGGGTTTTGGAGGTTTCTATGTACGTCGCGTCGTCTTTTGTTTCTTCTGTCATCGTCTCTGTAACCGGCGGGTCGTTTCTGGCATCCTTTGCTGTTTCGAATGTGGCTTTTGGCCTCAAGCTCTTCGCTGGCTCCAAAAGCGAATCATATATGCCGATCAAAGTTGGCGTGAGGTCTGTGGTGCTACCTGCAACAAAATAAACGTTTCCATTAATGTTGGCTACTGCGTTACTCGTTTGAAACTTCGGAAATAGGAAAATGAACTTTAAACTGATATTATTAAAGAGGCAAATGGTGTAAACTTGATAGCACGTGTTGTGTAGGTGGATGCAGACAATCAATTAGTTGTTAATAACTATTTAATGGGTCTGCATTCTCTAGCGAAGAAAACAACGATTTGTCCGCACTGGTAGGCTACTCTTGACGCAAACTCAATCTCAATACAATTCCAATCCCAAATCTAAAAAATTCAAATGGCACTCTTAAAAGCGATAATAGCGCTACATTGGAATTAAATTGCGTGGAAATTGAGTGAACAAATTATTATCGAGATGGGGCGTTCCGAAATTGCGAAACTTATCCAAATATCGATACAAATTAATCCCATTGGAATTGTGTTGAGATTGAGTTTGCGTCAAGAGTAGCCTACCTGGGTGACGCTACGATTTCTTGAGCACCAATTCACCGTGGTATTGTTAAGTGAGTCATCATTCTGCTGTGACATCAATAGTGCATGACAAAATTACGGAATTCGTTCAAGTTTTCTTAATACTTCGCGATTGTAGCTCCCATAACTTATTTTTAATTCGGAAAATTATAAGATTACAACTATGGAGAAAAATCTAATAGAGTTTTAACTCTCATTTTATTATTTAATTTTTTGGCATTAATACAATATGTAATGTCATCCATCAGTATTATAATTTTAACTTTATAAATATATTTTTTTTCTAAGTAACTACTTAATTATAAGCGTAACTATATATTCGAATTATTTTGTAGTAAATAATAACATTTTTATTGTGGTCGATAGATAAATTTGAAACTGGGTCTTGTTTCTATCTGCCTTTCATAACAAAAAGTAAAAACAAACAAACAAACTTATTCTAAATTCATTAGGAACATAATATGATTTTAAGATCTCTCTTATAACTAAACATTTTATCCACCAAACTAGCCAAATGCATGTATTTATTTATTAAAAAACTCTTTATGCCACAATCTAAATTTCAAAAAGCAGACTTAATACCAAATTGCATTCTCTACCAGTCTACGAAAGAGCCAGCCCGGAAAGATAAGGGTTACAACCGGAACCGACGGACTTTACATGCCTTCCTAAGTATATTTAACGACTTAGGCCTGTAACAGCCCTTATTATATCTGTGTACACAGATATAATAAAAGCAACTGTCCTATTTTTATTGCCATTGTCACCCTTTTCATTATATAAATGTTTAGTCATGACTTAAATGCTCGTGGAAATAGAGTGGATGCCTTCCATTTAATCGCTGTGAAAGCCTTTTTGCCGCCGTCTACTAACGATGTATACTTAGCTTATTTGATTTATTTATTTGTATTGAATTTAATTTAATTTAATTAAATTGTAATTTTATTTTATTAAGTGTAATTTAATTTTATTGATTTAATTTTAATTTCTGTATTTTTATATTAATTGTGTTAATGACCCAAGTTGGTTGAAATAAATTGATTAATTAATTCATTTAACAACAAAAGGTAATGACGTAGTTATTATAATTAATGCTACTATCTATATATTAACACGTGATGTATATATTTGCACCCCTTTTTAAGCACATTGCGCGCACGCAAGAGTGTGAGATTTGGCATAGTTAAACATCATATGGAGAAGGAGTGCAGCAATATAACATATATGTATAATATGTATGTATATATGTATATATTTATGTATGTATGTATTTAGGCCACTGTGCGACCACTAGTTACAATTAATATAACAAAATATGCAACAGTGTATATTATCCTGAGCACAAAATGACATCGCGAGTATAACCGTTAAGGTAAGATAAGATAAGTGTTTATTTGCTCTTCGATATAGTATAAAGATGTTATAATAAACAAACATAGTTGACATAAAGTAGTAAAGTTCAATAATTTTAAATAAATCAATAACAGTATTAATTTAGACACTCAAAAACATAATCGAAGGTACAGTATGGAGTAAGGAACTCGACGGAAGTCGTCCATTCATTCAGGGCAGGGTTCACTGGCACAACGGAGATATATAGAGCTGTTGACACCTCCAACACTGTTTCATTGCGTCCTCAATAGCGAGCTGCGAATCCCCGACTGAGGTTATCTAAAGGGAACGGCATCACGCACTAGTGCGTGTCCCCGTGCCCTACTAGATTCTCCGAGGGGCTCGGATCGGATTCGGGAAGCGAAACAACCCGAGGGCGCCTCTAAAGGCTCAGACCTTGGCTCGGGGTGCTAACTTAAGAGTCCATACTACCTCAGTCAATATTCCGATTTCACCCCTACTTTGCCGCGGCAACTCTCATCTATCTCGCTCGCACAGTAGTACCTACATGAGATCACGTCACATTAGCTAGGGCGACTATGCTATTGCAATATGCGTGGCGGACGAGATTAGCAGGATATAATTATCAAACCTACCTAAACTAATAACAAATAATCTTACTAAATTATAAATGTTAAAGCTTGTTTGTTTATTTATTACTAGCATTTTGATTATTTACATATAATTTAAAGCAAATATTGTTGCGAACAAATTACAATTTGAAAAACGACAAAGTCCACGAGCGGGATTCGAACCCGCACCCCATGACATGCCGGGTCAGGTGCACTGCCAACTATGCTATCGTGGCTCAATCCAACTCGCCGAAATTAATCAACACTATCTACTTTTACTTTATAAGCCAAAGGAGCCCTATTCAATGTCGACAACTACGTCATCAACATCCGATCTTAATATTTTTACAAATATTGAAAGATCAGTTAAGAATTAGGCAAGCTATATTTATGATTATTTACATATAATTTTGCTCGGTTACCCGTGAGGAATGTAGCATTGTGTCAGTTAAAGCATTTTTGGAATTGGACCCGCAGTTACCAGACAATGTCTGGTATATTATATTATACAATATTACTATATTAATAGTAATATATTAAATCACGCGTTAACGGCTTTTTTTTTATTGACACGTCATAGTGACCACATCCTGCCTGATGGTAAGCAGCCGATGCAGTCCAAAATAATGAGAGTGCTCCTCACCGTGGAACAAGTACGGTAACAAGCGCACCCATTCATGACGGCTGAACAATATTACTTGTAGCGTATTAACAACTCTATAGAGTTATGAATCGCTATCGTCCAAGCGTTACATTACTCGAGTATTTTTATCGCTGCGCTAAGGAGATCCGTCTGTTTGATGTGCAACAGTAAACTTCATTAGTATTACTATCATATGTTCCCGAATTGTAGTTCAATTGATATTGTGAGACGTTCATAGGATGGCGATGGAAATGTATGGGTGACCACATAGGAAGTCGTGGTGTTCCGTGTTTCCATGTTGGAGTACTTGTAAATACGAACAGTTTTAATAGAGTTTGTATTTACTACTGAAATATTATTATAATTGTATATTATACAACGTGTAACAGAAAGATGTCGTCAAAATGAAAAGATCCAAAGTGTGTCCGATCTAGATCTTGTATGCAGAGTTACTAAGTCATGATTATTAACTTTAATGTGTTATGCAATTTTTAATTTAATATTTCTATTGTGACGTTACATCAAAATAAACATGTCTCAGCTCTAGTGGTTTAGAAACCTCTGTATCTGATCGTATGATCACTGCTGCTAGCTAATGCGCGTCTGACGCGCATTACTTCACAAATATAAATATTTCATTAACCATTGCATGACAAACAAACTCTTTAAAGATATTTCTATAAAATTAGTAGATACCACCCGGGATCCCAGAGCTAGCAGCTACTTGGGCCAGCGTATAAGCATAGCTATCCAACGTGGCAATCTTACCTTCCTGATGGGGACGATTTGGGGCCAATTTTTTATTCATAGTTAGTAGTAGTTTTAGTTTATAGTTTTTTGTAAGTTTAATATTAAGTAGTTTAATTATCTTGTTTTTGACTTTGTTTGTAAATAAATATAGTACAGCCAAATAAAATAACAAATTAAAGTTAATAATTATGTCTAAATAACAACACATATCAGTTCTAGATGGGATACACTTTGGATCTTTTCATTTTGACCACACCTTTTTGTTACACGTTGTATATGTTAGTTTTATAAGGTTAAACTTACTAACTTAAAACAGTTGTAGAAAAAATCATGTAAATAGGTAACGGGACCAGGGGGTCGACCGCTTAACTCTCTCGCTATCGATCGCTTTGAAGGCGAGGCGAGGAGGAGGTGTCATCTTGTCATTTCGAAAGCAATATGAAAGCAATATCGAAAGCTATAGGCTATAGCTTTCGATATTATTCGATATTATATTAGAAAGCGAGGCAAGGGCCTCGCTTTCAAAGCGATCGAAAGCGAGAGTGTTAGGCGGTTGGGGGGCTGGTGGCCTACTCTTGAGGCAAACTCAATCTCAATACAATTCCAATGCGATTAATATGTATCGATATTGGGATAAATTTCGCAATTTCGGAACGGAATTTAATTGCAATGTAGCGCTATTATCGCTTTTAATAGTGCCATTTGAATTTTTTAAATTTGGGATTGGAATTGTATTGAGATTGAGTTTGCGTCAAGAGTAGCCTACCAGTGATCAACACTATAAGCCCAGTGCTCGACTGAGTTTACGTCGCCAAAAATGAACATAGATTGTCATTGAAATATTACGGCATGACAACTAGGAAGCCAGTGGTTGGTATTCAAATGTTGCTACAGACTCATCTCAGTTGCTGACCTCTAGTTTATATATATTCTTTATTGCACATAAACATACATACAGAGAACAGTTTACAAACAATGGTGAGCAAAGGTGGACTTATCTCTAAAAGAGATCTCTTCCAGCCAACCTAAGGTGGAATGGGAGCATCATGTTTAAAAGGAAGCGACAAAAATGTAAACAAAAATATCTCAACTATAGTTAATCATCATCATCATCAGCTCATTTTTATGTCCCCACTGCTGGGGCACGAGCCTTCCCTACGGATGGAAAGGGAGAACGGGTCATAAACCACTACGCGGGCCCAGTGCGGGTTGGTGGTTGTTAACGACTGCTAATGCAGCCGGGACCAACGGCTTTACGTGCCTTCCGAAGCACGGAGGAGCTCGAGATAATACATTTTTGGTCACCCATCCGATGCCCACCCCTTGCGAAAGTTGCTTAACGTAAGCACTCGCAGACCGGGCGCGTTAACCGCTGCGCCATCGAGCTCCTCCTCCTATAGTTAATAGTTAAAGGACAAAAATGTCGACCGACCGCGTTGAACCTTGAAATTTGCTTTGACTTACAATCGAAAGCTCCTCCAGCTCTAATTACCTACATGAAAGGGAACTGTGAACAGTTGGACTAGAACATAACTAATGAATTCCTAATTATGACTAAGCCCTGCCTGCCATTGAACCTAACGACAACAGATAGACCAAGATCTGACACAGATAGCGACATAGCCACGCGCCACGCCTGAATACCTCAAACTTCTTTTTAGCAGGGTTGTCGCTTTTAGGCATTAAGTTAAATAACTCGTTGCTTGTCAAAGTGAAAGTATTTTTTTTTATACAAGGTCACATTTTATCAACTGCAAATATTTTGAGGATAAATTCAACAACATATATAAACTATTTTTAATGAAAAAACCTTAAATTTTTATACGCTAGTTTTCAATAAAAACGCCAAAAGACATTTCGATTAAAAAGAAAAATAAAGAACTTTCGGTAGTTTAAATTCAAAGGAGCCGAAACAAAGAGGCCGCAATGCCTTCACCGCTTACACGTGCCCCTAATTTCATTAAAAAAAATCGTCAGAGAGGCCGCTCTTAAAAATATTACAATTTTTGTCAGGAAAAGTAAAAAAAAAACTAACCTGAATTTTTTTTTAAATACTAGGGCCTTATTTCTCTGATATAATTAGATGTTTTGTGAAAATATTTGCAGTTGATAAAAAGTGACCTTATATTTAAATAAACTTAGGAAAAGTGCTTTTGAATCGTCCAAGCATTTTTTACCTACTACCCAATCAGAACTTCTATGTTTTAGCTGTGGAGAAGAATGGGCGCAGGAAACTTTACAGCTTTAATAGAAGTAACGACATTTACAACAAATAAATCCTTGCCATTTGTGATCCTGAGCCATCCCGTATCAGAGAAGGGATGGTACTAGGTTTTTAGTAGGTATAACCTCCCCTCCTCTCAACGAGCTTTTAGTAGCTGGATAACCCGGGGTCGGGTCAATCGGGTCGGGGGATCGGAAAGCTTACTGTTTTATAGTTAGATAGGCTTGCATTTGACTACTATATCACCTGATGATGTAGCCTACGATGTAACCTGCTTGCCTAGAAGGTTTCAATTCACTCACAGTGAGTCTTCGATTCACTGGTGATTTGAAGACCCCATTATTATATTTGATAGGAAACACAGACTGAGGCAAAGAGTTCCACAGCTTTGTGGTACGTAAGAAAAACTTGGACTAAAACGCGCATGTCGTTGAACCTTGTTTGATAACCAGATAAAAATGCTGTCTTACGCATACACCTGGGTTTAGGAGTGACTCTGGTTTATGTGGGACTCTCCTCCCCTTCGCTCCCTCAAAAACATAGTACCAACCCTTGCCGTGAGATGTGGCAAAAATGGACCATTAAGAGCTAAAATTGCTAATGACATATCCATAGACAAAGCCATAAATGTTATGATGTACGGGTTCGAATCCCGCTCGTGGAATTATATCAACACTGTGTCCTTTCAATTATGTAACTATAATAGCTTATCCCTTGATGGTTGCAGATTCTAAGTGTGCAGCTGCCTTATTGTTAGAAACAAAAATATTCAAAATATTTATACTTGATTATATCAAGGTTTTGACAACCCTACATATAAGTTACAGCGGTGACAAATGCATAATAGAATTCACAACAATGGCTTATCCTTGAACCAAAGACCTTTCCTGACATCGATACATAGAAATTGCCATTATAATACTATCTGTTACAGCTGTGACGAATCGTACAAGACAATGTGGAGACACTACAGGCATTGTTGACGGTTGATATGCAATAGCAGTATTTGGAACAACATCTAATGATGGTAGAAAAATGGTAGAAAAGAGGCTTTATTCGCATAAGAGCCAATTTCAAAGGCAGAAAAAAATATTGTCTAATAAAATTTTCTTTGTTTTGTTTGTTTGATAAAAAAATAAAAAATATGAAGTGATTGGCCACTTAAGGGGGTGCAGCGCGGACGCAAAACTGCGAGTTTCTAGTTTCTTTATGATAGCGAGCGAGCGGCGCGTGGCAGGGTGTGACAATGGCGCACGACTACCAATACGCACGCACACTAATATCTGTACAGAGTAGGCTGGTGATTTAATTAGAGAAATGTTTACTTTCGTAAAATCATAGGCGTTTGGGTAAAAAATAATAAAAGTCTTAATATTCTTTTTTTATATTCATATTTTTTAATTGAAAAATAAGACAACAGTGGCCTGCGGAATATCGATACAAACATTTTGATGTCGGATCATTGTTTCATTTGTGCTATATTTACAAAATTTCTGAAGAAATAAGTTTTTAGATATCATTACTTTTACGTATTGTTTATGCAGTTTCTGGCTATTTGTTTCAAATTCCAAGACAACCATGGCCTTGTGAAAGGATAGCTAGCAAGCTAAGCTACACTAGTCCTTTTAATGTATATGACCTATTCAGCGCCTAGCACCAGTAACTTAAAAACACGTAAATTTTCAAAATTCCGCGCGGCACCCCTTTAATAAGACACGAATTTTATTAAAAATACAATTGAAAGATAGAAGGGAGAAGATTAAGGAGAGCTTATATAGAACAAATGCAAGAGATGGCGAACGTCGTCGCGTCGTAAATAAAAAAAAAACTATTTTAAGATTTCATATAAAGTGCAATGCCGACTAAATAATAAAAATTGAACGACGATACGGAATCGGATTTAAAATCGTTCACGAAAATTAAGGAATCGATGTCAGGTTTTGCGTATACTACGAGTATAAATAACGTTGTAGATCCTATAGTGAATGCAAAATACTTAACGATTCAAAATATGTCGATGCCACTCCACCGTTATACTACATTCGCCATCAGCATCGCCCGCTCATTTTATGTCCTCACTGCTGGGGCACGAGCCTTCCTTCCCTATGGACGCATAAGGAGAGCGGGAGCCATAAACCACCACGTAGCGTTCTACGTTCTATAATTCGAATATGGGTTTTGGTTGGGATACATATTAAATTGTCGCAATTGTTGCGACTGTCACTTAAAAATCGGTAATAAGCCTGCGGGACCAACGGCTTTACGTGCTATTCGAAATACGTAATAGATATCACAGTTTAATGTTTACTAGTGGTCGCCCAGTGTTCGAAATTCGACCGTAATTTTATTATGGCTGCACGGATTGTATCCTAAGCATTGAAAAAATATAAAAGATAGAATGTAAGTTTGAATTGGCATTGACAGATGTCGGTCGGCCGCATTAAAGACAAACATTACGTGTGTCAGTGTCAAATACATATGCGTGTGTGTCAAATTCGTGGTAGTGTGTGTAGTGTTGTTTTTGTTGGTTTAAGGTATTTTTAATGCATAATTTAAAAAAAAATTAACATTCGGATAACCTTCTCTATATAAACTATAAGTGTGCGAAATTTCATACTCCTCTGTCCCGCGCACGTTTCGTAAAAACGGGTACAAAGTTTTTGCTTCACGTATTAATATATACCTAGATATACCTATAAAACATTGTAGATGCAAAATAACGATTCGAAATATGTCAGTGCAACTCCAAACACCGTTACGCCACATTATTCCACCGAAATATCCTTTCATCAGCATTCCTCGTGTCGTTACTATAATGAGGCTCGTACGCCGAGACAAATTTGTTGAAGCGGTCTAAATAAACGCGGAAGACGGTTTCGGGAATTGGGGGCGCTTTGTTAAATGACTGATGTGAAAATAAGCGATTTCACACACACTGATGACGTCAGAATTCAGGGTAAATATTCAACTGTCGTTGCGCCTACTAAAATCACTATATGTTTTCATCCGATATTTGGTAATTTTAGTTATTTTTTATGCTTATTTTATTATTATCTATATAGTAATACGTGAAGCAAAAACTTTGTACCCGTTTTTACGAAAATTGCGCGGACGGAGGAGTATGAAACTTCGCACACTTATAGTTTATATAAAGAAGGTTATCCGAATGTTAATTTTTTTTTTTAAATTATGCATAAAACATACATTAAATCAACAAAAACAACATTACACACACTACCATGTATTTGACACACACGTATTGTTTGTCTTTAATGCGGCCGACATCTGTCAATGCCACCAAACTCTCATTCTATCTTTTTTAATTTTTCATTGCTTAGGATACAATCCGTGCAGCCTTAATAAAATTATGGTCGAATTTCGACTACTGGCGTCTACTGGGCGACCACTATTTTATTTATTAGATCAATGATGACGATTCATGACGTAGTGGCACCAGTGCTCGACACTTTAAGCCCAGTATTCGACACCAATTTTCGTAATCAAAAACAAAAATAGAAAAAAAATATTTTTAAACTAAAATTTGCGAATATATAATTTCATCTTCATTTTACTGGATGACATGTAAGACGCAGGTGGTCTGTGTATTGAATTGTTGCTAATGACTAAAATGAGTTGCTAACCTTTATTTTTAACTAGCTGTGGCCCGCGATTTCACCCGCGTTCTAATGTTCGCTAATGCGAACAATCTATTAAATTTTGTTCAAAATTGATAAATAACTTATTGCCTATGATAAATAACTTATTTATTTGAATAAGGATTAATATCTTGTATTAAAACACCTTCGCAAATAATCTATTATTTTAGAATTAATTTGATTACCATAAAAAAGGCTAACTCAACAACCTTTGAAGCTAGACATATTCTGTCGCTGACCTTTTTTTTAAAACTTTTAAAGGGGAACATATATATAGCCTTCCTCAATAAATGGACTATTCAACACAAAAATATTTTTTTAATTCGAACCAGTAGTTCCTGAGATTAGCGCGTTCAACCAAACAAACTCTTCATCTTTATAATATTAGTATAGATTATAAAAAGAAATAAATTACAATTACTTGATCCTGACTAACACTGGTGAGGTAAGTGTTACCTCACCTTACGCCTAAACTTTACCTAGGTGCCTAGCGCGAGTTTCATTCGCCATTCGATCACGATAACGAAAACGAAAATTAGCATAACAACATTTTTAACTCTTCTCGTATGTCGCCAGGAGGCGCTGCTACATTGCCATACTAATTTTCGTTTTCGTCATAGATTGAATGAATGTCAAATGAAACTCGCGCTAGGCACCCCGCTTTACCACAAAACGATGGCTAAAGTTAGAAAATGCTTAAAATAGATGCTGTCACCTTTTAGCTAATATTATTAGATGGAGACACAATATTTTAAACACGTATTTAGTCATTGTATAACTTTAATCACTGTTTTGTACGGTTTTGTAGTATGTACAAGGGTAGGTTTCGAACGTTCAATCATAGACAATTTGACTACGGTTCCATCAAAAAGTTTTAAACCAAAAGAAGGTGCGCAGAGCAAAAATGCCAAAAGTGCAGTCTCTGTTAAGTTGATATAATTGAAAATACTATCGTATTACATAAACAAAATATATATTTAGTATCAAAGGGAACGTGTTTACAATTAGTTCGACCCATAAATTCATAAAACACTATAGTTTTTTCTACAATATCATTTAAAGTTGGGCAAAAACCATGAAAACGAGTGGCGGCGTTTAGTTGATATCATATAAGTAGTTTATCAAAATTATTGTACCTCTGATTTTGTCTAAACAATCACCAATGTTTATACTACAAATCGGCAATCTCACATTTTTGATTTATCAAGCGGTTATTTAAATTATTATTATTTAAAATAACACGTTAAATTCCCCATACAAAATTAGTATGGCCGTGCGGCATCAAATAAATATGGACAAAGACATTTTAAATCAAATATTTGACACTTGTCACTTACGGACGGAGCACCCTTAAGGCACAGAGTAAAAATTACTCATGCGCTGAAGGTACTTCCTGTTTAAATAGCCACCGTGATTTACTAAAGCAAAAACTAATTAGCGGCTTATTAGCAGGGAATGCTACTATCTCCCATTCGGGCTGTGTTTGACGGGGGGGAAGCGCGTTTCTACCAGACGCTAAATACTTTGTTCTTACTTTGCCTTGTCAACATGCGAATGTCTCCAAAGAGAATTTAACACTACGTAAATAAAGGAATTAGGAAGCCATAGACCTACTGCGAAAATTAATTTTTAAATAAATCCTTTTTATGTTTTTTATTATTTACGGTTAAAGCAGTTGGGCTTCATCTCACCTGTATTAAGAGGCGATAAGGCCGAAAGTGGAAGCGGTCTGCTTAAACATATTTAGATTAGATGGTGGTAGCTAGCCAGGCGGATATGAGACCAGCCCTACTATCAACCAAACAGACTAGAACATGTACCCGGGAAATAAATCCAGGACCTCTAAAAGGCATCGGGGGAATGAGACCGGTGGTCTTAACACCACCGGTCCACATAAGCTTAAATCGTGTTAAAACCTTAACCTTAAGGTGAGTTCAAATTAAATAACAAAACATTTTATAAAACATAGTTATTTAACATGTCTTATTTTAGTGTGGATGATAAGCGTCATAAAACGTTATACTTATAGTTATGTAACATTTTATATATTATTAGTTATATATAACATGTTACTTAATCTGTACCTTTAGACAAAATTCGGGAGCGTGAGTTTAATCAAAGGATTTTTAGAGAGTAAAAATACAAGAACGTTTAACACTGATGGAGTGTTGACCATGTTGACACCGCATCATTAACAACATTCTTTCAATATCAATTATAAAATCAGGAATAAATCAAAATAAAGTGTAGATAGCGGAAAAAATCGCGACAGAAACAATGCAGGAAGGTTTCGTGTGACGACGCAGTAATACCACATAGGTACCTAGTGAGTCACCCAGCCCTTCTTTATGCGGAATGTCGGGAAATACCTTTGTTTATTTATAAATGCAACGTTTGCGACGTAACAATTTAGATTTTGAATAATATTTAAAATTAAGTTTTAAGAAATCGATAAATTTTTCCTTTTGTTATATACTACTCAAAACAAAATAAGGGCCACGAGGTATTTTTTCATTTTGGTGTAAATTATTAAACATTTACATATTGAAAGTAGTAAAATATTGAGTATACAAACTCTTTGATACCTAAACTTTTTAATATTGTAGTATTCATCTAATGCTGGCAACAATTTTAAATAAAATTTGATTTAAAATTATTTTTGAAAATTTTGATTGCATTTTCTTTGACGTTTTGCTTTCCTTAGCTTCTTGGTTTATTAGAAATTATCAGAGTTCATTGATATCTCGAGTCAAAAACATCTTTTGCAATATGCCACAAGCACGCAGGCGTCATATGGACTCGCTGACAGCAACCAGAGCCGTTACAATGATTGAAGAAGGTCATTCGCAGCGATCTGTGGGTTTGCAATTGGGATTTTCTCGAAGAGCTATTCAAAATCTATGGAATCGTTTCCAAGAGACCGGCAGTGTTAGAAGAAGACCTGGTTCGGGCAGAGTTCGCATTACAACAGCTCAAGAGGATCGTTACATTCGATTAAGTGCGCGCCGAGATCGCACAACGACGGCCCGCAAGCTGCAAAATCGTTTACGGCTCACAACGGGTACTCGTGTCAGTGACCAAACTATTCGTAATCGATTGCATGAAGACCAGCAGGCATCAAGAAGGCGAGTTGTCCGTATTCCATTAACCAGAAATCATCGTGCAAATCGTTTAAGATTTTCCCGTCAACATTTGGACTGGGACATAAACCAATGGGGCATGGTGCTCTTCACAGACGAATGCAAAGTTAAATTTTTTAACGACGATCGGCGTATTAGAGTATGGAGAAGACGCGGCGAGAGATTTTCAGAAGCCTGCATCCATGAAGTCGATCGTTTTGGTGGTCCAAATGTAATGATTTGGGGCGGGATAAGCTTACACGGCAAAACTGAGCTCGCTATTTTAAATGAGGGTACTGTTACTGCTCAGCGGTATATTGAGGAAGTCGTCAGACCACATGTGATCCCATTTGCCCAGCGAGCGGGTCCTGGATTCATCTTGATGCAAGACAATGCTCGTGCACACACGGCTCAAGCGACTCGGTTTGTACTGGAAGCGTCTCAAATTCAAGTCTTGCCGTGGCCGGCGAACAGTCCGGACTTAAATCCAATAGAGCACATGTGGGATCAGTTGAAACGAAGAGTTAGAGACGGTGATCAGGAAATCCACAACCAACAGCAACTCATCAACGCTGTTAAAAGAGCTTGGGAAGAGATTCCAATGGAAAATGTCAGGCATTTGATTGAGAGCATGCACTCCAGGCTTCAGGAGTGCGTAACGAAACGAGGGGGGCATACCCGTTACTAAAAAATGAGCATGGAGTATTTTCTTTTGTTTTCAGTAACTTTACATTGTTTTTATTTTTAACCTTAAATGTGTTTTTTCTTTCAAAAGCAAATAAACTTTTTAATCATTATTATTGGAATAAATTTATTGGTCTACACGGTAAAAACAACATTAGTTTTCGTTATGGAGACAAAAAAATTAATAATGGTTTTATTATTTTCATGGTACAGACAAAATACCTCGTGGCCCTTATTTTGTTTTGAGTAGTATATTTTGGCAATACAATACAATACAATACAGAGACAATAGAAGTTTTGAGTAACAGTGAAATGGAACGCAACCATTTTAATTCCTTTTTATGCCGTGTGTGGTGCTTCTGTCACTTGTCAATGTCAACTTGTATTGGCGCGTTTTTCTTCCGTGTGAACTTGTCGAATAAATAACCATAACCATAATATCAAAATATTATATCTGCTTATTTCTTTTACCACAACCACGTAATTTTTCTTTTATTAGATTAGAATGGATCTGGCACTAAGCAGGCGAAAGGTTAAACTACAAAAATACAATAAAAATAATTCATCAACATCATTATCATTATCAATAAGCAACTTTCGCAAAGGCCGGTCATCGGATGGGTGACCAAAAATTTATCATCTCGAGCTCCTCCGAGCTTCGGAAGGCACGTAAAACCGTTGGTCCCGGCTGCATTAGCAGTCGTTAACAACCACCAATCCGCACTGGGCCCGCGTGGTGGTTTATGACCCGTTCTCCCTATCCATCCATAGGGAAGGCTCGTGCCCCTGCAGTAGGGACATAAAATGAGCTGATGATGATGATGATTATCATTATCATGATCATCATTAACCTTATTCGGCTGCTAGATATAAGCCTCTCCAAGTGCACGCTACTGAGCACGATCTACTCTTGTCCAGCTCTTGCCAGCCATCTTGCGGAGATCGTCGCTCCACCTAGTCTGAGGGCGACCTACACTACGTTTACCGATACGCGGTCTTGACGTGACAAAAATAATTAGTATATTTAATTTAAAATATTCCTTTCAGGTAATTTGAAGTCAAAGGTCGGTTTAATTTTTCATAAAATGTTGCAAAAAAGACATTAAACACAGTTTATAAACTTATAATTTATTAATAAATAATACTTTAATTTATATTTTAATAAAGTCACCATAATTTAAAGAAGTCTTATTATATTTACCAAATTTCTATTTCCCAAATATCCAAAAGTGTCCTCCATTATTCATGAATGGTCCATACGCGCCGCTTTCCCGCCATTTCCTTAGACGCTTGACCTGTCATTCGCTAAATGTCACAGAGCACACCCCTCATGAGAGCTTTCTCCAGCTCGTGAGTTGTGTGCACAGACAAAACAAATTGCTTGGACAAGATTATTGACAGTTGAACATCGATATAATACCATGTTTTGTGATTGGTGGCTTACAAAATATCAATCACAGACGTATTTGGTCTGTGATATCAATTTTTATTTGGTTTTTAACTCGGAATATTAACTTTATATTTGCATTAATTATCGTTCTATTACTCGTACTATTAATCGCACGTTCAAAGGTTGCTTATGTGGTGCAGTGAATATGCATGTTTTAATTAGTTTTATTATTGCAAGAATGAATAATTGCAATATGGCCAACTCTTACTTACGAGATGTGACCTATTATATTTATTAAGATGGCGCTAAATTTTGACAAAATAGGACAAATAAAACGCGATGTAGGTGAGTATATCCAAATATTTCCAATTTTTCAGTAATACATGAGGTACTAAACCTTTTCCAAAGACTCCGTACTATACTGAATACCACTTAGGTTAGGAGTATGTAGGTACATCTAGGCTGAGAGAAAGATTGTGAAAGCACGGAAGAAAAACTGCCTACATACATACTCGACTGATAATTTTTATCCACTCTTGATCAGTACAGTCAGCCGGTTAGACTTCCGCGCTAGACAGCGTAGCACATCCGCAAATATTATGCCTAAATCATAAAGTTGTTCTTGTAACATTTGGAGCTGTTAAATTGTTAATTTCGGTAGGTATCGCAGTATTCTAATGTTTTATGTAATTTACATTCACAATATAAACCTTATAAACAGATTTTAAAACAAAGTGTTTTAACGAGTTTTAGTGCAAAATACTTACTAGGTAGGTACAATTTTTTTTTAGTTTATGAATACTTATTATTTTATATTTTTAATCGCAAAAAGTGCTATATATTAAATTAAATGAAATAAAAAGAATTGTTAAAGGTCTAACGATACGATACGACTACAACCGGGACCAACGATTCCGATTATTCCAATAAGTGTTGCTTAAAAATATTTCACGAGTTAACTAGCGCTGACTGTACATGAGCACATTTTCTAGTTAATTAAGTTTTTCTGAACGAGCGAGAGGTAATTATGTGTTCCGCGTACGCGTAGGTACACACCAAACAAGCCCTTCTATGACAGGGGAAAACAGGGGAAACCTCTTGCATTTTAATGTCATTATATAAGTGTGTCTCAATCTAACCAAGTAAATTGCATAATGTTAAGTCTGTCATCATGAAACATAAAAATATAAATGTTATAAAAAGAATCATAATAATTAAAACTAGATAATTATAGCTAGAAATAGCTTTACATTTGTGTAAGACACGTAGGTACTTGTGTGAATTTAAATGGTTACCATTATGACCTCTCATGAGGCATTAATGTATTTAAAAAATTACCATTTCAAACAAAAATTTCTTCTTCTATGTTAAAAATATGCCATATACGACTGATGATGTATGACCTTAGAGCATGTGTATGACTGACTAAGTTAATTTAATCAAAATGAAGAGGCTGTTTATTTCGAAATGTCCTTGAATATGTTTCTTTCTTAATTTTTATTTACATGCAATAAATAATTATTGTCTATGACCTTTGACATACGTTGATGTTGCCAGTACAAAAATAGTTGAAGTTTCCCGCCGACCGGCGCCGTCACCATCCGTTCGAAGTTTGAAAGTCGGCGACTTCGTGCGCAAACTCAATTTGGTATTTATCAGTCAACGTGATAAACTCTGCATATTCACGCGACCGCCTTCCGAGCAGCTGTACTGTTACTTCTCTGATGCAAATGATGCAATTGAGGGTGTGAACAAGCGAAAACAAAATCTGTTCAGAATTTTTTGTTCTTTGTTTTTTTGAACAACAATGTGGACTGACGAACTGGTGGTCGATATTACTACTATTAACTTAGAGAATATTGTAGTGATGTATGTAGGTATATAAAATTAGGCAGGCCCTAACTGAAGGCGACGATCTTGTAAAGGTCGCGGGTAGCTGCTGGATACGTGCAGCACAGCACCGATCGTTATGGAGATCCTTGGGGGAGGCCTTTGTCCAGCAGTGGACGGCTTGTATGTGTTTTATATCGCCTCGGTGACCAAGTGGCTAAGCGCTTAGCCCGATAACCGGAAGTCCTGGGTTCAATTAAAATGTTTTGGATTAAGTATCAGATACATAGCCCGATCAATAAACCCGCATTTAGTGATTAGCGATGACAATGATGGAGGCCTGTATCCAGCAGTGGGATAGTATATAGGCTATGTACTAACTTGAGTTTTATGTTTTATACTCAACCAATACTTTTACGTAAAAAACAATGTTTTTCAAAAATAAGTAACTAAGTTAATAGTGTTTTTATTGGATAGGTCGGACATAGCCACGGGCACGATAGCCTATTTTAAAGTGCGCCTGACACAGATTGACATTTTTTAATCATGAAAAAGTCTTAATTTATTGTACGGAATGAACAGTTGCAAGCGTGCTTACATCAAACGGGATATACACGTTTTTAAAAGCATTAAAAAAAAATATTGTTGTTGTAGCGTTGACCTTAAACGATATAAACAGACAATCAATTAAACACCTGGCAACACTCGCTATTAATCAGCATCGCGGTCACGTCACGCGCCTCTTGGCGCCATACCGCACGCGAAATCCCACGCAGACGCCGCGCGCCTTCCCGGACCGAACGTGACATTCCGGAAATTCTAGTTAAAGCCGAGATACATACTCCATTCGTCTATTTCAATCAAGTGCAATTCGTCAGGCCCAAACCGAAGGAGCTGACACAATTAGAACTTAACTTAGATCCTCATTGGAAGTCATATACTACCTAAATTAAATAAACTTATGAACGCAAACGTGGTGGTATTTTTTATGGTAATCATTTGTTTCTTTAGAGTTTTCAAAGAGAAAAACTTTTTACGACTTTATTAAAAAGATTATACGAGCATTGTTCATTCCAAATTTAACATAATTTTTACTTTTAATTATTACTTCTATTTAGGTATTTTCAGAAATATACCGTTGCGTTGCTTTCTGGCAATCTTTTCGCGCGTTTATTGTTAAAAGTAACATTTATAAGTTAAACAATAATATCTACTTTAACGTTGCTTTTGATACAATCTCTCTCCTATTTGTCTATTAAATTCTCGTATTCGAACTCTCTTGCACCTTCAAAAAAAGTTCTAATCAGGACGCAAAAAAGTTTGCATACCTAGAACAAGAACGTTGAACTTTTTGATGGCTAATCAGCTCTGTGTTAAAAATCTTTCTTTTTTTTTTTTTTATACGTAGCACGGCAAATGACTCCAATTCACCTGATGTTAAGTAAATATGGAATCCAGATGCGACGATAACTGGTGCAGCGTGAGAACAGCGCAGCGTCAGTTATCCTCACTTTGCCGGCCCACAAGGTGCCTCTTCACGCCTCGTTTGAAGGACCCCATATCATAGGAAGGAGGGAAAACGTGTGCTGGCAAACTATTCCATGTTTTGGAGGTGCGACAAAAAAACGAGTCACCAAATTTCTTAGTGCGCGATGGAATATTAGAGACAGTGAAGCGGTGACTCCGGAGAGCAGCACGTGTACTCCTATGGAAGAAGGGAGAAGGTGGGATGAGGTCAAAGAGTTCTTCAGAGCACTCGCCATGGTATAAGCGGTAAAACACGCTGAGTGACGCAATATCTCTTCGCAATTGCAGAGTTTCAAGAGTATTTGTGACGTCTGCGTTGCCGATAATGCGTACAGCGCGACGCTGCAATCTGTCCAAAGCATCGAGAAGGTACTTTGCGGAACCGTCCCAG
This sequence comes from Eudonia mercurella, assembly GCA_963082485.1. Lineage (NCBI taxonomy): Eukaryota > Metazoa > Arthropoda > Insecta > Lepidoptera > Crambidae > Eudonia > Eudonia mercurella. The sequence goes on along the minus strand of OY720047.1, from coordinate 6,230,895 downwards.
ATGTGCGAGCAATACTCCACGCAAGACCGTACCTGTGTCTTGTACAAAAGGCACAACTGGTCAGGCGTAAAGAATCGCCGCACCCTTTCTATTAATAAAAATACTTTCAAGCTCGTGGTACCTTTATCGCGCCGTGTTCGAACGGCCATTGCCCAAGCGATACCCATAAGCATATCGAAATGAAACCGTTTTAACACTACAGTGCTGATTGCCGAGCCTACTTCATCCTCATTAACGAGTACAATGGTGGTCATAAACCGCCCACAGCGAACGGCTCAGTGTTTTTATACATATCGAAGTGGCACCAGCTTCCGACACTTAAAGCTCAGATTCGACACAGTTTTCGTCGTCAAAAAATAACATAGATTTTCTTTTAAACGTTACGGGACAGCAACAGCCACAGCCCATGACAGCTAGGAAGCAAGTGGTATGTATTATGGGTGAGCCGACCAAAAAAAGCCAAAAGTGTAGTCACGGTTAAGTTGATATATAACAAAAAAACTATCATATTACATAAACAAAATATATATTTAGTATCAAAGAGAACGTGTTTACAATTAGCCTGACCCATAAACTCATAACACACTATAGTTTTTTCTACAATGTCATTTAAAGTTGAGCAAAAATCATGAAAACGAGTGGCGGCGTTTAGTTGATATCTTTAGTTTATCTAAATTATTATAGAGGTATATATTATGTGTAAACAATCACCAATGTCTTAACTACAAATCGTCCGTATCACATTATCGATTTATCGAGCGGTTTTTTAACACCTTAAACGCCATATGTCCGTCAAACAATTGAATTTCTATGTGTCTGGGGGGCCTGTCGGCGGTCAACCTGTTAAAATATTATTTTTCAAATTAACACGTTAAATTTCCCATACAAAATTAGTATAGCCGTGCGGCATCAAATAAATATGGACGAAGACATTTCAAATAAAATATATGACACTTGTCACTTACTGACGTTCGGAAAAAAACTTGATTACTGGTTCCTGTCGAAGTCACTACCCTAATTAACGCGCTAACAGAGTGATAGCGTCTTCTGGGTGCCGAATGCAACTTTCATTTGGCATTCAATTACATTAACGAAAACGAGAATTTGTTTGGCAAAATTTTATCTCTCTCGGTTTGTTTGGTGGTAGGGCTTGTACAAGAGTCCGCATGGCTAGCTTAGCTACCACCATCTTATCTATACTTAATATTATAAAGCTGAACAGTTTGTTTGTTTGGTTGAACGCGCTAATCTCAGGAACTTCTTCGAATTGAAAAAATATTTTTGTGTGGAATAGTCCATTTATTGAGGAAGGCTATAGGCTATATTACATCACGCTATTAATAGGAGTGGAGCAGCAATGAAAAATGTTGCAATAACGGGAAAATCGCTAATAACGCGGGTGAAAGCTCGGGACACAGCCAGTCTAAACATATCAACATAACATCAATGTTAGTAGATAGAATTGTTGTGTTCCTACAGTAAGAGATAAGCTTACCATTTCCTTAGTTATTGAGGTTCCGAGTGAAGTGTTCCACCTTCAGACTTACCATCATTTAATTTCAGGTGAGATGAAAATTAAGATTTTAAAAAATATTATTCCTGTGACAGACCCTATTAAGGGTTTAAAACGCCACGGTAAAATAAAAAGTAAAACTGATGAAATGTTTTGTTTCAGTGAATAGTAAATAGCTATATTGCACACCCATATGTGTATCTTTATACCTTAAAACGTATAGACATTGTCCAAAACATCGTATATTTATTGATTTTTAGCTTTAAATTAGCCTTAATTAAAGCAGTTAAGCTTTAAGCTCGATTATTAAATACATATAAATGGTTGTGCAAACGACCATCGAGATTTCAGACAACAACTGTCAAGCCGTTTATGGGAAAACATTTTAAAGTGATTGTCGATACGTTTCTTACAATACCTGACATACTTTGTTCATAATAAAATTATCGATCGTTGGAAATTAATAATACGGTTAATCATGTCAAGGCAACATCAATATCTGTAAAGCCTTTTGATATAAAGCTACAATTTTATTGAGCACTATAAACTATAATTTATGCAATTCCGAATGTCATTATTTTGAATTTTTCATGAACCGAACTTCGTAATTTGGAACAAACCAAATTTTGAATCTTGGATTAAAATTAGTGATTTTTAATAATCGATATTTTTGTTTTATGACATCTATCGGTAAGGATGTGTTATGAATAAAAGGCAATGAAGCAATGAGATGTTTAATATTTCGCAATTTTGAGATTCGGTATAATGAAATTAGTGGTAATAATATTCGGACTAAAGTTTTTCATATTTATTTAGTGTACTTACCCACATTTAAGATCCCACAGGGAAGATTAGACCTATTCAAGCGCAATAGCAAAACTGGATCACCTCACCACAATCTGTTAAGAGCTAGTAATGTGCTGGCAACTAGAAAAAATATCGATGTTTTGTAAATGTAAGTAAGAGCCATTCTACAGTTGTATTTTCCATACAAAAGAAGCTTTCAACTCCAATAAACTAATTTAATTAAACGTCTACCTTTTGCAGTCTGCTTATTTTGTAGTTCAGCATAGCATAAATGAGTGTGGAAATAAGTCGCCTGCACTGACTTGAATATTTTTTATTAAAGACTAGCTGACCCGGCGGACTTCGTACCGCATTTTTTATTATTATTAATATAGCCTATGTTACTCAGCGCTAATGTAGCATTCTAACGGTAAAAGATTTTTTTAAATCGGTCCAGTAGTTTTTGAGTTTATTCGTTGCAAACATACATAAGTATGTACATACAAAAATACAAAGCTTTAGAGCCACGCTGCGTTGCAGCACGAAGTGGGCCGGCTCGCCCGGCGTAATACCACCCTCTCACAGAATATCGGCGTGAAACAATGGCACTCGTTGCTGTTGTGTTTCGTCCGGTGAGTGAAAGTACCGGAGGCCCATCTCTCACCCCTCCCCCCTCCCAATTCCTATTCCTTCCTCAAGGCCGGCAATGCATCTGCGATTACTTTGGTTTTGCGGGTGTCCATGGGCGGTGGTGATTACTTTCCATCAGGCAACCCGTCTGCTCGTTTGTCTCCTTTTAACATAAAAAAAAGCTTTCCTCTTTATCATTTTAGTATAGAGTACAATTCGGTTCAAAAGATGGATAAAAAGAAATAAGCCTCCTGAGTTTCTTGTCAGCTCTTCTCGGTCAAAGGCTCTCCCAAAATCCGAACTGGTGGTAGTAGATTCAGAAGTTTAGTCCAAACTATTTTTTAAGTTTTTTATTACTATTTAGATTTTATAGTTTTGACGTCAATAAGTGCCAGTGAAGGCTTATATTGAATGAATGATTTGACTTTGATTTTGATAGAAAGTTTAATCAAAATTGGTTTGTTGATTTTAAAAAAAGAGGTTTTAAGTTGTTAACGGGACACCGAAACTTAAATGGCATAGTTATCATCGCCTGGTACATTATATTATAAATACGATAACAATCAAGGTACAACCACCTCATTTGGTTTGGCATGCCAAAATCATTTCAGGCCGCATGTCACTCAGCGACGAAAGGTCGAATGTTACATAACGCTACACAACAACGACAAGAGATCTAGCAATCAGATAGGACAGTTTGGAACTCAACATTAATGGCCTGTTATTTAAATGTTAAATAGAAGTAAACTGCATATAGGTACATTGGACAGGGGCATTCTGAGTCAAAGAAACCAAAATTAATTATCTATATATTAATACGTGATACAAAAACTTTGTACCCCTTTTTACGAAAATTGCGCGGACGGAGGAGTATAAAATTTCGCACACTTATAGTTTATATAGAGAAGGATTGCAGAATGCAATTTTTTTTTTTAATTATGCATAAAAATACATTAAATCAATAAAACAAACATTACACACACTACCATGTATTTGACACACACGCATAAATTAAACTCTTTTCAAAAATTTCAAAACTGGAAGAGGAGCGGCCGAAATCTGTCAATGCCAATCCAAACTCAAATTATAACTTTTTAATTTTTCATTGTTTAGGATACAATCCGTGCAGCCTTAATAAAATTACGGTCGCCAATGGGCGACCACTAGTAATATTTATTGTGCCAATTAATTATGTACTAACATAGGTTTATGTTAAATATTGTTACTAACACTATGGATACAGATCTGAATTAAATGCATTTTATTTATTATTTTATAATGTTCCGCTGCTGAAGAAAGGTCTCCATCATTTAAATCAAATCATCACTACAATTGATGGGTATTAGCTTAATCACCCCGCTTGCCAAATGCGGGTCGGTGATCACAAATCCTTGCTATAAACCCTGAACACACTGCCCGACCAGGGAATTGAACCCAGAACCTGCGAGCGAGACAAACCAATTTTCGTTTTCGTTAACGTGTCCGAATGGCACATAGCATTCAGCTTATCGCTAAAGCACTTTGCACGCGACTTCGTGCGCAATAATTTCGCATTTTTCCCTTAAACTTCATTATTTTTATCAAAATAAAATATAGCCTATGTTACCCGCTAAGACTGTATAATTCTATCAGTAAAAGAATTTTTGGAATTGGACCATTAGTTCCAGAGATTACCCTCCACAAACAAACTCACAAACTTTACGAGGTAACTCTTTATTATTAATATCGATAAAAACCTTTTTGCTAGACTGCGTGCCGACTGCCGAGTTCGCAGCGATAAAAGCTTATTTTTCCACTCGATAACGGCCATGTTTACTGCTAACATGTCCATTATTGTACTATATCAAGCGATTAACAATTAAAACAAACACCCCTAATAACATAGCAGTAAAGTTTTAAATGCTACTGCAGTTTTATTGGCACTAGTTTCTGCCGAAGTTTAATGTCACCGAACGATAGCAATAAATTATCGATACATAACTGCAGTTTTATTGCTTCCTTTGATAACTATGTACGTATATTATGTAATTTATGTGGGATTTTACAAGTTGTTCCACACTCATCATAGTAGAATCTGGTCAAATCTAAATAAGTGTCGGATTTGGTCACACCTATATAACTGGATGAGAGTTGGATAGAGCCACGGTATCATATTTGGTAGTGCACTTGATGGGAATTTCCATGGAAAAAGGTTCGTGGAAATTTTTTCACCCCTGTTTAAATTGTAATTTGTTCGCAACAAAATTGGCGTAAAATTATATATAAACTTAATTATTATGTAGGTATATACAAATTAAAATAGCAGGCGTCCAACTAGGTGGGTCGACGATCTGGTGAAGGTCGCGGATAAGTAGCCACTGGATGCGAGTAGCACAACCGGTCGTTGTGGAGATTCTTTGGGGAGGCATTTGTCTTTCGGCTGATATGATGATGATGATGATGATGATGATGATGATGATGATGATGATGATAAAAGGAAGGAATGCAAATTCGAAGCTCCTCTACGAAATGTAGTACGAAATACAAAAGGGGTTAACCGTTGATTTAATAAAAATTGGTATGTATATAAAAATTCTAAATTATAATTAAAATAATTAAAAATTCTAAATTCTAAATTATATGAGGAGCTCGATGGCGCAGTGGTTAACGCGTCCGGTCTGCGAGTGCTGAGGTTAAGCAACTTTGGCAAAGGCCGGTCATCGGATGGGTGACCAAAAATTTATCATCTCGAGCTCCTCCGTGCTTCGGGAGGCACGTTAAGCCATTGATCCCGGCTGCATTAGCAGTCGTTAACAACCACCAATCCGCACTGGGCCCGCGTGGTGGTTTATGGCCCGTTCTCCCTATCCATCCATAGGTTCGTACCTACGTATCCATAGGTAGGGAAGGCTCGTGCCTCAACAGTGGGGACATAAATGAGCTGATGATGATGATTTTTTTTTTTTTTTTTTTCTCTTTATTTGGGTTAACAAACGGTGTACACAATAATATATAAACAATAAACATTTAGTAATGAGCAATTGTCATTGTGTCACCAACAACATTAACCACATATTAACTAGACTTATTATGTAAAGAATGATAGTGTATACATGTATATAATATTGCTTATTAGAAAAAAAATATATATAAATATATTAATCAGATTTCAGTAAGTACTTGTGTAAGGTGTTTCTTAAATATACCAATTCGTGTAGCAAACATGTCTATGTCACTGAAGTATAGGTTAAATGTGTTAAAAATTCTATTTAATGGAGATCTTTTGCCAGCATTAGTGCGACAAAAGGATGTAGCAAACAAGCGTGCTGAATTACGACTATGTGTTGTGTGAGGTACTTTATAAAATATTTGATTATTGAGTTGAATACAATCATATCTGCAATGACACAAATCATACAAAAACATTGTCTCGAGATAACAACGTCTTGATTTTAGTGTTAGTATATTATACTTAGCTATTAACAAGTTATACGACAACTTACTACGAAAACATTTATAGTACATACTACGAAGAAATCGTTTCTGCACTGATTCAAGTAAAACAGTATACTTATCATAAAAAGGATTCCATACAGGCACAGCATGTTCCAGCTGGGATCGGACCAAAGATTTATATAAGTGAAGGTAGGTAGAAACTTGCTGAAATTCGGTACTCGAGCGCATGACAAAACCATACATTTTGAACGCCTTATTTACAATATGATCAACGTGAACGTTTAGATGTAATTGTGTATCTAATATGACTCCGAGATCCCTTATTTGTTCAACAGTTTCAATACGAACACCGCAAAGCATATATGGGTAATGGCTTACTTTTCTTTTTTTAGTAAATGTAATAGATTTACATTTACTTAAATTTAAACTGAGCTTATTACGAGAACAGTATTCAGTAAAATTATCCAAATCCTGTTGAAATTTAATATGATCTTCATGACTATTAATAGTGTGGTAAATTTTTAAATCATCTGCGTACAATAAGTAATGACAGAAGTTGAAGCATTGGCAAATGTCGTTAATGAATACGACAAACAACAAAGGTCCTAAAATGGAACCTTGTGGAACGCCAGAGCTTGTCGAAACAAATTCAGACTCAAACCCTTTAATTACGACTTTTTGTGTGCGGTTAGAAATGTAAGATTTAAACCATCTCCACAAGTTTCCACGTATACCATTGTACGCAAGCTTCTCGAGAAGTAGTTTATGATCTACCCTATCGAATGCTTTTCGGTAGTCAGTGTATATGCTGTCTGTTTGCAGATTTTCATCCATCCCTTCAAAGAGATAACTAGTATAAACGAGTAAGTTGGTAGTCGTAGACCGTTGTTGCACAAACCCATGTTGTTGCTCAATGATAATGCTATGAAGAGCAGGATAAATAATATCATGTACTAGTCTTTCGAATAGTTTGGACAGAACAGGGAGTATAGAGATCGGCCGATAATTTTCTACGTTATTTTTTGGCCCACCTTTATGTACCGGGACGATTCGAGCGGTTTTCCAAATATCAGGAAAAACACCATCTTGTAGGCAAGCATTGAAAAGGTAGTGTAAGGGAAAGGAGATCGAACGAGCTATGGATTTGAAGAATAAAGGAGGAATGTTGTCTACCCCTGCACCTTTTGAGATATCAAGTGTACACAATGCCTTAATAATTGAATTTTCAGAAATGCGTATATCATACATGTTTAAGTCAGTGTTAATATTACTATTTGATATATCCGTGACATCAAAACTATCGTGTACATTCGAAGGTTCATAAACTGAGTGAAAAAATTTGGAAAACAAATTACAAACATCAACTGGATCGTTTGAGCTTATATTTTTATACGAGATGCAGCTAGGTATGTCTGAAGAACTTCTACGGTTGTTAATAAATTTCCAAAAATATTTTATATTATTTTTTATACTTTCCTCTACTGACTTTATGTACTGTTTGTAACATTTTTTTGATTCTATCTTAAATCTTTCCCTTAGTATGCTAAAAGTTTCATAATCACAATGATTTCCGTACTTTTTCCACTTAATCCAAGCTTGCTCTTTATTCTTAAAAATATGTGTTAAAGCTGAAGAAAACCATACTGGAAACCGCGAACATTTAATAATTCTGGTTGGAACGTTTCTTTTAATAACAGAATAAATAATTTCGTAAAATATTGTTACTGCATCACTAGCTGATTTATATTGAAATAATTCAATCCAGTTCAAGTTACTGAGTTCAGTATTAATAAGTGTATAATCAGCGTTATTATAATTATATTCAGTGCGCGGTTTCAGATGGAAACCTTTCGTGCATTTATTCGTAGGTACCAGTACATAAAAGGGTGGATGATGTTCATCTACAGGCACAAGTGTGTTCTGTGCAGGAAACGCTTCACAGTCATGTATACTGCTAATAAACAAATCTAATATCTTACCATTTTTATTTTTAAATTTATTAAACTGAAAACCGTGCACTAAAGATATCATATTTATTAAATATTTTATGGGTGCTGCATAAGAACTGTTTACAATAGGCTTTAAGTAATTATTAATACTTTTCCATTCTATTATTGGTAAATTAAAATCTCCAGCTATTATAAAACTGTTTATTTCTTCACTCTGCAGTATGTAGGTAATACATTCAAGAAAACCTATGTAGTCTTCACAATTTAAATTAGGTGGAATATATGCAGCAACGATAACGCAGCAGTAGTTGCGAGCTCGCAACTCAACGAGTACGTGATCAACGAGTGGCGAGAGCTGAGCAACCGCAGCTGAGGCGTCAGCGTCGAGCACACGCGGCACGACACCCAGCCCACGGCGGACCGCCACCAACACGCCTCCTCCGTCCCGCTTGCCCGCTCTCCCACGGTCGCGATCACGCCTATATACACAATATCTCGAATCTATCCACTCCCCGTTCTGTATATTACTATGTAACCAGGTTTCTGATAATATTATAATGTCGTAATCATTTAGCAAGATATTAACATAGATTGTATGTAACTTAGTCCGCATACCACGGCAGTTTTGGTAGTACACTGATAATGCGCGACTACCCATTATAGTAATAGAAAAAAATAATAGGTATTACTATATTATATAGTAATACCTATTATTTTTTTTTTTGATGATGATGATATAAAAATTTTACGCATATTTGCGCGAAAACGAGCATTTGTTGTCTATAAATATTAAAAAACTCGCGTCCTATTGCTAAAAAATTATTAAGATTTTCATTTATTTATTTACATAATCCGCAATAAAGTTCAGCACTATTATGTATTCTGTGGTTCAACGTCAAATTTCTCAGACATTATCAGATTAGCTTTTCTAGCGAGCGCAAGCTTAGAGGTCGTGGTTGGACCACCCAAACGCACTCGTAACAATACCTCGGAGGCTATTTGCACAGCGAAACGCTACAACCGGGCTATTATTTAATCGATCTCGCATGAATAACAGTGTAACCATAAATCCTTACTAATTTTATGACTAAAACAGTATTTTTTGGTTAACTCGTTGCTTGCAACATAATTAGTCTCCATTTTAACATTTTTAGTTCCCCTTTTCATAGGCTGGTTTTGGACACCAGACCGAAAACGACCCGATTTATAACAATATACCTACCATAGACTCTATAAAAGCCCTTCCCTTTAATAAATTTAAGTTGACAATACGTAAATGGCTGTTACCGAATATTTTAATTATAAATCAAATACTTAGCATTACATTATATTATTGTTTTTATTTTATCTTTTAATGTAATTTGTGTATTATTGTATTGTATTTTTGTATGGCTAAATGTGTGATCCTGTTATAGTCTTATAATACCATCTTTGTAGTACCACATTTAATGCAAAATAAAGAATTTGAATTTTGAATTTGAATTTGAATTTGTCGGTGCCACATGACGCTAAATATACAACACTCGTCCTGTCTACGATTGCTAAAGGTAAAGAAACTTTTGTAAAAATGTATCATCTTGAGTTCCTCCACGCTTCGGAAGGCACAAAAGCCGTTGGTCACGGTTAAATTAGCAATCGTTAACAATCTGCACTGGGCCCGCGTGGTGGTTTACTGCTCGTTCTCCCCATCCAACCATAGGGATAACTCAACTCATGCCCCAGCAGTAGGGACATCAAATGAGCTGTTAATGATGATGAAGGACGAAAGTGGAAGCTCAAATCAACGAAATCCTCAAGTACTGAGGCACTGGCTACCTTATCTCTAGCTGCCGGAACACAACAATGCTACAAACATTGATGTTCTCACGCTCTACGTGTCACATAGTCATGATATCCTAATTGGTAGCGCGTTTGACCCAATTTGTCAGAAGGTCCTCTTATGGAAAAATGTTAAACTGTTCTTCCGATACATTAAAAAGTCTTTAGAGAAAACTTATCAATCACATAGGCAATATATGAATACCAGCTTTGTGGTGCCTGTTTTCAAAACAGCAATGCAACGGCACAAACTACTTAATGTTTCTTTTAAAATTTTAACTCTCTTCGCATTTTACTATGGAGGTGCTGCTTCAGTGTCATACAACATCTCGTTTTCTTTACTGTTAACAAAAACGAGAAAACGAGAAAATAAAATGGTTTTTTTTTTGTAGAAAGTTTGCTGATAGCCTCAAACGGCATTTACGGCGTCACAAAACATTTTTGGGGGGGTGAGAAACTTAAAGGGGTGTGATCGAAATACCGGCACAGTCAGAAGTTTGTTTTTTCCTCAAATTGTGTGATCGAAAGACCGTTACACCAACGCGGGGCCTCGTTCCCTCCTAGATTCTCCGAGGGGTTCGAGGGGGGATCAGATTGGGAGCGGAACAACCAAAGGACGATGATCGAATAACAAATGAAACTCGCTCTGTTTAAGATGGTGTGAATAAATCTTTTCTTATTCTTATTAAAAAAAAAGTTATTTCCTATTTTGTTGTCTCTTTAATGCGGTTTATAGCGAATCGTGGCCACCCAAGGGTCCTTGGCGCTTAAGGGCTGGTTACATCATTAACAATGGCGGTTGCGAGACCACGCCGCTTCCTTGTCGCGCGGTTACATGACCAAGGATACCGACTATGTAATTACCGTGATTCGCTTGTAAACCGTCACTAAATAAGGAGACTGCTGAAGGTTTGCTCCATACAAACGCGTTAAAGCAACGTATACATAGTCACCTCTTGGGCACGGACTCTTGGAACAGCTCGGAACAGCCCCCCAACCGCCTAACTCTCTCGCTTTCGATCGCTAATATAATATCGAATAATATCGAAAGCTATATAAAGCCTATAGCTTTCGATATTGCTTTCATATTCCTTTCGAAATGACAAGATGACGCCTCCTCCTCGCCTCGTCTTCAAAGCGATCGAAAGCGAGAGAGTTAGGCGGTCGACCCCCAGGTAGGCTACTGTTGACGCAAACTCAATCTCAATTCAATTCCAATGTGATTAATATGTATCGATATAAGTTTCGCAATTTCGGAACGCCCCATCTCGATAATAATTTGTTTACTCAATTTCCACGCAATTTAATTCCAATGTGGCGCTATTATCGCTTTTAAGAGTGCCATTTGAATTTTTTAGATTTGTGATTGGAAATTGATTACTTATTGCAATTGTGTTTCAAGAGTAACCCTACTGTCTAAGCGCAGCTGTTCCGGGATTCCGTGTCAGAGAGAGCTTGTCTATGCGTGCGAAGCTCGACCGCCTTGGTATGAAGCTTACCTACTGCAGTGTCCTTATTTTGTGTATTTTTTAAGTCCTCGGAGACTTTAATTAACGTTAATGACGACTTAGTACCTAAGACTGTTCCATTGTATAAACGTAAGTCTATAACAAAAGGTAGGTAAGCAGTATTTTTGGAATAAAATAATTTATTTGATAACCGCCTCTGTACTTTAGTGGTTAAGAGGGGGTATCCAATCGTGGATTTGATTTTAACACTATAAGATAAACTACGAAACGATGAAACAAAACATGCCTGTTGCCTCGGGTCAGGTGCGACAGACTGTGGAGCGTTCTGCGCGGAATAAGAATATCGTAAGCGCCGAATAAGTTTTAGTTTAATTACTCGTAAAATATACATTATTTTTTCAAATCGCTAATAGGGTCGCTTGGTAAGATAATTTGATATTATGTGTTAAAATATTGGCTCAGTAATACGCATCAAATTGAAAATAAATTGATAATAGTTGAAAAGTAGACGTAAGTTCGTGATATTTTTTATTGATAAAATTTAATTATATTATACTTTCACTTAGTCCAGTCCCTTTCAAGTATGCTGTAGTATCTATAATATTTTTTTAGGGTAAATCGTGGTTTATCTTCTAGTGATAAAATCAAATCTTCGATTGGCGATTTACCTTTATACCCTTTATTTTATTCTTAAGAGGTTCCGGGATTGATTCCCAGCGGGGGTACATGTTTGTGTACTCGGTTTGGTTGGTGGTAGGGCTTGTTTGTCTTCTCAGATAAAAATAGCAAAAAATAGCTAAATTGAAATGTAAAATAAAATAATCTTATAATACAAATTCCCGTTGTAGGTAGTAGCAACATAATAAGCATTCTGGTTGTAAAAACGAATAACATTTACCGTCATGATGCGGAAAGATGTTGTACGAACTTATAAAAAAACAGATGACATCACTATATAGTCACGCATAGGTACCTAAGAACTTGACGTTTGAGTAATTATGTATAGAGGTCAGTCTTAATGTAACGACAAACAACTGTCATGCATTTTTTTAAAGACAAAAACAAAACACGACTAGACTCTAGTCTAGACAATTGAATTCTGTCATCCGAGCTGTAAGGGCCAATAGTGTGCCAAAGATTTCTTGGCGGGAAAGTTAAGAGTCATGTCTGCGGTTTAGTTTTATTTTCTAAAATTTGTGTTATGTCGAATATTAATGTGAAATAATGGTGGATTATTAACCGTTAAGTGTTCGTGAGTGTGCATGAGTGTTGGCAAATGAAACAAAACAATGCAACGTCACTTTTCAAATTCTCTCAAGAAGTCCGCCCGAGGACTTAGTAAAGCCCCACATCTTTACTGAGATACTTGAGGGGTTAGGGGTATATCATTTCTCACTTCTCATTTCTATATTCATTCATCATCATCATACAGGAAAGAAATATTGTATATTTATGTATTACTTGTAAGAAAATTACTTTGACACTGGCTAAATGTGCTAATCGCACAAAGCCATCACAACAAAAAGAAAAAAAAAACTGTTCCAAAACAAAACACAATCAAACAAGAAACAATCAAGAAGTAGACATCTTAAGCATTTTCCTAGGTACTTTATACTTGAGGTTGTTTGTTTTCTATGTAACTACCACAAAACAAGGAGACTCAGTAGTAGGGTTGCCAGGTTGCTACCCGTACTTTACTATAAAGTATTGTACATTATTTCGGGTAATTGTACTCTATACTTTATGAGAACAATACAGTATAAGCACACCATAATACTTTATTTCACATATATTATTTTACTAGGATTTTTTTTACACACAAAAAGTTGCTGTGCAGCTATTTAGCTGTGATAATGATTTGTTAATAACTGCTAAAAGCAAAGAGAAGTATGTTTTTAAGCGAAATAAATTATCGTATTTTATTTTGACACAATGTACTTTTTTTTCTACCTTTTAATAACCAATGTACTTTATTTGCACAAAAAAAAGGTGGCAACCCTACCCAGAAGTTAAGCTTCATACAAACGCACTCGAGCAACGCACACATAGACAACCCCTCACACACATGGAATCTCGCAACAACTGCGCTCGGATTGTTCCGAGCTGTTCCGAGATTCCGTGTACGTCCGTGAGAGGGTCTATGTGTTGCTCGAGCGCGGTACCTATACACCGTGACTGGCTAGACGACGGACGCGTTAAAGTAGGTGTATAAGAAGCCGATACCTGTTCCATTAAAAATAAAAAAACACCACCTTAATTTTTACTTTTGTCCTAACTGAAATAGTTTTTCTGCTTATTTACAATAATTTACTACGCGGGCGAGCGAAGCGACTAGCGAGGCGTTGTCCGCGCGTGCGGTTGACCTTACTCGTGCGTGTAGTACATGCGAAATATCGATAGTTCACTTTTTTTTAAACGCGTAATAACTCGCGTTTTTTTAAATTTTTGACTAAAAGGGATGTAGATAAGTTACCAGTTTACCTCCTTACGCGTCCGTCGTCTAACCTGTCACGTTGTATACTAAGCTTACCTTCTGGGGTCTCATTATTTTGTGTTACTACTGTGAGCAATAAAGTGTTTATCTATCCATCTATGTAGGTACACATTTTAAACGATTCTAGATAATAACAAACTTACAACATTTTATACGGAACTATTGGCGTTCTTAGCCTGATATTTTACACCTTAGAAAACAAGATTTGAATAATCATGAATAATATTATGGTAAAGTAAACATGCTTTTACCACTCTATCACAGCGCAGTGCTAACTCTAACCTCCTTACTAATAAACAGAGTTTAAGCCGAACAGTTATTCCATGATTTGTCTCTTTTACTCTAATTTGAAACGAAGTTTACGTGACAGAAACAAAACACGAAATCATCTATTCGAAGTTTAAAGATCGGTATCAGATGCCAACTTTATTTTAGACCAAATATAGTATTTTTGGATTCAGTACCCATAAAAATATAGTAGATAGGAAATTAATTAAAAAAATATAGAATATTTAAAAATATTTATTTTATTTTTTAAATGATTATTTCGTGTGTTCCGTTTTAGATAATAGAGACTGATTTTAGCGACTATGCTGATAAAATATAGTAGTTTCGCCTACTATAATATATTTTTAAAATAATAATAGTAAGTCCTAAAATAGTAGAATACTATATTATATAGTAGGGTTGGCAACCCTATGTGAAAATAAAATTTTTTTCAACATTTGTGTTTTTGTAATTTGTTTCGCAACAAAATTTGCGTTAAAATTATTTAAAACATTTTAACCTTATGTGAGACCAACATCAGATTTAGTCGGTAAAAATATTAAAGAATTCATTAAAATTTTAACTTATGACAGCTAGGAAGCAGGTGATCTGTATTCAAGTGTTGCTCAAGTCAAAAAATATTTGCTGACCCTTATTTATTCCTTGGTCCCTGTAGAACACTGCTGCCTCTACCCTAGTTATTATTAAAAACTTAAAAACACTGACGTATTAAAAATACTGATTGTCTAAGTGATAAATCAAATACCTACCTTAAACCGCCTCTGTGGTCTAGTGGTTAAGACCACCGGTTTAGACCCAGAGGTCCGGGTTCGATTCGCAGCGGGAGGATACATCTTTGTGTACGGTAGGACTTGTTTGTCCGCCTGGCTAGCTACCACCATCTTATCTAAATATGTCGCCATAACATCAATGTTTGTAGCATTGTTGTGTTCCGGCAGCTTGAGATAAGATAGCCAGTGCCTCACTAGTTGAGGATCCCGGGTGAAGTGCGCTTCCACCAAATGGCCTTATCATCACTAAACATCAGGTGAGATCAAAGCACTGTGCTTACGCGTAAATATATTTAAAAAATCGATGAATTAAATTTTTAGGATGTTGCATCAAACATATTGATCGGTGGCCATATATTTTACCAAATGAAATAGCAACACTAGACGTTAATTAACCATAAATTAGCTTCTAGATATAAATTACCAACAGCCCAAGGCCGAGAATAATTAATAATGTCTTACCTCAATAAGATTTATCCAATACGCAGACTCAAGATCTTTATAACATTCACTAAACACACTCAACTTTCATTTATTTATACCACAATCACAAACATACGGCGAACACTTGTGTTTCCAACTTTGAAATGAGACCGTAAGACTGCGACTCTGTGCACATGTCACGAAATATTAAAAAAATAAAAACAAAAACTAAAATGGATGAACGTCACTCCGTCGCGCCTTCGCGGTGGGACGCAACTGACTCGTTCGGTGAATCACGAACAAGGCAAAATAATGCCAATTAACTATTAGTGGGATATATTCGTACATTAAATTGTAATAAGCTATTTGCGACTTTAACGCGGTGCAATAAGAACGCTGTTGGAGTCTGCGCGGGAGCGTAAAAAGGCGATGACGTGTTTTTATGGTACGCGTTACGAATTTATGAATGAATTAAGTCATAGTAACCTCTACCTCCCGCGTACACAACAAATATACCTATTTGTTAATAGTACTATGTTAACATTTATTTTACATACTAGTACTTATTAATTAACTATTTTAGAGAAACTACCGAGACGATACCAAAAAGTAAGATGAGTCATTCATGAGTTCACGACATGACATGACATACTTACATTTATTCTGTGTAAGTGTTGCGCACAGACATTAGTTCGTTACTAGGTAGTTTGTTTTAAAAAGATTTTGTTTTTAGCCGCATAAAAGTTTCCTTAATCCGTGTAATCGAAACATCCTCCAAGGGTTTAGAGAGGATGGCATCACGCTAGCGTGACCCGACTTCTAATAGATACTCCGAGGGGTTCGGATCGAGGATCGAGGTCACTAGGTAGTGCTCTCGTGATGCTACTTCGATTCCATACAAATTGTAGTTTTAGGTTTAAGTTGATCGATAATTGAAAAACTCACACAAAGAGAAAAATCTCACGTCTACGTTAATCTAACTAAACCTTAGAGCATTAATCTAAGAACTAAACTCATAAGTTTAACGTACCGTACTAAAATTGTTATATCTACATACCTAATGTAATAAATCCAGGTAGAAGTCTGTGATACCTATTACACATTATATTAGAAAGGAATTTTGCGACTTTCCTTAGTGAAGTGTCATACATAATTATTTATTGTATTGTTTTTTACATATTTTATGCAAATTATTTAATTAGCATTGTGTTTAAAACAGAGCTTTACAAATTATTATATATCGTTAGGCAAACATGTTTGACTTAGAAAACTTTCATTTAAGTATCGTATGGTAATTAATTGTATTTAATGTGATAGTTATATAGTTGTGACATAGTCACCTACTTTTGTTGCATATCCTATTACTAGAGTTAGGTTTAATAGGTCTTAAGTGCTTTCGTAAATGTTGGACGTTAACCGTGTCTTGTAATGATACAATAGAACTACATTTTGATAGTAACATTCATTAACAGTGTAGGCAGGCCTCCAACAAAGTTGACCGACGATCAAACCGCACCGATATCGTAGCGACGACGTTGAAACGTCGTTAAATCGTTTTCATATTCACATCCGTCAATCGAGCCGATTCCAAAGTCGTTCGAACGGAGTTCCAACCAACCGTATTTAGATCTAATCTGATAAGGTTAGTTGGAACTTCTTTACGAGTTACTTTTTTTGGGGGAGACAAAACTTAAAGGGTTTCTCAAGCCGTATGAAACGAAACACCGTCTAAAGTTTTCTAGAGGGAATCCGTCATCAGAGCCATCGTGCACTAGAGCGTGTCCCCGTTCTCTATTAGATTCTCCGAGGGGTTCGGATTGAACCGGAGGTCTCAAGTGCTTTCGTAAATGGTGAATGTAGACCGTATCTTGTGCGTGATAGGATTGAACCGGTTTTGGCACAACGGTATTTTGACTTTTTGGAATGTTTTAATGCCTTGGTTCTGTATCCTTCGAACTTGGAAAGGTCACGTCAAAATTTTGCATATTTTAGCGAAAACATGGTATGCATAGCAAAGAAGAACAATTAGCTAAAAAAAACCAGATGGAATCTTGTTTTTTTTTTTATTTATTTATTTATGAACATAGAATCTTATATCTTTATAAACTAAGTTATTACATTGTATACTTAACCTACTGCCAATTACAGATTCCTCATCATCATCATCATCAGCTCATTTTATGTCCCCACTGCTGGGGCACGAGCCTTCCCTATGGATGGATAGGGAGAACGGGCCATAAACCACCACGCGGGCCCAGTGCGGATTGGTGGTTGTTAACGACTGCTAATGCAGCCGGGACCAACGGCTTAACGTGCCTTCCGAAGCACGGAGAAGCTCGTGATGATAATTTTTTGGTCACCCATCCGATGACCGGCCTTTGCGAAAGTAGCTTAACCTCAGCACTCGCAGACCTGGCGCGTTAACCACTGCGCCATCGAGCTCCTCCGATCCGAGATTCCTACTTTGTAAAAATTTGTTGTTATTAACTGCCCTAATGATTAGACTACCGGTCTCAAACCCAGAGTCTCTGGGTTCGATATCTAGTTGGAGTGCATGTTAAGCTTTATGGTACTTACAGCTAATAAGCAGGACTTAGAATACTAAGTCCTGCTACTTATGCAAGGCTAGATTACCTTCATGTACTGGATACTAGATACGATACTATTTATGTTGCTATAACAACAATCAATAAATGTTATTAGCAACATTTTAAAAGAAAAATATGTTAAGAAATTCTTGGAATCTTAATTTCAGAAGTAAGAAAAACAGGATTTGTTAAATTTTATTTAACGTGAATTATTAAATAAATCTTTACTTGCGTACAACAAACATAACTACAATTTTGTTTGACTTTTCTTTAACAATAAAGACTTTTCAATATGCGTAAGTTATATCACAATAGGTTCGCAATATATTGTTAACCTTTGAGTAACATTAAAACCCTTTTTATCGTTACAATGCTTTTGATAACAGTGCATAGGTACTTATTTATCAGTTACAATTTTACTCATACCTAACTCTGTCATACTTATGACCTTTTAAGCACGTGTAAAAAATACATTTTTTTAACTATAAACGAACAGTTCATCCAGCAAATGCACAGCATGCATGGGTACGTTGAACTTTGGCCATATCGCACGCTAGGGATGTGACGCGCTCAATTTGATTATTGTCGATATTTTTGATATTATAATAATACACTAACAACAATAAAAATGCTTTATACTTTTAATCTTATTTATTTCTCTTGATAAAACAGAAACGGGGGCAAACCAAATTCTCATCTTCTTATTAAATAAAAAAAGGAAGATCATAAAAAAATGCTGTCATAAACAAAACTTTAACTAATTACCAAAGAAGAATTTTCGATCAGCTAAATCGTAACATAAAAAAGAAATTATAGTTATTAAAATTATAAAAATAGTAGATTGTTGTTTTTTTATTGATTATAATCGATTATTATAATATATCCATTAAGTACTATGTAAACTATACTTAACATGGAGCAGGCGATGAAAAGATTAGTAGCCGGCATAATGAGGTTAATTAGTGATGATAATCAAGAGATATTACAATGTGACAGATTCGAAACGAACCACGTAGAAATTATACTCTACTAACCTACAAGTTAGAAGCAGCTGAACGCCATCTATTGTCAGGAAATGTAACTACGAGTATAGTTGTTTACTGCAGGCTGCGTCCGAGTGTTTTGACTATTCGAGCTAGTTAAGAAAATTCGCTGAGCGATGTTGAGATTTCAATTTGCTAATTTATTTAGCTGGGGAGCTAGCTGGGGTATTCGCAAAACTAACTTACTAGGCGGCGCTTTTTCGAAACTAAACAAGTAATTAAGTTAACTACAAAATTGTAGTTAACTTATACACAGTTGAGTAGTAAAAACAATTACATTAGATACAGAGAACCTTATGTTATACGTGCTGCCAGTATTTGCTTTACTTTTTTTATTGTAGTGTTTTAAAAACGATAAATACATAAAGTAACGCTTGTTATATTATTATTCAGAGCAATGATTCAAAAACACTGATATTAAAAATGTGATAAAAGAATGAACCGTATTGTTATGACAATAAAGTTTCTTCAACCCCATCTTTTGATTATGTACCAAAAGAAGGGTAATTTCCGATAGATCTTTCTTAGTTTATCATACCTTATAAAAACGTGCTCATGAATCCAAATGGTTATGTTATTAGAAAGAAAACTGAGGCACGTGTCTTATTAAAACAGTGTGATGAATAATAATGTTTGACTGTCTGTTAGTCACGTGGAAAGAATAGACTTAAATTAATATAAGGATGAGTATGAGGCATCTATATACTTACCATGTTATCTTAAATATTTTCCAATTATTAATAAAAATAAATGCCTTTAATTTTGACGGACGAGTTTAATTAGCAAGTTTCAAGCACTTTCCTCGATCAAAATGGAGGCGAAGTGTTATTAAAAGTTGACGTGAAAAATGCTTTTAATTCTGTAGACAGGGGCGCTTTGTTGACTCAAATAAAACAAATAACCCCTCATGTATACAATTACCTTTGGCAATGCTATAGCAGTCCTTCAAAATTACTGTTTCGTAATCACCCCATAAATTCTGCAGTAGGCTGTCAGCAAGGTGATCCTCTTGGGCCAGCCATTTTCAGTCTCGCAATCCATCCCATTATTTCATCCCTCTTTTCGAAACTAAACCTGTGGTATTTGGATGATGGCACTCTTGGTGGGGATGTGAATTTTGTCCTGGAGGATCTTCGTTCCCTCATCGCTAAGTTCAGAAACATAGGTTTAGATCTAAATTTCAGTAAATGCGAATTATATGTCTCTAACTTAAAATCGGAAGTGGAAAAAACAAATATTATTTCTAAATTTAATTCTTTGGCCCCAAACATCAAAATTCAGAATAAAGACACCCTTTCCTTATTAGGCGCTCCCATTTTCTCAGAATCCATTCCGCCTCTCATCGATTCAATCTCCCTCAAATTCAACGGCATCGTAGAGCGCCTTTTAAATATCCATCCTCATATAGCTTTTACCATCATCCGTTTTTGTTTGTTTGCTCCAAGGGCTATCTATCTGCTCCGATGTTGTCCATTGTGGAAACATCCTAATCTTCTTCTATCACTCGACGCGTCCATTCAGAGTACTTTATCATCAGTTTTAAATTGTCATTTCGATAGCAAATCATGGACCCAGGCCTCCCTTCCCATCAGGTTTGGGGGCTTGGGTATTCGCAGTATAAAAGACCTATCACTACCGGCTTTTCTGTCTTCTGTACACAGCACGCTCACTTTAACATCTAAAATTATTCTTCCGTCCCTGGGCGGCGTTGAAGTGTCGTGCCTGTCGGAAGCCAGAAATGCCTGGTCTGCTATCTGCCAAAACTGCGACCTACCAACCTTCCTTAACTCCCAAAGACACTGGGACGAGCCGCTCTGTAAGATGACTTTCTCCGCGCTCATAGAGAGTGCTGTTAATGATAGGGAACGAGCTCGTCTTCTTGCCGTTTCGGAGAGGGAGGCCGGTTTTTGGCTACACGCCATACCTTCACCCAACACAGGCACCCTTTTAACCGGCCCTACACTCACTTTGTCAGTTTGCTTACGCCTGGGCATTAAAACAAATGAACCTCATCGTTGCCTTTGCGGGACTGAAGTGGATATTTTTGGGCACCATGGTCTTTCTTGCCAGCGAAGCGCTGGTCGTCTGTCGCGACACGCGAATCTAAACGACGTCATTCGCCGTGCGCTTTCTACCGTCAATGTGCCAGCTGTATTGGAACCCAATGGGCTGGCTCGTGACGATGGAAAGAGGCCCGATGGAATGACGCTCGTTGCCTGGTCGCAAGGTCGATCCCTGGTGTGGGATGCGACGTGCGTGGACACCCTAGCTCCATCCCACATTAGGGCAACTTCGGTTAGTGCTGGCGCGGCAGCTTCAGCGGCTGAGGACCTCAAAAGGCGTAAATATAGTTCTCTAAGCCTTGGGCACATATTTGCGCCGTTTGGGGTTGAAACTTTGGGACCATGGGGACCGGCAGCTCGAAAGCTATTTAAAGAAATTTCCGCTCGCCTTATAGAGACCACTGGTGACCCTCGAGCTGGCGCGTATTTTGGCCAACGTTTAAGTTTGGTCATTCAAAGAGGCAACGCCGCCAGCGTCCTGGGCACTCTCCCGCTTGGCAGCGATTTGGAGTCCCTTTTTTATTTGTAAAAATTATGTGTATATTTTTATTTCTATTTCCTTTTTTTTTTAATTATGTTGTAAATAAATATAATTGTAATGTAAATAAATAAATAAATTACATAGACTTAGCTACTTAGTTAAACAAAAATTATTTATTGCCATCAAATGAAAAAATAATTAGCAAGTTAGTTTTACAATTTGTCACTAGATGGCTTTGCTTAAATCCCATACGAATAGTAGTTCATTCTAACTTGGTCGAAAAGTGAGAACATTCGCTTATTCTAATGGTAAGCGATCACCAAAGTACCCACTTGTCACACAATAGGCATGACTTGCGCGTTAACGACCTTTTTACCAGTTTTTTTTTGCAATTTATATAGCCTTTAGACCTTGTAGGTTAATTCGAATTATGTTAATTTCAAGTAAAACAAACAGGCGTCATTTTTTATTTTTTTATCTTTAGTTATCTATACGTCTTTAACCTTGAAATTTTATGCGAAGTAAATGTTTTGTTAAAGTAAAAAAAAAACAAATAATTTAAGTAACTTTAATTATTAACAGGCTCTACATATCTATCATAACAAGGCACAACACTAAATCTCAAGGAGTTCGTAAAATAAAAGCGCAGTCATAATATCCTGCACACGTGTTGGCGTCGCGCAGCGGACTAATATTATACTTAACGGTGCATAGCGCTTCCCGAAAGTATGAATGAATGGTTATATAGCGAGCGTATACAAAAAAGAAATAAAAACGATGTAACAAAATGAGAGCGATTTAAAAAACTGACTTAAAAAAAAGTAAAAAAAAGAAACCAGTATTTTTTTCTCTTTTAATTTTATTTAAAAAATACTCATTATCAACAACAACATCTTCAACGATGATTTCATTTCAAAGATGGAGGCATTTGACAAGATATGGATGTGTACTAGTCTGAAATACAACTTATTTTATTTTATTTTATTTGCCTAGCTGTGGAACAGTATTGGGCTATTTGCTTAGTACTTATTTTATGTTGACTCCAACAGTAAAGAATTGTGTTTTTTTTAATATAACATTCGTCCTGGCTTGAACTTCATAAATATATCTAATCTTTGCGAAGTTCAATCCAGAACGAATATTTTTTGCTTTTTTTTACTAGCAAGAATATGATAAGCATCCATTCTTGTGCAACTCTATTATTCTACAAATCAGTGCGATGATATAAAAAATAGTTAATTTATTTCCCTATTGTGAGACCACCCAACCTTGTTTGTTAAAAGCATTATTTATATTTGGAACACTGAAGAGCGTTTAATAAAGATTGTTGAACCAGAAATACACACAAACGGCACTTATGTTGATAATACCATCGACTAATCATACATAAATACTCATGTATGCATGTATGTAGTCAAGTGAATATAACTGTGTATCAAACATGAATGTTAATTCATTCAGGATAGCTATACAAGTTATATTTTAAATTAAACAACTTTTACGGATCTACTCGCGTTTATTTTACTTTACACATTATTTAATGTTTATCCTGACGTTTCGAATCCTTTGCAGGGTCCGTGGTCACAGGGAGACTGAGGTGTTGGTCATCTCATAATTAGTTAGTAGCTTGTATACCCACATTTAAATTTAATCAGGTGCGTTCCGTTTTACGCAGAAAGAGCTTACAGTATCTGTTGATCTGGCAGTATGGTGTTGGGGTTGGGATTTAATATTTTGTATGATGGGGTCCCAGGCTGGTGGTAGACTTCAACCATCTTCTCTATTAAAATTAGGGTGTTTTTTTAATTTCAATAGCCTCGCGTATCATCCTAGGGATGAATCGTTGTTCTCTAGCAAGCACTTGTTCAAAGTTGTCACAAAGTTGTTTCATTTAAATGTGTAGTGTTCGCGTAAACTTTAGAAAACATTATATTTTTAACTTTTCTGTTTGTTAGGATACGGAATTACGGATACAGTTCCTAGTATACGTTTATCAAATATACCTCTGATACTGGTAAAATCCAGCTTATATGGCTGTTGGCTCGTATAGCTGATTTATTCCCTTTATGTCGAGTCCCGTTATGTCGAGCCTGGAAGTCTATTGTTCTCCAAAGTATTGATATTTTACGCTTTCTATTACCTTTATGTCGAGTTTGGTGAACAGGTACAGTCAGGGATGTAAATTAAAAGCCAATGGCATAAAAAACATTGTTTTATTATTTGTTCTATTACTTATTTTCATATATATATCTAATCTTTCTTAATCTAAACATATACAGTATAATCATCACGTATATAAATATTTTTTCTAAAAAATTACTTTCTTAATCTAAATAAATCACAGTATAATCATCACTATTGTTGCAAATGTTAAACAGCAGTTTTACAGTAAAAAATAATTCTTCTTATAAAAGTAACTTTCTTAATCTAAATAAATCACAGTATAATCACCACTATTAGTGAAAATGTAAAAAAAGATATAGCTTTATAATAAGTAAATAATTCTTTTAAATTAGCGTTATTGATTGACGCTATATCGTTGTATCAACCTAGGTAACATGTATATTTTAAATAATTAAAAGATAATCACTTATCAAATCTTACAGTTGATAAGCGTTTAAGACAAATCATTAAATCAATTTTGTTAGTTGTAAAATCTTCAACTATTTTATTTATACGTATATCAATAGCCAAGCATTTTTTTTTCTTAGGTTCTGATTGTTGTCGTTGTAGACATTTGCCTGCTCTATCTTAAACCTAGCTTCTTTAGCCTCATCTCTAAGTGTGCTAATGAGAGTATATAGCGGAGGTCTTTTACTAAGCTTTTTATTTAGCCTGTTATGCCATCCCTCTACTGGGTTTGTGGTCCTGTGGCGTTCGTTGTAACAACAAAACAAATCAATATTTTTGTTAATCCACTGCGATGTTACGTATTCATTAAATGATTTAGCTTCATTGCCTTCAGGTGCACTTTCTAATAATAACACCCATGCTTCTGGGATGACATTTTTGGGAAGATGTGCTGTGGCTGCACACATGGTAATATATTTTTTTCCACCGGGAACATTTACTATTCCGGTCTGTTTTCCTTTTTTCCACAACGCCTTATGGAAGTGGAAAAAACATCCGCTTATATCAACTAATGGAAAAACTTCTTTTATAGCGTTTATTGCTGCAATCTCAAAATCGATTTTAATTTTTTTTGGTTGAAATTCTGGAATGTTATCTTTTATCATTTCAAACATATGCACATAGGTCGATTGGCATTTATCAGGTAACAGCACAAAAATGATCGGCACTATTACGGTTTTGTCTGCGGTACTACCAATGTCGGCATGTATGGTATATAATTGATAGAATGGTCGGGCAATTGAAAAGAATGTTCCATCAACAAAGAACAGATTCATGGACTGCAATGCATTTTTGCAATCATTTAACATAAATATCAAAATTTTATTTACCCCACCACTTTCTACAACCAGAAAATCTTTTGCGATCACTGGTGAAATTTTGACATCCTCTAATTTCTGGAATGTAGTCTTACTAACATTTAAAAAATTATTTCTTGAACGGTAGAGTGCATTTTTCACACTTTGGAAGCTACGAACTTGGTCAACGTAATCATTATTATTATCTTTTAAACTCGCCATGGACATTGCATACATAGTGGGTATGGGTTTCAAGTCTGTCCGTACGTCTTTTTTACATTGATTAAACTTTTTTTCAAATTCTTCTTTTTTGTAATCTGGCAAACAAACATGATCTGTTGCTCCAGTCTTTAGAATGTTTGCTTCCTTTTCATCTAAAGTTAAGGAAGCTTTACAATTTTTTTTTGTGCAGTACCAAATTGAGGAGCCACATTTATTTTTTCTATTAATGCGGTACCGGTAGCCATCTTTCAATAAAATTTTACCACCTTTTTGACTTTCGACGAAAATTAAATTATTATCAGTATTCCTCAATGAACTGCATCCAAGTTCTTGATTCTCTTGGCTACTGCCGTCTTGAGGTCTTTCTTCTGTGTTAAAATTACCCCATGTGCTGCAGCCGGGTTCTTGATTCGTTTGGCTACTGCCGTCTTGAGGTCTTTCTTCTGTGTTAAAATTACCCCATGTACTGCAGCCGGGTTCTTGATTCGTTTGGCTACTGCCGTCTTGAGGTCTTTCTTCTGTGTTAAAATTACCCCATGTACTGCAGCCGGGTTCTTGATTCGTTTGGCTACTGCCGTCTTGAGGTCTTTCTTCTGTGTTAAAATTACCCCATGTGCTGCAGCCGGGTTCTTGATTATCTTCATTTTGAGGGGTTGATGTGCTACATTCGGGTTTTTTAATTATATCTACACTAGCGGTATTTTGTTGATCGAGGTTTAATAATTCGTAAGATTCGCTAGAATCATCTTTTTCTAAGTTTTCGTGTTGGATAGGTTCTGGTGGTGGTGCATGTATACTCCCATCGTTTAGTTCAGCATTAATGTCACCTATTTCGTTGCCTTCCAAAATATTTATTATGGTAATTAAATCCATCATTGATATTGTGATTATACTTCATACATCTTCAGTAGGTAATCCTAAAGAGAAATAAAATCCATTAGAAAAGTCAAGTACGACAATCGAAAAATCCTTACCTAAAATATTTGTTATAATAAGTAAATAATAAATAAATAAATAAGTCGGCGTATCACATGAAGACTTAAAAAATACCCAAGTAACTAAGTACTTCTAAATAGAATTAAAAATTAAGAATAATTCTTCTAAATTGATTTAGAATTGCGGGCTGGCCGTGAAAACGTATCAGACAGTTAAGATACATATCATAAATTCCAGTCGTATGATATATATTCAAAATACATATGACTGGAATTCATGAAGTAAAAATACATAAATTCAAAATACATAATGTATATCTTCAATTCAAATAAGTTCTCAATTCATAGGTTTGGAATAAGTACATAGTGTTCTAAATAAGAATTTCTAATGCTTTTAATTACTAAGCTTGAAACGCACAGGTAACGGTCATAAACAATAATTGGCTAGTTGACAAAATTTGGAAATTTGTTTAAAACTATAGCTTAGTATCTATTTTACCCAGGCCGCTTATTGCATAAATATATATTACACAAAGTAGATGTCTAGAAAGATCATTAAAATTTTAAGTTTTTATTTGTAAGTAAAAAAATATTCAAATAAAATAACGAAAATGTTATATTAAATACAACAGAAAAATGTAATATGAATGAAAATGTTATATAACTTTTACTAGAAACTAGCCACAACATGTTTATTTTAAGCGTTACATTCAAAAATTTCCCATTCATGTCAGAACGTGCACGCCAACTGTCACAAAATGGCCGATATTTTTGACGCTAGTTATCAGTAGAAAAAAACACTTGAACGTGGGATCTTTTCGGCTTTGGATTTCGATTAATTACTATACTTTATATCTAACGATTATATTATTCGAAATTTATTAGGTACTACTTATATTGAACCATAAATTGAAAACATGTACATTGTATCATTATTCATTACGTATTTATGTATTCATACTGTTTTATGTATTTTGATTGTTTATATTTTGATATGTAGTTATGTACTAACGCAATAGTTACATTTACATTTATAAAACAAATAAATATAGATTACATATAGAAAAACAATGGTACTTACGTGTTTCATGCTATCAAACGTTTTTTAACCACTACAGAACTTGCACTTACACAGTAGTTACCTACGTACGTAGTGCACTCTTTCAAGGTTAAAAGGGCACTGGTAAGTTTTGCCCTTCATAGACTTGGAACGCGCAACGCTGATAACTATAAATGTGTAAGAGGGACAAGTATATATGTGCGAAAGAGAGGTGACATCTAAGTAAGTCTTAGATGTCACTTCTTTCGCACATTCCTGTTATTCGAACTTGAGTTGCGCTAATGTACATATCTACATTACGTATTATTTTAGGTACACCGACAACACGTCTTAATATTGTTGTACTTAATTTATGTAAAATCACCAATGCGTCATTGAATTTCGGTTAGTCAATTATAATCTAGTCCGTATAATAAATGAACTTAATATTTTAAAAGATAGGTACTTTTTCATCATGCACATAATTTCGAATATTAATTATATACTGATATTATGACATACTTTGATGGTTATTAAAAAATATAATAGTAGGTACATAGCTGTACTGTATGGTTAAAGTTATTAGTTGTTTTTAAATTCTTTTTTGTGTATAATTGATTCTAAATTATGTGCATGTGCATCTCATTGGACGTGACTGTACTTCTAAAATATGATATTATTAAACTCGACATAAAGGGAATAGAAACGGGACAGAAAACTAAGCTCGACATAAGGGTAATAGAAGCGAGACAAGGTTTTCGGCTCGACATAACGGGACTCGACATAAAGGGAATAAATCGTATAGCTGTATGGCTGTTGACTTTCATGGCTGTTGTTGTCTCAATAAATATATAAATAAATGTCAAAAACTTCGTTAAACGTCAACTATAAGATACACAAGACAACAAAAAACAAGTTAAAATCCTGTTTATAACAATAAGTCTTATCTTTTATCTCTACGGGCCAAAACTTATTTTAAGCACCATTTAACCGGAAATCCCCGTTCTTATAA
Organism: Eudonia mercurella; assembly: GCA_963082485.1. Taxonomy (NCBI): domain Eukaryota; kingdom Metazoa; phylum Arthropoda; class Insecta; order Lepidoptera; family Crambidae; genus Eudonia; species Eudonia mercurella. The sequence goes on along the minus strand of OY720047.1, from coordinate 6,202,509 downwards.
CTACGGATGTAACGTGATATGGAACTCTATTTATGTCGATAAAGCAAAACATCGATAACATCTCGAAAGTCCACACATCTGCCTTCCTACTAAATTAGAAAAGTTATGGTCTCAGTTAAACCCGTGCTCATGTCATGTTTAACCGGACTGCGTTAAAACAAACAGTTAAGATCGTACAGTTAAGTCTGTGGAAGACGAACTCTAAACTAAGAACTTGCTCTTCAAAATGAAGTTAAAAAAGTTGGAGTTACAGATTTCCAGTGCTTAAGCAGTCGTGCTGTGTTTGTTATTTTTATTTTATTATTTTATATATTGGGTTTCTGGTAAAATTCGACTACTATTCTAACCGTCATAAACATTTAAACAATAAACAGTACGTTAATTATTATTTATTTATTTATTTATTTAATTTTACGTATTTATTTCATTTAATTTACTTTAATTAAATTACGTATCAGTAAAGATGTGGGCCTTTAATGTAGCGCAGTTTACAAAACTGCAAACGAAAAAACGACCCTTTAATTTGCCGTCACGAAGTTCCAGAATCCAGAGAAAATCTTCTATCTCTCTTATTAAGAAGTAAAAGCAAGGTTTCCTGCGGCTTTTTTAATTAACAGTTTGGGGCATACCGCTCTTTTGAATTTAGAATCATCATCAGCTCATTTATGTCCCCACTGCTGGGGCACGAGCCTTCCCTATGGTTGGATAGGGAGAACGGGCCATAAACCACCACGCGGGCCCAGTGCGGATTGGTGGTTGGTAACGACTGCTAATGCAGCCGGGACCAACGTCTTACCGTGCCTTCCGAAGCACGGAGGAGCTCGAGATGATACATTTTTGGTCACCCATCCGATGACCAGCCTTTGCGAAAGTTGCTTAACCTCTGCACTCGCAGACCGGGCGCGTTAACCACTGCGCCATCGAGCTCCTCAGAATTTAGAATGTCAGTCGAATAATTCAAAATGCAAAGTTCAAGGAAGGCCAGTGGGGTGCCCGTTCCCAAAATTAAACAGAATCCGTTGGTCGATAGGTAGTTGAGAAGAGACGTTTATTTTTGGTATTTACACGAATTTAGTGACGTTACCTTTAGTTAATTAATTTTTCAGTTTACATTTTGACCATTGATTAATGCTGATGAGAATATGGTATACGAAGTGGCATGATTAGACTTAGATTTAAATGCGTAGTTATTTTCAGTAACACCATCGTGATAATAATAAAAACTGAAAAAAAAGATCGTTTTGCCTCTCGGCATTAAATGTAAGAGCAAATATTTTTTATCTAAATTTTTTACAATTGTTATTATACATATAACCCAAATTTGATACCCTTCACGAAACTACCTGAAAAGCTATATAATTATTCTATCTTTTTGTAAAATAAAGCGTTAAACAGTATGAATACACTGAATTACGTTAAACGTTTCCAGTAGTTCATTAAAACTTAACATGAGCCAGCGCATCACTACACACAAATTATAGTTCCGAAAGACAATGTTTAGTCAAACGTTTCCAAGACTGAGAGAAACAGGTCTTCGCTACACCGAACGCGATGCAAACGCGAGCGAGTGCACGCGATAATAAATACAGACAACTGAGTGCCTAGACTAGAGCAAGTTTTATTTTCCATTCGTCTTTTTAGAGAGAGTTTACTGATTGCTTCAGGCGGCATTTTCAGCGTCACCGGACTTTTTTGGGGGCGGCGAGAAACTTAAAGGGTTCCTCAAGCCGTGCGAAACGAAACACCGTCAGAAATTTTATAGAGGGAATGACATCACGCACTTGAGCGTGTCCCCTTTCCCTGCAACGAGAAGTGAGCGAGCTTACAACTCCGGTAACCTATTCGGATATTAGGTAGTGGACTTTACGGATATTAAGTGTGTGGCATGCTCTCTTTATTGTCTCTGCGGTGGTGGCATGTGCGTCGGGTCGTTACATTCCCTAAGATATGGTTGAGTGAAGCGATGGCTAATTCATGTGTCATACTCGTGAACGGGTGCCTCCTGTGGAGGCAGGTCGGCTCTTGCTTATTTATCTTACTTTTATTATTATTATACTCGTATACTTTAACTTTGTTTTTCTTAGATAATTTTTGACTTCTATTAGTACTGTATGATATTATGAAAATTGAAAGTGGTAGGTACCTGATGTAATTTTTGCAAACTTAGATTTTTTTTTTATTTTGTTGTATTTTTGGGTGTTGTGATTGTCCTTTTTTTTGTGTGTTTGTTTGTGATGGAAAGTGTCCTTTTATGATAGGGCATTTTCCAATATTTTTGACGCTGTAAGGGAGAAAAGAGCTTGACACTTGCTTAGTTTCTTGCCGGTTCTTCTCAGTACAAGGTCTCCCGCCCAGAGTAGACTTACGAACCGATGGCATAATGACGTTCATAAGAGCTATTTGTAGCCTAAACTGAATAAATGATTTAGAATTTAGAATTTTTTGAACTTTACGTGTCCACTGGGCAACTAGCTTGAGACACTAGTCTCAAAAGTACCGGATGAAGATTGCGCTTCGGCGGGTTCTAATCTGGCGTTATGACCTGACGTAGATGGTCCCTTGTGCTTGCGCAAGGATGTCTGACACCTTTAGCTTTATAACCTTATGGTTGGTAGGGGGTGTCAGGATAAACTTTGAAGTCGTGTGGAGTTGGGTTGTCTCCGTTCCCTATTAGATTCTCCGTGAATCGATTAAGGAGCGAAACAACCCGAGGGCGCCTTTAAAGGCTAAGATCTCGGCTCAGGTTGACCGGGTCGTGGGGCTGGGGTTATTTTCCATTAGATCGAGTTACCGTAATCGAGAATTTGTATGGCATCGAAGTAGAGTCGCTTGGTGACAAACGAGGGGAGTTAAAATTTCGCTATACAAGTTCTCGTTTTCGTGACGTTTAACGTTAACAAGTTCAATGTGATTAAATGACAATTATAAAACTCTAACAATTAAAATATTCTAATACTACACTTTTTTTTCCTAAAACCCTTCTATTGTGTTTAAAGGATCGAAATCTATTAAGTTCTAACTTTATGAACATCAGAAATATCAACAACGGAACAATTTCATAGAGATAATTATATTTTATATATTATATATTACACAGCATTACATACATTGTTCTGATCCCAAGGTAAGTAGCTAAGGCACTCATTTTATGGAAATCAGAAACAACGACGGTACCACAACCACCTAGAGCCGACACAATATCGAACAGTTCGTTTTCGACATTGACCCGATCGGGAATCGAACCCGGGAGCTCAGAGTTAGCACCGCCCAAAGTCCGGCGTGCAAACCACTAGGCTATGGAGGTCGTCATTTAAAAATAAGTCTTAGAAAGACTAGTTTCATAATGCACACAGAAAAAATATTTCATATTTAATGTTTTGACAAATCGCGCGGAATCGCTCCGCTTCTGATATAGCGAAGGCTTAAGATATACGCGACGTGTTGAATTAAAATGGAGATGGATTCTGATTGTTTTATAATGACTGACACGTTTATAACGCGTATTAGCTTTAAATCTGTTCCGAACATTTCGCTTCATTAGTTAAATTACTATTTATAAGGAATCGTGTTTAGTATCCATAGCCGTTCATAGGGCTCTGTTTCAATATTGGATATTTTAACTTTATTAACCCCTTGAGCGTCAATCGACCACCAGGTGGCCGATAACAATTAAAATTCTATAGTGTCTGGATACTCGAGCGCTCGAGCTCTTAATCTACAACAAATGAAAAATGTCAGAATTTTCAGAAATTTTTTTTTAAATTTCAGAGTAAAATAGGATTAACACCAATTTTAAGGATTGGAGTAGTATGAAACATTAAATATAAATCAATAAATAATTTCTAATAATAATCTGAAAATCACTGCATGGATTTCTATCATTTTTTTTCAGTACAAAAGAATGGAATACTTTTGGAATAATCCTTGTATTCTAATCTCCCCACTTTCTAGTATATGTGGCATGATCTTAGTCCATCATTCTGACGTTTATGCTGTTGGTAATGATGATCTCCATCAAGGATATTCGATCGTCTTAGGTACGACCATTTTAAATATTGCTTAGTATTTCCGATCGCTATCGTGCTTCACCTTTCGCTCATTGTGGATCTTAAATCTATATGAATAGTCACATTAGGTATGATGTTACCATATCAGATGCTAGATCTGGGTTCACGGAATACCTTCGAGGCATCACACGGTTAATGTAAAAGTTTGATCTCATTTTGAACCTTAACCACTAAGCAATAAAGGCTTAGGAGAATGGTTATCATACTATGCTTAGAGACAGAATCATAACCCATTAGGCAGAGTCGTGTCAGAAAGTGATAGAAAGTTTCTAGAAACATTCTCGAATCATAATTTCTGGAGTGTTTTTCGTTCATTTTTTTTCCAATTGCTATCTTTTATCGTGAGTTCGGAGTAAACTTTCCTCAAATCTAAAGTGACATTTAAAAAGATACCACCACCAACCCGCACTGGGCCCGCGTGGTGGTTTATGGCCCGTTCTCCCTATCCATCCATAGGGAAGGCTCGTGCCCCAGCAGTGGGGACATAAATGAGCTGATGATGATGATGATGATTTAAAAAGATAATAATTTGCATAACTTACTTTCAGTCAAAAAAAGGTACAAGAAACAGTTTCGGTTCTATTAACCAGTCATCTGCCGCGAGCACTGATCAGTGCCATAAACAATTAAAATTCTATTGTGTCTGTATTCATGGTAGATGATAGGTTAAAAAATAAATTTAGTTTTGCGTATTGTGCACGCAGTGCCGGCTCTAGTCCTTGATTAAGGTAGTCATTGACAAAGGCCTCCCCCAAGGATCTCCACAACGACCGGTTTTGTGCTGCTCGCATCCAGCGGCTTCCCGCGACCTTCACCAGATCGTCGGTCCACCTTGTTGGAGGCCTGCCCACACTGCGCTGATTAAGGTAGAGCAAGAATTAAAATAAAACAGATTGCAGAAGCAGACTAATTTACCAAAAGAGTCGCCATCAAAATATTAATCAAATAATTTATTTTGCACACTGTTACATAGAGAAGGGTTACAGAAAAAAGCATACAAATATCAAGGTTAGAAATTGTTTTCGCATTCAGCATTTTGGCGCCTTTGCCTCCTAGAGTGACCACTCCACTCGCTCTACCCTAGGGCCGGCGCTGTATGCAAGAAAGAGAAGCAAACAAAGCTAAGCAAGTTATGCCATGTCGATGTCGGTTCTACAGATGGATGGCAAAAAAAATTATATTATTGAGAGAGATTAGAACCACGATAGCTCAATTGGAAGAGCACCTGACCCGGAATGTCAGAAGGGTGCAGGTTCAAATCCTGCTCGTGGAAATTTTTTCAACATTTTGTGTTTTTATAATTTGTTCGCAACGAAATTTGCGTTAAAAATTATTTAAACATTTATAAATAGCTTGCTTACTTCTTAACTGATCTTTAATATTTGTAAAAATATTTTGATCGGATGTTAGTGACGGTAGTTGTTGACATTGAATGGGCGCCTTTGGCTTTCAAAGTAAAAAGTGTTGAATAATTTCGGCGGGCTCGTTAGAACCACGATAGCTCAATTGGAAGAGCACCTGACCCGGAATGTCAGAAGGGTGCAGGTTCAAATCCTGGTCGTGGAAATTTTTTCAACATTTTGTTTTTATAATTTGTTCACAACAAAATTTGCGTTAAAAATTATTTGAACATTAATATTGAGAGAGATTCTAGATTGGCAATATGCTAATGACAATGCTATATGTAGCTACAACATAAAATTTTAATAGAAAAAATCGACCGCTTTCAGAAAGCTCGAGTGCACGATCGAGTCCGGTCGAGATCCCTGAGACTGTTTTTTTTTAAATAACATTTTATTTGTACGACTGATCTATAAGCTCTTCCATTAACAATATAGAGCTTTTCTAGCTCCAAAAAAACCACCAACAAACCCTTTTTTCTCGGAAAAGGAATGCGGCTACATAATATAGCCTTAACAGCGCAACCAGCCTTTAGGGACGGAGAAAAATTAGGCTACGTACGCACTGTCCGGTTAGCCGCACCGCGGCTGCCCGTCCGGCTGGCCGCAGGATGCGGTTGCAATTGCGGCTAACCGGGTGGCGGCTAGCCGTAACCGCAACCGGAACATGCGTATAGAAATCGACGTGGTTTGCGGATTGATCGATCACATTTCCACCAACTCTTCCCAAGCTTTTTGTCGTAAGTTTTTATCAAAATATTCCGCGGATTTCGTTTTTCAGATTGCTGGGCTATTTTGAACATCAATTATGAACCGTTCTGTATCGAAATTCATAGCTGAGAAATTTTATTCGTAGACTACCGGCCGTGGAATCCGCAAACTGAACTGAGCGCGTGGTGCGTATAGCAACCGTCCGGCTGACTGTCAGTCGGGCCGCTGCGCTGCGAGCGACCGGAGCGGTTGATCGGCAGCCGCATCACAGTGCGTATGAAAACTGTGTTTTCGTACATATTTTTAATAGCGGCCAGCCGGACGGCTGTCCGTAATGCGGGTAGCCGCTCAGTGCGTATGTAGCCTTAAGGTGCCTACGACAAGGTAGAGATCGACCATCTTCAGAGATTTCTTCTTTTCACAGAATGTTTTCATACCAAGTATTTATCTGCACTGCTCTGTCATCGCGAAATATATTACCTGTAGACAAAAAATAATAATATTAAAAGTCAAACAAGGAGATTTAAAATGTTTTGCCATACAAATTCTTGTTTTGGTAAACTATTCAAACATCAATTCAATCTCGATTACTCAACAAAGATCGATTACGCATAAAGCAAATCCTTTGGGAACTATCTTTCTGGACCTTAATGTCTTTTTAGTAGTAAATTTTGGTTTTTATATCTTTTTTATTTTTAATCTAATTAATTGGTTGCATTTAAGTAGTTTTACGTGACCGTGTGCGTGTATACTTATTACCCAAGTATACTTTAATTCTGAGCACGCAATGTACCTTTAAGGAGTTGTTAGACATTAGGTTTTTTCACTTGTAATAGTTGGATAATTTTAACCACCTCTGTGGTCTAGTGGTTAATACCACCGGTTTAGACCCAGAGGTTCCAGGTTCGATTCCCAGCGGGGGGTACATGTTTGTGTACTCGGTTGGGTTGGTGGTAGGACTTGTTTGCCCGCCTGGCTAGCTACCACCATATTATCTAAATATGTCGCCATAACAACAATTAGCATTGTTGTGTTCCGGCAGCTAGAGATAAGATAGCCAGTGCTTCACTAGTTGAGGATTCCGGGTGATGCGCGCTTCCCCCCATTGGCCTTATCATCACTTAACATCAGGTGAGATCAAGGCATTATTGTGCTTACACGTAAAATATTAAAAGAAAAAAATGTAAATAACTGGTGATTTAAACCCATTTAAAAAAACTTTGTAGAAAGTGAAATGTTCTATATAATAATAACGTGACATGAATGTAGTTACAAAAATTACAGAAGAGTTAACAAATGACTCCGCTCTGCTTCATGTTAAGCAGAAGCAGAGTTTAGATACTCCACAGCCGAAGAATTGTTCCTCACTCGCCGTCCTCACCTTGCCGACCGCAAGTTGCTTCCTCACACCTCTTTTAAAGGACCCCATGTTGTAGGAAGGAGGCTTTTGAATCATCCCATACATTTTTTACCTACTACCCATTCAGGATCTAGACGTCTATTTTTTAGCTGTGGAGAAGAATGGGCGTAAGAAACTCACTCACTAAATCACTGTCAAATAACAAGTAAGTATGTAAGTTGTTTATGGTCAGTAAAGATTATTTCTACATACACATAGGAACACACATTAATGAAAAGGAGAAAGGAAAAAAGTTCTTCAAAGAACTCGCCATGGTATAGTCGGTACAAATGATTTCATATAATTTTTCTTGGAGTTTTTTGCGCCCATTTTTCACCACAGCTATAAAATAGACGTCCTTAATGGGTTTCCGTTAATACTTTTAAATTTTAACAGTACCTAACACTAATTACCTGCTTCATTATGCTTAAAGTGTCTAAACAAGCATCGCGACATCTACATTATCTCGTTTTCCATGTGCATTTTATTTACCGAATACAGTCTTCCGCCTTCTTTGTTAAAGCTTAAAGTAGATAAGGCAATACGCACACGGAGTAATCAAGCTTTATAAATATATTTAAAAGAATTTCTAAATTTTAGCAATTTTATTCCGCTTATGATATTGCAGGAAATTACAAATATAAAACCCAGATTCCAAACAAACATTGCCTTCTATGTGGTCCAATAGTTAAACCACTAGACTATTCGTTATTCTGTCCCACCAGTCTCAGATCAAGACCTGGGTTCGATTGTCATCAAAGGGTAGGTAGAATAGGATTGAACTGTAATTAGTAAGTAGGGCTGTATAGAATTGTATGTCCACCTGGCTAGCTGCCACCATCTTATCTAAAGTCTGTCGCCATAACATCATGTTAGCATTGCTGTGTTCACTTCCGACAGTTAGAGATAAGACAGCCAGATTCCTTTGTAGTAAAGGATTTCGGATAAAGTCCGCTTCCACAATCAGACATATTGTAAAGTAGTAGCAGGAGATATGAAAGTGGTTTTTTCATGAACTTATTGTAGGTACAGACGCCTGCACATCAGCCTATCCAAAACTTTGAACTTTATGTAAATAGATAATGAGGTTGAAAATTTATTGAAAAAATTTGACAGTTTTAAGAGATTTATTTAAGCCAGACAGTGCAGACTTCTGGCTTACTTTGGCTGTCTTTTGGTTGGCTGCCTTTTGGCTGCCTCAGTTTGTGGTAGTCGAATGTAGAGGCGTGTGTGCAATGAAATATCTTATTCTCTCGCAAAAAAACCTTATTAAACACTTAATAATTGTCGATGAACAAATAATCTTTTAAACATTAGTAATCAAGTATGTAAACAGCCTTATAGTTGTTGCATCTAGACATTTACAACATTACGTTAAAGTGGTTTTCACCTTAACCAGCGAGCGGTTCGGTTATGGCGATCCTCGATAGGTTATTTCATCGCCTCGTTCGATGTAATCTACCGAACAGCATTTATCTCGCAAATGACTTTGTCTCTGGTCGGTCTGATACGGAAAGTTGTCTTGTATGAGACTTTATACTTTATACAGCTCGGTATTACAGACTACCCTGTGTGGTGCCGGGGATAAAGAATTGCACCACCCCATCTCTTCCCGAGGGTGTCGTAAAAACCGACTAAGGGACCATTCCAGAGGATGGGCAGCAGCATCTCTCTGAGGTTAACTCTCAACCCGCCTGCCAAGCGTGGCGATTATGGCAAATCCCCTCGTGTATCCTTTGGACAAATCCAGCAGTGGACGTCTTTTGGCCGAGATGATGATGATGATGATGATTACAAACTTCATAGTTCAATATTTTGAAAACCAATAAAGTAATGGTGATGAAACATTCTAAGGAAAATACAGGGATCTAGTAAGTTAGTAGATAAAATTTCAATAATACGTTGTTGGCAATTATTTTTGTGGGTTTTTTTATTTTTCTATTTATTTAACATCCGTGGAAAGACTGGTCTGGTCCAGACGATTTGGTGAAGGTCGCAGGTAGCCGCTGGATGCGAGCAGCACAAAACCGGTCGTTGTGGAGATGATTGGCTACTTAGTCTAGCAGTGGACGTCTTTCAGCTGAGTTGATGATGATATAACATCCATAGACTACCAGTAACCGCTTATTACCAGGCAGGTCATATGTCTGATGCCACCTTCTTTGTGATATTAAAAAAGTATACATGTACTTTTTTTTAATATATTATACGGGTAAGCACAGCCTTGATCTCACCTGATGTTAAGTGATGATAGACTTCTTGGTGAGAAGGTGAAGAGTCATGTCTGCGGTTTTGTTTTATTTTCGAAAATTTGTGTTATATCGAATATTGATGTGAAATAATGGTGGATTATTAACCGTTAAGTGTTCGTGAGTGTACATGAGTGTTGGCAAATGAAACAAAACAGTGCAACGTCACTTTTCAAATTCTCTCAAGAAGTCCGCCCGAGGACTTAGTAAAGCCCCACATCTTTACTGAGATACTCGAGGGGTTGGGGGGTATATCATTTCTCACTTCTCATTTCTACAAAGCACGAAGCCATTAACAAAAAGAAAAAAAACGTGATGATAAGGCCAATGGTGGAAGCGCACTTCACCCGGAGTTCTTAACTAATGAGGCACTGGCTATCTTATCTCTAGCAGCCGGAACACAACAATGGCTACAAACATTGATGTTTGCCAACATATTTAGATAAGATGGTGGTAGCTAGCCAGCCCGACAAACAATCCCTACCACCAACCAAACCGAGTACACAAACATGTACCCCCCGCTGGGAATCGAACCCGGGACCTCTGGGTCTAAACCGGTGGTATTAACCACTAGACCACAGAGGCGGATAAAACTTTCTTATCCAGAGACATATTATATCTCATTGCCGATCTAAAACCAAATCGCACTACCACTGCAATACTGTTGTAACTTAAAATATATTGATATTTGAGATTTTACCGTAATCTAATAACAGTACGGTTTAATCTCAAATATCAGTATATTTTAAGTTACAGCAGTATTTTATTGGTAGTGCGAAATGTGAAATTCTATCCCAAGGGAACGACTTACGATTCACTTCGCAAGGTAATTGTACATTTACATATATGCTCACTGAATTCGCAATGGGCAACATGGGCATACGTGTTCGTTCGCTGTTATATAAATTAGCTTGCTCATTAATAAAAATTAAACTTAAAGTTCCCCGTGTGGTGCCGGGGGTAAAGAATTGCACCACCCCATTTCTTCCCGTGGGTGTCGTAGAAGGCGACTATGGGACCATTCCAGAGGATGGGCAGCAGCGTCTCTCTGTGATAATTCTCACCTTACTGCGATCGCTAACCCGCCTGCCAAGCGTGGCGATTATGGCAAATTCCCCTCAAAATTATTTATCCTTGAGGGAGGCCTTTGTCCAGCAGTGGACGTCTTTTTGGCTGAGATGATGATGATGATGATGAAACTTAAAGTCGTGGCTCGGTGGGTTCCTTTTGTTATTGCAAGTCTCAAGGATGAAGAGATGTTTCCAATGTCTAGGGTTAGTGTTGCAACCTTTGACCTTGTTGTTGAGCAGGTCAAGGTTCATCAAGCCTAAAATCGTAGCCTCGGTAGGTTAATGGCAACAGATTTCGATAGGAACTAGTGATCGTCATTTCATCATCATCATCAGCTCATTTTATGTCCCCACTGCTGGGGCACAAGCCTTTCCTATGGATGGATAGGGAAACGGGCCATAAACCACCACGCCGGCCCAGTGCGGATTGGTGGTTGTTAACGACTGCTAATCCGGGACCAACGGAAGCAAGAGGAGCTCGAGATGATAAATTTTTTTGTCACCCATTTTTGCGAAAGTTGCACTCGCAGAGCGGGCGCGTTTAACCACTGCGCCATCGAGCTCCTCATCGACCTATAGTCTAAGTTATACTGGAAGTAATGAAGCATTTTTCATTTTTTTAATTTTTCATTACAACAATGTTATTTGTCTGCGACTGTGCTTGTTGTATGTATAATATGGGTGCCTAATGCGAGTTTTATTTACTATCCGTATTCATTTGATTACTTGATGGCGAATAAAACTCGCACTATACTTACACCCTGAAAGTAATTAAAAAATAAAACAAAAATACAAAACTTTAAGATTTCTTTAATAGAAGAGCAGAAGGCAAAGTAAAATATGGCTACGAGACCACAGACAAATAGAATAATAATTAAAAATAAATTTATGGTTGGCGTTACCAAAATTATTGTGCTCCTACGATTAGATATTCCATCTATTTTCTAACTAGCGGCTGCCCGCAGTTTCACCCGTGTGGTTCCCGTTTTCATGGGAATATCGGGATAAAAGTATCCTATGTTTTAATCCAGGTTACAAACTATCTGTATGCCAAATTTCATCCAAATCCATCCATCCGTTGCAGCGTGAAGAAGAAACAAATATACACACATACACACAAACTTTCGCATTTATAATATATGTGATTAGTTTAGGATAAGCGAGATGAAGACCACTTTGGACTATCATCATTACATGACCAGCTCATTTTATGTTCCCACTGGGACACCAGCCTTCTCATTGAATGGAAACATCACAGGGAAAACACTTTGGACAGATATTACTGGACAAAAAGCAATTTCGGACCAGAATACGAGTTTCATAGTACGCCCCCGTCATACACCGACATGCTCCAACAAAAACCTTTCCACCAGTAAACTATGTAAGTTATTACTTCGCAACACGGCTAAGTAATATGCAGTTATGTTCGAAGCGCAATTTCCATAGCGCTCAATGCAAATACGGGCGGTGAGCTTCAAAGGCGCCGTAAAAGCGTGGTCGGAGTTGGAAGGCTATTGTTATGGGTTCGAGTCTGGGCGGCCGCTGATATATCGACTTGGCTTATAAGTAAGTAAGTAAAATGTTAATATGTATATACAACGTGTAAAAGAAAGGTGTGGTAAAAATGAAAAGATCCAAAGTGTCTATCTAGATCTCGTATGTGTTGTTACTAAGACATAATTATTAACTCAAATTGGTCATGCCATTGTAAATTAAATATTTATATTAGTGAAGTTATGTGGGTCTGGCGCGCATAAGCAAGCGGCAGTAATCGTAAATGTAAGTACACAGAGGTTACTAAACCACTAGGGCTGTGACTTTTTTATTTCGATGAGATGTCACAATAGAAATGTTTAATTAAAAATTGCATAACAAATTAACAACACATACACATACAACACACATACAACATAGAAAAGAGACAAAGTGTTGAAAAAATTCCACGAGCGGGATTTGAACCCGCACCCCATGACATGCCGGGTCAGGTGCACTGCCAACTATTCTATCGTGGCTCAATCCAATTCGCTGAAATTAATCAACACTATCTACTTAATTTTACTTTAAAAGCCAAAGGAGCCCTATACAATGTCGACAACTACGTCATCAACATAACATAAGACGAAACCATTGTTTTTGTGTGATAATAAAGTTAAGAGAAACTATCAATTTGTCGTTTTTGCACATGACTTTTCTACTAAATAATGTTGTTTCATCATTAAGTAACTATTCTCAAAGACGTAGATGTAAAAAAAGTTAAATAAAGGGCTCTCTATAAAACTGATACAAAAGTTTCAGGTATTTTAAAAAAATCACTAACTTTAGTTAGTGATTTTTTTTAAAAAAAAATTTTTTTAAAAAAAAATTGGTCATATCTTTAAACTCATGAAACTTTTCTATGGACAAGTTAGGCTTGTACGACGCATCTGAGGCCCACCTACCTCCGGTGTCAGTGTGACGTGCTAATTTTAGGACACCCTGTATAATACATCTCATATGGGAGAGGAAGTGCGCTTAGCATTTACTAATGATTACTTACTTATTTCGCTGGCTCAGCGACCCAGAGTGGGTCTTGACCTTCCACGTTAAAGTACGCCATTTTGTTTGGTCTTGTTACGAGAGGCCGTTCCGACCATTCAGGCAAGTTGATCTGTCTCTTTAGGTCCTTGACGACACCCTTCTAACGATATCTTGGCCGGCCCACCGAGCGACGCCTAGTTGGCTGTCCCAGATACTTTACAGAGTCTTTTGGCAGTTCGAACCTATCCCATTCTTTCCACGTGTCCTAGCCAGCGAAGTCTTTATTTCCCTTAGAGTTTATTTCCCTAAATGTACTAATGATCATATTATTTTATAAATAAAAGATTTCAATGGTTAAATACTCTATGGCCAAAACCTCTATGGTTAAGAACTCTCAGCCTCGGAACAATAACTAAAGCTCTATGTTATTATTCTGAGACCTCAGCTGATAAAAGCAAATGGCGGCAGATGCCATCGTCGTCGCCTGAGATATGACAAAGCGTCGCCGTCACATCGTCGTGTGGCGAATGTTAAATCCTTTAAACTTTATTGTGAACTCGACAGCTTATAAACATTTATACCGTGTTATTAACACGAAAAGCACATTGGCAAATAAATGCAAGTATGAATTTCTCGGTTCTCCATTTTTAAAAGCTCAACAGTGGGACGTTAATATCAGTATCTATCAATAACTTTATTTCTTCAAAAGAACATGGTCTACTAATTAACTAATAATGCAAAACTATTTTTAACTAGCTAAACCGGCGGAATTCGTACCGCTTTGACAGTTTCCATAACAACAAAAAAAACAAATCATTTTGTATTGGAAAATTAAATTATCGTTTACAAAAACACAATTGTTGAAAAAATTTCCACGAGCAGGATTTGAACCTGCACCATTCTTCTAACTGATCTTTAATATTTGTAAAAATATTATGATCGGATTAACATCCGTGAATCAATGTCAACAACTACCGTCACTAACGTGACGGTAGTTGTTGACATTGAATGGGCGCCTTTGGCTTTCAAAGTAAAAAGTGTTGAATAATTTCGGCGGGCTGGTTAGAACCACGATAGCTCAATTGGAAGAGCACCTGACCCGGAATGTCAGAAGGGTGCAGGTTCAAATCCTTCTTGTGGAAATTTTTTCAACAATTGTGTTTTTGAAAATTGTTCGCAACAAAATTTGCGTTAAAAATTATTTGAACATTTATAAATTATCGTTTTTAGTATTTTCACAAATTTCACAAATGCTGACGTTTCGGACACAGTGTCCGTGTAAGCTAAACTCACACAAGGTACACCGGACTACGGTCGGTCGACTATGCCACGGTAGACTATGCTGATAAATTATGAATGATGACCTAATGTTAATTTACACATTTGTTTTAAACATACTTAGTGATTATCTGTATCATCTCGCAAATAATGACTTTACGCAGAGATATGTAATAAAACTTCTATAGAGCAGAAGCGCAAACAAGATAGTAAAAGTAATGTATGATAAAAAAATGAACGTAACAAACATTTAAAACGGTCCTTTAAGGCAGTTAAGATCTGTATTTTTAATGAAAGAAACACATAAGATTTTTCAGTATGAGAAACGGAAATTTTTAAATTGAATGCTTTCTTTATTGATTTAACAGAGATTGATTTAAGCCGGCAGGGTGAGGGTGACTGGTGCTGCGTTGTTTCCACGCTGCACCAGTTGTCCTCGCGTCTGGACTCCGTTTCCACTTAACATCAGGTGGAGTGGAGTCATTTGCCGAGCTATGTATGAAAAAAAAGTTATAATTATTGTCACTTATTTAAAAAAAAATGTTTAAAAATTTACAAACAGAGAAGTTTGGTCTTAGCACTGAAAAATCGACCTTAAATTCCATAGTACGAATACTAACTTTTTTGCCTTATTTATTGGCTTGGTGAAGTCTTCAAATCTACATGTAAAGATATGAGTGGATATGAGACTTTATTGAATTCAATCGCAGACAAACTTCAACTTAATTGTTCCATTTTCAAAAGCGCATTGTATTTTCTTTTTTTTGCCGGACCTCGCTGTTATTTTTTAAACGGCACAAGGCGATGACATCCTTATCTCTGAGCATTGCAAACAACGACAAATCTCTGGCAAACATGCCGTTGATAAATGAAACTGGAGCGTTGCCTTACTCAAACCTACTTACGGTCGCGCTTACACTCCTTTGTGAAACCCACACAACGAGTCGACTCTTGGTTAGTTATCTATTCAAGGCAGAAAAATATGGAGGACTAAGGAATATAGGTGTTTGTAATGGCGGCAAAACAAATGAGGTGACATTGAATAAAGTGCTGATATATTTCAGTAATTTACCTACTCATGAATAAAAATATAGTGCAAAAATTTTGGTTCTGGTATTATGTAAGCTATTTCTTGTGTAGGGCATGTGGAGAGGAAACGGAGTCAATGCAGCACCTACTGTGTGACTGTGACTCTCTGTTTAGGAAAAGAATGGGACTCCTGGGGTCGGCTTATCCGAAACCGAAGGACTTCAGGCTCTTCGCTCATAGACGTGGCCAAACTTATGGCGTCTATCTTTACAGAGGAAGAAGAGTGAAAGGACAGGGTTGCACAAAAGATCCCGATGGGTCGAAGTGTTACTGCGAGAGGGAAACCTCAGAAGGCCCCACTAAGATAAGATAAGATGTAAGCTATTTTTCGAGCATTTGTTAAGGTTAAAACTACAAGATGGTGACCTAAATAAATTTACATACTTGGTAAAACATGGTGTTTTGTAATTATGTGTTTAATTCCAAAGTATGGCTATGGAACCAACTATAAAGAACACCGTAATATTATGCAAATTATATTTACCTACGAAGACTTCCTTTTCAATAAAATAAACAAAAGTTCTCTGTAACATATTATATTCAAAAATTATCTGTACATAATTAGATTTTTTAAACTTTGTTTATCTAGTCCTTTAAGCTGTTTAAACCATTACCATTATCAGTTGATAGTGAGATAAATGTAGGCAAAGGCATTTATTATTAAGTCTAATTACTCTAAGCGCTTAGACATTTCGCTGGCCATTAGTCTTAATAAAAATTAGCCAGCCTATACTAAACATACGTTAAGGGGCAGTGCACGAAATAAAATATTTCAACTTATTGTAAGTTACATTTATTTTCAAAACATCTACATACCTACCTACATACCCCGTGTGGTGCCGGGGGTTAAGAATTGCACCACCCCATCTCTTCCCGTGGGTGTCGTAGAAGGCGACTATGGGACCATTCCAGAGGATGGGCGGCAGCGTCTCTCTGTGATTATTCTCACCTTACTGCGATCGCCAACCAGCCTGCCAAGCGTGGCGATTATAGCAAATTCCCCTCACAATTAATTATCCTTGAGGGAGGCCTTTGTCCAGCAGTGGACGTTTTTTTGGCTGAGATGATGATGATGATGACATACCTACCTACCTTATTATGTTTTATTTTAGAGACAAGCAATATTAATGAAACCTTTAGTGCCTGCTGGGCAAAGGTGTCTCTACCACAGATCTTGTGCAAGGCTCTGCCAAACCAAATATCAATTAAGTATTAATGTCATGTTTTTTTTCATAATTCAAAAAAGCATTTATTAAGTCGTCACACGTACCTTCTCTTTTCTTCCTTGCATGATTCCAATTTAGTTTTTGGTTTTTGTGATGTAATTTTTTTTAGCTAAATGTGTAATAAATTGTGAAAAGATTTATCCAGGCATCGATTAAAACTATTAATAACCCTAAGCTATATTATATATGTGTGTGCATTTTATCTTTCTTTTACGATGACAACGACGACGAAACGAGTCGCGATGATTTATCACCGAGAGATTGTTAAAAAGCCGAAGAGTGACAATATTGCGAATTTTCCACCACGAAAACTCTAATAAAAAGCATTTTCATATTTCCCGGGTTCGAATCACGCTCGTGGAATTTTTTCAACAATTTGTCTCTCATTTATTAGTTTTCCACTTTGCATTCACAATGCTTTATATAGCATTAGACCGGTTATCCAAAGGTCGTGGGTTCGATTCCCACTTGAGCTTCTTGAGGCTGGTTGATTTTTTCTATTAAATTTTCATCTTGTAACTTTGTCTCATTTTTTTTCAAATTGCATTCTCATGTAATTTTATATTTGAAAATTGATTTTATGTAAAACCAATTACCATTCTGAGTAGGTACGCCTACAGATTCCTGAATAAAATCAAATTATTCAAATCGAGCACTGCGCACCGCGAAACTTCGTAATCAGATGCAAATCGTACCCTCTGTTCTGCTATCAGACGCAGGCTATGCCAAATTAATAGCTAACTTCCCCTTTAGCGACCACTATTCAGGAATACGCAAGTAGGGGGTCTATTTAATTGAAAAAAAAAACTAGCTTCCGTCCTCGGATTTGGCGGCATGCAATTTATTTTGTAAAAGTTTTTTTTTATATTAACGGGTAAGCACAGGGCCTTGATCTTTCCTGATGATAAGTGATGATAAGGCCAATGATGAAAGCGCACTTTACCCGGGATCCTCAACTAGTGAGGCACTGGCTATCTTAGCTCTAGCTGCCGGAACACAACAATGGCTACAAACATTGATGTTATGGCGACACATTTAGATAAGATGGTGATAGCTAGCCAGGCGGACAAACAAGCCCTACCACCTACCAAACAAGGTACACAAACATGAGTACCTACCCAAAACCACAGAGGTGGTTCAAAATTTAATTTTCATTAAAATAATATTTCTGAATTTAAAAAAGACAAAGTGTTGAAAAAAATCCACGAGCGTGATTCGAACCCGCACCGCAGCCGCGATAGTATAGTTGGCAGTGCACCTGACCCGGCATGTCATGGGGTGCGGGTACGAATCCCGCTCGTGGATTTTTTTTCAACACTTTGTCTTTTTTTCAAATTGTAATTTGTTTGCAACAATATTTGCGTAAAATTATATGTAAATAATCATAATATTTCTGAATGAAAATTGGTCACCCTCCAGTACAGTGACATTCAATTAATTGCGATTAGCGACACGACTCACACTCACAAGGTGACTGCAGAAAGTTAGCTTCATACGAACGCGGACGAGCAACACACACATAGACTACCTCTCACGGACACGGCATCTCGGAACACATCCGCTGTCAACCTGAGCTTTATAATTCAGTTGCGGCTCGCTCTTAAAGTGAAACAGACGTTTTTTCGCTCTCCTGAAAAATTTGTCTAATGTATGGGACATATGCGAAAAATTCAACATGTATTAACAAGTAACAAGTTCAAACCTAGTAAGGCACAACTTTAAAACCTTTAAAACCATGTGACAGTAATTTCCTAGATTTTAAAATTGTTATTGTGCCATACTATGTTTTGAACTGGTTTTCGCAGCAGTTTTTGTTACTTGACGTGGACTTGCTAGTTGATTGAACTGTTTATTGTAATTTCTACACAACTTTTGGTGAATCTATTCGTGCGCAATAACCTTTTAAGTCCTATTTAACAAAAACCAGCTTCATAGGACTTTTTTGGGGGCGACGAGAAACTTAATGGGTTTCTAAAGCCGTGTGAAACGAATGACCGTCAGAGGTTTTCTAGAGGAAACGTCCAACGGCATCAATCACGCACTTCCCGTGCGTTCAGAGTGCCTGTGTGAGTTTTGTCGTCCAGATCGTCGGTCCACCTTGTTGGAGGCCTGCCCACACTGCGCTTTCCGGTACGCGGTCGCCACTCAAGGACTATTCCGCCCCAGAGGCCATCAGTCCTGCGAGCAATGTGACCTGCCCACTGCCACTTGAGCTTAGCAACTCTTCGGGCTATGTCGGTTACCTTTGTTCTTCTACGGATCTCCTCATTTCTGATTCGATCACGCAGAGAAACCCCGAGCATAGCCCTCTCCATTGCTCTTTGAGAGACCTTGAGCCTTTTTATGAGGCCCATAGTGAGCGACCACGTCTCAGTCCCGTATATCACTGGCAACACACACTGGTCAAAGACTTTCGTCTTGAGACACTGCGGTATATCGGACGAAAAGATATTTCGTAGCTTACCGAACGCTGCCCAGCCTAATTGGATTGTGTGATGCTTACCTTCTGCAGTATCCTTATTTTGTGATAATGAATGTTTAAAGCGGTCCAATTTATTCGCGATCTGTATCTGACACTATTGCTAGACGACAACCCGTTCTTGTGGATTGTGGACAGCTTAATGTAACTTTTTTGTTTACTTTTCAAATCCGGTTTACAGGCTGTCAATGTACTTATGTAGGTACATGTCAAAGCTTGCATGAAAAAAATATTGCTGGATTTAATTATTTTACTAGCGGCCCGCTCGCGACTTCGTCCGCTTGTGTACCGGGTCCAATTCTATGCATGTATTATACATATAAACCTTCCTCTTGAATCACTCTATCTATTAAAAAAACCGCATCAAAATCCGTTGCGTACTTATAAAGATCTAAGCATACATACATAGGGACAGACAGACAGCGGGAAGCTACTTTGTATTATACTATGAGTGATACGTACAAACAAAATTTAATTGATTAATGATATTATCATCATCTTGAGCAATACGTCAAATGTCTACGTCAAGTGGTGTGACATTTTTTTTCAAAATTTTTTGAAGTGAAAACTTCTTTAGTGGCGTTGTGCACTTTTTTTGGAATGGGTAAAAAATGTTAAACTCGCGTCAGGACACGTGACCGTCAGACGCGACTGTTTCAGGCAACGTTCGAAAGATGGCGCAGCTAGTTCTCCAAGCATGACTGTGCTTCTACAAATCTTATAAGGTTATCCCAGCTGCCGACAGATGGCTCTAAACTTCAATTATTTTTATCTCTTGTACGAACAAAACTATTACAATTTCTGATATTATAGAAAATATACAAAAAATTAATGACAGGGTTTGTATGTACGATCAAAGAGAACTTTTTTATTTTGATAGCTATAGAAATGCCAAAACGACTTCTTCTTTGGTGTGCATGAATCTTTGAAATGTCTACTGTATACCTACTATTTAGAAAAGACTATATTATACTACTATAGGCATATATTAACACTACTATAGGCATATATGAATACATTACCGAAAAAAGCAACGCGACTTATAGTTGATGTTGATAAAATAGAATAGAATATTTTATTTGCTAAGAATATGGTTGGTATTACAAAAAGTTGGTCATATTTTTATAGTTTCACATATTCTGCCATGTAGACATGCAAAGTTTATAATAATAACTTTTTAATGTAATATAAATTGTCATGTTTGTGTACGATAGCCCAATAAATAAATATTGTATTCTACCACATAAATAAGAGTACTTTTATACTGATAAAGCAATTCGTGCAAAAGTATTCCCTAACCATTCCAAAATATCAAAAATGCACAACGTTAATATTCAAGTTTTCACTTCTGCCGGCACTCCCAGAGTGCAACCAGTCGGTTTTTTTTTGTAGTTACTATTTCGTTATAATAACAAATGAAATTGAAACGTAAGTCTTGAAAGTAAAACATATTTTCAATGCCTGCAATCTATTAAACAGCCAAATTCTTAACAAATTTCTTTCATTAGGTATATCCGTTTGTTATGTTATGTTACATGCTGTATATAATATCTATATCGTTCATTTAATTTCATCATCACAATCATTTGAATCTCAAAACTCGTCATTACCTTCATGTGGGTAGTAGTAATAATAAAAGTCATAATTTAAAAGCATAACCCGGCAACGGTGATTACACTTTCCGATCCCAATCAGCATCAAACTCATAAATAAAGCTTATTTAGGCGCTACACAGACGGATCAACTTTAGTTGCAGAAACTATCAACTTAATAAGAATTTTCAACTTTTTAAAAGTTTGCTAGTTGCAGCAACATACAGTCCTTGTTTACGGTTGCCGCTATTCTAAATAAACTTTTCAAATCCATGAATCAGCAGTCAGTGTTTGGTCGTAACTAACTTACGTAACTTTGACAGTCTGTTGTTAGTTGCGGCAATTTGAAACTGATTCTATCATCGAGTGCAGCAAATGAAAACTGTTGTCGACCATCGAAACTTGCAACTCGAGTTGGTATGTCTGAGCAGTTTCTTTAGATTAACACCTACATAAACAGCTAGTTACGACGCAGTTTCCAGAATATATGGAAACATCTAGTTGCGAGTTGCCTATTACCGCAATACGAAGATTAAAGTTGCTCTGTCTGCGCAGTGCCTAAACGTGTCAGTGCTCAGTAGCCGACCCACAGCATTGCGTCACATACATTTTGTCATTGAACTTGGGTGAAAGTGTTCACTCTCGCTTTGACATTTAATGAAAGGCCGGCCAAAATGGATTGATCATCTTTGGTACCATGACCATCTTTATCTATAATATTTATGGTTACTATTTGTTACACACTGTATTAGGAATGCCGGAACCTCTCCCATTAGGAATGCACTTAGTTTATTTATTTTATTCCATACGGGTAAGCACGTGTTTGGTCTTCATCTTACCTGATGTTAAGTCATGATAAAGCCTGAGGTGGATGCTCACTTCACCGGGAATCCTCGTGAAGGGAAAGTTCGTGCCCCATTTCAAGAACATTGCGCGCACGGTAGGTTGTTCAAAGATAAATTGTATGTAGGCATAATATGTATTACAATTATTTATTCTGAAACAGTTGAATTTCATCATCACAAATCAGGAAATTCCTGGGTGCCAAGTGCAAGTTGCATTCGCCATTCTATCACGTTAACGAAAACGAGTACTTATATGGCAAAATTTTAACTCCTAACCGCCAGGAGGGCGCTGCTACTATGCCATACTAATTTTCGTTTTCGTAAACGTAATCGAATGAAAACGGATAGTAAATAAAACTCACGCAGGTCCATCAGGGTAGACCTTTGAAAAGTATGTGATAAATATATTAAATAATCAATATTCGGACACTTTCTCGAGAGGAGTTTAAGGTAAGTCCATATTTTTTGTTTGTACCTACAAGGTAAATACAAAAATATGATTAATGTCCAACCGCGTGTTTTTGAAAGATCATTATAATAAATTACGGAGAAAATGAATGAAAACTGGATGATAAATGTAATGGCATTTTTGCAAACTTAAGAGATGATGAATCAGCGTAATGGCGGACAGGTATGCTTGGAATTTTGCAAATTTTACCGGTGTTGGGGCGAAGTACCGTAATCGATTTAATTCCTAAAGCGAAGATACTCTTTCGCAGCTGAGACATTTTTTAAAAAAGTTTGCTTTTGTACTTTTTATATGCTTAATTACTTTTTGATATCTTTAAAGAGTATTTTCTCTAAAATTTACTTTTACGTTGTTGTGTAAATACTTTAGGTAAGTATGTTTCTTTTGTCCACCCTGTGTCCCGTTGCAAACTTAAAAAAAAGTTGAAAGCCCTTCAGTCCATATAGTTACAACTATACTATACTATTAATAAAGAGGTAACGATTGTGACTTCGTTTATTTGTTTGTATGTCGGGGCTAAACTCTGGAATTATTGGTCCAATTTCAAAATTCTTTAAGTAATTTTATTGATAGAATGCTTATACCGGTTGACTTTTTTATCACCGTCCAAACCTTCTGAGATGACTCCCGTGATACAAACGAACAACTCTTACTACTGGACCAACTCCTTAACTCGAAAATAAAATTCAGCTGTTCCATACATTTTGGTCGAATGAATATTGATGTTTTGTGTGTGTATACGTGTGTGTGATAAAAAAGTCAACCTGTATAAGTACCTTGTGAGTAACATAGGCTACATTCAATTTTGATAAAAAATATTTCTTATTAAAATCTCAAATCCACGCCGACAAAGTCCCAGGTAAAGTGCTAGTGAAGAATAAAGAGGTAGAGTCACTACTCTCACAATCACAACTCTACTCACTGAAGGTACTCGTATCACTACACTACACACTTTTGCCCATCAATTATTAAAAAAGGGGTTTACTACCAATTCTTGATTTTATCATCAATTGAATAAAAAACACCTGCAAATTCTATGTAATTTTTTGGCAATGACAACTGGTGTAGAACGCTGGTGCCATTACCTAGGTACCTTCGATCATAAAGTCGGCACTCCGCTTTTATCTATACTGAATATTCCAAAAGTTGGCAAAGTGCGAAAGTCGGTACTCCGCTCCAGAATCATTGCGAATAACAAAATCTGAAAAACATTGGATAGCATCATTAACTTCAACTGACTGTGAACCTTAAATCTTAAACTTAAAGATTAATTTAAGTTTGCCAAAATATTTGTACTTAATATTTACTGTCATCTCCACAAGTTTCATTGTGGCTCCATGGCCCCAAGTCGCGTACCGTTTTTCAAGCGCTCATCGGGAATCTAGTACTTTATTGATCGAAACTAGGTACCGACAGCTAATTCAGAAATCTTCGGGAACGAGCATTCAACTACTCACTTTACCTCAAAGATTCCATCGCAATCTGTTGAATAGTATAGAAACGAATATTGAACAAACAAAGAAACATTTATATTTATATATATACGGTACCTCTAAAGGTTCATTTCAAAAACTTCAGCTGCGTACTCCAGTTATTATAGTTGTCAAAATGACATTTCCCATTACACCATTAGTTATCAAATCAAGCCCATTCGAACGTGCAGTTTGAAACTCGAAATTTCGAAACGAAAGTTCGAAATTCAAATAAGGACAGCCATCTTGCATCACCGAGAAAGTAACAACAGTATTCAACAATAAAATTAATGTTGAATCGACTAGTCTAATATGGTTTCTTTGAGCGACGATTAGGCTTTTGTCATTCTTAAGAGGTGCGATCGTGAAGTCCCGATAGAGCAATATTATTCGTTCGCAGTGGGTATAAAGATTATGAAAGTCTCACTCAATGCGCGCGACGAGTGACGTACCGTTAATGAAGATAAATAAACAAAATGATGAACTTTCTTTGGGAGCACCAAAGACGATGCGTTTCTAGAACCGAATGTAGAGTTCGTTCGTAGGCATGAAATTTTTTTTCCTTTTTTTTTTAATTAATGGAATCAGGCGTTATTTTGCGGAAATCCATGGTACAAAAAATATACTTGAAATAATATGTAGTGTTAATTCATCCAGTTATTTCAGGCATCCTCAGAAGCAATGCTCCAACACGTGGCGGGTATCGGTGTTGGTGACCGGTGTGCCGCTTGCATCCATCGTTTCTTCTGCATGTGCATACTTTTTGTGGGGGGGGGGGAGGGCGGTGCATGCGTAATGCATCCAAGCTGGATAAACGAGTGAGTTAGCGGAATTAACACTACATTCAGTACCCTTCAGTAGCTCAGTTGGAAGATCTATCGCCTGGATTGCGAAATGTTATGGTTTCGAGTCCTATCTGCGGCAATCGTCTTTTTCAAGTGCAATCACTGTTATTAATCAATTAATGAAACTGCCATACCAAGGCTTATTAAATGTTTGTTTTTGGAATTTTGTTTAAGGGACTCACTATGAATGGTTATACTAAGGTGGTAGGTACTTTAGTAAAATCAAACCCGCTGAGAGTAGAAGTTACGCCTAAAGTTTTTGTGTTATCGATTATCCTTTATAAAGATTATGATTCATTCGCATTTGCTTCACTCACTATATCTATGAAAAAAGTACAAAAAAGGAAACTACACTAGCCCTATAATTATACTCATAATTTGCATACCTTTGCTGCAAAATAGCAAATAACAAAAAACTTTGTAGTTTTTTAAAAATCGAACACTGTCCTGCCTGAGTATAGTAATTTTCTCATGTGCTACAGCTTTCGTAATATAGACTTTAACGTGATCAGAATAGACCTTAAATTGTTCTGTCACTGTCACGGCATTGCATGTGTTAAGGACTGGATATACAAGATGTTTTCATAATATCACAAACAAGAGGAATACCGACAGACAAGTAAATTGGAAACGTTCACACAACGAGACGTGTACATTGATATGTACAGTCGGCGGCAGATCAACCTTCTCAAAACTGTCAAATTTCTACAATCAATTTTAAACTTTATTGTTTGGTTATAAGGATCAATATTCATTGGAGAAATTTGACAGATTTGGGTAGGTTGTTCCGCCGCCGTGTGTACAGACAGAAATCACATGACTTGGATGGCTCATCTATTACAATCTTCAATCAATTATGTACAAGAAAAACGGTACGCGGCTTTTGGCCACGGAACCACAATGACGTTTGTGGCGATGCCAGTAAATAGGTATTAAGTACAAATATTTTGCTACCTTAATTTAATCTTTATATTTAAGAGGATAAGCTGAAATTGTTGACGATATCCAATGTTTTTTTCAGATTTTGTTATTCGAAATTCTAATTCTCTCTTTGCGAGTCGTATTCACTCTATATTATTACGTACGTAGTAGATACGTTCTACTGTCTTATAGTAGATCAAAATTTTTGACTAAGTAAGTATATACATATAAATCGTTTACTGGTTCAGTATCATTTTAAAAAATTGGTAAGTAGAGTTTTTTTCTGGTACTTTCAGCGTAACTATATTTCTTCTGTGGTAACGACATCAACAGTATGAATACGTGTAAGCTTTACAAATCGAGAACTTAAGAAGAAAAATTTTATATTCTTTTTAGTACTTAAAGAAAATACAACTCAATGCGGCCCTCTCAAAGCCAAGGGATCCTAGACCGTGGGTGGAGCGGTCCGGCCCACTCAACTGTCTAGAGGAGAACTTATGTAAATCCATTCAAACCTTTTTGTTATGATCAACAAAAAGAAATTCATAAGCAGGCTTACATTTTGCTACATAAGGCATATAGATATATACAATATAAATACACAAATATGTGCTTACATAATAATATAAGCTTGGAATAGATATTTAGTGTTTTATTTCTTCATAACATTCAAAACTACAATTGAGTCACATAAACAGAACACTGAATAACTATTCTAAGCTTATACTCAGTTCATATGGAAGAGGGTTAGTGTTTCAGGGTCAGATTTTGAAAGTGGCAAAACATGATGGAGAAAATTTACATTCTAAATGCTATAATTATCACATCATCACCTTATGAGCTCATAATGTCCCCAATGCTGGGGCACGAGCCTTCCCTATGGATAGATAGGGAGAACGGGCCATAAACCACCACGCGGGCCCAGTGCGGATTGGTGGTTATTAACGACTGCTAATGCAGCTGGGACTAAAGGCTTAACCTGCCTTCCGAAGCACGGAGAAGCTTGAGATGGTATATTTTTAGTCACCCATCCGATGACCAGCCTTTACGAAAGTTGCTTAACGTCAGAAATCACAGACCGGGCGCGTTAAGCACTACGCCATCGAGCTCCTCTAAATTAAAAGTTTTAATGCTAACTAACTCGTTATATAATCTAACTGTATCTGTGGTCTAATGGTTAAACTAAATTTATGAAGAGCAATATTTTTTTTATATTTAAATAGAACTAAATTAAGTTAGTGTATTATAGAAGAAAATTATAACCCAACAGTTAGTGTTAACGTGTTGAATAGACAACGATGATGATGATAATGTTAACAGACAAATAACAAATCTCAACAAGCTCTCTCACCACACATGTAATCTCAAATTGACTTTGTTTTTATATAAAATGGCTGCTGCAACAATAATAGTCCGCCTAATATGGCAGATTAGATGTAAACTTGCGTGCCTCATCTGCCATTGACAGGACAGAGGCGATATGCATAATATTATTAGTCACAGATCACATGAATAAACATTACCTCGTATAAACATCCATTACGTTAATACCTTCCTGTACAAACGCCTGGTAGGCTACTCTTGACGCAAACTCAATCTCAATACAATTCCAATGCGATTAATATGTATTGATATTGGGATAAGTTTCGCAATTTCGGAACGCCCCATCTCGATAATAATTTGTTCACTCAATTTCCACGCAATTTAATTCCAATGTAGCGCTATTATCGCTTTTAAGAGTGCCATTTGAATTTTTTAGATTTGGGGATTGGAAATTGATTATTGCAATTGTATTTCAAGAGTTACCCACCTGCGCAGACTACCCCTGTCAAATTTCCTCAATAGAGTTTGAACTTTATAACCAAGAAATATAGTTGACATTGTATTGAAGAAATTTGACAGATTTGAATAGGTTTATGAGGCGTCTACGTAGAATAAAGTAACAGACAAATAATTTTATTAAACACTAGCTGACACGGCGGACTTCGTACCGCATTTTTTATTTTTTATTTAGCCTATGTTACTCAGCGCTAATGTAGCATTCTAATAGTGAAAGAATTTTTTAAATCGGTCCAGTAGTTTTTGAGTTTATTCGTTGCAAACATACATACAAAAATACAAAGGTTTCCTATTTATAATATTAGTATAGATAAAGTTACTGTTTCTATCTAAGTTCTAAGTTTCTTTTGAGTTTGTCGATTGCCTCTGTCAGCATTTTCAGCGTCACTGGACTTTCTTGGGGCGGGCGGCGAGAAACCCAAAGGGTTCCTCAAACCGTGTGAAACGAAACGCCGCTAGAGGTTTTTAACAAGGAACTGCATCACGCGCTAGTGCGTGTCCCTGTGCGAGTAGGGAAAGCCCTACTAGATTATCCGAGGGGTTCGAATCGGATCGGAGGATATATCATCACGCCTGCTGCTAGATTCTCCAAAGTGTTCGAGTCGGATGACTCGGCATTAGTTGTGTAGTTCTAGAAAAAATCTATGATACATGTACTTATAAAAACACAAATGGCAATTTATACTGTACGATTATTATAGGTTTCGTTCGCGTTCGTATAAAAATCTATTAATTGTGAAACTAGTAGTAAGTCCACGCATTAAAATTAAAATTGCTATAATTAAATAATGAATTAACTGAGAAGAGAAAAAAATAAAATAAACAGTGATCAGGTAGGACCTTATGGAGGCAATACTCCTCCTGTTTATGTAGCTGTTGTCTTTGGTAGGTTTTTTTATTTACAGAAGTTATGATTAAGGACATGGAGTGCTGCAACTTCAGAACTTCAGATCTTATTACACACTAAGAATAAAAACATGTAATCAATGGTTTTATTATAGAAATTCAAATTGTGAACCTGTGAACCAAAAATTTCTAACGAGGATAGGGGTATGCAATTATTGTTAAACAAAATCTTTTTTTGTTTAAATAATCGTTACAGTTACTTAAATAATTAGCTTTAAATGAGCAGTCATGTTCTGGTTGTTATGTGTCGAAGTGTATGAATGTCTGTGGCAAAACAAAGTCACCATCAACTTCAGTTCCACATACCGAATCCTATTTGAGGTGTGACGATACTCACAATGTGTGAGATTTGTAAAGTAATGAATATGAGTAGTATTGTTGTTAATAGAACAAACAAGTAGCTAGTAACAGTATTTAAAAATAAGTTTTTCTCAATGTCAACGGTAAAAATTCAAATTCAAAGTGTCTGATAACAATGATTGTTCTATTTCCTAAAGAAAAATACTTTAAGAAATACTTTTAAATACTTCCCCGGTTTGAGATGATGCAATCCTCAGATTTATTCGTCGTTACTTTATTGAATAGAATTCTTCTTCAAAGTCATTCAATTTCAATCATTATTCTCAACTGTCACTTTGCTGTTGGTTGATACACAAAAATTTTACTTTTTATTTTTAAGTGCTAATTGCTGCACTGAAGCCACTTGTTAATCTACTTGTTAATAAGTGTAAGTTGATAGGCACCACTGTCCTCTCTATAATCTCTATAACATTTCTTATTTATTTTTACACTTACCTGCGTACAATAAATAAACAAATAAATAAACAGAGTATAATTTGAATTGTTATTCTGCGTTTTGTTTCTGTCACTTTTATTTGAAATGAAGTTTACATGACGTGAACAAACATGGAATATTTATTCCAAGTTTATACTCTGTTTACTAGTAAGGCCCGTATATATTACGGACAGTCCTCTCTATAACATTTCCTATATTTTTATATACCTACTCTTACTACTAATGTTGTTGTGAGTAGCGAACGTGGGAGTGGCACCCCAATTATGTCGATGGGTTCAAGTTTAACGATTATCGATTAGTGCTCGATTCACGAGGGCCTCACGAGTCGAGACCTTGTGTCAAAAAATAAGGAGACTGCAGAAGGTAAGGTTCATACAAACGCATTTTTTGAGAGAGTTTGCTGATTTCTACTAGGCATTATCAGCTTCACCGGGCTATTTTGGGGGCAGCGAAAAACTTGAAGGGTTGCTCAAGCCGTGTCAAACTAAGAACCGTCAGAGGGTTTCTAGAGGGAACGGCATCACGCACTAGTGCGTGTCCCCGTATCCTACTAGATTCTCTGAGGGGTTTGGATCAGTACGGGGAGCAGAACACCTTCGGGTTAACCTGGTCTTGGGGGTGGAGAGAAGCGCCCAGGTACATGTCTGTGCCTGATATAAAGCACGTGTGAACCAACTCGTCGTCGCTTGTTTTACGAGTACGGTGTCTTGGGCCTAAGCGAGTGCGCATGTTCAGTGTATTCTGTAAATGTGTAGTGGCATTTAGAGGATCGGGCGGGGTCATACAAACGCTTTTTTTTTGGAGAAAGATTGCTGATTTCCTCAGACGGTATTTTCAGCTTCAGCGGGCTTGTTTGGGGGCGGCGAGAAACTTAAACGGTTCCTCAAGCCGTGTGAAACGAATCACCTTCGGAGGTTTTCTAGAGGGAACGGCATCGCGCACTAATGCGCGTACTGGATTCTCCGAAGGGTTCGGATCGAGTCGGGGAGCGGAACCACCCGAGGGCGCCTCTAAAGGCTCGGACCTCGGCTCGGGTAGACCGGGCCGTGGAGGCGGAGAGAAGCGCGTACATGTCTGTACCTGGTATAGAGCGCGTGTGAACCGGTTCTTCGTACCCTTGTTCTACGAGTACGGTGTCTTGGGCCTAAACTAGTGTGCATGTTTAGTGTATTCTGTAAATGTGTAGTGTCATTTAGAGGATCGGGCGGGGCATACAAACACGCTCGTGCAACGCACACATAGACAACTTCTCACGGACACGAAATCTCGCAACAGCTGCGCACGAACAGGATGCCTGGTGTGAGTTTTGTTTACTATCCGTATTCATTCCAATACGTTTACGAAAACGAAAATTAGTATGGCATTGAAGCAGCGTCTCCTGGCGGCATACGAGAAGAGTTAACATTTTGCCATACAAATTCTCATTTTCGTTAACGTGATCGAATGGCGAATGAAACTCGCACTTGGCACCCTGTTCCGAGCTGTACCAAGATTCCGATCCCGCGAGAGGGCGTGTCTATGTGTGCGTTGCCCGAGCGCGGTATGTATAAAGCTTACATTCTGGTTCTCCTTATTTTGTGCTTGTGACGACCGCAATGCAATTCGTTACCATTCGAGAAGGTTATCGAGTAATTAATTTCAATTTATTTTTTAAGCATCATAGCTCATTTGTGTTGGCTCTTAACCTTTGATAGTAATTAATGATAGATCGAATTGAATTAAATTTACAGTAAAAAAACATTATTTATTTATTTGACACACCATCTACAATATCATTTTACACAGTTATAAATGTATGTACTTAAGGACTAGTTTTAAAGACATGCATTTACAGGCGTACACAGCATTCAAAAAGTAGGTTGCAACCAATAATAAAATAAGGTTAATAAAAAAGTATATTAATTAACAATTTAAAAATTATGCAGAATTTAATCTTGCCAAGAAAAAAGGAAAAAAAGGACTTCTTTAAGTGGGTAGTGAATTTAACATTGCCACACACTTCCTCTTGTATGAAGATTTTTTATAAAATTATATTTTTCATACTAACTTTTTTTTCACTAGCTAAATATATATAAATATAGCAGACATTCAAAAGAAAAAAAATCAAGACCCTTCAAAGCTACAATGAAACAAAAAGTCAATTCCGCGAAACAAAAAAGAAGTCAATTAAAAAAAAATATTGGGCGATAAGGACACAAAATAAATAATCATTGTTATTACTGAAGCCTAAGTAACATAGTCCTAATTAAAGGTGTATAATAATATTAACAACCGGTATTGACTTTTAGAAGTAATACACCTATTAATAAGTGAGAAAAAAACGTCAATTTCATAGGTAAGGACCCAATATAAGCATTCAGTATCATTAAATAATTATTTGGACATTTGTAGATGGTAATATTTAGCAATGGTTCACTATTGATCAGTGTGAGTTTCATTTACTATTACTATCCTCATTTATTCGATTACGTTTACGAAAACGAAAATTAGTGTGGCATTGAAGCAGCGCCTCCTGGCGGCATACGAGAAGAGTTAAAGTTTTGCCATTCAAATTCTCGTGATCGGATAGCGAATAAAACTCACACAGGCACTCAGATACAGTGTGAAAGCTTAATGTGAGTTACAATCGCCGATCAAAATTTAAATTTAAACGACAACGAGATTATTTTAGATCAAAAATCAGATCAAAAAAAATTTTTTTTTGTTGGCTCATAAAATTGGTTACAATGCATTTTACTTGATTTTTACATATTAAAAAAACTTATGTTACACCACTGTAACCTACTAGATGCAAGCACTACATGTAACATCTGATCTGCGATAGAGCTCAGTGCCTCTTATAGTCTCTAAATAGTTGATTAAAAAACATATATATATTTATTCAGTATGTCTATATCTTAACAAATTTTTATACAAATTCTCGTTTTTGCTAACACGGCCAATGAATTGGAATGGTAAAACTTGCACTACGCAATCAGCTCGTATAAAAGATAATTACGAATTTGAGAAATAGAGTTGGTCCTATTGAAATTAATAAATAAAAATAGGGAATTAAAAAAGTCTTAAGGGATTGGATGATATTGAAAACTGGACTGTCAACTGCTAGTAGGTATAGTATACCGTCCCTATTTAACCGCAGTGCTAAATAGCTGAAAGCCGGTGTTTGCTTTAACAGAAATAACCTATCTGGCTTCTTTGGGGCGTTGAACTGACGAATAAACTTGCAAGATGCTTACAGTAGGTGGTAGGTTGTGTGCGCTAAAATTTACGCAAATTGCTTTGTTTATAGAAGAGATGTAGGTACATTAGATACGATCCTCTGCAGTAATTTTTTTTTTTGTTGATAGCTTCGTGCGATTAGCACATTTAGCCAGTGTCAAAGTAATTTTTCTAACAAGTAAATTTCTTTTCTGTATGATGATGATGAATGATGATAGAAATGAGAAGTGAGAAATGATATACCCCCCAACCCCTCGGGCTTTACTAAGTCCTCGGGCGGACTTCTTAAGAGAATTTGAAAAGTGACGTTGCACTGTTTTGTTTCATTTGCAAACACTCATGCACACTCACGAACACTTAACGGTTAATAATCCGCCATTATTTCACATTAATATTCGATATAACACAAATTTTCGAAAATAAAACAAAACCGCAGACATGACTCTTCACTTTCCCGCCAAGAAGCCCAGCAGTAAATTATAACGTTAGTGATCACTTGCTCAGTGCAGTAGATTAGTTAGATCTGAGAAACAAATGAATAGTTCATTCAATGTCAAAGTGTAAAAAGAAAAAAATCATAAATACCTAGATATTACTAACAACTCTCTGCAGATTAAACGAGTATAATTATCTATTTTACAATTTTTTAAACTAAAATTTGCAAGTTGCATGCGCCATGTCGTCAATGTCGCTCAACGAGTCCTTTAGCATACTAAATAAAAATTCTTAGAACACTACATACTTACTCTTAATAATAATAAGTCATACATCATGTCACTGACCGAGTGGTAAACTTTAAGATTTCTTTTTTCTGTCATCTTGTCAGAGTCATTAGTCATGGTTTAACTGCCAGACAGCTTTTTTTTAAATTAATTAGCATATGGATAATAAAAATAACTGGAAGAAGAGGAGATCTTTGGCGGAGTGACTTGTGCGATCTTGCAAATTAAGCGACATTCACAAGGGCTGGTCAATCGAGCATGCACCCGAGAACTTTTTTATGAAAAAAAAAGTCTGGGCTGGTTAGAACCACGATAGCTCAATTGGAAGAGCACCTGACCCGGTATGTCAGAAGGGTGCAGGTTCAAATCCTGTTCGTGGAAATTTTTTCAACATTTGTGTTTTTGTAATTTGTTCGCAACAAAATTTGCGTTAAAAATTATTTTGAACATTTTATAAATAGCTTGCCTACTTCTTAACTGTTCTTTAATATTTGTAAAAATATTATGATCGGATGTTAGTGACGGTAGTTGTTGACATTGAATGGGCGCCTTTGGCTTTCAAAGTAAAAAAAAAAGTGTTGAATAATTTCGGCGGGCTGGTTAGAACCACGATAGCTTAATTGGAAGAGCACCTGACCCGGTATGTCAGAAGGGTGCAGGTTCAAATCCTGCTCGTGGAAATTTTTTCAACATTTGTGTTTTTGTAATTTGTTCGCAACAAAATTTGCGTTAAAAATTATTTTGAACATTTTATAACTTTTTTATGAACTTATCTGATCTGAACTTAGATCAATTATGAACTAGATTCCCGGTGAGCGCTTGATATTTTTTTATTATTATTATAAACGGTAAGCGACTTTTGGGGCCACGGAGCCACAATGATGTTTGTGGCGATGACAGTAAATATATATTTTGCAACCTTTATCTGTCTGGGGATCTCATATTTGAGCCGTTTGGGGGTAGAGGTCCATGGGGCCCGGGTGCTCACAAACTTTTTAAAGATATTTCTATAAAATTAGTAGAAACCACCCGGACCCCAGAGCTAGCAGCTACTTTAGCAGCCAACGTATAAGCATTGCAATGCCTTACACGCGCCTATATACGCGAATCATATTATTATTATTAATGAAAACATAATTTATAATTACTCGATTTAACTGACTTGAGGAGGTCGTTGGTGCAGTGGGTGGTTAACGCGCCCGTGGCCCGGCAAAGGCCGGTCATCGGATGGGTGACCAAAAATTTATCTTCTCGAGCTCTTCCGTGCTTCGCAAGACACGCAAATAGGTACACATAATATTAGTAGTCGTTAAAAACCACCAATCACCACTTCGCCTGTTTTTTTACGATAGTTTGGAAATGTAATATACACTGCAAAAGTTGTAAGTGTTGTAACAAGCGTTTTGAGAATTTGATCTCTATGCAAATTAAATTATGGCTTATTTCTAGTCTTGTTGTCGGTTTGTAATAAAGTTTTGTGTACGGAAATGACGCTTTGTTTCCCCTGTGTAATATTGCCGTTGCGGTCACAGACTTAAGAATCGACAGTCAAGATAATATCATAATATTCATTCAATATTGATCAATAAATTTTATTGTAGCGACTTTATTTTTATTAAAACTTCTTTTAGAGTAGTTACATCTACAAGCATACAAGTATTATTAACAAAATGTCCATATTTTTCTTATACTTAAAACAATTTAGTAAGCATTTTTGGCTTAGACTAATCAACAATCCATAATGGCTCTACATTTCTCAACGTTGTTGTCACAAAGCAGTGCAGTGAAATAACTTTCAAAACCAGACAACTGAACTGACACATGATAGGGAGTTTGTGCAATCGCGTCTTTACAACAAACGTCTCGATCACCCAATGTGTGCCATGCGCCCGCTTGACAAGCACCAATTCCATTTTAAATCAAAACATGTCCCTGTCTGACGTGTATTAGGTCTATGCTTGCGGTAAGAAGGGTGTTTAGCAATAAATCAATCGACTGGCGTTAAACTAATACATTCGAACTCATTCCATTTGCGAGCGTTTCATTAACCTCTGGGGTGCAACGCGTTCTTCCAACAAAGCATAATTTAGATATTGAACGCACAGTTGTATGAGTAGTTGAAGTGGTCGTTATTTATTTTGACTTTTAATATCGTGGGAAATGATGACAAACAAATAACTGATGCAACAGTTTGGTAGACAATAAAAAATAGGGTGTTTTGATGTTGCAACTTGCGGGTCAGCTAGCGTTGCAAATCCTGCTCAACTAACAGTGGAGAATCTGGATCAGGTGCGGAATCACTTGCCTATTACACATAATATAGAGTACCTAGTGGCACCTCTATTCGACACTTTAATTCCAGTGTTCAACACGATTTACGTCGCCAAAAATTAACATAGATTTTAATTAAAATTTTTACGGGATGGCAGCTGACAAGCAGGCTGCCGCGCAATTTATGAACGCAGTAAAGAACATGTGAACAGTTTCGAGAAAATAGATAGTAATGTCAGCACCTCAAATATCACAATCACAAACACAGTGAGTTGTACTTACTGCGTTCATAAATTGTGCGGCAGCAATCCGTATACAATTGTTGCTAAAGATTAAAAAAATGGGAGAAAAATAAAATCGGTCTTTGGTTCCTTTATAAATGTGTGTAAAATATACTTACATTTTTTGAAGCAAAATTTTGAATGGGCCTTAAAAGGCGAACGTCCTCTCTTATTAAAAGGTAAAAGAATTAGCTTGGGCTTGAAATGAATGGAAAAGGCTAACCAACTTCGACTCTTCAGTTAAAGAAGATTGGTCATAACCCGGTCATAAAATTCAAGCTGTGCCGTGCTGATTGCTCGCAAAACATGGAAATAGAAATAGAAATTCTTTATTGTATAACTGTCTACAATATAGTTCTTAAATAGTATCAACAAAAACACAAATGTTGAACCTACACCCAAACCTACACCCTTTGGACATACCGGGTCAGGTGCTCTCCCAATTGAGCAATCGTGGTTCGAACCAGCCCGCCGAAATTATTCAACACTATTTACTTTTACTTTGAAAGCCAAAGGCGCCCATTCAATATCAACAACTACCGTCACATAATATTTTTACAAATATTAAAGATCAGTTAAAAAATAGGCAAGCTATTAAAAAATGTTTTTGTTTAAGTATATAATTATATATATATATAATATATATAATAAAAAACTTATAACCTGAATTCATTCAAGGCGAGAGTTAATAGGCATCTTCTAGGGCAGCTCGCTCCATCTTAGACCTCTTCTACGCTCACCATCAGGCGAGATCGAGGTCAAGAGCTGTCTTATAAGGAATAAAAAAAAAAAAAATTTTAACGCAAATTTTGTTGCGAGTAGTAGTAGTAAGTATCAACAGTTTATCCATTTCTGATGTACAATTTTTTTGTGAGTACATATTTATCAATCAGCATAGTATTCATTTAAATTATAAAAGACTTTGTATAAGCCATCGGACACAAGTAATTCGTCTGCAACAGCCAACACGCGTGCAAATAATCGTAAACATCGTTCCGGTACGGTAGGACCGGTATCGACCGGCCCTACCCGACCTATCTCAAACAGTAGACAGTGCTCCTGCAGGGTTCGGATACGAGCGGGGACGAATATTGTGTTCGAACTCGGGAGTGCCGAGTACAAGTTATATTCAGCTCACCAATCGAGCAGGGTGCTTAGTGTGATTTTTTTTTACTACCGAATTCATTCGATTACGTTCACATAAACGAAAATTTGTATGGCGAAATTTTAACTATTCTCTATTTCTCGCCAGAAGGCGCTGCTTCAATAAAATAAATGTTTAAATAATTTTTTAACGCAAATTTTGCTGCGAACAAATTACAAAAACAAAAATGTAAAAAAATAATTCTACGAGCAGGATCTGAACCTGCACCCTTCTTTCATTCCGGGTCAGGTGCTCTTCCAATTGAGCTATCGTGGTTCTAACCAGCCCGCCGAAATTATTCAACACTTTTTACTTTGAAAGCCAAAGGTGCCCATTCAATGTCAACAACTACCGTCACTAACTGCTCGTGTAAATTTTTTCAACATTTGTGTTTTTGTAATTTTTCAATAAAATAAAATAAAACTTTTTTTTTGTTTCTATTTTAATTGCCATCCTTACTAATTTTTGTTTTCGTAAACGTATCGTATGAATACGGATAGTAAACAAAGCTCGTACCACAGAGTAAATATTACTCACGTGCTCATACTAGGCACTCACAGTGAGAGTATCATTTGGCATTCGATCACGTAGACCAAAACGCGAATTAGTATGACGGAGGGTGACGGAGGTGAGATTCAATTTTGACATAAAAGCTTCGTTTTTGTTTTTACCTTTATTTTATAAAACAGACACTAAAACTGTAAGTTATAAATAATATGTAATAATAGTAGTTTATGCAACTGTCATATAATGAAGGGTATTAAAACACGAGTGTGAGTTTATGAAACGAGCGCAGCGAGTTTCATAATAGTAACGAGTGTTTTAATACCCGTGTTATATGCAGTTGCATACACTACTTTATCTTCACTAATGCAATTAGTCAAACAACAAGAGTAAAAGCTGACAATAGTTTATTTATAATAATTGTTCAAATTTTGGATGGTACAATTTTGAAAGTTAATGTTAATTACCAACCAAACCAATCCATCCACCATCCAATAACCAATGAGAGCGCAGCTGCGCGCGCAGGGCCAATCAGGAGCGAGCGCGCGCTGTTCTTTTTTTATTCAATTGGCACAAGATCTTACCAAAGAGTTTTGTGTATGTAAGTTTAGTAGTTTCGACGAAGTTTTCACTTATAACCCAACTGTTTTCAAAAGCCAGCCTAATATCAAAATTTTATACAACTTGTATGAGGATTTTGACATAAGGCTCGTCAGGTTAATTGGTCGCGTTTTATTGATGTTATAATGAGATTTTACGATATCGATGTGGATATTATACCATCATGTGAAATTGCTTAAATTTAGTGTTTTGTTGTCTGCGCTATAACAGTAGTAATTATAAGTCAAGTATTGGAAACATAAGTAGAATGTTACAACATTAGTGTAGATAAAATTTATTACAAAACAAAACTTAAAACAAAAAAAAGAAACAACTTAACTGAACTTAAAAAAACCAAAGAAATAAAAATAGCAAATTAAAAACTAAACGCCTATAAATAAAAGATGTCTTCCAACTGTGGGCTCATGGGAACGGTCCCAAGAATGCTGGCAACATTGCCCCTCTGGATTGCCAAGCTAATACGCTGGCAGAGGTAGCTGCCAGCCTTCTCGTCACCGGAGGCCTCAATAAGGCGAGCACTTAGCTCTTTAACAAGTTGCCTTGCCTCCGGCCCCCATGAACCCATTGTTTCCACCGCAAACGGAACAAATAAATAATTACGACCCAGGTTCGCGTATTTGTGCCGTTTGCGATTTTCAGCGCTTACCGCAGCAGCCCCCACATGAAGAGAAGTGGCGCGAACATGCGAGGGAGCCACGGTGTCAGCACAGGTTGCATCCCACACCAACGGCCTGCCAAGCTTCCAGGGCCCAATGGTCATTCCGTCAGGTCTCTTGCCATCGCTACGAGAGATACCAGCTGGCTCTAAGACAGCCGGTAAACCAACGGTGGCAAAAGCACTGCGGATGATGCTAAATGTAAACTGTAAGTATTTTAAGTACTTATAATGTAAGTACAACTGAGAAATTATATTTGGAGACTGATATGAATGTGTATAAGCGTCTTAAAATAATTATTCTACTTAAGTTATTTCTGTACAAAACACTGTATGTCACTTGTAAGTAAGAAATACATACAAATTTAATAAAACATGAAAACAAACCAACACGCATTGCTGATCCTCAAATGTCTATAATCTATTGGGACCCCAGCAGTGGGACGTTTAAAGGCGTCATTTGCGCACATTCACACAAAACTGGGGTCTCCACGGAAGATCAGCGTTGTATTGTAGTGTTTTGTTCTACATAAGTTTATACTGTGTTCTAATAAATATATTTCATTTCATTTCATTTACAGCAAGTATAATGTTAAAATTTCCTAAATACATACCTACAATACTTACTTACAAGAATATTGAACATTACAAAATTAAAAAAAAACGTTTACAACTCCGATTCCCGTAATTAAAACGAGCCGGGGCGCCATTTACGAGTATCAATTTCTTACGATCAAAAACATAAATAACTCGTCTCGTCTCGTCTCGTCCCGTCCGGTGATCCGTACCCGTCACATAATTCACATTTATTGGAGGCGGCAACTCAATAACCCTTGAATGAAAAAACAAAGAGTTAAGTGGACGGGCGACATCTTTTTCGAAGAACTCCACTTACACCCTTTTTGTTACCAGTAAGATTCGAGAGTGTTGTATTTTGTACCGTATCCTTTGATTAAAAAAGACCGTATCACTACAGGCTCATTATACATTAACGTCTATCATTGGAGTCGATCATTTGAAAATTTGACAGATGACAAGTGATAATTTTGGCGGGAAATTTAATATAACTAGTTTTTTTTTTCGTTTCGCCCCGCAAGCATCGATTTAAAATTTGCCTTTTAATACCATGTCTCGGGTGAGTGAAGGTAATAATTGAGTTGTGTATATTTTTGCATTAGCTCTCTATGAACCGTGAAATGAATTGTAAACTTAAGGATAACTTTTATTTCCCTTTGTATTTAAATTTAATAACTACTGACTATAAACACCAGGTTAGAGTTATTAGCGGGGTTAATGTGCTTGTAGGCACCCACAGTGATTACTTATTTACAATTTGAAAACTTAGAAAAGAGTAAAATATGTTGTGAGAAAAACTGGGGACATTTCAGTGCTTCTAAAAACTTTTGTGGTAAAATGTAGATAAAATAAGTACCTACTCTATTGCTATAACAAAATTAGCATTTGCCAATTGATAAGTTTTCACGCAGACCTGTAATTGTTACGAAAACTAAACAGTTAAATGTTTTCTAAAAGAGATTCATCGTAGATAAATTATAAAAGAAAAACCCTATCTGATATTCCGTATGGTAATAGTAGTAAGGAGTGAACTCCCAGCATCCCGGATTACTCGATGCATATTTTATATTTATCGCCGACTAGCAAAGGCATACAAATCGTACAGCATATCGTCCGTTCGCAACTCTGCTCCCCATCTATCCACACCCCAGTTAATATAGCAACCCTCTTTTTTACGAAGACGTATGTTGTATGGTAGAGCCGGAGTCTTATCAGTTGCCTACCCACATGTTCGGTTAATTTAATGGAGGCTGTTACTGATAACAGACACAGAGAAGGGAAGGCAAACAGTAAAATTACTTGGCGTTGTGACAAATAACAAAAAAACTTGGGATAGTTTTTGATCAGCAGCTTGCTTAGCGAGTAAAGTATGGAAACATAAGTGTATTGCCTTCTCAAAAATTTAAGCTGTCTAACCCACTTGCTTGATGCTTTAAATGAACTAACAACTAGGTGTAGGTATAGATAACAATATGTTAATTAAGTCATTAATGTAGAGTTCATTAAATACGCCCAGTTCTAAGTTCAATTTATGCAAACTTTGAATTTTAGTACCCAGACTGCTCTTTATATTATGTCAAACGTAATAAAATTAACAGCTTGGCCTTACGCCAAGGTTAGCAAAATCTTTAGTTTCGACATATTCGACTGCACCCGCCCAGCGAACATGGGCCTCTGCAACTAACTTTCTCTCTCATTGTTGTGCTCGAAACGCATTCCGGCAGAGGTCCACAAAATCTGGTTCAATACATAAAATGCATACCCGTAACCACCCCTGTCTAGACAGGCGTCTGTGTTCGTACGCATGCGTAAGAGACTCTTCCGGAAAACAATGGGAAATACTCTTTAATTTTTCTTGATTTAGAGTGCATAATTGCTCGGAGTAAGCCAATGCATTCACTATTGTTTGGATAAAATACGGACAAGATAAAGCTTCAAGCGGAACTGGTATTACGATTACAAAAAATATCGTCTTAAAAACAAAAATGGCCACACATTTGTTTAGTTA
Source organism: Eudonia mercurella (assembly GCA_963082485.1). Classification (NCBI taxonomy): domain Eukaryota; kingdom Metazoa; phylum Arthropoda; class Insecta; order Lepidoptera; family Crambidae; genus Eudonia; species Eudonia mercurella. Next base: position 6,161,338 of record OY720047.1, on the reverse strand, counting down.
ATTAACTCTTCCTTATTAAAGATGTTACTTTTATACATTGGTAATTTTTTGGAACAAAATATTTAAGTAAGTAATCAAGTTTCCGGGTAGGTAACTTGGGTAGGTATTACATCTTTTTTTATGCAACTGAGCTGGCAAACGAGCTTGCGGCCCGCCTGTCAAAAGCGTCCACCACAACACCTATCGACTACTGATTACTAAATAAAAAAAGTATAAGTAGGACATTTTTTTTTTTTTCAAATTACTAATCGATTAATTTGAATGGTAATAATAATACATATTTATAAAATACAGTGAAAAAATTAAATGCCTACCCGACCCAGCCAGGAATCGAACGTGGGTCTTCCGCAATCCGGGCGGCTGCACTTACCATTATGCTACCGGGAAGGCTGACGTAAGCACTGAATTTTTTCACTGCTTTTTTGATTTTTTACTGCTTTTTAGCGACAGAGGTATCCAACGGTTATTATAGCATTGCAACCGATGGCTATGCAGATTCATCTTTACAGATGAAATACCACTTTGATAACACAACGCTATATAGTAAATTTTCCTTTTTATTTTCAAGTGCTAATTGCTGCACTGAAGCTGAATTAAATATTTATAAAATACAGTGAGAAAATTAAATGCCTACCCGACCCAGCCAGGAGTCGAACCTGGGTCTTATGCAATGATAATAATAAACAAATGCATGCACAAAACATAATAGAAGTTCAATAGCCAATACCAGCATTGAACTGTTATTACTTCACTAAAAATTATAGGCATAACAAATAATTATACCACATCTGCGTCACAGCGTGTGAACATGGCATGTCTGGTGTCAATTAAAAAAACAACAAGATTGGCTTTGATTCGCGAACGCGGTGCAGTGAACGCGGCCATGCGAATAAAGCTGATATTACACACTCCGACGATTAGGACACACAAGGATGAGCTTGATGTGAGGCCTGGCTGTTGAGGTCTAGTTTTATTTACCATTCTAATGAAAACGAGGAATAATAAAACGCACACTTGGTATAGGCACTCCTGGAGTCCCAAATTTTAAAAAAAAACCCTACTAGATCCTCCGAGGCGGATCGGTATCGAGGCGGTTTAACAACACAACACTTTAACAAAATTAGGAGACCCCAAAAGGTAAGCTTGATACACACGCGTCTCACGGACACATTAATCTCAGACTATCTTAAACCAGCGCAGAGAGATGTCCGTGTCCGTGAGAGGTCGTCTATGTGGGCGTTGCTTGAGTGCTTTTGTTTGAACCAGCTGCCCAATTCTGCTATTTATTTTGATCTGAAACTGATCTGAAACGCTATAGTTTCAACGTTTTCGCTATTCTGCTAACTACAAAATCAACTCTATAGTTTAGTAGTTAGCAGAATACGAAAATGCTGAAACTATAGCGTACTCGTATTCTGCTAATTACGAAATTAACTCTATAGATTCGTAGTTAGCAGAATAATAAACGTTGCAACTATAGCGTTCCAGATTCGTTTCAGATCAAAATAAATAGCAGAATTGGGGGGCAGGGCTTTTTTTTTCTGCGAGCTTCTGCTGTCACTTTAGTTTGTGACACTTTGTAATTATACACACCCGATACAAACATTAACATAGGTCATAAGCCAGCTGTGCTATCTCACAATCACAACCACATCTGGTGCAAATCATTGTTGTAATACCTAGGAACATGGTGTGTTCAGCAATAACAACGATCGGTCACGATTACCATTATTCAGGGCCGGTTTCATCACTTCCTGATGTGTCGGATAGGCTATTCGTAAGTTTGGTACATTATGTTGATTTTAGAAGGTACGTTTTATGAAATTACTGTTATATTATTGATTCTCTATCTCTACTATTTTAGGGTGCTACAAAAATCATCGTCTTGGTATACCTACCTAACCTAGGTAACTCATCTCTTGGCATTCAATGATAATATCATTGATTTAAAATGGTTGGCATTTTGTTGCCAGTAGGTAATGCAAAAGAAACTATTATACACGTCGTAAACAAGTAGTAAAAATGTTTTGTTTGCGGTACACCACCAGGACACCAGGAGGCGTCTGGGTGCCTAGTGCGAGTTTTATTCACCATTCGATCACGTTAATGAAAACGAGAATTTTTATGACAAAATTTTCACTCTTCTCGCTCTTCTCGTATATCGCCAGGAGGCGCTACTTCAATGCCATACAAATTTCCGTTTTCGTAAACGTAATCGAATGAATACGGATAGTAAACAAAACTCACACTAGGCACCCTGTACCTAAATCATGTCCTAGTCATTGTGAAACGTATGTAATGTCTATGGTAGCGTTGTGGTAACAGGAAACCGCCGCTGGCGCCACTCGTCTCTATGGATTTTAGATTCATGTTGCCTTTTCCATACCCTACCCAGTCAGTTTTAAAATTAAAATAGCCTCCGCTATTCGTGACTGTGTTTATACGGCAAATGGAAATCTTAATCATATAAAGGATAGGATCGGAGTACTAAAGATTTATTTTTGTCTCGGGAAAATATTATGAAAATAGTGAGTCAGTTTAACATAGTAGTTAGAAGACATGTGCGTCACTGAAGCTACATTTGCAATGCTGAAGCGCAGTATGAGTGAGAAAATAAAAAAATCTTGTTCTTTTTTTTTGTGAAAGTACAACTTCGTTCTACTACTGGGCAAAGGTTATAAGGTTAAAAAAATTAAGCACTGTCTCTATTACTATTTTCCATTTTTGATAGTGTAGCTATGATAGTTATCTGTTAGTTATGATTTTTTAGAATCGGTTCAGTGATTCCCGAGTTAAGGGGAGGTTGGACCGAAATTATATACTACTTTCATGACCATCATCACCAGCTCATATATGTTCCCAATCCTGGGGCACGAGCCTTCCCTATGGATTGGGAGAACGGGCCATAAACCACCACGAGGGCCCAGTGCGGATTGACTGCTAATGCAGCCGGGGCCGCGCTTTACGTGCCTTCTAAAGCACGGAGGAGCTCAAGATGATACATTTTTGGTCACCCATCCGATGACCGGCCTTTGCGAAAATTGCTTAACCTTAGCAATCGCAAACCGGGCGCGTTAATTACTGCGCCATCGAGCTCTCCTTTTACTAGCAACATTTTTATTGTTTCAGTCTTAATACATGTCTCTATGGACCTTTGTAGCCTGAGAATTGAGTAAAATATATTAGTGTAGAGACAATGATTATTTTCAATGTATAATATATTAAAGAACACGAAAGTTTGTCGAACGACTGTTGCGATTGTATGAGTAACAGATAGAACAATGGGTTTGAATCAAAACAATGTCTACTCGGCACACTAAACTCTTCATGACTGTCATAGGGTCACCAAGGGTGCCTATACTGCAAACTTTAATTATATTATTACAATAGAATAAAATAAAACAATATATTGGTTTTTATTTTTATTTGAAAAAAGTCTAAAGATTTCATTAGGTTAGTATAGCGACCAAAAACGCGCGAGCCGAGCGAGCGGAGCGAGCGTGCCGCGGCAGCGGCCGGCAAAGCGCCAGAAACGACGCTTTTGTACGTGCGACGTTTTTTTAAATACCTTACCTTTATGACCATACCTTTATGACCATACCTTTTAGACATATCTACAAAAGCTGACGTTTGAAATTGTTAATATTATTGTTGGAGTAATGCGACAAAAGATGGAATGGCCATTTCCAATTGATGCCCACCGACTTACTGGGGCAGCGAGCGACGTGCGGGGTTCACAAATACACGTAGCCCTCGCCGCCACCTCTGCCGCACTCCCGCACTATACTCCTACAATTATTTCACTAAACTTGAACCGTATTATAATTAAGTATATTCCTAGTAAGTTAGTAATGTATAACTATGTTACGGTATATAATTATATCCCTAGGCATCATTATCATCAGCTCATTTATGTTCCCACTGCTGGGGCACGAGCCTTCCCTATGGATGGATAGGGAGAACGGGCCATGAACCACCACGCGGGCCCAGTGCGGATTAGTGGCTGTGAACGACTGCTAATGCAGCCGGCACCAACGGCTTAACGTGCCTTCCGAAGCACGGATAACTATATTACGGCTTTATCTATCATACTGCGACATAAATACTTAATCTGAATCTCGGAAACGGCTCCAACGATTTTCATGAAATTTAGTATGCAGGGGGTTTCGGGGGCGATAAATCGATCTAGCTGGGTTTCATTTTTAGAAAACGTCGTTTTATCCGTGTTTTCAGGCAATGGAAAACTGCTACAACAATAATCAACTGAAAAATATGACTTCCTGACATCTAATTGGCGAGTAGTAATACTATTATGTACCTATGTAATTCGTACCTATCTAAATATAATTTCCAAAATACCTGGTTGACTGAGCTTTACATCCAGGGAGCCGACCGCCTAACTCTCTCGCTTTCGATCGCTTTGAAGGCGAGGCGAGGAGGAGGCGTCATCTTGTCATTTCGAAAGGAATATGAAAGCAATATCGAAAGCTATAGGCTATAGCTTTCGATATTATTCGATATTATATTTCGATATTATATTAGAAAGCGAGGCGAGGGCCTCGCCTTCAAAGCGATCGAAAGCGAAAGAGTTAGGCGGTTGGGGGGCAGGTCATCCAGGTACTATGTAATAATGTACACACGCCTGCAATTCAGACTACCACGCACTTTCAAATATCTTCAATAGACTTTAAACTTTATGTGTAATAGCATTAGGTTGAATATTTATTGAAGAAATTTTGGACAGGTATATTATGTGCAGGCGCTGTACTTTAAAGCTTGCACTGGAAATAACAATTTGGCTTAAAAATACGTTAATTTACGTAAACGAAACGTGCAAACATCACATTTTGTAGCAAATTGTTTAGTTTTAAAGCGTGGATCGGTAAAACAAACTTATACAATAGCGTTTACAGATCGTACCATGATGCCCTTTGCCTTTCGGCATTTCGGTAACGTTGTTTAACTTTTCGTGATGACAACAAGGTTACACGGTATGATAAACAAACAGCATTGTTGCCATAACAAAATTATGGTAATCGCCGGAACTAACTTGTTACTCAAAATATTTAATAAGAGGTGACGTTTGCTACAAATTATTGTGTAAAATGTTTAAGATGTTTTTGAAGCGTTAACTTTAAAACTAACTTTAAAAGTCGCTACCGCTAAAAGAGCAGCTTCTGATCCGATCTGCACCTCTCGAAGTATCTAAATAGGGAAAGGGGACAAGCTTGCGGTGTTTCGATTACACGACTTGAGGAACCCGTTAAGTTTCCCAGAACCCTAAAGGTCCCTTAAAGTCCGGTGGACGAAGAAAAGACCGTGTGAGGCCATCAACAAACTCGCTCCAAAAAATCGTCTATTATAGTACCTTTAGTGATGAAAGCACCCCGTCTCAGATCCAGAGTCCCGATATGGTACGATTCCCAACATAATAATATCGTTATACTAGATTTGGTTGGCTTGCTCTTAGTGCGAACTTTCTTATCTAAGTCCAATCAATCCTGCATCTCTACTTAAAATTTCAATGTAATTTACATATTATTTCAAAACATGTTTTACAGGCAGATGTTTAAATTACACTTATAATATCATACAAAATCAGAAAATTATTTAATTAAAACTACTTGCTATAAAATTTAAATAATAACTTTATTGTTCCGAGTCCGACACCACAGTCAACATAAAAACTTATAAAAAGAACATCCGGCCAGACGGCTGCGTTCAGAGGAAGAAACACTTCATTTAATTCAGCACCCGTGCCTCTTGAAACAATAGTCACTGCGATCCCGTCTTTTTTATGGCAACTTCGTGGACGTAGTACCAAAGACAATCGATTGTTTTTGTTTCTTTTAAAATTACTTTTTTGACTTGGTAGTTCTTTTTTATATTTAAGTAGGCCAGTAACATGTAACCCCTTCACTTATTAAAACCTTATTTCAAAAACAGAGGTACTTTATTACCGTATTGTTGTATAATAAACCTTCTTGCCATGGGGTATACTTTTTAAATTATTATTTTGCATTCACTTGCATTATTTTTATTTTCATTACACTTAAACCCTATAATAATTATCAACAAGGTACAAATCCGTTTCTTATAGAAACAGCGTAAAGTATTCACAGGAATCTAACTATAAAAACTGAAAAGGCATCTGTAAATATTCGTCTTTAATTTTTTTAAATTTTATAATCAACTAGTCACACACCAAATAAATAGTTGGACCCTGAAGAAGAAGAAGAATGATAATATTTGTTTATTAAAGTGACCAAGACTCAAAATATGTTAGTATTAACTTATTCAATGATAATAGTATTAAGTTTCTGCTTGGAAATGTTTTTAAAAACTCATTAGCACTATAGTTCTTTAAGTTTCTATAACAAATCGTTAGAACAAATCCTTTATTGAATACCTACTTCGATCAATTCTGACCGTTGACTCTACATTATCTGTTTGTATTTTTTCCGTGAATAACAGTCAGTAGGAACAAGCAACGGCCCGCAATGACTCATTGATTCATCGTGACCTTCTTAAGCACCATCCCATCTAATGCCTATTTATTAGTGTGTATTACCAACTACCATTGCATGAGACGCTTATAGTGTAGGTAGAAGCTTTAATTAGAGATTCCGCAATCGCGTGTAAAGTTGATTATAGTGGGGATTTTTTTGAGTTATCTTTGCCATGTCATCTTTGTTAGCCTATTAACTTAACAGGAAAAGTCTATAAAGTCTATGGTGCCACTAGACTAAGGCCTCCATCATTTAAATCAAGTCATTGCTACAATTGATGAGTGTTGAATTGTTGACTTAATTACCACGCTTAAGAGAATGCGGATTCGTAATCACAAACCCGAGCTATGCATCAAAAAATACCGAATACACTTTGCCCGAATTGGGAATAGAACCTAGAACCTCCAGATATCGTGCCAAGAGCTTTGCTATTATGACAAACTTAACCTCCTTAATAGACAATAGCTAGACAAATAGTTAATCGAGGAGCTCGATGGCGCAGTGGTTAACGCGCCCGGTCTGCGAGTGCTGAGGTAAGCAACTTTCGCAAGGGCCGGTCATCGGATGGGTGACCAAAAGTTTATCATCTCGAGCTCCTCCGTGCTTCGGAAGGCACGTAAAGCCGTTGGTCCCGGCTGCATTAGCAGTCGTTAACAACCACCAATCCGCACCGGGCCCGCGTGGTGGTTTATGGCCCGTTCTCCCTTTCCATCCATACGGAAGGCTCGTGCCCCAGCAGTGGGGATATAAAATGAGCTGATGATGATGAGACAAATAGCTAGAATAATATAAATAGGAATTGGGGATATGACTGAGTAACCATGCTGGCCTAACAAAAGTTAGTAGTGCGTGTTAACGACTGTTATCTACTTACTTCTCTACGTTCATTTGTTTGTTTGTTCCTTTGTTAAATAATCATAAATAAAACTTGCCTAATTCTTAACTGATCTTTCAATATTTGTAAAAATATTAAGATCGAATGTTAATGACGTAGTTGGCGACATTGAATAGAGCTCCATTGGCTTACAGAGTAAGAGTAGATCGTGTTGATTAATTTCGGCGAGTTGGATTGAGCCACGATAGCATAGTTGGCAGTGCACCTTACCCGGCGTGTCATGGGGTGTGGGTTCGAACCCCGCTCGTGGAATTTTTTCAACACTTTGTCTTTTTTCAATCCTTGGTTTCATAGAGAACTAGAAGTCCTCTTTTTCTACGGGAAAGCACTTTGCCTTAAACTTAAACTTTATTTCTACTTACGAAAGGCTGAACGAAGGTGTAGGTCTGTACTTAACCCGGAATCATCATTTACTAAGAAACTACCTACCTTATCTCTAACTGTCGGAACAACTAACTAACGTTGATTGATTTGTTATTGTTATGGCGCAAGTTCGTCCTCTTTCATTCGTTCTCATGGGTAGGATTTCTCCCACAAGATAGTGAAGTTTCAAACTGTTTTTTTTTAAATTTCATCATCATCATTATCAGCTCATTTTTATGTCCCTACTGCTGGGGCACGAGCCTCCTATCGATGGATAGGGGGAACGGGCCATAAATATTTTATTTACTCAATAGGTATTACTATATTACTTAATACGAGACGTATGGCGTTTGCCACCTTTGGCAGCATTGGCACAATATAGGTTAATTTAAAAAACATAATAATAATAATAAATGATTTACTCTAAGAACATCAAGAGTTAGTACCTACATAAATGAAAATAAAAATTGCGCATTGCAATTATTAAGTTTCAAAAAACCACTTTGTAAGATTTTTTCTCACCGATTCACAGTTACAACAACAGAAAAGATCAAAATCACACGTCTCGCACAGATTATTATTGTATGTAACACTTGCCCGCACACAAAAAGTATGAGTTTTACCCGTAATATATATTAATAAACAATATTTACTAGTTTAAAATATAACTGCAATTAATTGCTTTTGGTTTTCTATTTACACTTTCAAAAATTCGCGTTCCATAGATCTAAATTAAAAAAAAACTACAGTAATAAAACAACTGATTGCACATCAAATCATATGGCATTTAATAGACAATCTATTATTAAATTAAAATATGAAGCAAACGTCAATAATTACACGTTCTATAAATGCCTTCCTTATCTTATCACGCTCGCTCCACTTAAATAGATGTAATTCACATCACAAGCTCGGTGGTAGTGATTGATCACGTTTAATAATCGGGCGGCCAATCCGTTTGGCTGTTGCGAGAGGTGCAGTGAACGCAACGCACGGAACGGACTCCCATAAGGGGAAATGCTATGCAAACCTGTCCACAAACACAAACCCGCAAACAAAACCTCCTTTGCTTCGTTGCCTTCGAGAAATTCACTAGTAGACACTTTTTTAATTTTTTTTTATTTTTGGTTATGCTGTTTTAGTGTGTTGTTTTAGTGTTTTCACTTGTCAAAAATAATAATAAGGTTTTAATTTTGTAAGCAAAAGTACACGCACACAAAATGTCGATTTGCAAAAAGTTTTGAAATAAAAGGGTTGTTAAGTAATATTATTATGTGACGATAATATTATTTTTTGCTAATCTGCTCGTTTTACTAGTCAATCTGCTATAAACATATGTACAGTCGCACACAAAACGTCGATTTGAAAAAAGTTATGAATTAAAAAAGGTTAATTACTGACATTAACGCATTAAATCTATTTTACCTAAATTAAAAATATATGTACAGACCAAAAAAGTCCTCCCAAGTCATAGAGTGGTCGGAGTCAGCGTTCGCTCCGTCCATCGTGTCGGTGCCACACCGTACAAAGTTGCGCTAACTCGACATCTTCGTAAACGCAAACCAAAACAAAAGAAAACACACCAAAGAGTCTCTCCTGTTTTTTACATCACCAAACACAAGGAGGTTTAATTGCGGTTACATATTTGTTGATAAACAAAACTACACGCGACGATTTCGAATCGCTCAGAGATCGGAGCGCGCGGCGTCCCTCCCGGTTGCCGACTCGTGAATGAAAGACAAGAGGTTCCGACGTTCCGTCACCGCGCCGCACTCCGCGCCCTCTCGCTCTCCGCAGTGCACTCACTTGCACTCCAATCTTGGAGCGCAATCCCCATAGCGTGCCATAGCGGTAGGATTTGTGATAAGCGCGTTTAATAAGATTAATAACGGTAGGTTCAGCGATAGATATCTAGTTGGCACTTGTGGTCCTGTTAACTGTAACAGTGAAGATAAGGCGTACCTGGGTGCATGGTGCAAGTTTTGGTCACCATTCGATCACGTTGACGAAAGCGAAAATTTGAGGTACCTACTTAAATTAAATATTTGCAAAAAAATCTAGTTTTCGTCAATACAATCAAATGGCAAATAAAACTAAAAAGGCACCCTGGCCTTGTTCGACCCGGTAAACATTTATGACAAGAAAATGTATAGTATTGAAATGAATAGTTTTAACCCTGATTCAATCTATGGCAATTTATAAAAGGCGGCCAATTGTCTGATAGCGATTGTACTCATTTCGAAAATACAAGAACGACCATTGCGTCAAGTTCATTTGAAAGACAGTTTTTTTAAATATTCTACAATAGAAAAACGCTTGGTCTATGGTAAGTGACGATAAGGCTGGTACTGGCACTTTACCTGCAACCCTCAATCACTGAGGAACTGACTATCTTATTTTTAACAGACTGTCGAAAACTCGAAACACAGATGCTACTAACATTATTGTCATGAAGACATACTGAGATGGCAGCTAGCCGGCCGGACTTAAAACAAGCACAATCAGGAACGAACCCAGGCCTTCTAGGTCAGAGATTTCAAGGGTCGAACAAGTGGAGCGGTCGCCCTATGCGCCTGTTGGTAAGGGGTGCCAAAATGCCAAAGCCAAAACATAAATATGTTTATTCAAATACACTTAAAAATAAGTAAGTAAATATAAAAAAAAATATTATTTGAACATTTTATAAATAGCTTGCTTAATTCTTAACTGATCTTTAATATTTGTAAAAATATTATGATCGGATGTTAGTGACGGTAGTTATTGACATTGAATTGGCGCCTTTGGCTTTCAAAGTAAAAAGTGTTGAATAATTTCGGCGGGCTGGTTAGAACCACGATAGCTCAATTGGAAGTGCACCTGACCCGGAATGTCAGAAAGGTGCAGGTTCAAATCCTGCTCGTGGAAAAAAAAATTTTTTTTCAACATTTGTGTTTTTGTAATTTAATCGCAACAAAATTTGCGTTAAAAATTATTTGAACATTTTATAAGTAGGTACTTTTGAATCATCCCGCTCCCGACATTAATTTTAGGACTAGGACCGGCGCTGCTGCCGAGGTTTCGCTCCCAGTAGCACTTCGACCCATCGGAATATCAATGCAATCCTATCCTTTCACTCTTTTTCCTCTGTATGACTGCCATAAGGTTGGATGAAAAAAAATAACTTTATAGTTAGAAGAGTAGTGGCGTGGTCCCAGTGCTAGAAACATTTTTCGTTGCCAAAAAATAACATGCTTACCTACCTATACAGGTTGACTTTTTTATCCAAAACTTCTGAGATGACTCCCGTGATACAAACGAATAACTCTTACTATTGGACCAACTCCCAAACTCGAAAATAAAATTCAGCAGTTCCATACATTTTGGTCGAATGAATATTGATGTTTTGTATGGAACAGCTGAATATTATTTTCGAGTGAGGGAGTTGGTCCAATAGTAAGAGTTGTTCGTTTGTATCACGGGAGTCATCTCAGAAGATTTGGACGGTGATAAAAAAGTGTGTATATTATTAGTCCATGCTTATACTCGCGTCACGGTATAAGTTTAGGCCCAAGACACCGTACTCGTAGAACAAGGGTACGACGAGCCGGTTCACACGCGCTCTATACCAGGTACAGACAGACATGACAGGGCGCTTCTCCCCACCACCACGGCCCGGTCTACCCAAGCCGAGGTCCGAGCCTTTAGAGGCGCCCTCGGGTTGTTTGTAGAATTTAGCCCTCTTCTATCTAGCCCTCTTCTATCTTAGCCCTCTTCTATATAACATACTAGCTGTGCCCTGCGGTTTCACCCGCGTTAATTAGCGACTGTTCCACTCCTATTAATCATAGCATGATGTTATATAGCCTATAGCCTTCCTCAATAAATGGACTATTCAACACAAAAAGAATTTTTCAATTCGAACCAGTAGTTCCTGAGATTAGCGCGTTTAAACAAACAAACAAACAAACAAACAAACAAACAAACAAACAAACAAACAAACAAACAAACTCTTCAGCTTTATAATATTAGTATAGATATACTTACGATTTAGAATCCCATATTTGTGTAGATGAAAATATTAAAATCCTACAATATGCCGATGATCTATTGTTATATAGTGCCAATTCTTTCATCAATGATTCTATCTCTACCCTCAGACCAAATAAAAAGTTATTAACTTTTTATTTTTCCATCATTACTCGTATGAGATTAGGGCATTGTTGTACTCCTTCCCATCTTGCCAAGATGCGTGTAGTAGAAGACTCCAAGTGCGAGTGCGGATTAGATGAGGGAAATCTAAATCACATAATCTTAGCTTGTCCTAAATTTAATAGAGATGTCTTTTGGAATGACTTGATAGCACTTAAAGTTTCCCTTCCAACTAGCATTGTGACATTGTTATCAGAAAAGGATAGTAGCATCTATAAATATATCATTAACTTCCTTATATGTAATAATATAAAACTGTAATATTATCCCTATAATTATATATTTCTAAATCTCCATACACAATAGCCTTTCTGATCCCGTCCAAATTTCCTTTATATTCTTTTACCTATTCCTTTTAAATTTTGTTTCCCAATTTTTTACCTGACATTGGCAAATGTACAAGCCGTACAAGCCACCAACAAACAAAAAAATAAAAATATATATTTTTTAAATTTTTTTCTCACGAAAGAGAAGGCAAAAGAATCTCGGCCATACTGCCAAATCTTCCGTTTTGTTATTATTGATTGTGTGAAAATAATAAGTTCTTTCTTATGAGTATTTCATTGATAATGAATGGAAAGAAATAGGAAATATTTATCTTTACCTACTCTTTTTGAGTTTTACTATTGAATCCATTTCTTTCTAAGAGAATCTGAAGATACGTCACTCATGTTTTTGTTTAATTTGCCAACAATATACTATTATTTTATATTTTATGTTTAGCTTTTTAAAATTAGCTTTGTCCTTCTTCAGAACAATAAATTGTTCAGCTTTGCACAAAAAGCAAATTACACTATTTTACCGTTTCAAGATATTTTTTTGTCTTTTGTCCAGCGAAGGAAAATAAGGAAATCAAAGAGAATATAATGAACATTTTGTACAAGGTATTCTCTTTGCATGTAGCATTGATCGGTTGATTTTAACAACATGGCGAACTGGAGTACCAGTTGTTAGCTATCTAGTAATTTTTGTTTTTATTACATGATTTACGTCCAAATTGTTCCTATTTAATTACTTTTTATACGGTAACTTTTGTATCCTTTCGTTTGAGCATCTAAAATTGAAAGTACATGGTATTAATTTGCAAATAAATCAAGTTATCAGGTACGTATTTTGTTGTGTAATATTTTATCCGATTAAAAGCATTTACTGTCACATTTCACTGCATGTCTGTGTTTATTAGATTAGGTTTAACTGTACTTGACTGCAGCCGCTAAGGATTGTCCTCATTTTGTGTAGTCTTCCGTGTAAACTGGACAAACTTTGTTGTGTACTTTACTAACGGACTATTATCAATAATTACATTGATAATGTAGATGTTTTCATAATGCCTCGACGCGGTACGGAGGTGGCTCAGCTGCCGATGCCTCCCAAGAAGAAGAATAAGGTCGTTGACGTGCCCGAACGGAGCCTGGACGTGAGCTTCTGCGACGATGAGGCTCTGCCACCCGGAATAGTGTTTGCAGACGTGCAACAAAAGAACTGGCGCATTGGAAAGCCTATTGGTAAGTACTGTCACTGTCCAAAAACATAAGTATCTGATAAAAGTACATTATAAATAGTCACAACACATTACTTACAACTTTCATGCTCAGTGATTGAATAACAGATGGGTAAAAGTGAAAGTTTGTTTTAAACTCATTATAGATACTAATAAATAGCTACATATAAGGCCATGCAGCACACTACTACAAAGAGTTCTTATGTTAAATGGCTTTTTAATTAACAAGTTGCTAATTGATTAACTTAACTCACTGTCAAATAAAGAAATAAGTGAAACAATGCAAACCAATTATTTTTTTCAGGACGGGGTAGTTTTGGACGGATCTATCTTGCCTCAGATGACACGGAGAAGGAGGTTACAAAGTTGAATGCAAGATATGTGGTTAAGATAGAACCACACACAAATGGACCATTGTTTGTTGAAATTCACTGTCTCATTCGATCAGCACAAGCTGCTAAAGGTAAAAAATATTTGTAATGACCTTAGATAAAAAATTCTTTAATTTAATTACTTGCTTAACCTTCAAAATTGAAGTTTTTGTTGTAGGCCCTTGAGCCTATCCCAGCTAAAGCTACCTTTGAATTTATAGATACCTTGTATTTAAGCCACTAATAGTGGCCACATATTTATTACTTTTATTATTGTTTTCAGTAAAATCTTGGCGACAACAAAATAAACAAAAGCGTCTTGGCATGCCAATTTACATTGCCAACGGATCGTTTACAGATGAAAACTCTGGAGTCAAATACAGATTTCTTGTTCTGCCTCGCTATGACATTGATTTGCAGAAAATCATTGCCAGGACAAAAGTTTTGGACTTGAGAAATGTACTTGTATTAGCCATTCAAATACTAGATGTACTTGAATATCTACATAGTCAAGGCTATACTCATTCTGACATAAAAAGCTCAAATTTAATGCTAGGATTTGATGGAATCAAACTGAGCAAACTACCATTAGTAAAGGTACCACCATCATTCCAAAAAGAGACTAAAGAAGTTACTGTGTTGTCTGGGAAACAAAGAAGGGTGAAGAGTGGTAAAAACAGAACCTCGAATTATTATGATGATGAAGACTTTGTTGTGAAAGACTATAAAAGTCCAAGCCCACCGGAAGTCAGTGAAAACGATAAAAGACTTGCGAATGTCAAAAAGAAGTTAAGAAAGATACTATCAGACAAAGACAGCAGGTCTCTGCATCGACATCATGCCTTCAATCTTAGGCAACTGTCAAGCTATGTCAACTATGAAGACCTAAATAGTTCTGTCTGTTCAGATCAGTCATACCAGAAATTGATTGATGATTTTGGAAACAATCTCATAAGAAGCACTGAAGAATTCTGTGATCAATCAAGAAATGACAAAATGGTTGAGACAGATTCACACCTCAATGAAATATATAAAGAAGCCATATTGTCACAGTCTCATGGTCAAATCTTTTTGTTGGATTATGGTTTAGCTTCAAAGTTCTTGGATGCAGATGGCAAGCACAAAGCTTTTGGCATGGATGCTAGAAAAGCCCATGATGGCACATTGGAGTACAGTTCTAGAGATTCTCACATTGGTGCTCATTCCAGAAGATCTGATTTGGAGACTTTAGGATACAACCTTCTTGATTGGTTAACAGGCACCCTACCTTGGAAAACAGCAGAAGTCTTGGCTGAACCTGATTTAGTTCATGCATTGAAGAAAAACTTTATGGGTGACTTGAAATTGTTACTAAAAACCTGCTTTAAGACTGAATTTTATCCACAATTTTTGGATAAGTATCTTCAATATGTTACAAGTTTAGAATTTGCAGAAAAACCTGATTATGACTATTGCAGAAGTTTGTTCAAGAGTGAACTACTAAAGAATGGTTATGACAAAGATATGTCCCTCAACTTTGCTGAAGCATCCCTAACATCCATTAACCGCAATAAGCTTTGTTATTCCAAAAGGTTTGGCAAGAAGAACACCCCAAGAGACTTTATTGCCAGAAATGGAATTAAAAAAAGCTATGAGAGAGAGAATGTGTACTCACTAGAAAATAATCTAAAACTAGAGCTATTGAAAGAAACCTTGAACTCCTCTAGTGATGGTATACGTAAACCATGTACTTCAAGGAATTTCTTTATATCAGATGCAGATTTGGTTGCCAGACTGAAAAAATCACTCATGCCATACGACATATTCGGTAAGAAGTTGTCACCCAAAAATTTGCGATCAAAAAAGAAAACAATACAGAAACGTAGGGGACTGAAAAAACACAGGAGTAGTATTGGAAAGTTTGGGAATTTCATGGGTTCTGCGAGACAGTTTACTTGGGCAGAAATTTTGGCTGGCAACCCAGAACACATCATAAGGAAAGAGCGCAACGCTTCTACTATTGACGATAATAATGACGATGAATCAACATGCAAATATAGAATCAGGAAGATCTCCAGTTCTTCATCAGAAAACAATGATCAAATCCAATCTCCTTTACTACAAAAAGACTATTTGCAAGGGCTTAATCCAACGTATGCTATGAAAGATGTTGTTGCCTGTTTTAAGAAACGTGCATCCGGTAAACCAGCCAAGGAGCCTGAGGAAGATATCCATGGTCTACAGGGATATACACCAGCAATGATCAAGGTGTATAGAATTAAAGAGAAAAGAGAGGCAAAAGAACGGTTGGATGCGCTGAAACAGCAAAGTTCTGCGAAGAAAGAGGTTGCACACGTTCAACCAAGATGTACTAGGTCCTCCAAAAAGGTTGTTCGAGAAACTGTATCAGTACCAGTATCTAGAGCTACCAGGAAGAAATTATCTAGTGAGAGTAGTCATGAAAAATCTGATGTAAAAATAGAAATTAAGAGCAAAGAGAAGCCGACACCTAAAAGTACCAAAGGCACAAAAAAGAAAACTGTTGAAGTAATAGAAGAAGTCAAAATACCTGTGAAACAAAGTAAGTCCTATACTTATAATAATCAATTCTCTTGGTCTTATGTGTAATTATTTTAATTATGTAATCAAATTACTTTATATATACATAACATACATATATACTTAACCGTCTCTGTGGTCTAGTGGTTATGACCTAGAGGTCCCGGGTTCGATTCCCAGCGGGGGGGTACATCTTTGTGTGCTCGGTTTGGTTAGTGGTAGGACTTGTTTGTCCGCCTGGCTAGCTACCACTAACTTATCTAAATATGTCGCCATAACATCAATGTTTGTAGCATTGTTGTGTTCCGGCAGCTAGAGATAAGATAGCTAGTGCCTCATTAGTTGAGGATCCCGGGTGAAGTGCGCTTCCACCAAATGACCTTATCATCACTAAACATCAGGTGAGATCAAGGCACTTGCTTACCCGTAAATATAAAAAAAAAATAACAATATTTTTAATCAGATATAATGATGAGATAGCCGAGTAGATGAGAATTAAAATAGAATGAGCTTACTCAGAAAAGAGATGACACAAAGTCCTAAGGTTTGACAGCTAGAAACACGTATCTAGCATTGTGTCTAGAATTATGGTGATTTGATGATATTTAATATTTTTATGAATGTGTTAACTCCTTTCAATTCGAAGTCCTCGGACAAACTGGTGGGAAACGAAGACTCGTTTGTGTGATGCCATCCCCTTTAGAAACTTTCTTTAGAATGTTTCGATCACACGGCTTGAGGAACCTTTTAAGTTTCGCACTATCCACAAAACAATTTCTTTCCAAAAAAACAGTTAATTACTTTAGTAGGATTTAAGCCTGCAACCTATTGTTATGCAAATTTAATCTCTCACTATTTCAGACAGCACATTTCTTTATCTTATTATATTTTATTTCAGAGGCTAAAACAAGATCTACTGTGACAGTGCTTAACAACAGGAGAAGGCTAAGGAGTAGCTGCCGGAAGCCGAATTGATGAAAACATTACAAAACATTTCTCACGCAACTTTTAATTTATAGACGTATTGGTAATTTAAGATAAGATGTGTTTGCCGCCTCGGATGCCTATCTCTAATCGGACAATACTTTTTAAATTATATTAATTTCATAGACTATTCAAATTTTTTATCATCATTGGGTTACGAGATTTTCATGAACTAAACCCACCTTTATTAAAAAAAGATCAGGATCTTAATAATATTAATTAGTAAGACTATGTGACTGTGATTTGAAATGCTCCATGATTGTATTGCATTGCAAATTGCATTAAATAATATTTAATAGTAACTAACATCACATAGGGTGGTGGCATCAGTGCAGTGTTCGTCATTCTTTTCCCCTTTAATCTTTAAAAATAGGGGCCTGCAACTGAATATAGTTAGTTGCTGACCCCTATTTGAAACAATTGAAAAAAGAGCACCTGCTTCCCGGATGTCATCCCTTAAAATGTCTATGATAATCTTTGTTATTTTTTGGCGACGAAAGTTGTGACGATGACGGCTTAAATTGTCGAAGCATTGATGCCATTACCGACTCCACTTTTCGGAGGTGTAGCCCGTGCTTTTGGCCTTCTAGGCGGGAATAGGTTATTTTCTAATTTGCATTTAGACCATTGCTAGTATTGTTAGTACTAGTGGTGTTTTCCTTTCTACGCCTATTTCCGTCAGCGTTCGATGTTCCATGTGTATTTGAAGTAGATGAATTAAATTGACTTTGTTAAAATTTACCTTGTTTCATTAAACCTTACACATTACCATACTTACATACTTTAAAAGTAAGCAGAAATATACCTGTATTGTTTTTAACTTTTATCATGAACACAGCATTAGTTTAATATTATAGTATAGTATTAATAAGCATTTAATTAAAAACATCCTATGATGCTCTATGCACGAGCAGCTAGCTCCTAGTTGTAATAGGGTTCTAGCGGGCCATATTTTATTTTACATTTATAATGTGAATAATAAATAATAATAGTAATTAGTTAATAATTTCTTTAATGAAAAATTGTTTGGGTTTTTGTTGTTTGTCGCGAAAAGCAAATTCCCACACAAGTAGCTTGCGTGTGGTATCGGTAAAGACCCACATCGTTACTGTTACTAGATATTAGGTAAGACGGAGTATCATATTTAATTAATCATTCATTTCATAATCATCATCGTCACCAGCTCATTTTATGTCCCCACTGCTGGGGTATGAGCATTCCATATGGATGGAAACACGGAGAACGGACCATTAACCACCACGCGGACCACGTTAACGACTACTAATGCAACCGGGACCAATGCCTTTACGTGCCTTCCTAAGCACGGAGGAGCTCGTTTTTGGTCACCCACTACATAAGCCCACCACCAATCCGATGACCGACTTGCGAAACTTGCAGATCAGCAATCGCAGACCGAGCATTTAACTACTGCGCCATCAAGCTCCTCCCATCATCCATTTACAATGCATTTATCTTTTGCCAATCATTATTATTGGCCACTTTTCATCAGCGTGTCGTAGATGATTAAGTTAAATACTGAGACTGTATATGATAGATTCCCTTGCCTTCCTTGAATAACAGAAAATACCTAAAAAACGCCTGACGTGCATGACGTTTCATTTCAATTCAAATCTTGATTTTGTGAAATGTGACGATAATACAACAGGCGACTCGCCATAGAAAAATCAAATTATAAATAATATTTTGCTCATGTATTGTCCACCACAGTGTTGGTGACAAAATTTAAGCAAATCTGCATTCTTTGTTCGGTTGTTCTGTTGTAAAATATAAATGTTGGGTATTTATTTGCACATGACATAACCTTGTGTTGTGATAAACTTTATTTTTATTGGTTTTTATAATAAATTTTTGTATATCGAAATGGAAATGGAAAATGAATGCAAGATAATTATACGAGT
Source organism: Eudonia mercurella (assembly GCA_963082485.1). Classification (NCBI taxonomy): domain Eukaryota; kingdom Metazoa; phylum Arthropoda; class Insecta; order Lepidoptera; family Crambidae; genus Eudonia; species Eudonia mercurella. The sequence continues at coordinate 6,142,070 of OY720047.1, read as the reverse complement.
AGGCTCAAGGAAAAGTGAGGTAAAGTTTGAATAATTTAATAAAGTAACTTATTTAGATATTCCAAAGTTTCGTACCTGAAACACTAAAAATGTTAACTTGCCATTATTGCTTCAAAGTGGTTTTCTTAGGTTTTAATAGCGATAACATGTACCTATTTTTAAATAAACTAAATATAATTTCATAGTTATTACACTAACTTGTAACCACCATTATTATGCATTTTTAAACATTTTCCATATCTTTTGTATTTCAGCTTGCCCTCATACAAACTAATCATGTCATAGACTCACTTAAAAAAGTTTACCCTGAAAAGGAATTTACTATTGGTAAGTTAGATGCAACATGTTTTTTCAATATTTATATAGTTTACTAGCTGACCCGGCAAACATCGTTTTGCCATAAAAATTACAAAAAAAATTTAGGGGTGGACTACCCTTAACATTTAGGGGGATGAAAAATAGATGTTGGCCGATTCTCATAGATACCGGATGACCCGGCAAACGTTGTTTTGCCATAAAAAAATTAAAAAAAATTTAGGGGTGGACTACCCCTAACATTTAGGGGGATGAAAAATAAATGTTGGCCGATTCTCATAGATACCGGATAAGCACAAAAAATTTCATCAAAATCGGTCAAGCCGTTTCGGAGGAGTATGGCAATGAAAACTGTGACGCGAGAATTTTATATATTAGATTATTTAAACAGGTATGATAGGATCTAATGAATCTAATGAATAAAATAATAATTTTATTTAATTGTTTTAATTGATTAGGTATTTTAGGTATTTATATTGAATGTTAATTTATTTAATTTTATTATTTTAATAGATTTTTTTCTGTTTAATTTTTTGTAATTGCTTTTTATAATTGTTTAATTTTAATGTAGTATATGGTAGTACTCGAATCATGCTGTGTATACAATTTATGGATAACCTTTTAGTCTTACTATATTGTTACATTCTCATGGCTGTGTAATTGATTGTAATTTGTCTGCATATCTAATTCAAATAAATAAATAAATAAATAAAAAATGAACTACATTAACTTTTACGAAATTAATAGGTTTTCTTATTAGATTCCATATTAATTATTACTAAGTGGTCAAATAATCGCCAGCAATAGACTTTTACTTTAAATAAAAATGCATAGTACAATGCAATTTATATATTAGCCTTAAACAAATCAGATGCAATTTACAATATACAAAATTAAGCGGTAACTTTACACAATGACAACTTCAGCATCCGTGTGCCCTTTGACAAAGGCCTCCCCCAGCCATATCCATTCTCATTTGTAGGATGTCATCCTTGTCCATGTTTTGCCAGCCACTTCTACAATTTCGTCTTCCCAGTCTGTAAGGTCTTCCTCTATTTCTTTTCCCTATTTGTTTAAGGCTAATAAATAAATAAATAAACAATACAATAATATTCTCATCATAATATAAGTAGTACTAAAAAGGTTTGAAGCTCTTTGGATCCAACATAATTAAGATAATAAACATGATACAAAATAGGTTGGACTTTTCTACATGGGTGATGGTGCCATAATGTAAATTATTATCTTTCTAATGAAGTTATGTAGTCTTGATATCTTTATCTAACTTAATACATTCAAAGATATAGTATCTAAAGTTTACTTAAAGTTAAGTTATGTTCTTATGTGTAGTGTTCACTAAATATTGAAATGAAACAACTTTTTCTGATCTACTTTTGCTTATTTTATGTATTTAACCCTGACCCTGATTCAGACCCTGTATAGTGTTTGATTGAACATTAGGATAAAATAAAATTTGAATAGAGAGTACGGGTTCAAATCCCCTCATGGATGTTTTTACAAAACTTGTATTCCAAAATTTTAAATATAATTTAATTTCAATGACTGACACTTTTTTAATTGGAATTGTGCAAGTTCTATTATTTTCCAATAGAGGGTCCCTATATTTTTTATTATTATATCCTTTATTGTTGTACATTAAAATTACAGTCTAAATTACATTATAGAAAACATATACTAGGGTGAGCTTATCTCTAAAAGAGATCTCTTCCAGCCAACCCTAGCTGTACTTAGAAACGAAAGTCTGCGGGACCAATTGTCGACCATAACATACATAAATAAATAAAACTAAAAATAAATAAATAATAAATAATAATAATATAATAATAATACCAAATAATAAATAAATATTATTATACCATTTTATTCAGAAAAAATATTTTTAACAGTAAAAAAAATGTTTGATGGTCATTCATTGTCTTTGTTTTCTTCTGTGTTTTGGAATAGGCCTCCTCCAACTCTTTCCATTATCACTTAACCTAAATAAAATATACAGTTTAAAAAAATTGTTAAAAAAATTACTATAACCAGAATCATAAATACAGTTTGCTGTGAATAAAACCACACACCAACTAAAGCCATATTGGTAAGGATGTAGTCATAAGATCGCCCAATGTTGAAAAGTCAGAGTCTCACAGTAGTGTTACATTTATAGTTGTCCATGATAATTAATTAAAAATTTCCTTTCAGTTACAATGACAACACTAGGTGATAGAATATTGAATGTGTCACTGCCAAAGATTGGTGAAAAGTCACTGTTCACAAAGGACTTGGAAGATGCATTGAGGAATAACACTGTTGATTTTGTAGTGCACTCATTGAAAGACCTCCCCACCACTCTGCCTGATGGGCTTGCTATAGGAGCAGTTTTTGAGAGGCAAGTAAAATAACATGTAGTTTAATAAGTGGCACCCCTTGGTGGCCGGCTGGCAAAGCACTCAGCCCGATACCCAAAGGTTACCCGGGTTAAATTCCCAGGTTGGGCAAAGTTTGTTTCGGATTTTTCAATGCATTTTGGGGTTTGTGGTTACCAACCAGCATTTGGCAAGTGTGGTGATTAAACCATTACCCATCAATTGTAGTGATGACTTGATTTCAATGATGAGGAGGCCTTTGTCCAGCAGTGGAACAGTTAAGGCTATTTGCATTTTCTGTATAAGTATTTAAAAAGTAGGACGCTATCAGTAAGTCTGATAGCGTCCTACTTTTTAAATACTGCTAAGGCAGAGCAACGATTTTTAGAAGATAATGTAATTTTTGTTGGTGTATGTTTTGTTGGTTGTCCTTAATAAATAAAATAAAATAAATTAATAAAATAAGATGACTGGCAAGAGTTGGATGAGAGTAGCTGTGGATATTCCTCAGCTACTCTCATCCAACTCTATGCTCAGTGGCATGCACTTGAAAGCCTATGTCCAGCAGTGGACAATATAGGCCGATGAGATGAGATGATGAAGTAAAACAAAAGTATTTTTTTTATGAGCCAATCTATCTGTTGTATTTGTAATTGTAATGGAGGCTGCAAGTCAGCCTAAATATTATAGATGCTACATTGGTTAAGTGGTGAGTGATTTTAACTGTGAAACCCAGTATTGCGGGTTCTCATAAAAGGCAATACAATAGTGTATATGTACATAAATAATAAAAGAAGGCCGCAACTTATCTTAATACTAGAAGCCACAAAGGTATATTGGTGAAAGATTGTACTGTGAAACCCACCATTGCAGGTTCGAATCTCATAAAGGACATAAGCACTTGAACCTGAGTCATGAATGATTATTAACTGTATTATTATTGATAGGACTAGATAACTCCTGAGATGGTACAAATAAGATAACAATATTTTTAAACCTTTTTATATAATTTCGTTTAAGTTTTGTGTTTCTTGTTGTTTTAAAGATAACAAAAGTGAAGTCACTGCTTCCGGGTGGAACCTACAATCTTTCATGATAATATATTGGATATAATTGTTTTTTTTTTCTTTTAAGAGTGATATTCTTTTTTTCTAATTGTTTGTACCATATTTATGAAACCTAATGAAATGAGGCACAATCTTGTTCCACTAGCTGTCTTCACATCTGCACTCCGCTTCTGATTAATATTAAAAAGACAGACGATAAATGCATTTTATTTGTTACAGAGAAGATCCCCGTGACGCTTTAGTGCTGAAGCAGGAGTTGAGAGACCACACGCTTGCGACGCTGCCCGCCGGCGCCGTCATCGGTGAGTAGGAAATGCGTGCCACGCCACGCCACAATAAATAGGTACGGAAGTGCGGCTCCGGTCAATAGCAATTTAAATTACCTACGCTCGGTCGTGCCGCTAAGGTCAACGACGAGTATGTTGTGATTTGTAAGGTTTAGTTAGAAGGTTTAGGTTGGGAAAACGAACAGCGTCAACTCATTTATTTGTTTGAACTACCAACAAGATCAATCCGGTTTTGGAGCCGCCCTTCTGTAGATATTATTTTGTGTACGTGCGGTTCGTTAATATACTCTTCCTGTGTAACTGTTAAATTGTATAATATGGAGTCGTGATAAAAAGAGAATCAATTATTTTACTTTGAACTTTGTTTAGCGTTTGGTTCGGTTCGTAAATGCCAGGGAAACACGCAATCCGAAATCATTTAATAATTGCATTCATAGAACATCTCACTATTGCAATGATACTCTTGTTTAAGTATGATATTAATCAAATTAAAGTATTAGAAAAACCATGTTTGCAATCTAATTTATGTACATAATAATTAACCTTAAATATTGCATAAAAGAGGAGCTCGATGGCGCAGTGGTTAACGCGCCCGGTCTGCGCTGTGTTAAGTGCTGAGGTTAAGCAACTTTCGCAAAGGCCGGTCATCGGATGGGTGACCAAAATTTTTTCATCTCGAGCTCCTCCGTGCTTCGGAAGGCACGTTAAGCCGTTGGTCCTGGCTGCATTAGCAGTCGTTAACAACCACCAATCCGCACTGGGCCCGCGTGGTGGTTCATGGCCCGTTCTCCCTATCCATCCATAGGGAAGGCTCGTGCCCCAGCAGTGGGGACATAAATGAGCTGATGATGATGATGATGATGATGATTATGATGATTGCATAAAAACTGTACATTTTACGACTATGTTAATTCACCTGCCATGTTAGGTTGCTCATGCGATTTATAATTAATAGGCAAACGAAGGATATTCACTCAGGCAATTAGTCGAATAATGAATTATCATTTTTTAAATGCAACGTGCGTGATCGTTTAATGTTTGCTTAATCTTATTGCAGTATATCATAATACATTATCAGGGCCCGTAGCCTCATATGCACGGAACAATTTAATGCCGGTTATATCCTCCCAATCCTCAAACCATTCACACTCACATGATATACTACACTCGCATAAGCCCAAGACACCGTACTCTTAGAACAAGGGTAAGGCGACTCAGTTCACACGCGCTCTATACCAAGTACAGATATGTAGAAGCGCCCAGGTAGCACTTCTCTCCACCCCCACGACCAGGGGGTCGACCGCCTAACTCTCTCGCTTTCGATCGCTTTGAAGGCGAGGCGAGGAGGAGGCGTCATCTTGTCATTTCGAAAACAATATGAAAGCAATATCGAAAGTTATAGGCTATAGCTTTCGATATTATTCGATATTATATTTCGATATTATATTAGAAAGCGAGGCGAGGGCCTCGCTTTCAAAGCGATCGAAAGCGAGAGCGTTAGGCGGTTGGGGGGCAGGTCAACCCGAGCCGAGGTCCGAGCTTTTAGAGGCGCCCTCACGTTGTTCCGATCTGAAGTCCTAACTACCAACAAAGAATTACCGGGTGCCCTTTTTACCACCTAGAAACCCTATGAAGGCATTTCGATCACACTTGAGGGCTTGAGAAACCCTTTCGAATTCTCGCCGCACCCAAAAAAGTCCGGTGACGCTCTGAAAAGAAAAACGAGCTATATGCATCGAAATTAAACATGCTAGCGATTTGCGAGCTTGGAAGAAACCCAGTGCTCGAGTATTGAGCATCAAACCCGAAACACACTTTTCCCGACATGAGAATTGGGATTCCATGGTCACAGAGGGACTGATGTGTTGGCCGTCTCATAATTAGTTGGTAACTTAGATACACTTATTTTATTTTAATCAGTTGCGTTCCGTTTCCTTTTATTTGAAATGTCCTGCTATCGTGTTTTGTAACCTTTACTTCGTATAGGTAACTAGGTTTATAGGGGGCGATAAAGACGGTGGTAGCAGTGCTGACCGATCATATCGCGTTGGTTTTCTAAGGGCCGACAATCACGCGAGTGTGCTCTCATTCTTGTACCGTACTTTTTCAAGGGGCTATTTCGGAATCAGTTACTTATACAGACGTGTATTTTTGTAAACTAGATAAAATTACATTTTATCTCCCATACAAAATATTCAGTTACATATTTGGCGACCTTTGGCGTGCTTTAAAGCGATAGATTCAGGATTCACAATAAAAATCGTCGTACTCGCACACTTCAACTGCAACCGCCTCCGTGGGCTAGTGGTTAAGATTACCGGTTTAGACCCAGAGGTCCCGAGTTCGTGGGCCTCAGATGCGTCGAACAAGCCTAACTTGTCCATAGAAAAGTTTGAAGTAAATGTTTTTCACTGTTGCTTCTCAAAGTCGCAGCCATTGTTCTTGTGTGATAATAAAGTTAAGAGAAACTATCAATTTGTCGATTTTGCACATGACTTTTCTACTAAAAATTATTGTTTCATCATTAAGTAACTATTCTCAAAGACGTAGGCGTAAAAAAGTTAAATAAAGGGCTCTTTAAAAAACACTGATATAAAAATTATCTAAAATTGGTGATTTTTTTAAATACCTGAAATTGTTCATATCTCTAAACTCATGAAACTTTTTTATGGACAAGTTAGGCTTGTTCGACGCATCTGAGGCCCATTTACCTCCGGTGTCAGTGTGACGTGCTAATTTTGGGACACCCTGTATAATATACTAGTGGCTCGCTCGCGACTTCGTCCGCTTAACCCTTTCACGGGCAATACCGTTTTAGATTTCATTGGTATTCAATATTATTCCAAGTGCACAAAGTTCAATATTCGGTGGCAACATTGCTATCATTGCCTTCGAAAGGGTCAAGAACACCCGTATCCAATAATGGACCCCTATTGCAGCGCCATCACCTACCGGGTACAATTGTGTTTTCAAACCATACGGGAACCCATTGAAATATACACACAAAATTTCATTCTAATCGGTCCAGCCGCTTAGGAGGAGTTAAGTGACAAACACATGTACAGAAGAATTATATATATAAAGATATTGATTATTACATTTGTCCAGGCACCTCATCCCTCCGCCGAACGGCGCAACTTCGAGGTTCCCACCCTCACCTCTCCGTGGTGGATGTACGCGGCAACCTCAACACTCGCTTACGAAAGCTGGACGCGCCTGATGGCGAGTATTCCGCGCTTCTGTTGGCCACTGCGGGCTTGCAGCGGATGGGATGGGCTGATAGGATCACTAAGGTGAGCTATGACCAGTGTTTATTTTTATTTTTATTTTATTTATTTATTTTAGGATAGCTAACAGCTTGCAATTGTAAAAAAAATAACAACAAAAATTATAAATGTTCAAATAATTTTTTAACGCAAATTTTGTTGCGAACAATTACAAAAACACAAATGTTGAAAAAATTTCCACGAGCAGGATTTGAACCTGCACCCTTCTGACATTCCGGGTCAGGTGCTCTTCCAATTGAGCTATCGTGGTTTTAACCGCCTTTTGTAAGCGCCTTTTTTATGCTATTGATGCTGTCGAAAAATACGTCTATATTAGCATTAGTATTATTAATACTTATACAAGCCTTTCGGATTTTTTTGACATCTATACAAAACCGGTCGTTGTGGAGATTCTTGGTGGAGGCCTTTGGTCAGTAGTTGACGTATTTTGGCTGAGATGATGATGACGATACAAAGGAGCCACATGTTCTTGTAATATTTATAAAAAATGCGTTTTGTTTAGCATGATACCGGCGACCAACCGATTACCAACCGGTTGCTCGTTAACTTAATTACATAAATATCAATAAATTAATTTATTAAACGGAAGGGCGTTGTTATTTATAACTATTGCAGGATATTTGAAGGTCTCTAATTCCTTTCGTGAGTAAAAACTTATTGTGCGTGTGTCGAGGTGGCACAGAGTGAGTAGGCAGGTGCCTACTGCGAGTTTTAATTGCCATTCGATCACGTTAACGAAAACGAGAATTTAATGGCGATAACTCCTCTCGTTTGTCACCAGGAGGCACTGCTTTAAGTATAATAATAATAATATAACAATAATGTAAGATTCTGAAATAACACACCACACCCTGTAATTGCTTGGTTTGTAACCGTAATTATAGAGAAAACCTGCTTCTAGCTGATAACAAAAACAGACAAGTAATAATGTAAAAATATCAAATTGTTAGATAGACAGAAAAATCATTACACATACCAACATCATATACAAAAAAATAAGACAGTAGAGAGGAGAGAAAATATAATAAAGCAAAAAGCGTAATAAAAAAGAAAACGAAGAATGTAAAGTTAAGTTTTTTTTTCAAAGTATTTTTCAAAGCTTTTTTTTTTTTTCAAATTATTGTATTGTGTTACTGTGTTCTGGAATTTACGCGAACACTTAAATTAAACGACCTTTGATTATGAATAAAATAAATAAACGCGAGTAGCTCCGATAAAGTTGTTTTATTTAAATTACCGTATTAATAATATTTCTCGATGGATATTACGAAAATTCATATATGTAGATGATAATGATAATGCTAACGGTAAACATATTTCCGATAAATTAACCAACATGATTAATGCTGGGTGCCGTTTCAAATTAATTCTTCTTTTCCGTTTCCACTTATCCACTTAACCTTCGGAAGGATAGCGGTGGCTCATCACCCCACACGTTCAAAAAAGATGCGATAACTTTTTATACGTTCATTGAGGATAGTGTTTTTCAGGGTCTCTAGTGAGAGTTACATTCGCCATTCGGTCACGTTAACGAAAACGAGAATTTGTATGGCACAATTTTAACTCTTCTCGTATGTCGCCAGGAGGCGCTGCTTCAATACCATACTAATTTGCGTTTTCGTAAACATAATCGAATGAATGTGGACAGTAAACAAAACTAGGCACCCTGTATTATCTTATTTTAGCTTACGTAATTAGTAGCATATCTCACTGATTTGCGGACGGTCGTGGATTTTGCTATATTAACCTAGCTGAGGTGACCGATCCCTCCACTATTAAGCATTATGGACCTCAATCCCGCAGGCTTGTGGGATTGAGGTCCATAATCCCGCGGAAAACTTTTCTTTTGTTTTAAGTACATTAAAAAAATGTAATATAGACAAGTAAATTTACTTTATTATGAATGTTTATTATTATTGTTAATCATAACTTGTAATTTTCCACTTGTTTAATTTGCTATGAAAACTTTATTAACAAAAATATTTTGTATCGTACGTAAGTCGTATATAACACACAAGTGAGACGCAAATGACGCTATAACCTTCTTTGACAAATGACATTTATTCCGTTGCGTTCCGAATTTCGGATACAGGATTCACTTGACACGAAGTAGAAATTCAAAATTTATTTAACTGTAAGCTTAGAATAATAACGCCTAGAAGCCGAGTACGCGCACGGCGATTGAGGCAAGTTTAACCAAGCCATATGTGGCTTGGTTGGCCGAACGGCTCGCTAGTATCCAAGGTCACGTTGTGTCGTAAGCAGCTCCGCAATTTTTGTTAATAATGACGATTTGTGCGATCAAAGGATGCTTTCACAAGTCAGAATCTAGCAAAAAGGATGCTAAGATTACATTTCACCTGTAAGAACAGCTAATCAATGTCTATTATTTCGTAAAACACGATATTAATGTTCGTAAATTTGTAATATGTCATTCCATGTATGTTTTGCTAGATGTAGGAAAACTTTTACCCCATTTTGTGTTCAGAGTTATTTTTATTTAGAGTTGTTTTTATCCAAGTCTAGAGTCCAAGAAAGACAATTTATCACGATTGCTGTTATCAAAGCGCATGTTATTTAGAAAATAGTTACAGTTACAAGGATTTTAAGCTGACATGCTGAAAAAATGTTATAACAGTAATTTTTTCTAAGACTGATTGTTGTGCAATAAAGTTAATGAATAAATATTGGCATTCTTATTTATCACCAAACATTGTTACATTTACATAACATTACATGTACATGTTTTCGTGTTATATGTAAGTATCTTTAAATAAGTAGCTAATGATATGAAAATTGTGGTAGTCGTAGCTTCACCGCCATCTAACTAAAGGCTCGAAATAATATTCAATGCATAATGAGATAAAATTATGCTTCCAAATAGTTTAAGAGAGAAGTGGCGGTCCATTGTCTCTGCCTACCCCTCCTGAGGGTTTGAGGCGTGAGCTATTTATGTATGTATGTACCTTACAATTTTTACTTTTTTAAATAATAAATATTATTAATAAATATAATTAAATAATCACAAACTTAAATGAAAACATTGTAATGTATATAACAGTTAATATTATTAATGTATGCCGTTAATATAATAAAATAATAATATGTAATAATTATAGAAGACAATTTTCTCTTTGTGACTATTGACTTTGTGGCTATTTTTACATAAAAAAATTGAAGTAATTAAAAAAATCATATGTAACAACAATACAATTTTTAAACTATGAAATAAGATAAGAGTTTACTAACTTACCCATTTACCCCGATTTGGGGAAATTACCATTTTACTAGCAACGTTTATTCGTACGGTTGTGTGTGTAATGACAAGCTGCTGACGCACACGACGGAGTATTTTGTGCCTCAATATTTTGACGAACTTTGTTTGACACTATCGTTCTAGGCGTTATTATTCTAAGACTGTAAGTTAAAAACTGACAACAAAATTAGTTTCCATACAAATTCTTTAGAAAAATCACTAGTTCTATGGGAAAGTTGTTAAATCACTTATTAATATGGCTGTGCAACAACACAGATACAAGATCTAGATCGGATACACTGATCTTTTCATTTTCGCCACACCTTTCTGTTACACGTTGTATAAGAAATATATGTTTATTTACGTAAATGTTACTGTGTAATTTCTACATGAAAGGATTTTCCAATGGGTTTTCAATTTCTTCAAATGTACTGGACAGAGCCACGATAGCATAGTTGGTACTGCACTTAACCCGGTATGTTTTGCGGTGCTAGTTCGAATTGCGCTCGTGTAAATTTTTTCAACAGTTTTTCTTAACGTAATTTCTCATAAAGTGAAATTTTAATAAATTTCTTTACCTTGAAAATGCCAATTGACTGCCATCAGATATTGCCGTGTGCTGAGATGAAGTATGCGGTGGGGCAGGGCGCGCTAGCAGTGGAGTGCAGTGTTACCAACCACGAGGTCCTCGGCATGCTGGCGCCTTTCAACCACCCGGAGACCTACTGTAGAGTGCTGGCTGAGAGGAGCTTCCTCAAGACCTTGGGTATGTTTTATCATGAGTTTTAGCGAACACTACATGTTGCAATGAACCTACTTTTATAAAGATTTATAAGCAGATATTTTTATAAGTAAAAACTGTGTTGAAAGATTGTTTGTTCCCCAAATTAAAAATTAAATAGATACTAAATTTTCGGTGAAATCTACTGAGATTGTCTGCTGGCTGTGCCGGTGTAAACCGGTTTGTCCTCTTGCGGCGCGTACGTGAACCCGTCGTCGGTGTGAGGACACGCACACATAAACTATGCTATGTAGTAGTGTACCTGTCGCAGCGTGCTCTAAGGAAGCTTTGACTCTGTTCTGGTATTTACTCATGTGCTGCTACTACCAACCAAACCGAAACATGTACCCCCCCCCCCCCTTTGAGAATTGAACCCATGACGTATAAATCTAAGACCGTTGAATGAATAAGTAAATAGGCAAAATAATTGCTTGCTTAAAGTTTCTCTAAACTTTTTAAAGGTGGCGGCTGCAGCGCTCCGGTAGGCGTTTCCACAAGACTGAAGCAAACCGACGCACAGTACAAACTCTCCATAACTGGCGCGGTGTGGAGCCTAGATGGTGCCACCAAAATTCAACATTCCCTAGAAGAAACGTTTGCGCAAATCAATAAAACCTCAAAACACAAGCTGAGCCCCACAGAAGGGAATGACACGAAAAAGATTAGATGTGACAACGGTGACGGAAATTCAGTGAATTTGGTTGAAGAACATAACAGAAGAATATCAGAGCAAGCGGGAAACTTGAACTGTGAAGATACGAGAAGTCAAGAAGAAATTGTAGCGTTAAAAGAGGTGCAAATATTTTGTGGCTTAGCCGAAAACTCTAATATACCTATAGACGTTATAATGAAATGTGATAATCTAGGCATAGAGTTGGCGAATGCTCTTATAGCCAAAGGTGCTTTAGAAGTAATGAAAGTAACGCAAGACTTAATAAGAAACTCCACTGCCACGAAATCATGATTTTTATTTATCTTAATTTATTATGTAAATATAAAATATATTGCAATTTATATACAGTTGATAATGTTATACAGTTATATAGTTGATGTAACTACAATTTTGTACATAATATGTATATGGGTTTTTTTTTATTTAGTAGTAAAACTTGGGACAAATGTGAGTACTTATCATGGAAGCACTTATTGTGATTTATTTTATTTGTTGAATAAACTGGTGAGCAATGCCGGGTATTTGTTTTGTTTAATTTATCATTTTTTTTAAACTTGCAGACAAATTGTCATTCCGTGGTTTGTGGCTGACGTCAGCCCGTTACTAGCAATTTGTCCCGAATTGACAAATTGATGACTAGATGAGTCAATAATCCATTTCAAAAACCTAGTGTGTGCTGGAATGACATACCATTCAGACCGATTGTAATAAAAGGAAGGGACTATAAATATCGTTCAAATAAAGCACAATTAATTTGTACAATACCTTTATTTCACAATAAAATCTCAATCAAAACTCACAAGCATTCTTAACCAGTTGTGAACACAAAACAAAACCTAAAAATAACACTAACAAATACCTACATTATTATTATTACCGGACTCGCGATCTTTTCTCAGCAAGGATTTCCGAGTGGCGTATAATTTATCTTTATTGAAGCATTATTATCACAGCCAATGCGAACTACTCCAAAATTTACTAATCCAACTTTATAACATTTTTTATTTAAATAAAAAAAATACCCAAGTAGGTGGTATCACTAATAAGAAAATGAACAACAAGAATATTAATCATAGGCTTTTTATATTATTTAAAATCCTTACTTTAACGAAAACTGAATCTGGTACTAGGTATACCAGACACAAAGATGCGCAAGCGAAAAAGAATGAAGAGATATTTTGCATAATATTTAATAGTTATTTCGCGTAATATTAGTAAAAGTCTGATTTGGTTACAGCTTAGAAATCAACCGGCAGAGTCCTAGATAGGTTTCAACAATAAATAGAGGTCAACTGTAGCATAGATGTTGAACTAGAAACGTGATAGAATTACTAATAAGTTCTACTCCATTAGTGTTTGAGCGTACATTCAGAATAATCACCAATTCTATGACCCGTATTTGAGTTTAAATTTGCGAAAAATATAGCTTTCTTTTTGTAACGTCGATTTGTCTTCATTTGCTGTCTAGCATCCACATGATTCCATTTCACGTAAATTCTTATTCCAGTACTGGAAAATTAGTTCGTGCTAACATTGACATGCTGGCTATTCAAATCGCTCTATAATATTAAATTCGCAGTACAAATTTTCCTAATAGGAAGACTGCCGCCATCTTTTCAAACTGGCAAATTGCATGTGTTGCCACTGCTAAAATTATTATATCAATGTTGCCCACTACATAGTTATAACTGTCAAATGCTTGGTGTTCATTCTAAATGGTACACACATGGTAATTTATTCGACGTCTTCCTCTTGCAGTACATTGCCGCTAGCTTTCATTGAGGCACGGAGGCGTTCAGACACTTCTGGAAGTTTCTTAAGCAGAAGGTGGAAGATAGGTGCAGGCATGGTCTGTTGCAGAACCTGTGTACAAAATTGGTAGTATTTAGATAAATGTGAAGATTGAAGGTCAATATAATTTCTTTAGCTGAATTTAAAATTATGGCCTTAAAATATACACAGTGGCTTTACTATAAGCTTTTTTAAAGTATTGTTGTGATTGTAAAAACGAGACGCATGTAGCGTCGTATATACATGGGTCTCGTTTTCACAACTTCTAAAACATTGCATTAACACTACTTTAAGAGATCAAGTTATACTAATCAAGAAACAGATCTGCCAGAAAAGACTTGCATCAAAAATTATGAAACAAAAAGTTTAAAAGGATGATGTACTAACACTGAGTAGCTGCTGAGTCTGCCCACAAACAGCAACGGCCTGGCCAAGGTGCTCCACACCAGCCTCCAGGTTTCCTGCAGCCAAGAGCTCTTCACCGAGCTGAATCTAGAGACAAAAAGACACATCATCATCTAATGTGGAATCACATTAGAGTATGAAAAAATCTATTTTACGTAATCTAACTTTCGAGGGGATTGCTTATTGGCGAACATAGCCTTGGTTGCCCTCAGATTAGGTGGAGCAAGTGGAGTGGATGTTTGTGAAGTACCAGGCAAGAGCTGTAGTTGCAGATCATGCTGTGTGTTGTGTGCACTTGTCACTGCTAAGATTAAGCCACTTTCACAAAGGCCAGTAATCGGATGGTTGAACAAAAATTTACCACCTTACCTCCTTCATGCCTTGAAAGGCACGCACTATTGGTTCCGGCTGCATTATCAGACATTGTTGCTGGTGGTTTATGGCCCATTATCCACATCTATCCATGGGAAAGGCTTATGCCCCAGCAAAAAACATTTCAAAGAAATTAAGTGCTCTAATAATAAATATTACAAATCATACATGGATAGAGAGAAGACACAGCTGTTTACTTAGAACATTACCTGCTGCAAGAAAAATCTCTGCATGGCCTCATGGTCACTCATATCAGGCAAGGGTCCGCCCAGTGTACTTGATCGTGATGAGTTCTTGGCAGCATTCTGTCGGCCTAAAATTGAAATATATAATGTAACTAACTTAAACCTCAATCAATAACAGTACTAGATAAAGGATCCAGAAAAAAGCTGGAAAGTGGCTTTGTTTGCTCATTTCTATGCATTTGTTTCTAATTACAAAATGTGAAAAGAAATTATACAGCATCAACAATTTATGACTCTTAAATTTGAAACTGATATCATACAAAAGTTTAAAAGCAATAATTTGAAATACAGTCACAAACGTATTTGTGGTCATATACCTAAATATCTATTATAATCAGTGATCAGAACACAGGAGCAAATTTACCAAAAGTTGCTAACAAGAAAAGGCTAAAGGGTGGTTAAAACTTTTTTCTTATCAAATCTCGGTTTGCGGAAATAGTATTACTTCTTCAAATAGTTTTAGTACACATATTACTAATATTGTTGGCCGGATGTTAGATTACTATAAACAAAATGAGTAAAAAATATATGATATTCAACTGGCTAAGAATATTTTATGTTCTTAGTCAGTTATACTATACATTTTCAATACAAAATAATTTTAAAAAATAGAATTTCTATAAAATACAACAATACAACTTGTGTTGTTGTATAATGAAAATTACCTGAAATTACTTGTATAATACACATTATATATTATTATATACAGGTTAGTACAGACAACTAAGAAGTCAAACTGTTTTCAGGATCCAGGATTTGATAAAAATAAATTAACAACATTTAAGTGGTTTTTACCACTTAGTCATGTTGTCAACAACAGGTAAATTAGCCTCCCTTCATTTCTATCAAATTTTTTAATGTTTTAAACAAAAGACTAACAGATTTGCTTCTTAATAAATGATGTTAGGTATAACTATAACTTTGAAGTTGTTGTATTAATGGTAAACACATCGAACTTCGCCCATCTAAATCTAAATACTTGTACCTATGTAGTAGTGAAACTAGTGAACTAGTTGGCAAGATGGCAAGTGTTTCGATCACAGGGTCATGTCACTCACTGTCGGCACAAACCACTTTTATCATTATAAAATACAAGGAATGGTTTGGATTGTTTCTATTAGGTTTGTATAATGTTCCAGTCTATTGAAGCAGAAGTTATTGATGCGTTGCAGTAAGTAGGGAAGTATTATGAAATTTTTAGGTTATAAAATAGACATGAGTTTCTCTATTATCACAGTTAATACAACTAAATACAATAAAGCTACAACAAAAATAGTGTTTTAGTAAAAAGTGGCAGCAAAACAAAGAAATACTCACTTTCTCTAAGCTTCTTTTTGAAAAGAGGATCTCTCCGTCGTTGTTGATCAAAGTACACACAATAACCCAGAAATAGAGTCCCAGCAATGCCCACTGCAATTCCAAGGGTAGTGCGAGTTATTTCCATATTTTGATAATGAACTTCAGTCGATTTATACACAATATTATCAATTCGCTTTTGTTAGAAAATTTTATAATTCGCCACCGCCATTTATAATTTTAAAAAAGGCAATGTTGGCAGTACTGCAAGGCTCTGCTCTCCACTCTGGAGATCTGCACTATGGTTAATTATTGGTCCTTTTCTATTTATCTAGCTAATATTTTTATTTTAATTGCCAAACTGGGTTTTTGGAAAACTGAAACATGTAGGTACATGTACAATTGAAAATCTTTGCAAATAATGACATGCACAACTCAAGCAGGGCTTCGTATACAGTTAAAAATTTGATAGCGATACTTCTGTCAAACAACGAAGATACCTTAAAAGGTAACGTTATGCCTGGTATCGTTACTCGTGTGGCGCATTTTACCGGTATACGTTCTACCACAGATTAGTTAATAGTTACTAGTTCTACGCCGATTGGCTAAAGTCTAAGACCATATAAAGGCTGAAGTACATTAGTAATATTTCATTAGGTAACGAAAATAAATATTTTCTAGATAACGTTACCTGCATTACCTCTACCAATTTAACTTTATAGAAATAACGTTACTACCGATACTTACAGAAGGAATTTGGTAAGGGTATCAAGACCTGGGGCTACGTATTAATTATTCTGTGGCTACGTTTAGGCGCGGGATGATTGTTTGTTTGCATGGCGTGGAATCTCTTGCCTGTTGTGTCATACCCATCCATGCCCACATGTCGTACGTACTACGACGCACATTCTGGGTGGCAATCCCAACGGCACTCCACGCTTTCACCTCACTCAACAACACAGACAAATAGTAACAGCCTTAGATTGCGTTATTATTCTAAGGTAACAGCATAATATTCCGCAGTTGTTGGCAGTCCTGCTGTCTTAGAGTCAGTTCTGACGCTGCGATAACACAAAGAGACCTGACGACGACGGTATGACCACTGGACCTTGGAGACTATCGAGTCATCATCGTCAGTATCGAGTGTCATCGGACACTCGTTGTAATGCTGATGTGGTAGGTATGTAAGCTGTACAAATACCGTGGTTTTCTTACATGTTCGTCATCCGTCACTTCTAGGGTCTTTATAAGTATTGAAAACCGGCAACAGTACATATGCGCGAAATTCTTAATTATATAATAAGTATACTAATATTATAAAGCTGAAGAGTTTGTTTGTTTGTTTGTTTGAACGCGCTAATCTCAGGAACTACTGGTTCGAATTGAAAAATTCTTTTTGTGTTGAATAAGGCGCCAAAACGTTTCCATGGAAATGTAGATTTTGGTGGAGCTGGAGTTCTTTGGGTGGAGACGGACCATATAGCCGGTATATATATGCATAAAGCTGTAGATGGTTGGATGGTTGAGGCCGAAACTTTTTATAACCATCTCGTTCTTCCTGGACACGAACTCTCTTTCTTATTAGGGTAAACTTACCATTTCACAAAAATCAGGAACTATTCACACAAGCCCAGTTCAAAGCTATATTACTGTCTTTTGTTGACACATAATTTTGGCGTAGGTTTTATTAACGTCGGAATCATAATCAGAGTAACGGTGAATGTAGTGATTTAATATATGTCTTACAGGTAAGCGATTGGCCTTCATCTTACCGGGTGTTAAGTGACGATAAGGCCGAAGGTGGAAGCGCACTTCACCCGGAATCCTCAACTAGTGAGGCACAGGCATCTTATCTCTAGCAGCCGGAACAAAAAAACTTTACAAACATTGATGTTATGGCGACATATTTAGATAAGATGGTGGTAGCTAGCCAGGCGGGCAAACAACCCCTACCACCAACCAAACCGAGTACATAACATGTACCCTCCTGCTGGAAATCGTACCCAGGACCTCTGGTCTTAACCGGTGGTCTTAACCACTATCACTAGACCACAGAGGATTAAAAATATGAATTTTGGGACTAACCAACATCATCAGCCTATATTATTCCACTGAAAATAGGCCTTTCAAAGTGCTCGTCACTGAGCACGATCCTTAGCTTTCATCCAGCTCTTGCCACCTAGTTGCCAACTAGTCTGAGCTGAGGCCCTCCTAAACTAATTTTTTTTATTTATACTTTTGCAACATAACTATTACATGGCGGACTTAATGCCTGAGGCATTCTCTACCAGTCAACCATAGGGTGGTGCAGAGATAACATTGGCAGGTGCAATTAAGATGTATAATAAATTATTTAAGTGTATATAATACATGCATAAATATTATTTATACATAAACATATAATATGTGTATTGTAAATACGAAAACTACAATAAATAAACATACATAAAATACATAATTCTATATAATAGGAAGTTATTGAGATGATTCTGCCATGATTCTATCAAACAAGAGCTCGCAGACTTTCTTTTTAAAAGCGTCACGACTCGTAGCCATCCTGATTTCGAGAAGCAGCGCGTTCCACAGGAAAATGGATAGGATGTGAAAGGAAGAATGAACAAAGCCAGAAGTATGAGAGGGACAGAGAAGGAGAAGAGTATTTGAGGACCGGAGATTTTTACTATGAGAGGAGCAAAGGTACTGAAAATGGGGAGCAAGATAAGAATGAGCATTAAAAGAAGTGTGTACCTACCTATAACTATGTACCTACTTAAATAATAACAATATATTTTTAATAGTACCGACCGAGTCATTTAAATCACTTTGGCAATAAACTGTGGGCTCAACAATATTCATTTTGTATAAAAGTAATAATGTAGTTTGCTTTTGTTTGCCAATCTGATAGGAATAAACTTTATTAAGTGTAAGGTAATTGACGAAAAAACAAGCAAAGAACTATTCATCAAACTAAAATTATTTATTAACTAGTTAAGTAACCGAATGAAGAAGTAATGATGACTAATAATAATACACTTATTACTACATGTCACAACATACATTTAACATGCTTACCACTTAAATCGTATTCACAAGAGTCTTCTGTCGCGAAAAGTTGGTATCTCAACGTTACTCGCGTCCTACCATGGCTTTGTGGCTTCCAGGTTACGGTATGCAATTATATTTTGGGGTAATGCAACTAATTGGGACAAAGTTTTTAAATGTCAAAAGAGATGCATTCGTGCTATGTGCAAACTTAAAAAAACTGATTCCTGTAGAATATACTTCAAAGACTTGAAAGTATTGACTATGCCTTCCCTGTACATATTCGAATTGACTCTCTTTATCAGACAACACTCAAATTTATTTAAAATTGTTCCTAGAAAACGAAATCATACTTTGTTGTGCTCTGTGAATCACATTCCATATAAAACGACATTGTATGAAAAAAGTGTGTTCGTAATGGCGCCAAAAATATATAATAAACTTCCAAATTTTATTAAAGAGTGTTATTATCATTATAACACTTTCAAGCAAAAACTTAGTGAATATTTAATTAATAATGCATTTTACTCAGTTAATGAGTTCTTAGAATTAAAATAGGTATTAATAGTGCAAGCCGGTTAGATGTTGCTGTAAATGACATGTTTATTTATATGTATGTTGTAACAGCTATTAATTTAATTTTGTAATATTTACTTCGTTTTATGATTTTAATTCTTATGTATGATTTTAATGTATGATTTTAATTTTAATGTATGATTTTAATTTTAATGAATTTATTATTATTTTATTGATTTTCTTAGGTAGAACAATTCTCCTAATTATTTTGTATTTTTCGTATGACGATAAGGCAGATCACAGTGAAACCTTATAATCAATACAATTAGACCTAATGACTTACCTGTGTATCACGAATAAATAATTTGAATTTGAATTTGAATTATTTTTAACAGTATTTTTGTGCTTGAGTGAGCACTGTCCCGTCGCACAAGTTCAAGGACTGAATGCCAACTTTATCCAGTAAAATTATTGTATCCTTCATGGTAGCGTACATGGTAACACACACATAACTAAATCGGAAATAGATCCTTACTAGTGCAAACCTGAGTTAAATAGTGGCTCTTTAAAAAAAAAAAAATTTTACTGTGTACATACGAGTACATAAGCAATTTCGATTTAGTAACTCAGAAATCAGTGGTACGGGTTTCGAGTGCAAAAAACTCTAAGGAAGAAGGCAGATCGTTTTGTCTGCTCTTAAACGGCCACGATAAATTACTTTAGTACACACGCCTGCGCACATCAGACTACCAAATTTCCTCAATAGAATTTGAACTTTAAATATAAGGAATATAGCTGAATATTTATTGAAGTAATTTGACAGTTTTGGATAAGTTGATCCGTGATCATGGCGCATGCAACTGTGCCGAAATATCGGATACTCAAATATAATGGACATGGTAAGTAAAGTAAATAGCATATTATAACTATCCCGCTGCTAGACAAAGGCCTCTTTCATTGAAATACAGTCATCATTACAATTGATGCGTAATGACTTATCACTACGCTTGCTAAATGCGGGCTGGTGATCACAAACCCGGGCATAATCGCGAAATCCTAAACACACTTTGCCCGACCTTACGGTAACGGGTATCGGGCCGCTATGCCACTCGACCACCGAAACGTTAACATGGTATGAACCCCGTTATTTACTCGAATGCAAGTAACCATGATAGTTTATAAAGTTCTAACTTATACAGAATGTTTGGTAATAGGTATATATTCCCGAAACATAGCCATACAACCAAGTATAAAGAACACTGTAACATGTAAAATCATATTTACATAGATTTACTTTTCCCTAACCTCTTGAGCGTCGATCGACCACCAGGTGGCCGATAACAGTTAAAATTCTATTGTCTTGTATTCGCGCGCTCACTACTCTACACTATTTTGAAAATCGGCTGGAAACTTTTTTTTTTAAAATCGTGTTTTTGGGAGGTGTTTGTATAAATTGTAAACATTTCAAAAAAAAACCGACTTAAGAAAAAATTAAAAAAGGGTCCTAACGTATTCCCTAGGACCCTTTTTTAAAATTTTTCCTTATTTGTAGCTAAATAATAAGTTTAGCTACAAAATGGCAAAAAAAAATGAAAATCGGTTAATAATTGTGACCTGTAGGTGTAGGTGTAGGTCCCTTTAGATTTGGTATTGTAGAAAAACGGGTATTTCCGTATATAAAAAGTGATGCAGCTTCTTTGATTATTGACCGATCGTCATGGTAATGGTGTTAAAAGATGCGGATGCAGGCGAGAAGTGCTTTCAAGTTGGAATTGTGTTATTTAAAATAAAATGTTTTTTTTCGTAAATGGTTGAATTCATTTTTAATGCTCCGATTTTTGCGGGGACTGCGATATCTGTGAATTTTTTTTTATTGGTTATAGGCAAGCATTTGACCACATCTCACCTGATGTTAAGTGACGGTATGGTCGACGATGGAACATGTCTGCCTAGAAATAGCCTATTCACTCTGGCCTTGAAGAGGTCCAGATTATACCTTTCAGGGAATACACTCGCAGGCAGCGCGTTCCATTCCCTAGCTGTACGCACTAAGAAAGTTCAACGAATCGGCTCGTGCGACAAGGTGGCATATCTACAACATAAGGATGGAACTCGCGTCTCGCGCTCCGATAGCGGAAACTGGATGGTGAGGTTAGGTCGAGCAACTCCTTCGCCCACACCCCGAAATGAATCCTGTAGAAGACCGACAGACGAGCCACCCTACGCAGATGTTATAGACTTTGCAGCTTGGCGTCTATCAGGGCAGGGTCACCAATGAGTCTCTTAGCTCGTTTTTCGATCGAGTCCAAAGCAGCCAGATGGTATTTGGCTGATCCATCCCAAAGTTACTTCACAGTTTTACTTAGTAACAAAAAACCTCAATAGCTCGGCCATGTGGTGTTTTTTAGTTGTGTTCATAATTTTCCAGGGTACTATGAATATAGCCATATTCGGGATTATATAGGTATTACCAAACAACGTATACTTAAAACAGTTTAGGTTCTATAATAATTTCATTCCCTTGAAGACTGCGCCGGCGCCGGCGCTGCGTCGATGACGGGAGGTGGGGTGGTAGCGCACGCGCAGTCACAGTTACAGGGGCTAGCATTTGCGCGACGAGCGGCCTGTGCGTGTGCCTCTCTCCTTTGGCGCCTTATTGACTTAATGTTAGGTAAAGTTATATACTTTCTTATAAATCTATATGCTTTAGGCGAACAGAAATTTACAGCTAACGCAAAATTTTTCACTTCTTCACTGTATCGAACACCGTGCGGTTGGGGTAGTTTCATTTTTTTACATAGTACGCCAAAACGGCCATGTATTACGTTTTCAATTTCGGGTTGGCTTGTGTAGCGTTTCACTTCTGCAAGTGCGGCCATCATATATTCAATTTTTTTATTTTGCCGGGATAGTGTCTGCTTTAATAACTTATTCTGTTTCGCTATCTTTATCATTCGTGGTGTCTTCAATGTAACTTGCACCGCCTTGGTTTTGGGTAGATTCTTTTCATCATTAATCTAAAATAAAGAAAATAAAGCATTTAAGTTACACATGGAAAGCTTTAACTCACCATCAAAAACCAGTAGTAGGGTGAAATACTAAAAGACGATATTGCATGGTTCAAAGTACCTTTGCTTTTTTTTTCTTAATACAGTCCACCTTTTCCCTATCGCCTTTTACCGTTACAGGTTGCATAGATCCAATTTATCTTGAGACTAATTTTAATAATAAATAAATTAAAACATCCTTTTAGTAGAGGAATAACAGAAAAATGCTTGCCTGCTGGATATCGCTGCAGTTTCCTAGTGTAATGAAACATTGTTTATTTTTGCTTGATGTTGTAATACCACAAACTATGCTTGTTTCATCCTCATCAGGAGTACTTTGAAAGTTGCCAGTACTTGCACATAAAATGGGCAAATCTGTCTCATCCTGCAACAATTTAATATGGTCAGAAAATCCAAGGATTGTTTATTCACACATTGACATTATAATTATGTTTTTCTTTAAATAAAAAATGACTTTTTCTAACAAAATCCCAATTGTAGTAAATAATATTGATAATGTTGACGATGACATCCCATTGGTAGCAACAAAGCAGAAAGTAGGCGATGTGGAATTGAATTTTCTATTTGAAGATAGATCAATTAAAATTATCTTAATATATATTAGTTGACTTATTTAGTTCCAAGTTTATATTTTCATTAATAAATATACCTCATCTGATGATGATTTTCCATCATCGTAAAAGGGGACCGCTTTTGAGTTTATGCGTTTCAAGTCATAATCTGATGCATTAAAATGTAAGCTACATATTCTTGCTGTTTCGTAATACTTTATCTTCAATGGTACCTTGGACAACCAAATTTTTCTTCGTTTTTCGTCTCTGGGAAACCTACAAATAAAATATGGATTGTATAGTGGTAAATACAGTGCTTGTTATATATTCAATGGAGGAAAAGCATATCTGTACTACTATGAACTACACAAAGCTATAATAATTTGATTATAATGATAACATTATAATCAAAAATATTAAAACATTATTTTTACTACAAATGTAATAATAATAAATAAATAATAAAGGTTTTATTTATTTTAAGAAATCAATTACAATAGGTGAAGACTTTCTCTATAAGATGCGTACAAAAGCATCTGTAACAGAGGTCCACTCTTCCTTAACCTACATTCTTGTAATCTCTTAGATAATTATGTGAACGTAGTGTGTATGTTGTGTGAATGTGTGTGAGAATGTGTGGGTGAATATTAGTCAAAGAAATAAGAAAATTCTATAACATAGTCCTACTACTCTAGGAAAACAAATTTGATTTCATACTAAACAAAAAATAACCAAAAGCTCAACACTTTGTCAAATTTTAATAGTACAAGAATTTATTAAAACCTTTTGATATCTGTACATATTAACTATTTAACAAAATCGTAACTAAAACACTTACATATGAAATTTAATATCAGTTCCTGGATACCACATACTTTTACAATTACGCACTACACAAGAGTGTACCATTGTAATGATATTTTTTTGATATGAAAACTTGAGTCTTCAATTCAGAAGGTAAACAAGAGAGAGAGTCATCGTTCCTCAAAATAATAATTAGTTAGATACATTGATAATGATAAGAACTGTCTCATCCAAGTCTATATCGGTCTGATCTCATCTGACAGATAGGTAGTCTTCTGTATAACGTAGTGATTACTTGCTCAGTGGTCTTCTGTCTGTCTGTCCCAAGTCTGTCCTCTGTCCGCTATACTTTTTTATTTTTTATTTGATAGCTTTGTGCGATTAGCACATTTAGCCAGTGTCAAAGTAATTTTCTTACAAGTAATACACAAATAAACAATATTTCCTTCCAGTAAGATGATGATGAATGATAATAGAAATGAGAAGTGAGAAATGATATACCCCCCAACCCAATGCTGCCCCAACCCCTCGGGTATCTCAGTAAAGATGTGGGGCACAGATTAGTTATTTACTAAGTAAGTCCTCACGCGGACTTTTTGAGAGAATTTGAAAAGTAACGTTGCACTGTTTTGTTTAATTTGCTAACACTCATGCACTCTCACAAACGATTAACGGTTAATAATCCACCATTATTTCACATTAATATTCAACATATAACACAAATTTTAGAAAATAAAACAAAACCGCAGACATGACCTTCACTTTCCCGCCAAGAAGTCTCCGCCATACTTGACAGATGAAGATGACAATTGACAGCCAGGAACAGTGTCGCCATGTCGAAAATATGGTTAAATCTTAAAGGTGTTTAGGTTAAAAAAATGTGTCTGTCTCATTTGTGTTTTTGTTATTTGTACGCAACACAATTTGCGTTAAAAAATTATTTGAACATTTATAAATAGCTTGCTTACTTCTTAACTGATCTTTAATATTTGTAAAAATATTATGATCGGATGTTAGTGACGGTAGTTGTTGACATTAATAAATTCTATAAAGAAATAAATAAATTAAATGGGCGACTTTTCGCCTTTCAAAGTAAAAAGTGTTGAATGATTTCGGCGGGCTGGTTAGAACCACGATAGCTTAATTGAGAAAGAGCACCTGACCCGGGGGTCGACCGCCTAACTCTCTCGCTTTCGATCGCTTTGAAGGCGAGGCGAGGAGGAGGCGTCATCTTGTCATATCGAAAGCAATATGAAAGCAATATCAAAAGCTATAGGCTATAGCTTTCGATATTATTCGATATTATATTTCGATATTATATTAGAAAGCGAGGCGAGGGCCTCGCTTTCAAAGCGATCGAATGCGAGAGTGTTAGGCGGTTGGGGGGCCGGTATGTCAGAAGGGTACAGGTTCAAATCCTGCTCGTGGAAATTTTTTCAACATTTGTGTTTTTGTAAAAATATAAATAAGTATTTAAAGAAATTTAAAAATTATGGCAATCGATCGGATGAAGAATCATTTAAACTATTGCGTGATCGAGTTAAAGCTTTAGAGGGTTACTGTTACCATCATTACGTTAACACAGTTTAGAACTCTTTAAGGGACAATCCCAAAAATGTCGTTTGTCAAGACTAAGTCGACCAATGCAATGCCGAGCAGTCTTAATTATGGAGATTCTGTATCTTGCACTGGTTATTCCATATGTAACGCTTTTTCAGACTATTTCTGCTCGAATTTCTTGACCAATCCTACTTCCTCATCGAATTCGGTATTTTCCACGTCTATTGACCGGGCTGTCTCTGATGTTGCAAATATCAGAGTTAGAGTTGATGAAGTAGAGAAGCTGCTTCGTGGTCTGGATCCATCCAAATCCGCTGGCCCGGACTATTTGCCGGCTCGTTTCCTTATAAACTGTGCAAAGACTATTGCTATTCCAATTTCAATTCTGTTCAGAAGATCTCTAGAGGAAGGAATCGTGCCTATTATATGGAAGCGTGCCTTCATCAAAAAGGGCTCTAAAACAGATGTCACCATCTGGCCTATCGGCCAATATCGAAGCTTTGTTCAAAAATTCAAAAATTGTTTATGGTTTAAGTCTACCAGCACTACAACAGTCGTTTAGCACTACTCAACATGGCATCTTGATTATGGTCCCCAGTGGGGTACCTCAAGGGTCTTTGCTTGGGCCCCTCCTTTTTGTTATCTTTAATGTCTGTAATGACATCGAGCGCTGCTTTCATTCATCCCGCTATGTTTTGCTGACGATATGAAAATGTTTGCTACCATTTCGTCAGAGACTGATGCTGTGTTGCTACAGGAGGATCTTTTGAGGTTGAATGACTACTGTGCCGATAACCACTTGGATCTCAACCTGTCCAAACGTAGTGTTGTCACTTTCAGCCGAAAACGTAATCTGGTGTTATCGATTATAAGCTAAAAGAAGTTAATTTGCAACGAGTAACTATTGTACGAGACCTTGGAGTACTCCACGACTCCAAGTTGTTGTTTGATGTCAACAATATAGTATCTAAAGCATCAAAAGCTCTCAGATTTGTCATCCGTAACTCCAAAGACTTTACTCAGACCTTACAAATTTTATACTGTACGTTTGTTCGTAGCAACTTGGAGTATGGGTCTCAAGTGTGGAACCCGAAATACCAAACTTATATATCGCGAATTAAAAACATTCAAAAAAGGTTTATCAAGTATCTTTGCTTTCGTTCCAAAGACCGGTATGACTTAACGCTATATCTTGGTTTCTGCAAAAGACATCACCTACTTCCTTTGGAAAACCGCCGTGAAATTGCCGATATTTTGTTCCTACTAAAAGCTGCTTCTGGTTCCATTGACTGCCCGGATCTACTGTCTCAATCGCTTTTTACGCGCGCCTACCAAGCTCCTTCGGTTTAGCCCGCTTTTATATCGGCCCCCTTCCTCTTCCAACTATAGGCAGAACACGTATATCTGGCGTGCGAGTAACAACTTCAATGCCTGATGAGGCATATAAAAAACTAGATATTGACCTTTTTAACACAAGCGATGCATCGGCGAAACGGCTCATGAACTAAAATTTAAGTGTGTGTTTTTCTTGTTAAGTGCATCACATTGTTGTTAATTCTGTTTTTTCAATCACCTGACAATCTCCTTGGTCAATTCTGCGTACCCCTGTTTCGAAATCGACTTATATTATAGCAACGAAATTTAGACACATATTCACTGCCTTAATAGTGCTCGCGCCATGCAAAATTTCATAAAGATTGCTTTTTAAGGAACGAACGGAGATATTGAACCAAAGACTTGTGTTGTGAATGACATTTCGAGCTATCTATCCATCGGAAAGGCTCGTGCCCCAGCTGTGGGGAGTGGGGATATTAAATGAGCAGGTGATGCAAAATGATGATGATTTAAAATAAAAGAAATAGAGAATATTATTTATCAAAATATTGATGGCACTAGCTAAAAAAAAATGTGATTTTGGAACGGGCTTTGAGTTTGAGGTTGACCAACAATAAAAAACATTGACCAACGAAACCTATCAGCTGTTAACAAAAAATAATAATAAAGTAGGTGTAAAATACACTAAATATTATTTAAATTGATTTAAATTGATGTAGTTATTTTAATATTTTCGTCATATAATAATATATAAATTTTACTTATGTTGTTGTAGCCTTATTACTATATTTTTAATCATCTATGATTGCCATGTAAATAAATTGCTTTCTACATGATCGAAATTCAAGATTTTTTAAATACTTTTCATCAAAAAAATTGAAACACTTTTCATATGGCGAATGACCCTTGCAAAAGATTCGCCTGTGAGATTCAGAGATGCCTTGTTGGTAAGTTATTTCAATATAATTTATTTGTGAATCATGCCGACAGCCGACAAAAATTCAGTCGCCATCTTTACTTCAATCTTTCAATCGTCCCACGGATTCGCGGGCGTTTCATCGCCGATTTTCAATGTTTTGCTCAGTCAAAACGTTATTTTTCTTTACAAAAGCCACGTAAATAGTTTCGGGAATCTTGCGTAACAGTTAAGTGTGAAAATGAGCTTTTTCGGGTTCGGACAGACTGCGGATATCGAAATCGTTTTCG
Organism: Eudonia mercurella; assembly: GCA_963082485.1. Lineage (NCBI taxonomy): Eukaryota > Metazoa > Arthropoda > Insecta > Lepidoptera > Crambidae > Eudonia > Eudonia mercurella. The sequence continues at coordinate 6,113,841 of OY720047.1, read as the reverse complement.
ACGATGCTGACAAACGGAAGGTTGCCGAAGTGAAAACGGATGATGGTAAAAAGGAGAAGTTATTGCTGTATTACGACGGCGAAACAGTTTCGGGGAGAGTGAACGTAACCTTGAGGAAACCAGGATCGAAACTTGAGCATCAAGGAATCAAGGTCGAACTTATAGGTCAGATCGAATTATTTTACGATAGAGGTAATCATCATGAATTTATATCATTAGTGAAAGAGCTCGCTCGTCCTGGTGACTTGCTGCAACACACATCGTATCCCTTTGAGTTTTCTAACGTTGAAAAGCCGTATGAAGTGTATACGGGAGCAAATGTTCGGTTGAGGTATTTCTTGAGAGCTACGATCGTTCGCCGACTGACAGACATAGTTAAGGAAGTTGATATCGCCGTTCATACGCTATGTAGCTACCCCGACGTCCTGAATTCCATAAAGATGGAAGTGGGCATAGAAGACTGCCTACACATAGAGTTCGAGTACAACAAATCAAAGTACCACTTGAAGGATGTAATAGTTGGTAAAATATATTTCTTACTTGTCCGTATAAAAATCAAGCATATGGAAATATCTATTATCAAAAGAGAAACTACCGGTTCAGGGCCTAATACGTTTACAGAGAATGAAACTGTTGCAAAATATGAAATAATGGATGGGGCCCCTGTTAGAGGGGAAAGCATTCCTATTAGAGTTTTCTTAGCTGGTTACGACCTAACTCCCACAATGAGAGATATTAATAACAAATTCTCTGTAAGGTATTACCTAAATCTTGTCCTGATGGACACAGAGGACCGACGCTACTTCAAACAACAAGAAGTAACTTTATGGAGGAAGAGTGATAAATCTAGATTACCTTTGCATAATCCGCACCTTCCACAAACATTGTCACATCCAAGCCACTCCATACCAAGGCAAATAAGTGCATCAAGTGAAGAGAACTCTGCAAGGGGCATCTCACCGTCACATCCAGAAAATATTCTTCAGAGATCAGTGTCACCATCAATGTCAGATGGTGAAAAACATAATGGACCATCTGAAATGGAACAGGACAATACTGAAGCAATAACAAGTAAACTGTCTAATGCACACATTGAAAACAATGAAACACAAGTTCCAATTGCTGCTGTCAAACCATTAGAAAACCCTGTTGTGGTTGAAAAACCTCAGGATATGGAGAAACCTCAGGTTGAAGAGAAACCTCAAGTTACAGAAAAGCCACAAGTGTTAGAAAAACCACAAATTTCGGAAAAACCGTTAGTTGCTGAGAAACCTCAGGTAGTAGAAAAACCCCAAGTTGCAGAGAAGCCACTCCTTACCCGACCAGAAAGTAATGAAGCCGATCCAAGTCAATAGCCGACGTGTATCTGCTCGGTAGAATTGACAGCTGCCGACGAAATGAACTATATGTTTTCATACTTGAAAACAATTGTTTAAAAAATAGAAGCAAAATCCCTCACCTGATATTGAAATTGTTATATAATGACCAGCCATTTCTGTGTTGAATTTATTGTTTTATCAATTGTAGATATAACATAGGCAGTGGTAAGTTTAAACTAGACTTATGCAAGTGTATGTTGCTATGTTCTTACACTCAAAGTTAATAAATTGGAACTTCATTAGATAATCAAAGAATGGTCATATTTTGTGGATTGTGTGCAGATAGATGTAATATTTAAAAAAATGCAATAAATAATAATAATTGTTCATTAAATGAAGTTCATTTGTTATATAGCTTTTATATGTATGTCTACATATGAAGTTATTATTAATAATTCATTGATTATTTCAACACTTTACTGTAAGGTTGAGTGGTTGATAACTAACCATAATATATAGTCAGACTGCATTGGTGAAAAATATGTTTAAAATCTAGTTGCAAATTTGCAATGCAATGCACTGGGTGTGAAACATAATATTTTGTGTTGGCGTCTAGAATCAAAGCTATAGTATCTACCAACCTACCAGATGCAAGACCATTTAAATTAATTAATTAATTAATTATTAAGGGTTGCACTGTAAAAATAAATAATTTTATTTATTGTACCAAAATGGATAAATAAAATTACATCAAACAATGTGTCCAGTTGATAATTGCTCCAACAGGTCATGAGTTATTTGTTTGGTGAACTAAACTTGAATGTGTGATATAGTGTAAATAAAAATGTCTGCAGCTATTGATAGTTAAAGAATCTGTATCCTACTAAAAGAATTTTAATTGACTTTAACAGAATATGAACTCTTTATCAGTAATGTTTTGTTATTTGGTTATTTGAATTAGTGGTCATTATGCTAAGTCCAGTTTTATTTTCCTCTATCATTTTTATTTTATGGGATTATTGTTATTGTAATGTGACCAAAATCAAATAATATTTTTAATTTAGTAAAAATGTTATTTGAATTATTAAAAATGTAATCTGATAATCATTTTATTAAAATACTTATTCTGCAATGAAAATCAATATATAGGTATTTTGTTTTGAATAGCTAGGTATTGAATGTACTATTGTAACTTTTATCTCATTTATAAAAGTATATTTAACTAACAAAATTAGTCAATAAAATAGAGTGGTGTTGGAAATCTCATTGCATCGAATTCTATCTCATTTTGTTATATTATACTGCTTGATTCCATTTTTTTATTGCAAAGAAGTATTTATTATTAGCGCCTGATCGAATTGAACTGTATTAAATGCTGTAGATCATTTTAAAATAACTATTTCTATTTTAAAGTTACAATATGTAATGAACTTTTAACAAAACAAAGACTTTTTTTATATTAGTTTGCAAATTTTTTTTGTAAATTGTACAATTTTATAACAATTCTTTGGGCATTATTAACATATAAAAGTCGGGTTCTATCCGCACTCAGTTGTATCTATATAAATAGTGGTCCCTGTCATTATAAAATTAAACATTGCAATTATTAAATATGAAAAAAAAAATTATCACCTAATTTTTATTGATATTACTGAGTGTCGTACGCGCCTTAAATGTGATGTAGTATGTGCCTAAACAATATAAATTGCTCAGAAGCCCTACTATGAGTTCACGCTCGCCAAAAAAGTACGACCGTCTATAATCCTAGCGGATTAAGTCTTGAGCTGTACAAAACGTACACTGTTTGTCGCGCGATGTACTGTTATTATTTTTATATTTCACATAGTGAAATAAGGACACTTGGCCTTCACACCGCTAGACCACATTTTTTAAATGATTACATGGTAATGTAAATAATATATCATCATAACTATGGTGGTTACAAGATAAAATTTTACTAGAAAAAAATCAAGCTTGAGTGGGAATCAAACTGTCGACCTTTGGATTACTTGTTCAATGCTCAAACCGCTGAGCTACCAAGCTATGGTGGTTACCAAGATGGCCAATGAACCACCCAGGTTCATTTTGCTGTTGCTAGCGTAGTGTATAATAAACTCATAGTATGGCTTTGAATTTTTAATTCTCTTTGTTACGTTGGTAACAACAATCTTTGGCCATCACTAAAATACAAATTGTGCTTTGCCATCAAATGAATTTTTAATTCCAATAATTTTAATGTAGGCATTCAATTATTCTATTGGTTCAATATCTGCACTACACATGTAAAATCCACACCTAATTTGCTGTTGTTATTAAGTTAACATTGTGTTTTGTACTGAACTTATCATTGCACTGAATAAACACACATTTCACTGTGTACCTACATCAATTTATTTCAATTGAAACTGTCAAGTGTAGTTCATATCAATTGAAACTTTGTCGGAGATATTAGGAAACTATTATTATGACCACACTTATTGATCATAGTTCCAATGTAGCTCCTACAATACAAGTACAGACAACTGCACATCAACATATCCAAAACTGTAAAATTTCTTCATTGCTTTTTCAACCTTACTTCACTTGTATTAAGTTCAAAGTCTATTGAAGAAATTTGACAGTTTGTGATAGGTTGATGTTGGCATGTGTACACAATAAAATGTATCTATAAATTTTGAAACTTGCAACTTCATTTAGTTGAAATGAATCTATGAGACTATTGTCTGTAAAACGTATACTGAAATATGTTATTGTGGAGTATATATGTTATAGTGATTTAGGTTTTTAATAAATAAATTGGCTGACTGTTGTTATGATATTTGTATAAATGCCATGAAAGAAAATTAGCTTAAAACATGCTATGATTCCATCAACGGTCGGCTCATAATAGTTATTATTTTATGTAAATTAGGAGAAAGTCCATGTTATTAATAGCATTATTCTGTTATATCATACATAACTATATCTTAAAAATTGTTTGATTATCATATTGTAAAAAATCTTTTTTTTGTAATGAGATTAAGTAAGAGCGCATGTCGATTATATCATATTGTTAATAAAATATATGTATAAATTGCTGAATTTACAGTATTTATTTATTTGGAACCTTTGGATTTAACAATTCGTTATACTATTCTCTTTAAAAGGCTCTCAGTATGTGAAAACCATAGCTAGGTACTACTGTATTCTTTTGAAGTGTTTGAGTACCTATTTTAGTTCCTATTTCAAAGTGCTAATGTCTATATTACAGGAAACTAACAGTTTAATATTTTAACTCGTCGAACCGACAGAAAAGTTCCACTAATTGTTTATTTTTATCTATATTCGGCTTTATCTGTTTAGTGTGTGCGCACCAACTGTTATCTGCGAGCGAGCGCTGCTTCTACCCATGCCTATTAAAAACCCATTGGCAAACTGAATAATAGGATGTTAGTAAATCACCAAATCAAAGTTCCTAGTGCGAGATAAATTCACGATTCAATTTAGTCTATGACATTGGAGCAGCGCATCCTGTATGTATAGTAAAAACTCTCACCCCCACGATCTAGTCCACTCGAGCCAAGGTCCTAGCCTTTAGAGGCGCTACCGGGTTGTGAGGAACCCTTTAAGTTTCTCGCCGCCCTTAAATTTCCAATGACGCTGTATAAGCTGTCCAAAGCAATCATCAGACTCAAAAAAAATAAATTGTATGGCTCCTCGTTTGCACCAGCAACGCGCTGCTTCAATGCCACACAAATTTTCATTTTCATGATCGCATTTCAAATGAAACTCGAGTTACATTTTTTCATTCAAATTCTCGTGTTCTTTAACGTGATTGTATGGCAAATTATCTCGCACTAGACACTTCGCGCTACATCAATACCATACAAGTTAACGCATTTCTTCGCACTAAGCAATGCAAGCAACTAGGTTGCCTGGAAGATATCGCTTTTAGTGATAAGGCCGCCTTTTGTACGACTCCAAAAGTATTTTATTCTATTCTATTCTAAGCAATTAACAGCACCGAGGAGTTTTCCGACACGCGTTAACGAGAACTAAAATTCGTATGGTAGTGAAAATGAAGCGCCTCTTGGGGCTTAGTGCAAAATCATTATCACCGAGTAGCATAGGTACAAACAAAAGTATTGATATAGTACATCAGCGATTACACTCCGGAAACTGTAGAAAAGGCAAAAGTTCACCCACTTCTGTTGATTCATCATCATCATCATCAGCCTATAAACGTCCCACTGCTGGGCACAGGCCTCCCACATGATCAGTAGCACGTGGGGATATTGGGCCATAACCCACCACGCTGGCCCAATGCGGGTTGGTGGCTTTTAATGACTGCCATCTTACGACAAAAAGCGGGACCAACGGCTTAACGTGCCTTCCGAAGCACGGAGGAGCTCGAGATGTTTTTAATTGGTCACCCATCAGGCGACCCGGCATTGCGAAAGTTGCTTAGCGGGCAAGATCGCAAGCCGAACGCGCTAGCCGCTGCGCCATCGAGCTCCTCATGTTCTGTTGATTGTACCAATCAATCTGCTCAACTTTGCCCTTTACACGTACATTGTAGGGCTTAACGTTCACTGCAATGCATTATGGTATGGTATACAAAGGAGTTCAGGATGCCTAGTGTGAGTTTTGTTTACTATCCGTATTCATTCGATTACGTTTACGAAAACAAATACGTTAGTATGGAATTTTAGCCGCGCTTCCTTGCGACAAACGATGAGTTAAAATTTGCCATATAAATTCTCGTTTTCGTTAACGTGATCTATTGGTGAATGCAACTCGCACTCGGCACCCTGAATTACGCTCTCGTCATTCCACATGAACGTCTCGAACTGTCTAGTAAATAGGGGAATAATCTTGCGTGATGCCAGTCCCCCGAAAACCAGGAACGATAAATAGCATAACCAATAGATGCCAGTTTACTAAGAAGATCGGCTATGCTAGCCATCTTCGGGCGCACCAGCGCCGTTCCGACTAGAAGGTCGAAATGGTCGCCATGACCGAAATCGGTCGGACCAATCATCATCATCATCGTTCTTATGGCCATTTTCACTTAAGGCGAAGGGTAAGGCACACTAGCGTCACCAATTGATAATATGACAATTACTAACTGACCGGATCTTTTTTAAACATTGCGTACCGTCCGACAACAGGAAAGCATCCATAGTATTTATTTAATAATTGTGCACTACTTTTTGTTGCATGGTTTATTCACAAAACGGGCTATCGCATTTATTCACAAACAATGGCCTATGTTGGCGTTAGCGAATGAATACAAAAACAAACCTAAAAGTAGTGCACAATTATTAAATAATAGATGTTAGGCTAGTGTCGGAAGGTCCGCAATGTTTGAAAAATAATCCAGTTTAGCAGTTATCAAATTAAATCCATTAGCGGCGCTAGTGTGCCTTACCCTTCGCCTTAAAATTACGTAGTTACAGACGATACGAAACATGTCTGTTGTACTTATTTCTACTAATTAAATAAACGATCACCATCCTTACACTACAGAGCTAATAGTTTAATTTCCTGTCTGTGGGTTTTGCAGCCCACTGATTATGTCCGTCTTTATACATTTGTGGCCCAATAAATACCTTTGAGGTTATCATCGGTTAAAAGTTACAGAAACTTTGGAGATTGCTAGTAAAAATGTGCATTTTTGTATTGGCTGCCTGTACCCATGATTACGTCCCTCAAAACCAATAAGCAATAGGTATTTGGAGCACAGTACTGCAAATGTAATTATCTAAGAGACAACAAGGTCTAATTGATCGCCGCATCGCATGCAGACAAGCATGGGCGTCTATTCGCTTCTTGCTTGCACGCTAGCTTCTTTTAAGTAACTGCACAGTTTTATTTTTTCCTCGACCACTAATCGAGTGGCTCACACGCCGGTCTCTGGTGTTGCCGTCTCCGAGGTCCCGGGCTCGATTCCCGGTTGGGTCAAGGTAGAAAAACTGACCTTTTCTATATTTTCTCGGATTTGGGTGGTTTTGGTATGTGGTCGTTGTTCCTGATTTCCATAACACAAGCGCTTAACTTCTGTCTTTTCTAATATTAACCCCCTTATTCATAAAAACTATTTGAGCATTATTTAGTTAAATATTGTTTTGTCAACGTCACACAAACGTCATTTTGAATTTGAGAAAAAGAGACAAAACAATGATTAACTAAATAATGTTTAAATAGTTTTTGTGAATGAGGGGGTTAATATTTATTTATTTTCATTTTAAATCATTGGTATTAGCAAAGGGAAAATATGCTGAGCCCAAATTACCTAAAAAAAAACTTATAACATAATTATTTGTATGATACGTTGTAATTTCTGTCTCAGTGGCCGAGTGACATACTGACATATCGCTTGCCCCGATATTCGGAGGTCCTGGCTTCAACTCCCAGGTCGGGCAAAGTGTTTCGGATTTTCCAATGCATAGACATATTGGTTTGTGCTCACAAACCCGCATTTGGCAAGCGTGGTGTTAAGCCAATACCCATCAATTGTAGCGATGACTTGATATATATTCTTTATTGCACATAAACACAAATACAGAGAATAGTTTACAAACAATGGTGAGCAAAGGTGGACTTATCTCTAAAAGAGATCTCTTCCAGCCAACCTAAGGTGGAATGGGAGCATCATGTTTAAGAGGAAGCGACAAAAGTGCAAACAAAAATATCTCAACTATGAATAACAATATTATGTACATACATACAACACATACTACGATATTCTTAAAACTACATAAACATACAAAATAATACTACATAAATATGAACATACATATACCTACATATAATAATAATAGTAATAAATATAAATATAACATAGTGTCTATCATTGCTTCATTGCGATGACATAAGTGACAGAAAGTGATCCTTGACTTTCTTTTTAAAGGATGTAATGGACGAACTATCCTGGATGTCTGTAGGAAGCCTGTTCCATAGCTGCGCTGCTCTGACCGTAAATGAATTTAGGAGGAAGTTAGTATTGACAATAGGAATCTCAAGCGTCTTCAATGATTTCAATGATAGAGGTCTTTGCTCAACAGTGGGACAGAATATAGGCTATTTACTTCGTTATTGTAATGGGCAGCCAAGTCTTTAATATCCGTAGCTTCGGCTCTAATATTGAACGATAAAAATACTGAATCAAAACTGCGTTGTCAAAATCGTAATCTTAGTTCACTATTACCTAGCGCTGGCAAGTCAAGATACTCGATTCTCATGCTATTTTAAAGCATCCACAGTCCTATGTCAGCATCCTGATTTTCACATTTGAACTTTTGGGATAATGTCAGAATCAGCCCACTGAGACACGATGTGGAACGGAATAGCAGAATCAAAATCTTGGTGGCTTACCATGAGAGAAAAACTTACAAGGACGGTAGTTCTATTACACGGTCTTTAGTGCAGTGATTAGCGAAACCACAGAATACCTACAACAAACTAAGTACGCTCACTGCGTTTACTAGATGCGTCTTATATTTTTAAGAAGTAATGCCTCAATGCCATACATATTTTCGTTTTCGTTAGCGTGATCGAATGGCGAATGATACTCGCATTAGACACCGAGGTGTGGTATTAATATTATTTATTTATTTAATTAAATTTAAAAATATATTCAAATTAAAATTAAATAAAAGAAGGTACAGACGTATGTACATCAACCTATCTAAAACTATCAAATTTCTTCAATAAATGTTCAACCAGATCCGCAGAAGAACAAAGGTTACCGACATAGCCCGAAGAGTTGTGCCAAGCTCAAGTGGCAGTGGGCAGGGCACATTGCTCGCAGGACTGATGGCCATTGGGGCGGAACAGTCCTCGAGTGGCGACCGCGTGTGGGCAGACCTCCAACCGACCGGACTGACGGCGACTATCTGGTGAATGTCGCTCGCGGGATGCCGCTGGATGCGAGCAGTACAAAACCGGTCGTTGTGGAGATCCTTGGAGGAGGCCTTTTTTTTTTTTTTTTTTTTATAATGGCTTCGTGCGGTTTGCACATAGCCAATGTCAAAGTTAGGGATAGGTAATGCAGGATATTATGAGATCGGAAAGAAACGAAATTTAGGAAATTAGGATCAGGAGAGTATAATAATAATAATATACGTATATAGGGAGTACTTCAATATGATAAGGCTCGGGTTAGAATTAAATTTTAATGTTATTGAGGGTAATAAAAGATGCTATACATTTATAAATAGATAAATCATTGGTACATAGTAAGGAAAGTATGGATAATGGGAATGGAACGCCGAGGGATAGGAGGTCATTTAGGAAAGAAGAGCGGTCATGAAGCACACAGGAAAAGAAAATATGGTTAACATCACCAATGTCCACTCCACATTCGCACGTGGATTCATTTACAATTTTAAGCTTGGCAAGATGTGCTGGCGAACAAACATGCCCTAGTCTCATGCGTATCAGAATACTAGTAACAGTCTTACCAAGCTTAGCTTTGCGGAACCATGGTTTAGGTGATATGTTAGGTTGAATAAGTGAGTAAAACATTCCCTTTAAAAGTCGACTGTTGGTCCAATAACTTTGCCAGTTATCGCATAAAAAAACCGCAGGTAAAGACAACAAGTCATGGCTATAAGTCTTGTACGGGTACATGTCACCACAATGCACTGCCTCTTTGGCAAGCCGGTCAGATGTCTTATTTCCTGTGATTCCACAATGACTTGGTATCCAAACAAATTCCACTGAGTATCCTAAAGTATCGCATTTGACTAGGCTGTTTCTGATATCAAATATTAAGGGAAATACGATTTCATGCGAAAAGGAAATTTACACAGTGTTTGAAGAGCACTCATAGCATCACTAAAAATTACTGTTTTTTTAAGTTTCATTAACATAATATATTCTATAGCTTTAAACAAACCCACGCATTTCCCTGTAAACACAGATGTCTCCGGAGGGAGTTTAACTTTTTGAACAATGGAGAGCTGAGAATGAAAGACTCCAACACCTACACACACATTAGGAGCAGTTTTCGAAGCATCACTAAATATATGGTTATGGTCCTTAAATTTGGCATCAATAATTAACTTAAAAGTAGAAATGGGGTTAATATCGTCTTTTTCAATTAAATTGTACGTGACCAATGGTGAAAACTGAAGTGCATCGTAGTCGACATTAAACAAAGGGAGATGATTGGCCCGATGTACAGGAGAATGTAGATTTATGTATTTATTATAACTAATAATTAAACAGGGATGTGATTTATGATGCCAATAACTTGAAGAATTTATTTGTACTTTAAGCGATTGTAGTAAATGGAAAAGTGGATGATTAGCAAATTGAAGTGAGCGGAATAAAAATCTATCAGCAAGAAACTGTCGTCTTAAATGTAACGGGGGTTCGCAAGACTCAATTTGTAAGGCATTGACTGGACTAGATTTCATAGCACCTGTTATTATTCTAAGCGAGGAGGCCTTTGTTCAGCAGTAGAAGTCTTTTTTTTTCCTTTTTTTGATGGCTTCGTGCGATTAGCACATTTAGCCAGTGTCAAAGTAATTTTCTAACAAGTAATACATAAATAAACAATATTTCTTTTCTGTAATAGTAATAGAAATGAGAAGTGAGAAATGATATACCCCCCAACTCCTCTAGTATCTCAGTAAAGATGTGGGGCTTTACTAAGTCCTCGGGCGCACTTCTTGAGAGAATTTGAAAAGTGACGTTGCACTGTTTTGTTTCATTTGCCAACACTCATGCACACTCACGAACACATAATCCACCATTATTTCATATCGACATAACACAAATTTTAGAAAATAAAAAAAAACCGCAGACTTGACTCTTCACTTTCTCGCCAAGAAGTCAGTTCAAAGCCTATTATTAAGGAAACTTGAAAGTTTGTGGTAGTCTTGACGTGCAGGCGTGACATAAAACCTCAAACACTCAAGTAATAGGTACTTTAGATATGATGATGTAGAAGGTCGATGATGACGATGATGATTTTGTTGTAGAGAACAACTTCCAAGAAGTCCGGTGTTCGCGCATTTTTGAGTCCATGCGCCAGTGCTGCATAAAGTTCAAGTCGTCCGGGTCCGTCGTGTGTGACGGGTACGACTTAGAGCCACGGAAGTTTGCGCCAGTCACCGACAGGCCGAGATAGTGTTAGGTACGTAGTAAGCCTATAATTGACCCACTGCTGGCCAAAGACCTCCATCCTTGACATCAAGTCATCGCTGCAATTGATAGGTATTGGCTTAATCACCACGCTTGCTTAATGCAAGTTGATGATCACAAAGCAGCATCGAAATAATCTGAAACACACTACCCAACCTGGGAATGGAACCCAGGACCTTTGGACATCGGGCCGAGCGCTTTGCTACTCGGCCACCGAGGCTTTAGGTAAATGTTCACGACGAAATAGTGCTTCATCATCAAAAGCTTATTTTTATGTACTCCTTGATGGGGCACGAGTGTTCCTAGGGAAACACCAAAAGTGAACGGGCCATGAACCGCCACGCGGGCCCAGTGCGGTGCGGTGATTGTTAACAAATGTTAATGCTGCCAGTACTGACGGCTTAGCGAGCCTTCCGAAGCACACAGAAGCTCGAGATAAAACATTTTTGATCACCCGTCTGATAACCCGCTTTTCCGAAAGCTGTTTAACTTAAGAAATCGTTGACCGAGAGCGTAAACAACTGCTTATTCGAGCTCCTCAGTGCTTACTGCGAAGTTTATTTGGCATTAAGTTGAGTCAGCGTTTGCAAGATTTTCAGACATCAAAGTAGTAGTTAGTACCTAAACGTTAATTACGAGATTTTTTTTGAGATTAAAGCAGCGCCTCCAGGTTACAAAGGAGAGTTCAAGTTTAGCCATACAAGTTTAGGTTAATGAAAAGAAAAATGGCGTCCACGAAAGACCAGCGTCAAAGTACAGACGCTTACACATCAGCCTCTCCAAAACTGTCTAATTTCTTGAATTAATGTTCAACCTTATGCCATAAACATAGATTTCAAAGTCTATTGGGGAAATTGACAATTTGTGGTAGTGAGATGTGCAGGGTTTCAGTGTGAGTTTTGTTTACTATCCGTATTCATTCGAATACGTTTACGAAAACGAAAATTAGTATGGCATTGAAGCAGCGCCTCCTGGCGGCATACGAGAATAGTTAATATTTTGCCATACAAATTCTCGTTTACGTAAACGTTAACGAATGGCGAATGAAACTCGCACTTTGCACCCTGGCGTGTATGCCATGACGTTATACAGAGTAGAAGAATTATTGTACCACATGGAAACAACATTAGGTATTATTTTTGTAAACATTTTCGTATATTTGTGACACAAAATATTATTAATTTAATTTCAAACAAAACTCTCACTAGGCACTTAACACGACCCTTCAAACCCTTTGCAGGATCCGTGGTTACTGATTGAGGGTGTGTGGAATACACGCGAAAAGAGATTAATTTAAGTAATCTCTCGAAACTTTAAAAAAAATTATGATCATGTGAAGCCTATATTTATATAGGACACACTCAAAAACTTTCCTTACGAAAAGTAACACAAACGTCCATGGCCGCTGTATCCATTAAATAAATTATTGTTAAAACATTTACTTTTTTAATTTAATTTCTTGTTGCAGATAACTATGGAACAGCGTCGTCGCAGCCAACCACTTGGTAAAAGGAGTTGGATCTTCAAGTACCCAAAAACTTTTCAAGTGACTGCCACACTGTTTTGCGTCGGTATTTTTTTCTCCAAGCCCATCTACGACTTGTTCTTTAGGCCGAAAGATTACGTGGACTTCATCGAACCTCCAACCACGCTATCGCGAAAAGCCTTAACCGAAAAAACGAACAATTGACATGGAATCTGTTAGAAAAGCTAAAGATAGAATAGCCAAATACCCTCTAGTGTTTGCCAAGTGCTCAAAGCAAAGTGTGCTTTACGCTCGCTGCGTCCTACTAAACGAGGACGGTATCAAAAAGGACGATTGCGCCAAAGAGTTCCAGGAATTCAGGACGTGCCTACAAACCGCTGCGAAGGACATGAAAACAAGACTTTAAAGATGGAACGGTTGACACATTTCGTTAACTTGCCTTTCAAATACCACCTAATTGCCGGACTGGTCGTCAGACTCATACTGATAGTTTACGGTGACATTCACGACAGGACTTACGATGTGCCGTACACAGATGTGGATTATAAAGTGTTTACTGATGCAGCGAGGCATGTTATGTCCGGAACTTCACCCTACAACCGCCATACATACCGATACAGTCCCATTGTTGCGTATTTAATGATACCCAACATACTTGTCAGCAGGAATTTCGGCAAAATACTCTTTTCTGTATTCGATATATTAGTGGCAGTTGCAGTAAAAATGCTAGTGGAACATCAAATGTTGTTTTTTAAAAGTAACGTCTCTAAAGTAGCAGTTTATTGCTCTTTGTTTTGGCTATACAATCCGCTAAGTATTGGTATCTCGACAAGAGGGAATGCCGACTCCATGCCTTGTTTGTTCATAATATTGTCGTTACTATACTTGCAAACCGACTTAGTTCAAGGGCTATACAAATACGTGTTATCAGGAATTTTATTGGGTTTCTCTATACATTTACGCTTATACCCTTTGGCGTTCAGCTTTCCTATGTACCTATCTCTCGGTGAATACAAGATCAACCGAAACACTAACATCACGGATGGTATTCTATCACTGTTGCCCAATAAAAAGCAAATAGTTTTAGCTTCCAGTTGCGTTTCCACACTATTCCTGCTAACGTACAGCATGTATTTATTGTATGGCTATGAATTCTTGTTCGAAACGTACATCTACCATTTGTTTAGAAAAGACACGAGGCACAATTTCTCTGTACTGTTCTACTATTCTTATTTGACGATGGACCATCTGTCTTTCGATTTAGTAAAGGCTGTATCGCAAGCGTTTGAATGTGTCATCCTTTTTATACTAAGTTTAACTTTTGGTTGTAGTAATAACACGCTGTGTTTTGCGCTGTTCTCACAAGCAGTGGTTTTAGTGACTTTCAACAGTGTTATGACGTCACAGTACTTTATTTGGTTCTTGTCTCTTTTACCATTGGTTGTGCACAATTTCAAGATGGTGCCTGCTAAAGCACTTATCCTTTCTGTCATTTGGGTATTAGCACAAGGATCTTGGCTATTTTACGCTTATCTCCTAGAGTTTAAATGTAGGGAAGTGTTTATATATATCTGGTTGACGAGTGTCGTGTTCTTCTGCGCTAACATTTTTGTATTAAGTCAGTTTATAAAAAGCTACACGCCAGGCTATGGTTTCGGAAAGACGGATTTAGTTAAAAGAAATAAAATGTAAGTAGTATATTAGACGTTTTGTAGATAGAATGGATTATATAAATTGGCATTGAATAAAATGTTGATTAAAATAAAGTATAATTTTTTATTTCCAACAATTTAACTACTATTCAACCGCTAAGCAACTAAAATCACTTGTATCGCTCAAGTAAAATGCGTGGTAAAGCATACACAATACAAAGTTAAGATGTTTGCAACAATAATCAAAAATAATATTCCACCATTTGTCACGAGTTTCAATAAACATGTTCATTCCATTAGACTATTTCTGGTGATAACTTGCGATGTACTGTTTTATGAACAATTGAAACAGAAATAATGAAGCAAGAATATAGAATAAGTTCCATCTTGTTTGAAAGTCAACATTTATTTGGTACTGGTGTTTGAGCACAACTTTGTAGGTACTGCCTACAAGACCAAATCACTGCTGAGAATCACAAACCATACACACAAACGAATATAAATTCAAAAACAATTACACTAAAAACTAACGAATTTAACTAACAGTTTTGTACGTCAACACAGTCCCATCGCAAGTCATCAGCACACTATTTCTTTTCTGGGAGGTTCATCTTGGTGAGTTCTTCAGTCTCCGCTCCCTGTGACATGTTCGACAGCTTCTTACCGATGCGTTCGTGGACATCCAGGTACTTAGCTACGCAACGGTCGAGGCAGACCGATTCGCCTTTGCCTGAAAAATAAAAAAAAATAATGAAATTCTGGAGATTCTATTACCAGTTGTAGAGTACATAATCTGTCTGGATATCTCATTCCTACGATTTTTATATTCCTGAGCCTGCAAACAAGTAAGGTGTTAATTCACACAGAAGTGTGAGTGGCAGTTTTACTTTTAAACAATTTCAAGCTTTCTTTCTATTGGAAAACGCATAGTATAGCTTAAAAGCAGTCGCCCGCCATTGCTATGATCGGCCGCTTACAGGCTCGCGGTGCCTCGGGCGGCAGCGTGTCCAGCCTGGCTCTTTCAAGCGATACTATGCGTTATCTAATAGAGATAAAGCTTAAACTGATTTGACAGTAAAACTGCCGGCCGCTACACCGCTGCCACTTCGGTGTGAATTGACCCTAAGTGGCCCTCCTGATAGAAAGTGCTGCCACTACACTGCCTATATGTAGATGCTTGCAACACCTTGATCAGGCGTGAATTGTCAACCCTGAATCTACAAGTGATAGCGTGCCTTGTACGCCAACGGCGGCAGTGATCGACAATACTTATTATATATTACAAAAACACAAAATAAAGATATTTGGAAGTTTAGGAATCCCTATTCCTAAGTTTTTAATCTGAATTGAATGCTTGGCGTACCTACTACCTGTACCACTACGCCGCATTTATACTGTGGCAGTCAAATGGTTAATTATTGAATCTAGTACTGTTTAAACCAGAAAACATTAAAATCAATGCTGTTAAATGGCAGACAGATATCAGGGTGGACGTTGTCAAGTCGTCTTCTGGACCAGCATGCAGGCAAATGTCTGTCGCCAGAAATAAGAATTGTGCAGGTTTGAGAGAATAATATAAAAACAAGAGATTTATCATAGTAAAAAGGTGTCTGGATCTGGAATCTTGACCTTCAATGTCCATCAGTTTCAAACATTTAAAACATGCAGTGTTGCATCAAACCATAATTTTGTTTTTGTTGTCTCGTTATTCTGCTAACAAATCAGCTTAATTTATCTTCCAACAATATAATAATTGTCAAAAAAAATGCCTAGAGCAACTAAACTTCACAATAAAGGAAAACCTACCTCAATCCAAAAGCTTCATAATGTTGAGAAAAACGAAACTGATGACAACTCAAATCTTTCGACTCTTCTGAGTCTGAGACAATTTCAACTTGAGCTTTGTTGCAAACAAACTATGTATCTAATTAATTCAATTAGACTAACCAAGCTCCGGCTCATGGTATTTGACGGGTATGCACTTGCGGTGGCACGCTCCGACGAGCCGGTTGTACATATCCGACATCATCTCTATCTCCAGGTCTTGAACGAGCTGTAGCTTTGCCGGGTCCAACTGAGGTGCAGCCATTTTGTTTTCTAGTTTTCACTTGTTGACACAATTTTTTAATACACACCTGAAAAATTTATTAAATCACAATCATCAATGAATGTCAGAAGGGTGCAGGTTCAAATCCTGCTCGTGGAAATTTTTTTAACATTTGTTTTTTTTTTTATTTTTATTAAATCATTTCAGTTGAGGCTACAAATAGCCCTTATCAGTGTCACTGTGCCATCGGTTCATAAGTCTATACAGGGCTCCAGACCTTGTACTGTAAAGAACTTAAAAGAAACTCAAAATAATCGAAAGTTTTCTTTCACCTTATTTTAAGATTTGATACAAGCAATTATGTAGAAGTCTTAACTATAAAAACACAGATAAATAACTTTGTGTTATTTTAGTAAAATTTAATAGTAAACAGGCTATAACTGTCCCATTGGTGGGCAATCAAGTCATCGCTAAAATAAATAGGTAATGGCTTAATCACCACGCAAGTGCCAAATGCGGTTTGGTCATCACAGACCCGGACCACATGAGTAAACAACTAAACAGAGTGAAAGCTTCCTCATAGCGCGCAAAATTTACACTTACTTTGGTAGGGTTGTCACATGACGATAAGATAAATGAAACAAAATATTTTATTTTATTTTTCATAAATTTATAAATTACTAAGGTACCTACTAGGTTCTAAATTCCAAGGGGAGCCGCCGAATTTGGGGAGGAGAGTGGTGGGGGGTGGAGGGGGGAATACCCCTACCCCTCCTCCAAAGCTCAAAACTCAGAGTCATATACTTTTTTTTAAAGGAATTTTCAATTTTATTTTTCAGATTAAGGTAAATTCTAATCTGACATTCTTTTTAAAATACTGGATTGGAAAACATTCACATGGCAGATTTCAGTGCCAATATTTATAATGTTTGTTTTGGGATCAAAGTGTTTGTGAAACTACGTGAAATATCTAGGCAATATTTTTATAATTCTGGCATTGTTCATACACACTGTTCAATAATTAATATTTTACAGTAAACCTCTCTAATTTAAATGAAACATAACAAAACCTCAAATAATTACAATATTGTACGAGCGATGACAGTTCACAATACGCTGGCTGTCCCGGTGTAAACTTGTTTGTCCTCTCGCCGTGCGTACGTGAACCCGTCGGAGAGAGGTCACGTACACATAACCGTGCTAGTAGTAGTGTACCTGTCGCAGCGCGCTCTAAGGAAGCTTTCACTCTGTTAGATATTATTTAAGATTATTTCTATTTCTATTTACTCATATGCCCGGACTATACACTGAAAAATCCAAAATACATTTTGCCCAACTTGGGATTTCTAAAAAATAACTGGCATCTATAGAGGTCAACAAAAAATTACTGAAATTTTTAAATATTTGTATGGTTATTCGATGTATACAACATCCGTCTTTTACTTGAGTTGCATTCAACGCAGGAGAAGGATAGCTACAGTTTTCGCAATACAATATGCGTTTATTCCAGTACTATTGCCGCTCACTGCCTCACGGTAATGTGCCAAATGCGGCGATGTAGCAAATCACCGGTGACATACCATTGAAAAGGTTAAAGAAGTTTATTTGTTTGTCAACTTACACTTATTAAACCTTTCTGTAACTATCTGGATACGCTCCTTCGTTGGACCGTCGCATACGCTCTCTAGATTTCATATTCTCTGTACGTTTATCATTTATAGAGTTTTTGGAGACAGCAAACAGGGATAAACTAGACACCGTTATTGCCAACCTGTAATCAAGGGATTTAATTTTAATTACAGGATAATATTAGAGAAGTACTACAGCACTAAAACAGGTAATATTCTATGTAGTTAAGAAAATAGGTAGGTATTTGGGTAAAAAAATCAAATATATCGCCAGCATGATCACAATAGTTAAAAAATAATTTTATTTAAAAAAAATTATTCTTTAATAAATATAATTTAATATATTGCTTGTAAGCAATTATTATACCAACAGATTGATGACAAAATAAGGATACAAAAATTTATAAATAATACTAAAATAGATCGTGGAAAAATAAATACAAAACATTGTCAAACTTTTATGCCTCACCACAAAAAGGATAATTACTCGATAAGTAGAATATTATTGAAGCAATTACCACGAAAGTGTTATTTTTCCAAATCTTCCAAGCGGCATACTATCAATCTCGTGAAAATTATTTGAGGTTATATTTTTAATTCTGATCACCACCGCGTTACGTCATATGGCGAACGGAAGAAGTCGCAGTTATCTTAAAAAAAAAACACAAAGAGCATGTAACTAAAAGCATATAGACCTCTGTTATTACCAGTTAACACGGTTTAGAAAATCTTATTACTGGGACGTTTGTCGTAGACAATATAAACGTCGAAGCTCCGTCGAAAGGTCAATGACGTCAACGTCAGTCAACAAATAATTTTGTTTTTGTCGTCTCGTTATTCTGCTAAGAAATCAGCTTAAATTTATCTTCCAACAATATAATAATTGTCAATAAAAATGCCTAGAGCAACTAGACTTCACAATAAAGGAAAACCTACCTCAATCCAAAAGCTTCATAATGTTGAGAAAAACGAAACTGATGATAACTCAAACCTAGAAGAGTCTGTGAGACAATTTCAACTTGAGCTTTGTTGGTGTATTCAACAATTAGAACGCTCATTGAATGATAAGAAAGGCAATGAAAAGCAGTGTAAGCTTATTTATTATCTGCATTATAACATTATATGAATATTTAACAGCCCTTAAAATATTTGTCTCATGGAATTATTTTTAGGTTATACTCATTTTGTAAATCATAATAATTAACTGAAAAATAATGGCTAATTTAAACAATGTAAAATAAAATAAATAAAAAATGATGTAGATATGTGTAAATAATAAGTAAAAATCTAAATCTATGTGTATCTTAAGTAAAAATTTATTGTTTCGTTAAAAATAATTTTGGAAATTAAAGATTTTAGTGAATTTTTTAAATTATGTTTCAGTGCAAGAAGCATGGAAGGTTTTGACCGTGTTAAAGAGCAATAACCAGCCTATCATCAGAAAGCGCCAGCTAATGAGGACACACTTTGGTGATTACAGAGCTAAAATGGCTGCTGAGGAGAAAAAATTAGCAAAAAGTGAGTTTTGCACTATGAAATAACAAAAATGAAGATTCTACTGTTGTAAGAAGGTTTAAGAATATATTATTTTTATTTTTTAAACATTACATTGTGTAGTTACCATAACACAGATCTGTAAATTTTGACAATATTTTAGTTATGATAACTAAGTTTTTTCGTTGTAAGATCTATGTACCATAATAACATGGTGCAATATATAATTATTATTATTATGCCTATAATTTTATTATAGGCTAACATAATAATTTTTTAAAGAATTCTGTTATAATAATAATAATAATTAAATTCATTTATTCAGATAAGTGCACATCTAGTTATAAAGATGGGATTATTATTAGTGATGAAACGATTGTTATCACTTAGCGATTATGATCACGATTAAGATTATTGCACCTAATAATCAATGATTATGATTACGATTATTTGTTGTTAGTAATAACTAAAACAAATTATCGTTGAATCAACATAAGATTTACTACCATAAGAAAAATCAAATAAATTTTATAAAAAATCTATAATTAAAATTAAAGTACTTTAAATTTTTGTTCAAAAAACATAACATTTCTAGCTTTTCGGGCATCAATCTTTTTGCTAACTGTTTAAGAAAGCTATATTGTGTAGTTTCTTTCTTCAAATTTTTTTTGGGGAAAATAAATGTCAGAAGTATTTGCTAAATAATCAATAGATTAGACGATTACAGTTAATCATGAAATATCAACAATCGTCGATTACAATTAATCGAAATCGTAATCGTTTCATCACTAATTATTATGTTTCTTGTATTTGATTGGTTACACAATACAAATGTTTGTATGTTTCACTAATTAAAACTATACATTATTAATTACAAGAATTACAATCAAATGTTTGACTTAATCTTTTTGTTACAGTGACAAGTAAAATCAAGATTTCAGATACACCAGAGAAGTCTAAAGCAACATTTTTAAGAAAGTCTGCGTTCTTGTCGAGTGGCGATAGCTCATTTCACTTCAACTTCAGTTTAGCCCCAGAGGCACTTGATAATGATAAATTAAAGGATGAAGCTAATAATCATAATAAAGACGAACCTCAAGCAAAAAACAAATGCAATGAAGAAGTTGATGCGAGTAATGCCAAAGCTTTTAAATTTTCATTCACAGAATCAGCATTCAAGTTTAATTTTAATGTCAATAATTCATAGTTTTAATTTAAGTGATGTGTTTTTATAAAATTTTGTAAATAATAAAATAAAATGTTTAGTGATAAGTCAAAACATTTTTTTATTTTACTTTAGTTTTAGGTTGTCTTGCCTTTATCGGCTGGGTGGCATAGCGCTCAGTCATGTCCATAGGTCCTGGGTTCAATTCCTAGACTGGGCAGTGTGTTATGGATTTTTGTGTTGCAAACCCAGCATTTGTGATCACTTAGATACATTTGGCAAGGATTTTCAATAGTGAGATCTTCACCATTATAAATTTTCTTAAAACCACTTAATAATGTTGTGATTTTAATAAATACGATTCATCATAATATAAATGTAAAAAAGCGCATGCCCAACTTTATTTTCCATTAAAATCAAAACAATCTGTATCACAAAGAATTTATTGATGAAACTAATCTAAACAGAGGCTCTGGTAGTACCCACTGGTGACCAGCATACCATTGTCGTTCTTAATACGTCTAGCGCATTCGTAGTTCTTGTGAAACGCGTCTGAGTTCGGCACGCTGAAGCCGACCGGCAACACGTTCCCGGGTAGGGTAACCGCCCACGTCGCCACACCCAGCAGTACCCTCGCACTCGCATCGTACACCGCGCCTCCGTCGACTGCTACAATACTCTTGCATTTGTTATCGTTGATATTGAATTCGTGTAGCGTACAGGAGTGGTAGCAGGGCACGTAGAATGCCAGCCCCTTCAAAGCCAGACGGGAGTAGATTTCGTAGCACAAGTTTATGTTGACTACCACGTCGACTTGGCTTAAGTTGTAAATTAACGAGGCGCGGTCATGTCTGTATTTCTGTAAAATAACAACTTTTTCTGGATTGGACCCGTATAAATGCTAATATTAAAGCTAGTGTTAGGTATATGGGCTTTGAAACACTTCTTCTTCAGCCTACTTATACGTCCCCCACTTAGGCCGGGAAATCCGGGATTGTCCCGGAGTTACGTGTCTCGTCCCGTATCCAGGAATTACACTTTATAGTCCCGGATTTCGAATAGAATAGATAGAATAGATTTATTTATTTCAGGCAACAAACAGTGTATAGATGGTAAAATATAAAGAGAATATATACCTAAATCAGACTGTATGTTTATTCAAATAATATAAATTACTTAATAAAAAAAAAAACAAAACCCGCCTGCATAAAAAATAATAAGTAACTAAATAGAAAATCAACTGAAAAGGCCGGAACAAGATAAAAATTCAATTTATGCAACATCATGCATGACACACAATCGGAGGCACGCACAAAGTGAGAATGATTTGACTTATCATAAAATTTTAAGCCTCCTATGTTGCATAAATTGACTTTTTATCTTGTTCCGGCCTTTTCAGTTGATTTTCTATTCAGTTAATTCAAAGAGATTTAAAAGGTCTTTGAGTTAATTACATATTATTTTTTACGCAGGCAGGCTTTTTGTTTGTTTTTTATTTTAATTTTAATTTTATTTATATGTCCTTTTAGTTGGACTAATTTCATGATATAGGTACCTCTTAGGGCTCAACACAAGGAAATTAGAATTTGGTACCCATAATGTAGTATTCGAAAAAAAAATATTTTTCACAACTCCAATGGCGTCGCACAGCCGCCATGTTTTTTTAACGTCACCTATCTAAGAACTCTTGGGCAGCTAAGACGAATCTAACGATACGTCAATTGTAAATCAGTTCAGCGGTTCTGGAGACTAATGTGAGGTAATAAAGAATATTCAAGCATCAATTGACGCTTGACGACCTCCTTGGTCGAGTGGCTTGCACACCGGTTTTCAAGGTGTCGCCATCTCTGAGGTCCCGGGTTCGATCCCCGGTCGGATCAATTTAGAAATACCTGTTTTTCTAAATTGTTTCGGGTCTGGGTGTTTCATATGTATAATAAGTATGTATTTAAGTATATTATGTATGTTTATTCGTTGTCTAGTTAACCATATAACGAGTTTCTTAAGGAAGCTTTTCTTGGGGCTAGATAATTGGTGTGAGTGTGGGAAACATTATTTATTTAATTCGTTTGGCTACATAATAAGGAGGCATTAGTAAGGTCCAATATTAAAATGAAAGATATAAAACGTATTTATTTTGCGAGAGTTACACCCGTTTGCACTAAACTTATAAGTCGCCTAAGTCTTTGCCTAACTACTGCCCGGTCAAGTTAAGTCGGCACCTGAGTTAGTCTCCTGATCAAGAACACTGTTTGCAAGGGGCTCTAAAAAAACAGAGTCTGAATTTTTAGGATGCTCTACCTACATAGTGTGAGTTTTATTTGCTTTCATCACGTTAACGAAAACGAGAACTTGTAAGGTATTTTAATTTAACATAAGGTAGTACACAACCCATGCTGGGTATGCTATTAATGGATTACCGCCTAGTCTTACTATATTGTTACATTTTCATGGCTGTGTGTGAATTGATTGCAACCTGTGTACATAGGTACCTATTTTAAATAAATAAGGCAAAATTCCAACTCTTCTATTATCACAACTCACAAGAGTACCGAATGCGAGTTTCATTCACTTATTTCTGTGTCTAAAAATGGCATTACAGCTCAGCACCTCCTGGGGGTCGACCGCCTAACTCTCTCGCTTTCGATCGCTTTGAAGGCGAGGCGAGGAGGAGGCGTCATCTTGTCATTTCGAAAGCAATATCGAAAGCTATAGGCTATAGCTTTCGATATTATTCGGTACAGTAAAAGCTCCCTATTCGCGCTTCCGTCATTCGCGTTTTCACTATTCGCGGATTAAAAAAATGCAACCCAATTTCTTTATTCGCGGCAAAAAAATTCTTTATTCGCGGATCTAAAATTTCATACAAAATTCCAATAGGTGTTTAACGCAATATCTTTTGCAAGTGCCGTCAAATGGTACCGCCGGCGCCGAGCACTTTGACCTAAGGCGCCTTTGTCGCATTTGCCGCAAACACCGCGGTCGGCGTTTTTGAAAATGTAAACAAACAGAAGAAAGCAACCTTATTTCTGAAAGAATAAAGTATATTTTTAAATGTTGCTGTTCCGTTCTTTGGTAAAAACGCTTTGCCTATTTTATTGTTTTATCTTTCACATTCGTTACAAAAATTGTGATCGAGTAACACGTCTCTACTGCTCTTTTCGTTCTTCGTAATTAATAATGTCAACTAAAAAAATTGAGAAACGCGTTTCGACACGAAAACAAAGAATTCAAATATGCGCTTTCACACTCCTTATATTATTAAGTACATATTTGTGTTTTTTATTTTGGCACCTAGGAACGTATCCCCTATAAACCCATATAAATTACCATTCTGTATTCACGGTTTCTGTATTCGCGGCATATTTATGGAACATATACCCCGCGAATAAAGAGATTTTACTGTATTGTATTTCGATATTATATTAGAAAGTGAGGCGAGGGCCTCGCCTTCAAAGCGATCGAAAGCGTGAGAGGCGGTTGGGGGGCTGGTGGAAAACGAGGATTTAAAAGCGTCGTTATTTAGGTACCTCTTTCTCATTTTCGTAAACGTGATCGAAAGGTAAAAATAACTTGCACAGGCACTCGGAAGGCGCTGCTTCAATAATTATTATCATTTATCACTTACCACCGGGTAAGACGAACCAACGTCTGCCTACATACATACATGCATACATACACTTACGTCCTCCTAAAAAGAGGGAGACAAAGCATGAAAATCACCAATTTTAAGTAAACTCGCCGTTAGTGCCCTTGACGCCACATTTAGCATAATCAAAGTAGGTATACGGCTCCGAGGTGGAATAGACTTAACATCAGTGACAGGTTTCTAGTCGATCGCCTGATGTGCAAGCATATTGGAACCCACAAGGGTTCCAAGAGGTCCAAGAGGGTTCTAAGAGCCGGCTAAGAGACAACCCTTAGCCGGCTCTTACGACATGCACGGGAAACTGTTATCCCACCTTCTCCCTTCCTCCATAGGAGTACGCGTGCTGCTCTCCGGAGTCACCATTGTACTGTCTCAAACATTCCATCGCGCACAAAGAAATTTGGAGACTCGTTTCATTGTCGCACTTCCAAAATATGGAATAATCTACCAGCACACGTTTTCCCTCCTTCCTATGACATGGGGTCCATCAAACGAGGCGTGAAGAGGCACCTTGTGTGCCGGCAGGGTGAGCGTGACTGATGCTGCTTTGTTTTCACGCTGCACCAGTTGTCCTTGCGTCTGGACTCCGTTTCCACTTAACATCAGGTGGACTGGAGTCACTTGCCGAGCCAGGTATAAAAAAATAAAAAATTGTCAGCGGATAGATGCATTCTTTACACGTCCCAGACAAGATGGGAACTAACCAACATCTAAAATAAAATAAAATAAAACAAAATCCATTCAGCGATATTTACCCACCCTCTCAGTGCCGTAACCGATAGCTTTGTACTCCGAGGGTCCAAACGAGAGGTTCCAATCAGCGAACCACTTGAACCCGACGCCAGTGCGGTTCCTTTTGACCAGGTCAACGGTTTGCCAAAGGCCTTTGAAGCTTTCGTCCACCACAATGAACCCGATGCTGTCGAACGCTTGCTTCGTCAGTACCTTCGGGAGTACAAACGCTATAGCTGGTATTTGGTAGTTCTGGTAATCAACTGAGGTGTACATTATTTTTAAGCTGTAAACAAAACAACACGAATCACAAACCCAGTTGACTCATGAGTATAATCTGAGTGAGCTAATGATATAGGATGTCGTAATCTGCTGATTGCTTAGGCCGCGGCCACACAGCAAAGAGCTTCGCTAGGCGTCTAGAGGTAAGATATTCGCTAAGATAACTATCTTACTGAACAAACACATACATTTGAATTTGAGTGGCCTGACCACGCGCTAAGCGCCAACGCTGGTCGCCTAGATAGTCGCTAGATAATCGATAGATAGTCGCTCGCTGTCGCACCTGCTGTGTGGCCTTACCATTAGGCCGCGGCCACACAGCAGGTGCTTCGCTTGGAGCTACGCTAGGTGTTAGGCTAGGCGCCTAGATATATACCTACTTACTGGCCACACAGAAGCTGCGTGCTTCGAGACAACAAATCATTTTGATTCTGCCTGTGGAGAAGTGTACACGATGGCTTTTTCAAAGATAACAAAGAAACTTCTTCTTTCGAAGAATTCATATTTAAAATTTGATATACATCAGACTCGATCATGTTGGATACACGATATAAACATTTTGAGAAGTACGGAAGGAGAATTTAATATATTATATAAAAAGTTGCGTAATGTTAAAGTTTTTTTCTTATTTACGTATGAAGCAAGAAACGTTATGTTTTATGGTACAATTTAGTTTCGTATATAAAATTATTGTAAGAATCCAATCATTATTGAACATTTCTCAACACTATGGAAGACACCTGGTGGCACGATCAAATTAAACAACGCGATCATTCGCTACGATACACGCCAGGCGACTGTCTAGGCGAACAGCGTGGCGCTTAGCGCGTGGTGGGGCCACTCAGATTCAAATGTAGGTATGTGTTTGTTCACTAAGATCTTATCTTAGCGAATATCTTACCTCTAGGCGCCTAGCGAAGCTCTTGGCTGTGTGGCCGCGGCCTTAGGATTGCGCAGACGACGACTTGCTTTGTTATTTTCAATATTTCTCGTGTGAGTTAGTCGATGGAGTAGTGAGCGATCTATTTTGACGGACAAAAAAATCCGCAGACACAAGTCCGTCGTCTGCGCAATCCCTTACTTAGGGTGTTTTTAATATTGTGCGGATTTCATCACGCACGCGGGATTGCCCCGCATGCGCAAATTTTTACGCAGCGTGAGACACGCTAGCCCACGATCTAATTTTCTGCGGGCTGCTATGCATTGTGCTTGTGTACATGGACGACAAACTCAGAAAATTATTGATCGTGTTTAATTTACAAAAGACAAGATCACAGTATGGACTGTTATTTGAAAAGAGGATTCTCGCTGGAACGTTTGTCACACACTAAGGCAGATTACGAATGAATGAAAGGAAATTTACGAGTTATTTTCGAATGTCCATTCGTACTTTTGATGAATTGTTTGGAAGAATTGAACACAGGCTACAAAAATACAATTCGAGAAAAATTTCCATCCACCCAATGGAACGTCTAGCTTAATATTTCTTTCCAGGCAGCGTCTCTAGCATCTCTGTTTTTATATAAGTCATGGGATTTATCCCATAAGCAAGGCCGCAGATGTACTTCAATTATAACACGTTCCGTATCAATTTTCATTTTTGATTTGCCTGTACTACGCGCGCGTGCACCCCGCATGACAATAAAATGTACACTAGTCTAACCTATTACCATAGAGTAACTTATTATAGCCTATTACTCTCCTCTATGACACTATAGTTTTCATCGAGTGCTCACGCACGCGGGGTCCCCGCGCGGGGCGGTTGCTCAGGATCATGCCCCGCGTCTCGCGTGCGTATTCCACCCACGCATTACAATAAATATTTGTATGAAAAGGACACTTGCGAGTGTCTCGCATGCGGGGCAATCCCGCGTGCGTGATGAAATCGGCATGATATTAAAAACACCCTTATGGTGATCTAGCCCGGATCACTGGAGAACTGCATCTCCTCGTTTGCAGTGGTACATATGCCCACAGAAATTTTAATATCGGTGGGTATGCTAAAACAATTTTCTGCTCTTCAAATAAAAAATAATAATCATCATCATCATCATCAGCTCATTTTATGCTGCATTTTATGCTCCACTGCTGGGGCACGAGCCTTCCCTATGGATGGATTGGGAGAACGGGCCTTAAACCACCACGCGGGCCCAGTGCGGATTGGTGGTTATTAACGACTGCTAATGCAGCCGGGACCAACGGCTTTACGTGCCTTCCGAAGCACGGAGGAGCTTGAGATGATAAACTTTTTGTTGTTCACCCATCCGATGACAGGCCTTTGCGAAAGTTGGCTACCCTCAGCACTCGCAGACCGAGCGCTTTAACCACTGCGCCATCGAGCTCCTCTAAATAATGCATTTAAAAAATAATGCATTTCCTCATTTACTGGTCTCAGACCAAGGGGTAGGTACGCTTACCAGCAGAATGTATGTACATTTTTAAGTTAATTTCATAATTAACTTAAAAAATGCATTCATATGCAGGACGTTAATTTTGATACTTTTCCTTTTTTATTAATATGCAAGGCGCAATTATTATTGATTAAGCAAACCAACATACCTATATAATTTTTTGCGATGAATAGATTTCAATGATGAAGGCCTTTCCCAGGACAAAAATGCAATAGGAAGGCAAATTTTACCAGTTTTTCGACAGGAATGATACTTTTTTCCTTTAATCATTATAATATAGGGGTCACCAACAGTTTTTGATTTTAAAAACATTTCAATACAGACATCTGCTGCCTAGTTGTCAACCGGGAACATTTCCAATGAAATTCTATGCAGTTTTTTGGCAACGAAAGCTGGTACCGCCTCTACGATTGGCTAAATACTAACTTACCTAGCAATACAAGAAACAGATGTGATAAATATCCTCTGGTGTATGCAAGACGCCGTGCATACGTGTGGGTATCTCTTCGTCTGGGAGTGCAGCACGCGCGCGATCCACGGGTAATCCTTTTCACTCGCAGACTTCGGTTTAATCACGTAGTTGTATAGAACCTGGAAGTCTGTGTTGGAAGAATGTATTCTCCGTTATAAAAAAACATTTTTTTTCTAGTGTTAATTCCGCTAACTCACTCGTTTATCCAGCTTGGATGCAGCACGCATGCACCGCGATCCCGCCCGCAAATGTATGCACATGCGGAAGAAACGGGTGCGCACAAAGTTCACCTAAATGTTCAACTCCTATAATTGGATCTCCGAAAATGTTCTTCCTTTCTAATGTTCATAATTCTGAATTATTCAACTTCATAATGTCAGTAGCAATAAACATCTATTAATTTTTTTTCCTATATTTTCTCAATATAACCGTCTTTTACACTATTATTCGAAGTCATATCTTTTTTATTTGAAGCGACTTAAAATAAATTCGCTTAGGTTAGCGAGGAGCGAAGCGACGAGCGGGTTAGGTTGACACAAACACAGGGCCAAAAGAGACTTTAAGGCGTTTTCACATTAATACCTATATCACTTTGCAATGGAAATTATGTTTAGGGATAAAACCAGCGTTATGAAAAACAACAGTAGGAGTTTAAATATATTTACATTAGTAATATTGGTAATTACAATTTTCGGAAACATGAGTGTTATGAACATCGCATCGTCTGTAGTACAAATTGTATAAATAAAAATTTTAGGAAGAGTGATCATTCGGATTACAAATCGGTAGGAATAACAATTTCGAGTAAAAAAAAACTGTAGGTAAGGCAATAATATGGACACGGAAGAAACAATGGATGCAAGCGAACATGCACACCGATACCCGACACGTGTTTCGCCCCTTCACGGGGCATCCTCAGGAGCTGTTGGAGCAATTAGAAATAATGAAACATAATAATGACAGTCATGCGCTGTTGAATGACCAAACAAATTTAGTTTCATCCCCATTGTTACGTATTGTCGCGGGTAGTACCTACGTCACAAATGTCAAACGATGGCGCTTTATAAGCGGCCGGGAGCTGCAATCCCGCCCGATCCTCTAAACGTCACTACACATTTACAGAATACACTAAACATGCACACTAGTTTAGGTCCAAGACACCGTACTCGTAGAACAAGGGTACGACGAACCGGTTCACACGCGCTCTATACCAGGTACAGACATGTACCTGGGCGCTTCTCCTCTTCCACGGCCCGGTCTACCCGAGCCGAGGTCCGAGCCTTTAGAGGCGCCCTCGGGTGGTTCCGCTCCCCGATCCGATCCGAACCCTTAGGAGAATCTAGTAGGGCACGGGGACGCGCACTAGTGCGCGATGCCGTTCCCTCTAGAAAACCTCCGAAGGTGATTCGTTTCACACGGCTTGAGGGACCCTTTACGTTCCTCGCCGCCCCCAAACAAAGCTCGGTGAAGCTGAAAATGTCGCGAGGCAATCAGCAATCTCTCTCCAAAAAAAAAAGTAGCCGTTACAGTCGGTGCGCAGCTCTCGACCACTCAACAGCTCCTGAGGATGCCCCGTGAAGGGGCGAAACACGTGTCGGGTATCGGTGTCGGTGTGCATGTTCGCTAGCATCCATTGTTTCTTCCGCATGTGCATACATTAGCGGGCGGGAGGGCGGTGCATGCGTGCTGCATCCAAGCCGGATAAACGAGTGAGTTAGCGGAAAAAACACTACATATTTTTTCAATTACATGTACCACCGATTTCAGCAAAATAACGCCTGATTCCATTAAATCACATTTTTTGTTTTTTGTTCCTTACTAAGCGCATTTGGCCTTCATCTCACCTGATGATGTTAATGAAGGTACACTTTACACGGATCGGAAGTCTCAACTACTGAGGCACTAGATATCTTATGACTAGCTGACGGAACAACAAGATGTTATGGCGATATACAGGTCGACTTTTTTATCACCATCCAAACCTTCTGAGATGACTCCCGTGATACAAACGAACAACTTTTACTATCGGACCAACTTCCAAGCTCGAAAAAAAACAGCTGTTCCATACAAAACATCAATATTCATTCGACTAAAATGTATAGAACAGCTGATTTTTTTTTCGACTTAGGGAGTTGGTCCATTAGAAAGAGTTGTTCGTTTGTATCTATCACGCTAAGCATAGGTAAAAAAAGGTCACGACATCAAAAATACTTGTTACTTTTCGTCAAAGAAATTAACAAATCCTCATTATTTATTTTATAATACTAACACGTGAGATCCAAGCCCGGATCCTCAGCCCTCCTGAACGGCGGCAGCACCTCCCAAGAGTTCACATCCAAGAAACCCACCACCACCACAAACCCGAGCCCACACAGCACAAGCCAAAACCACATGCCGCGTCGCTATCAAATGAAACACCATTTTTATGTGACATTAGATTATATTTTTATTACCCTCCTCTACACTTGATAAAAGTTTTCCGACGTAGTATGTAATATTATACAACATGTAACAGAAAGGTGGAGTAAAAATGAAAATATCCAAAGTGTATCCGATCTGGTTCTTGTATGCAGTGTTACTAAGACTTTAATTTAATTTTAATTAACTTTTTTAAATTAATAATTTAACTTTAATTTGTTATGAAAATTTTAATTAAATATTTCTATAGGGACGGCACATTAAAATGAACAAACCATAGCCCTAGTGGTTTAGTAACCTAGGTTACAGAGAGCTCTGTGTACTTACATTTATGATCACTGCTGCTCATGCGCATGACTACACTAATATAAATATTTAATTTACAATTGCATGACAAATCAAAGTTAATAATTATGTCTTAATAACAATACGATCGATGACAGTGGTTAACGCGCCCGGTCTGCGACTGCTGAGGTTAAGCAACTTTCGCAAAGGCCGGTCATCGGATGGGTGACCAAAAATTTTTCATCTCGAGCTCCTCCGTGCTTCGGAAGGCACGTAAAGTCGTTGGTCCCGGCTGCATTAGCAGTCGTTAACAACCACCAACCCGCATTGGGCCCGCGTGGTGGTTTATGGCCCGTTCTCTCTATCCATCTTAGGGAAGGCTCGTGCCCCAGCAGTGGGGACATAAAATGAGCTGATGATGATGATGATGATGAACAATACATACAAGATCTACATTGGATACACTTTGGATCTTTTCATATTTAACCACACCTTTATGTTACACGTTGTATAGGTAGGTATGGTCGCGCCAAACTTTTAGTCCCCTCTGAAGTTGGTGCGATTCGCGTCGCAGTAGTAAAAAATAGGCGTTAGTAGGGCGAAGGCGGGGACGAGCGGTAGGACCTGACTGTACAGCTGCGCAACGAAGCAACTTCAGAGGGGACTAGAAGTTTGGCGCGAACTATACCAGTAGTGAAGTGTTTCGGATTTTTCGATGCATAGCCCGGGTGACCACAAGGTCACCAACCCGCATTTGGCAAGCGTGGTGATTAAGCCATTACCCATCAATTGAAGTGATGACTTGATTTCAATGATGGAGGCCTTTGCCCAGCATTGGGACAGTAAAAGGCAATTTATTGATACTAGTAGTTGCTCAGTTGTCGAAAATCGAGCGTAATTCATAAAATACAAAATCACCTATTAGGCATACGTATTATCTTTCCGCACTCCTTCTATATAGAACTTTAACTATTGCTAGATTGCTTTTATGTGCATAAAAGGGGTAACAAACAAGTGTCGACAACAATATCTGTACCAGAATAGTATTTAAACATTTTTAAGAAACTTTAAAGTCGTGTGTAGCGGGGGTTGTATAATATACAAAGATATGAGGGAAACCTACGCAGGAAAATGTTTGTTTACTTGAAATGTACTCTTCATCATCTTCATCATCATCATCATCATCATCATCATCATCATCATCATCATCATCACCACCTCAGCTAAAACACGTCCAACTGCTGAACAAAGGCCTCCCCCAAATATTTCCACAACGACCGGTTCTGTGTTCATTAGTAAATAATATTTACTGAAAATACTGAAATATACTGAATTACTGAAATATTATATTTAAAATATAGTTAGGTACACAGTTACACTACACTATTCTAACAAGACATAACAATTTGGGGGTCTTTTCTCTTAACAAGGATATCTGATCTAAGAGATATCTTTCAGGAAACCTGATAAATAAAAAAAATGATTTTTTTATACATCATTTATTAGGAATGTTTAAATACTATGTGGTTAAACATTATATACTATTAGGTGTTTCAGTTACAGTTTCACAAATTTAATAAAAACACAATTTATATTTTTGTAACTAAATAAAATAAAGATTTATACATACATACAAAAAAACAAACATGAAATTACTTTTACAAAGAAACATATTGATGATGATGGGAAAATCCAAAACTATAAGAAACGGTTTTTTTACAAAAACCATGTCTTTTTTAAAATCATATTATTTTATTTTTTTCAACACATTGGCTACTGTAATAACGAAACTTACGGTTATTTGACAAGATATGACCAATGTCGCCATCTTTGAAACCAATTTTCCCATCTTTTATAGTTTCGGAGTTACCCAAAACTGACCTCTTCGGAGTGCTAGTTTTATTTGCTATTTCATCTTCCACGTTAACGAAATAGAGAATTAGTTTAGCGACGTCACTTGGTTACAAACGAGACGATTACATTTTCATAAAACCACTTACATATTACCAAACATTTTATACAACATGTAACAGAAAGGTGTGGTAAAAATGAAAAGATCCAAATTGTTTTCAATCTGGATCTTGTATGCAGAGTTACTAAGACATAATTATTAACTTTAATTTGTAATGTAATTTTTAATTACTTAAATATTCATATTGTGACGTCACATCAAAATAAACAAGTCGCATCCCTAGTGGTTTAGTAACCTCTGTGTACTTACATTTATGATCACTGCTGCTTGCTTATGCGCGACTAACGCGCAATACTTCACTAAATTACAAATATTAATTTGCAATTGTATGACAAATTAAAGTTAAAAATTATGTCTTAGTAACAACATAAAATATACAAGTTCTAGATCGGAAACAAATTGGATCGTTTCATTTTTACCACACTTTTCTGTTACACGTTGTATATATGAAGTACTCGAAAAGGTCAGTCAGTTTCACAAGGCAGTGTGGTTAGACGATCTCATACTTGTCGGGGTGGAAGCTGATCTCGCTGGAGTAGTCGACGGGCGCGCCGTCGGCGGCCTGCGTCACGTTCAGCGCCGTCAGTAGCGCCAGCGACGTGTCCGAGGTCCACGTCACCGACAGGGGGAAGAAGTCGTTGGGGATCGCCGGGGTCACCCTGTGGGAGTGGGAGGAGCGATTCAACATTATTTATTTTTATTTGAATAAAAAAGACAAAGTGTTGAAAAAATTCCACCAGCGGGATTCGAAACCGCACCCCATGACATGCCGGGTTAGGTGCACTACCGAATATGCTATCGTGGCTCAATCCAGCTAGCCGAAATTAGTCAACACTATTTACTCTTAGCCAAAGGAGCCCTATTCGATGTCGACAACTACGTCATCAACATCAGATCTTAATATTTTTACAAATATTGAAAGATCAGTTAAGAATAAGGCAAGCTATATTTATGATTATTTTACATAATTATAATTTTACGCAAATATTGTTGCGAACAAATTACAATTTGACAAATTTTAACAGTAACCAAAACAGCTTACAGCCTAAAAATTACAGCAACAACATGAAAATAAACAAGAAAATTTGATGAGTCTGAAAGTGTTACATTTATCTAATATATAAAATTCTCGCGTCACAGTTTTCGTTGCCATACTCCTCCGAAACGGCTTGACCGATTTTGATGAAATTTTTTGTGCTTATCCGGTATCTATGAGCATCGGCCAACATCTATTTTTCATCCCCCTAAATGTTAGGGGTAGTCCACCCCTAAATTTTTTTTTATTTTTTATGGCAAAACAACGTTTGCCGGGTCATCCGGTATCTATGAGAATCGGCCAACATCTATTTTTCATCCCCCTAAATGTTAGGGGTAGTCCACCCCTAAATTTTATTTTTATTTTTTATGGCAAAACGACGTTTGCCGGGTCAGCTAGTAATCTATATATTAATACGTGAAGCAAAAACTTTGTACCCGTTTTTACGAAAATTGCGCGGACGGAGGAGTATGAAATTTCGCACACTTATAGTTTATATAGAGAAGGTTATCCCAATGTTCCTATTATTTTTGAAGACCTAGGTTCGATTCCTATGAATATATATAATATTATTTTATATAAATATTTTTTTTATAAGTTTTTGGCAAAACCATCATTAAAAAGTGATTACTAAACTTTCTTCCATACTTTGGATATTTCTTAGACAATGAAGCTTTTGCCGGCCAGCCGCACACATGTCCCGTTTCACACACACGCATGCACAGTCTGCACGCGTTATATTGCGTGCTACAGATACTTGGTTCGATGTACATTATGCATAAATTTAGGCCTCGTTATGGGTCTTTTTAAAGCCTGTATAAATGAATTGTTTTGAGATTTGTTTGAAGCAACTCACGTGAACTCCAGGCTGCCGCTGCGCTGCTGTGCGTTGACGAGCGGTATGGACCACACGAGCGCGCGGCCCTTCTGCGAGTAGCTGCCCTCCCATTGGTGCACCACCAGGGACACGTTGCCCGACCTGGGGGACGTAGGCACTCATTATACCAAAGCTCTTTACTTATTCTTATCATAAATCGCTTTTGTAGTCTTATTACCATCACCAGTTCATTTAATGTCTCCACTGCTGGGGCACGAGCCTTCACCACGCGGGCAGTACGGTGCGGTGGTTGTTATTTTTTTTGTTTTCCTTTAGTTGATGGCTTCGTACGATTAGCACATTTAGCCAGTGTCAAAGTAATTTTTCTTACAAGTCATACATAAATAAACAATATTTCCTTCCTGTATGATGATGATGAATGATTATAGAAATGAGAAGTGAGAAATTTTATACCCCCCAACCCCTCGAGTATCTCAGTAAAAAGTCCTCAGGCGGACTTCTTGAGAGAATTTGAAAAGTATGTAATGTAATGTTGCATTGTTTTGTTTCATTTGCCAACACTCATGTACACTCACAAACACTTAACGGTAAATAATCCACAATTATTTCACATATTTAATATTCGATATAACACCAATTTTAGAAAATAAAACAAAACCGCAAACATGATTCTTCACTTTCCCGCCAAGACCCCGTGGTTGTTAATCATTACTAATGCAGTCGGGACCATAGGCAAGACGTGCCTTCCGAAGTACGGAGAAGCAAGAAATGATAAATATTTGGTCACCAATCCGATAACCGGCCTTCGCAGACCAGGCGCGTTAACTGTTTAAATATGATGATGTGAATCCCGATAAACATTATTCTAGTTAGTGACCTAGTTTGGTGATTCTAGGCTTGATCGTTACGTAACGTTATTTAACGTAAAATAATATACAACGTTATTACTATAAAGTTTAGCTGGTAACGGTAATGCATGTAACGTTATCTAGTACACACGGCGGCAGATCAACTTACCCAAAAACTGTCAAATTTCTACAATCAATTTTGAACTTTATCATTTGGTTTTAAGGATCAGTTTTCATTGGAGAAATTTGACAGGGTTGGTAGTAGGTGATTATTGGACATTCTACTTCGCTTTTTCCAGTGAGCGAACGGAGTGAGCGAACGATTAAGAAAAAGTGAAGAATCGTGCGAATCGCGCGATTGAAAAATCAACGCCACTCGTGTTTTGGACAATAATCGTTGAGAAAAATTAAAAATTAGTTTACTAAAAATGCTACTCACTGATTAGAATCAGGACGTTCACTTGACTTCACATTACGCATTAGGTAACACCAAAATATTATAATAAGAAATGTCTTTTACTTTAAGGTGCGTATCTGATGAGGTATGTGCTGTTGAACAAAAATCAATAGTCATTCAGAAATGAAACCTTCACAATGCAGATTACAGATTAACCAGATACAATAAATTATTTTATATGTTTAAAGGTACTTAAAACCATTGAGCTATACTTAAAACATATTAAAATAATTTTTATGTTATGTGGTAGATTGCTCAAGATTATTTCCAGCCAGATTGGTCGTACCATCGTCATAAGTCATAAGTTATTTTAGGTACCGGGAAATGAAATCTTCACATGGTTTTAAAATTATTTTTAAAACATGTGGCTGATTGCTCAAGACTCTTTCCAGCCAGTTTGGTCGTACCACGTATTAAGATTTTTTAAATATAGGTACCTGGAAACGAAATCTTCACATGGTTTTAAAATGATTTTTAAAACATGTGGCTGATTGCTCAAGACTCTTTCCAGCCAGTTTGGTCGTACCACGTATTAAGATTTTTTTTAAATATAGGTACCTGGAAATGAAATCTTCACATGGTTTTAAAATGATTTTTAAAACATGTGGCTGATTGCTCAAGATTCTTTCCAGCCAGTTTGGTCGTACCATCGTATTAAGATTTTTTAAATATAGGTACCTGGAAACGAAATCTTCACATGGTTTTAAAATGATTTTTAAAACATGTGGCTGATTGCTCAAGACTCTTTCCAGCCAGTTTGGTCGTACCACGTATTAAGATTTTTTAAATATAGGTACCTGGAAACGAAATCTTCACAAGGTTTTAAAATGATTTTTAAAACATGTGGCTGATTGCTCAAGATTCTTTCCAGCCAGTTTGGTCGTACCATCGTATTAAGATTTTCTAAATATAGGTACCTGGAAACGAAATCTTCACATGGTTTTAAAATGATTTTTAAAACATGTGGCTGATTGCTCAAGACTCTTTCCAGCCAGTTTGGTCGTACCACGTATTAAGATTTTTTTAAATATAGGTACCTGGAAACGAAATCTTCACAAGGTTTTAAAATGATTTTTAAAACATGTGGCTGATTGCTCAAGATTCTTTCCAGCCAGTTTGGTCGTACCATCGTATTAAGATTTTCTAAATATAGGTACCTGGAAACGAAATCTTCACATGCTTTTAAAATGATTTTTAAAACATGTGGCTGATTGCTCAAGACTCTTTCCAGCCAGTTTGGTCGTACCACGTATTAAGATTTTTTAAATATAGGTACCTGGAAACGAAATCTTCACAAGGTTTTAAAATGATTTTTAAAACATGTGGCTGATTGCTCAAGATTCTTTCCAGCCAGTTTGGTCGTACCATCGTATTAAGATTTTCTAAATATAGGTACCTGGAAACGAAATCTTCACATGCTTTTAAAATGATTTTTAAAACATGTGGCTGATTGCTCAAGATTCTTTCCAGCCAGTTTGGTCGTACCACCGTATTAAGATTTTTTAAATATAGGTTCTAGGATCTACTTTACACATTTTCAAGGTCTTCGTCTATTGGATGCAAAGGTTTTTAACAACATGGAATTACAGCACAACTTAAACTGGATGGGGCTCCTGGTCTCCCAGGACTGGATCCCCGAATAAGTTAGTACTATGAATAACATTTGTCAAAGTAGTACCTCGACCCATAGGAAAACACTTGTGTATTTTGATTAGAATCAGTTGCCAATTGTCTTTATCGACTCCGATCTACTCAACACATTTTCAAGGTTTTCATAATAGATAAACACTTGTGTTTTTTGATCTAAGTCAATGCAGACAACTGTGCAGGGAATTATTAGTTACCTTATTTATATCAATCCCACCAACAACGACGTATGCAATCACTACACACACACACACTCACACACGTTACCTACGAGTTCGACTACTTCCCATTTCAATGCTGACAAAAACAATTTTAATACGGGTTATTCCCAAACGCCTCCAATCTTTTGTTTGGAAAATATAAGAAGTTCAAACATTGATTCCTAGACTCCTCCAAAGACTATTATAAAAAATATTATTTAAATATTAGTATAGTAGCACGATAGCGCAGCGGCTAGCGCGTTCGGCTTGCGATCTTGTCCGCTAAGCAACTTTCGCAATGCTGAGTCGCTGGATGGGTGATCAAATTTAAAACATCTCGAGCTCCTCCGTGCTAAGGCGCGTTAAGCCGTTGGTCTCGGTTGTTGTCGTAAGATGATATTCGCTAAAACCCATCAACCGCATTGGGCCAGCGTGGTGGGTTATGACCCATTATCCTCACGTGCTATTGTCCACGTGGGAGGTCTGTGCTCAGCAGTGGATCGTTTATAGGCTGATGTTGATGAAATATTAGTATAATTTTTTAGTTCTATTGTCCTCAGAGTAGCTAAAATTAGTATTTTCTGAAGTTGTCTGCGGAGTTTGAGATTAACCCGGTTACCATTTTTTTAATTACGGAGGAGAATGAAAATCGATTAACAAATTATTATATTCGTATTTTTTCTGTGGAGGACTTTGGGACAATTTCTTGGAGGAGAATGGGAATAACCCTTTAATATAAACAAAATTAAAAAGATAAAGCTAAGTTTATACTGTTTAATTGACAAACGCATTAAACATAAATTTTCATAATAACATAAACATCACGCCATATTCCCACAAGTGGGATAGACAGAGCAACAGGTAACAATTATGTCATGCTGAAGCCACGTTTAGCAACAAGTCATCAGATAGGATTTCCATA
Organism: Eudonia mercurella; assembly: GCA_963082485.1. NCBI lineage: Eukaryota > Metazoa > Arthropoda > Insecta > Lepidoptera > Crambidae > Eudonia > Eudonia mercurella. The sequence goes on along the minus strand of OY720047.1, from coordinate 6,074,747 downwards.
ACAGTACCTTTTCATGGTTTAACTTATTAATGCAAATGTCTATTTTAATACGTACCCATTAAATATGGTTAGATTTATTTATTGTGGGAATAAGTCATCTTTTGTATTCATATACATAAACACAGAAGTTATAAAAATAGACTGCTTCACGGTAATCGAACCTGCGTCTCTCGATATCCGAGCGGTTAACTTTAAAGTTACCGAGACATTTGTCTAGTTTAGTACATCGAAAATAATTTTAGAGTGTGAGGAGCTCGATGGCGCAGTGGTGAACTCGATCAGCGATTGTGGTGGTTAAGCAACTCTCGTAAAGACCGATCATGAGATGGAATGTATTAATAAATTTCATGCTTAGTGAAAACAGTCCTAATGTTGCACATCCGGACAATCGCTGTCAGCGCTTTATCGAAAGGTTGCTGACCTTTTTTACACAGCAAATGTTAAAATATGTATGTTATACTTTACTTACGCTGCAACTTTTCACACTAATCGATAAACTATATAATTTGCTGAATATTAAAAAAACCAGAGGTTTTCAACATTGCTTCAATTTTGTAAATACTTCATTGCTACTAATAAAACCTACATATTTATTTATATTGCAATACTTGATTAAATACTTTTGCTTAAACGTAAACTCGTTAAAATATAACTCGTAAAATATAACTGGTAGTTAATGTAGTGGTTAGATACTTGACTATAACGCGAAAAAGGCTCAGTACAAGTTGAATGCTAGTAGCAGCATTTTGTTTGATGAATGCAAGCATTTATGTGTATATCGTATACGTAACTGATTGTAGTACAGAAGGTCAAACTATCGGCTAAACCTGTCTTACTTAGAATTGATGTGTTTTATAAGACCAATAAGTATTAAGTACCTATGTATTAAAGGTAAAAATAAAAAAAAAAGTATTTGGAATTAACAGTTTTTACATACGGTGTATGTAATCTTGAAATTAAAAACTAGCACTGATAGTTTAGTTGTATACAAACAAATGAAAAAAATAAATTAAAAATAAATTAAAAAAAAGTTGATCACTCCTGCCTAGTAAAATAGCTTGTTAAACACTTTTCTCCAATAAATACCCGAAAAATGGTAGTCGTCGTATCAGTGCTTCCTAAGTCAGATTGACCACTAGTAGACACGCCAAGCCCAGTAGTTCGACCACTAGTCAGTGCTTCAGTACTCCGACGTCGCTCGCCCCGAGAATCATCCAGAAGATATACACCGAAATAATGTTCGTAAGTTTTGAATATTATTATTATTTTTTTATTAATATGTTGTGTCATGCATGGTCAGTCATCTGATGGGTGGTCGACCATTACCATCTCGAGTACCTATATGCTTCGGAAGGTATATCAAGCGGGTGATCCCAGCTGCATCTGCAACCGTTATCACCACCAAACCGCACTGGGTCTGCGTGGTGGGCTGTGGTCCGTTCTCTCTATGTGTAGAGAAGTCATTACAGAAGGTCTGTAGAGGAGCATTGACCTAGATCAGCAAATGTTATTATTAAATCATCCTAGCATTTACTATCATGTTGGGTCATGTCGAGTCATGTCAAATGTTAATATCGAGTCTCTAATATTTATTGTTATTTCAGGTCTGAAACCAAGCAAATTAAACGCTCTGCCAAGAAAAGCTGTGTGTCAACCAATTTGTTTGACTCGGACAACGAAAGCATAAGGTAATTTGCGTTGACTACTTTTAAAACTAAGTATTAAAAATGTGTCAACATATTGTATGTTTTCTTATTTGTATATCGGCGATATTAATAAGTAAAGTAATGTATGTTTTTTAATTACATTTCTTATCTTTCTAGCACTAAGAAAAAATGCCTGTACTCGTCGTCGTCGGTGCCTAAGACCTCAACGACGATTGCGAAAAAACAAGAAGCGTCCAGCTCCGCTTCAAACTGGCTAAATGATTCGGAGTCAGATGACGAAGTTTTGCCGCCACCACGCGAGACAAACCAGGTCAACGACAGCGTACTAACGCGACGTGTACCAGGCGGGGTAACGCGTCGGACTGCGAAGCTCAGCGGTGAACTGGTGGCGGAGCTGCGTCTCTACAACGCTGAGGAGGTGCACAGTCTCACCGGCTTTGAAAGGTGTGAAAAGGCAATAGTTTGGGTTCGACTACAAGGCGAAGCCGAGTCTCCTGAATTATTGACTATAAAAAATTTTGTTAAATTAGCCAAATCAAAATTTACTGAAGAGGGGGTATTCTTTAGTGATAAAAACAAAAAATAGTTACAGTCAGCTGGGTCCATTATAATTAGTTACACTCTCTTCGGAAAATTTTGACTTAAATGGTTTTACTTTTATATTGTGTGTTAGGTTTTAGATCATTTTATATGTAATATTACATTTTACTTAAAAACGACTTTAACCTCTTGTAAATTTTTTAACACAGTGAAAAAATCATAATGGTTAAAACTATATTTTGTTCAACTTGCAACTTATCCGTTAAAAATAATTCTTTCTCTGCTCATTTAAAAAGTATTTTACACAAGAATAATAGTTCTGTCGTTGAGAGCGAAGGTATCGAAAAAGTTCATAGCGCTTTTCGCGGTCGCATAGCGTCGTACCGGATTCGATGCGAGGACGTCATCGGTGACGATGAAGAACGTATGCGTGTGTTTACTCCTGCTGAGTTTTTAACACAATTACGCTCCCGCGTAAAACTTTTACTCTTAGCCCGAATTGAGGCTTATGCAAACCTTAAAGTAAATTTTGAATTGTTTTGTGAATTTTTTCTGCATAAGGATGATTCACTTTCAATTAAATCTTTTGCTACTGAAAACACTATCTTACATCAAAGTTATAATTTTGATGAAATGTACACAAACATTAGCCATAAAATTTGTAAAAAAGTTGAAGAATTTGAGGAAAAAGATAGTGGTTGGGCTTATTTACGAAGCTTGTATCTAGAAGTAAATATAAACAAATATAACCCGTTGAGAGCCTCGGGTTACTTACATTTACCTAGCGTCATAAAAAACAAACGTGCATGTATCAACATTAAAAATTCAGATGATTACTGCTTTTTGTGGTGTGTTATGGCAGCACTTTTTCCTGCAAAAAATAACGCACACCGAACGACAGCATATCCGCACTTTGAAAGTGTACTTAATGTCAAAAATATGACATTTCCAGTAGGGTTCGCGGATATAAGAATTTTTGAAAAGAATAATCCCGACATAAGTATTAATGTTTATGGCCTTAAAAATAACACTAAGGTTGTTGGACCTCTGTACAAATGTGAATTTCGAAAAGGACATCACGTCAACATGCTTTTTCTTGAAAATGGAAAACGCACACATTACTGTTTAATTAAAGATTTATCTAAATTACTTCGCAAGCAGTTAACTAAACATCATTCCAAAATATTTTTATGTGAGGATTGTATGATATTTTTTGACGACAATCTTAAACTCGAAGCTCACGTTTGCAGTGGTGTAGCAACAACGTTACCTAATCAGGGAACTCTAATACAATTTGAACATTATGAACGTATGCAAGACATGCCCTTCGTCTTATACGCAGACTTTGAATCTTTGTTAGAGCCAGTTGAATCAAATTCTGGAACAAGTTGCACAACGATTACGCAAAAGCATGTACCAGCTGCATTTGCTTACTATGTTGTATGCTCCTACGACAGCTCCCTTAATAAATATGTGTCTTATCGAGGACCTGACTGTGTGAAACATTTTTTTGGTAACCTTCTATCTGATATTACTGTAATTTATAATATTTTACATTCATCGATCCCTATGTTCTTAACAGATGAAGATAGAACCAATTTTGTTCAAGCTAAAAATTGCTATCTTTGTAACAAAATATTATTTGACGACAAAGTAAAAGATCACTGCCATCTTACTGGGCGATATCGTGGTGCAGCTCATTCTTATTGTAATATTAAATATTGTTTGCCTAAGTTCGTTCCCATATTTTTTCATAATTTAGCTGGTTACGACAGTCATCTTTTCATACGACAGTTAGGAGAATTATCCGGTAGGATACAAGTGATTGCAAAAAATAAAGAAAATTACATATCGTTTACCAAATTTTTTCAAATCAATAACAAAGCTATCATGCCTGTTCGTTTTGTCGATTCTTTTAAATTTTTAGGCACAAGCCTAGAGAAGCTAGTTGCAAATTTAAATACAATTGATTTCAAACATCTGACATTTTTTTTTCCTTATCAGGAACATTTTAATTTACTTAGACGTAAAGGGGTTTATCCTTACGAATACGTCACTACTTGGAATTCTTATGATGAGGAAGAAATACCTCCTCTTAAATGTTTTTTTAGTAAATTGCATAATTGTAACATATCAAAAGCAGATTATGAACATGCAAAAAGAGTATGGCAAACCTTTGAATTACGGAGCCTTGGAGAATACACTGATTTATATCTTAAGTCAGATGTACTTTTACTAGCGGACGTCTTCGAAAGTTTTCGAAAAACTTGTAAGACGAATTATAAACTGGATCCTTCTTTTTACTTAACAGCACCTAGCCTGAGTTTTGACGCTATGCTATTAAAAACAGATGTTAAATTAGAATTAATAAATGACTTGGAAATATTAAGAATGATACAAAAAGGCATTCGCGGTGGTATATGTTTATGTTCTACAAGATATTCGAAAGCCAATAACAAGTATTTACAAACTTATGACCCCGCAAAAAGTGATAACTTCCTTGTTTATATTGATTGTAATAATCTTTATGGTTATGCTATGTGCGCTTATTTACCTCATTCAAATTTTAAGTTATTAAGTGAACTAGAAATTTCAAATATAGATTTTCAAAATATGCCTATTGACGGGGACATTGGTTATATACTCGAAGTAGACTTAGAATACCCTAATCATTTGCATAATTATCATAACGATTTTCCATTCTGTGCTCAAAAATTTGCTCCTCCAGGATCTAAAACTTCGAAATTGATACCAAATTTATACGATAAGTTTTTTTATGTCATTCATTTTTCCTACCTGAAAACATGCCTAAAACATGGTTTATTATTAAAAAAAATACACAGAGTAATTCAATTCAATCAGAGTCCATACCTAAAACAGTATATTGATATGAACACTGAGTTACGGAAAAAGGCAAAATCTATATTTGAACAGGATTTCTTCAAACTTTTAAACAATAGTATATTTGGTAAGACATTAGAAGATACTGAGAAAAGGGTTAGCGTGAAGTTGGTTAATAAGTGGAATGATGAAAAAAATATAACAAAGAAAAGTTTCGGTGCTGAGCAACTAATAGCTCGACCAAATTTCCATAGTGCTACAATTTTTACAGAAAATTTTATAGCTGTTCAAATGAAACCTGAGACAGTTACTTTAGACAAACCCATATACATTGGCTTTTCTGTATTAGAAATATCCAAAAGTCACATGTTTGATTTTCATTACTCTATTATGAAACCTTTTTATGGGGAAAAATTAAAGCTTTGTTATACGGATACTGACAGTTTTCTTTATTCAATAGAAAGCAAAGATTTTTATACAGATTTAAAGTTGAATTTCCTTAGATATTTCGATACTAGTAATTATCCATTAAATAACTGTTTCGGTATACCAAGTCTTAACAAAAAAGTCCCGGGTCTCTTCAAAGATGAACTAGGTGGAAATTTGATTTCTGAGTTTGTTGGTTTAAGATCAAAATTATACTGTATAAAAACAGTACAAGAGGAATTAAAAAAGGCTAAAGGTATACAGAAACAGGTTTTAAAAAATGTGCATTTCGAAGATTACTATAATGTATTAGACAAAAATACTTTTTTAAGAAAGAAAAACATTATTTTTAAATCTTTAAAGCATGAAATATTTACCCAAGAACAGAACAAGATAGCTTTGTCAGGTAATGACGACAAACGCGTAATATTAAAAAATAAAATATCTACTATGTCTTGGGGTCACTGGGATTATATATTTTAACAACGATTGTTTTCACTGTGTTTTTAAATCTTATTATACTTAGAGCTTGAGAAATAAAAAAAATGTATTATTATTTATTATCATTACTAAGATTCATTGTTTGAATTAAAAATAATATGAACTTGTTATAAAGTATTGTAACCCGTATTTCAATATACTTAAGTACTTAGATATAATCAATATTTTGATTAAAAAATGATAATTAATTATGTAGTTGCTTTTGCTCAGATTCATTGTTTGAATAGGAAATGTAACTAATATTATGAAATGTAATGTAAATTTACTGTACCTACCCAGCTGTTTTAATATACCTAATAAAATATAAAAGTAACAAACTAACTTGCATTTTTATTTAATTTAGTATATACATTATTATAATAAAACATTGACGGTAAATAAGTAAGAAAATTCTAACGCAAACAAGTTTGAACAAGTTAGTTTCAGAGTAGGTTGTGTAATACAACTCTTCTGACTATAAGGTAATATGAAACCTATTTAATACAAATCAGGTCACGTTATTGCTAAGTTAATCATTTTTTATTAATATCAATAATGTTTTTTTATTTTGCTAAATTGCAAATTACATGTTGTTGCAAAATCTTATAATTTTCGAGTAAGCAACCTACATTGTACCTACATACAAGTGTTGCTGTGTCATCATATACCTACATTAATATAAATGGGTTTCAAATTAGTTTTAATTTCAATTATCAAAGTGTAGGCGTCAGTAGTCCAGCTAGATAATATCAACATGGTAAGTAGTTTAGATAGTTTTATACGATTATAAAATAATTTTATTCTTACTGTGATTGTGTCGCTATTTGGTGAAAAGTGGACTATGTTAGTCTCTGACTAACCCTTCGAGGATAATTGTTGTGGTTATATGTATGTAATTAATTATTTTATTTTATTTCATTTTTTAGAATACTCAAGAGAACTCGTTGTCGTTCAGCATCAACAAGGAGGTCGTGCAATCGACATCTCCGACTTTTGAACAGAACGCTCAAGATATGCTCGAGGGATTTACAGAGGAGTATCCGAATTGGAGAGCAGATGAATTGCGATGCGATTCCCCGCTGTATAACAAGGTGATGAGAAATATCACAAAGAAGAGACCTCAAAAAAGAAGTTATCTGAAGCAACATCATTCTTACGTGATGAAAAGTTCGCTGATTCAAGGTCGTCGATTAATAAAGATTGAAGTGTTAGACTTGGAAAAAAATCATACTGATCCATTATTATGTGCGCAGTATGTGGTAACAGAGCATATTGACCCCATAATGGATCAAACAGAGGCTATCATTAGCAATATATCAAAAAAAGTTTGTGGATATAGTTATAGTTTTTAAGAAATTTTCAAATAAATATAATTTAATTGAATACTAAGATCGTTTCATTCAACCCTTTTTCCTTTAGTAAATAAAACAAAAAAATACTTAGACACATTTTATTGAGGAAAATACTGTATTACAATTATAAATCAAGTAACATTTAAAGTGTACCACTTTTTTAGACACAGAACATTTTTTAAAGCACACATTTTTTTATGATATTCACAATTAAATTTATTTACATCTACATGGTAATCACTATATAATTTTAAAAAGTTAGGACAACCTTTTTCTTCTAACTCCATTATTTCGCAATCTTGACATAGCTCGCGAACCCACATTCCTTTTTCCAATCCCTTTACTAATACCTTCTTACTGCTTAAATAAGGAACTATTATTCGTCTAAATTCGCGGTAATCAATGAATCCCTCGCTCCATTTGAGCCCGCGATTCCTTTCTAACCAACGGACTTGCTTCTTTTCTTCATCTGTTAGATTTTTAAAAGCATATGGTGGCTTAATTAAGAACGTCTGCGTATGATTTTTAGTTGCTATTGATAACTCTTTTACAATAAAATTATTTTTCAAATCCTTAAATCCTTGCATATCCACTATAATAGTTTCGTTATTCATGATAGCTTTTTCACAATGCTACTCAGCGGTTTGTATTCAAATATGCAATCGTTCAGTATAAGACAATATGCGGCGGTCTGATCAGGTATCTCTTGATCTGTTTCGATTTCTACTCTTACATCGATTGATCCCTTTAACATTTCTTGTTGGCGAGAACAGTCAATAACAAATAAAGGAGCAATATCTTTAAAATCTTTTAAACTCAACAACGGTTCTGATCGACGTCCGTGATAATACTGTTGAAACCTTGCGTACTGTTCGTATATTAATAGAAACTTGTTGTCAGAGAAATTGATGTTAAGTCCTTCGTAGGGGTAATATGATGAATTTAAAAACACTCTTACGTCACGAACATTGCAATGGTCGAACTCCGCCATTGACATTCCAGCATTATGTTTTCGGTTTGTTTGTAAGGCAATAATAACAAATCGAGGTTTCTCTGTTTGCGATGAAGTTTTAATAGACCAAGTATGCTTACGTGTTTTGGGTAGTAACGGATATTCATACAAGTCCCAATTACGAAAGGCCAGTGTGATGGCCCGATCTTTTTCTAAATGTTTTAATAAATTAATTCTCTCTCGATCTGACACTTTAATATGCGGAACACGCCAAACGATTTTATCTATAGCTATATTTTCCACAATTTGTTCTTTGCTCAATTTTAATGCATTGACATTTGTGTTGCTTCTCAACAGTACTAACTCATGTTTACAGTTTATTAAAACTTTTTCATAATCTTCTGCAAATCCCAATATTTTATTTAATGGTATTGAGACAGAAAAAACTCCGCTTGTAACATTGGTTATTCCTGCAGGAGACCAACCCCAAACTTTTGCACTTTTGGATTCATTTTCATTCAGCGACAAATAAGACTTCATTGTCGTCGTGATACCTGCATTTTTTATTTTATCTATTTCTATTCCATTTAACTCATATCGAATATCTTGAAATAGAAATAACATTGGATTGTTTACAAAATGCATACTTGTTACCTTTTCTTTAGTGGTACTGTTATATACATCAGCTTTACCTTCAATATACAAAGTGCTGCGTGACGGCAACACATACAAATCTTGCTGATTGATTGGTATTCTTATTTCATCATTATTGTTGAAACTTGTTACATAAGGCTTATACGAATGATATTCAAAACTCTCGATACTGTTGTCGTATGATGTCGGCTGAGATATATTTAATATATTCATTTTAACAAGCCTACTAGCTTTAGGAAATCTTTATTATTTTTAGTAAGTTTCTTTTTTAATAAAAGCGGTGTTCTTTTATTAAATGCACCTTTGGAACTGACTTGAACACCTGATGGGGTAGGGTTTTTATTGAAATTTATCATTTTTTTCTAAAGTGCAAGTATAGTTGTACTTCTTCACCTCGTAAATTGATTTGCTTATTATGACCGTCTAGTAATCTAATATTAATCGCACTGATTGAATTTTGGTTGACTGGAAAATATATTAAGTTTTTGGGTATCTCAATAACTCGATAGCCTGGTGGCACGTTAGGTACAAATTCGTAAATTATATGGCTTGCTTTTCCATTCACGAATGATCCTCCAACTACGTCACATTCGATGCGCACGATAGTTGTAGATAAAATGCTGACTGGATACCGAGATTCGCAACTTATATTAGCCTTTATTGTTTCCCTAGCAAAACCTAAAATTTTACCGATGGAATTACTTTTCTCAAAGTGAACATCTTCTGAACAGAATATTTTGGTTTTGAGTGTATTATTATTACAACTCAATTTTAATGCAGTATTCTTGACATTGCCTTTTAAAAAATCACAAATGTCTTGAAGTTCATATGATCCTTCTGGAATTTCAATGACCTCATTATTACCATAGTAAAACTTATTATTTCTTTCGTCTATATTAGGAATAGAATTAAATGTAGAAAAGTACAGAAGTCCACACTCATATTCTCCACGTAATTCTAAAGTAGGTGAGTAGTTTGTTACGAGGGAGGCTCCCTGCCCAGTTATGGATACAGTGAAAGACATAATTATACTGTCAAGTTATTTTAATTTTAACCTTTATATAAATGATTTTTCCAATACTTACTTAAAAATAATAAACAAAGATGACCGCAGTTCGTAGTGCCAAAAGTTTGATACTGTTTGTAATTATAATTTATGTGTATATCTTTCAAATACTTTATTAATTCTAACGGAGGTTTTAAGTTACCAAAACTGTTAAAATATTCACAGTATTCATTTTGCTTGACATAGGCTACCCAGTGAGTTCCCGGATTTCTGGAACTATCTAAATTTAGAATAGCACATTCAATTTTTCTTGGTTTTGATGGTAACGTATCTCGCATAAAAACGCCACGAAAATATGGAATATGAACTGAGTGCTTTAATATATCTAGATTAGTAAGTGCTCGTTTGGGTAACCGTTTAATTAGTTTTTTGGAGGTTGTAAGTACAAGCCCGCTCCTTTTTTGTGAGACTTCAAATACAATCCTTTCCCAAGTGCAACGGCTTCCATCATCTTGTTATGACGTTCAGATTCTTGAAGATTTTTTTGAGCAACCTTGTAATCGTTAACAGCCTTTGTTATACCTGCAGCACCTCCAGCGAGTGAACCAAGAGCTGATAAACCAGCAAAGATTGGTATGAGGGGTAACAACCCACCAGTTTTCGGAACAGGAATGCAGCGTGGGAAGCGTATTCCTTTTATATTAGAAAACACTTTTTTTGCAGCTGCATGCGCATATTTTATAGTCGTGCGGTTGTCATTACATTTTAATTTTTTCATTTGCTTTTGAATTTTTTTAACACCTTTCATGAATGACCGTACTCCTGCTCCGGCTTTAAGCTTTGTTTTCATTGCATTTTTTACTATCCATGATGCAATCTTTTCTCCTTTCCCAGCATCTTTCGATTTCAATCTTTTCTTTGCCATATTTAAAAGTTCTAAATCGGCGTTATGTCTAACGTTCCAATCTTTATTATTGTAAGCGATATCGTGGTACATGCAAGCTTCATCCAATTTATTTATACCTCGTTCGCCCCTGAGTAATCTTCTCTTAAGTTTTGTGCCTGGACCACAAAATTGATATCCAGGTAAATGTAACTCAAACGGAATGTTATTTATTAAGTTGTTAATAATACCACTTCCTTCCGTCATCGATGATTATAAAGTGAGCGTATAAATAATAATGCTTAGTTTATATTAAAACACCAATGAATTTTTATCAACCCAACTGTTTTCACCATCACTGAGACCTAACCATTTGACAAAGAGTTTGTTTCCTTTTCTTTTTAAAACCTTTTCGATAAGATAAATATCTGGAAATTTGGTTCTCTGTAATTCATGCTCGTAAAAAGATCCTAAAATTCTCTGTTTATGTTTGTCTTCCAAGTGATAAGTAACTGGGTTTGTATGATTGACTTTAATAACATAAAATATTTCTGTTGACCAGTTTGGAGTATAACCTTTGTAGAAATCCCCTTTGTATTTACTTATCCGGACTTGATCCCCAAGATGGAACTTAAATTTTTGATGTTTTCTGGTAATTTGTGATTTAATAATGTTAGACCTAACAATCAACTGGTTTTCTTTGCTAACATCAATAGGCCTAAGTTTTGTTACACGGTGAATAGTATTATTGTAGCATAGTACAACGTCTTCCAAATTTTTTTGTATCCATTGATATTTACCGCAGATGCTAAATAATTTGTAAAGATGACTTTTTAGAGTTCTTATTACTCTTTCAACAATTGCAGCTTTTTTTACAGAGTAAGTGGAGTAATGATTTATGTTATATTTTATCGTCAATTGTTTAAAATTTTCATTGTAAAATTCTTTGCCTAAATCTGTTTGTAAATTTTTGGGCTTTCGAGATGAAGTGGTTAATATATTTTGCATTGCATTTGTAACGCAACTTTTATTCTTTGACTTCAAAGGATTAACCCACACATATTTTGATAAAGTATCAATTACGACTAAAACATATTTATATCCTTTATTAAACTGTGAGTACTTTTGAAAATCCATAAGGTCTGCTTGCCATAAATCATCTATTCTTTTTATAATTGTACTTCGACGTGGAAAATTTCTTCTCGCCGCTCTGTGAAGTTCGTCTACAATTTCTTTCTTACTCATTTTTGTTTGGCTTGAATCATACGGTCTATTTCTATTTTTGAGTAAAACATAGAAGATAAACGGTCTGTTCTCGCTGATTCCAAGTTCTTTAAATAAATTAATACACGACTATTTACTTGGCTTATTTCGTTTCTCAGCTCTTGAACTGTTTTATCCAAATATGCTTTATTTACAGCTTCATCGTCCTTGTCTGGAGACGACAAGCCTTTTAGTTTGGATGATTTTAAATCGTATTCTCCCGTTTCAGACTTCTGTAACGTATCGTTATAGATATCAATATGTTCAGATAATCGTAAACGTTTATGAACGTGATGACCGAATTTATCTATATTCATTGCGGTCCCGATGCTTTGTTTACTGTAAGTATACTGCACAAATTTCCCGATGCTATTTGTTTTTATTCTTTGTTTATGATACCGGCTTCGTGAAGTTCCTCGATGATTGCAATAATTTCATTATCTAACCCAGTGTTACCAGCATCTCGTGATGCGAACAGTAATTGCAGTCGTTTTACTAACTCGTTAGGATCATCCCAGTAAACTAAATCTGTATTTCTTTTTACTTTTTTTACAAGTTCAATACCTTTTCCTCGAGGAATACTCACTGTACTAGTGGTTGGTTTTCTAGAGATTTTGAATAATGGCTTTATAATATTCATGTATTTAAATCCCTTGTTGCTATTTATTGGTTTAGATGGATCATAATTACGTCTGTGTGCATTAGTATCGATAAGTAGTAGTTTATAGTTTTCAAGGTCGTTATCTGTGATATCATCTAGATTTGGTTTCTTTTTATACAATAGTTCTTTTAAACCGAGAGTTTTTCTCAAATTATGATTTCCAATTATTAGAGTGGTGCCGTCATCATAAACGCGACTTTTTCCAAGCATAAGTTTTCCTTGTTCATTTCTTATTCCAAAAGGTATAGCACTAAATACTTCAGATGATGTAGACCATGATAAAGATTGACTTTTAACGTTTGGCGATGATTGTAGCGATTTGAACGAACCTTCACTCACATCATGGTCTTGAGTAGGTGATACAGTAAGGGTTTTGTCGGTTGTTCGGAATTGTTCATGATTTTCTTCCTCATCTTCGCTACTTAGTTCGTTAAATTCTTCAATAGACGAATACGACGCTTCGCTTTCATTATTCTTTATTTTTTTAAATACGGGGTTATAAACAGTCTCTTTGTCATGGTGCTTTTCATCATTTTTATTTGCTATCATATTAAGAGGGTCAACTATGGGTTTAAATATTGTTTCTAACGTATTATTTCTTGTATTTTTTGCATCCTTTATCATGTCAAACTTTCTTTTAACAGCTGATGCTGATTTAATGATTTGTCTCTTTAGATCTCTTTCCATTTTATTGGGTTTCCTTTCACCTCCAAATCTCATGTGGAAATGATTTATAAATATTATAACATCCGTATATGTAATTATTAATCTACGACTATAAATGTATCAAACGTCATTCTATAGCATCCTTTATTTCGCTCACAATCCTTATTTATGACAATATAATTGTATGGTGTTTTCCAAACAGTTGAACACATTTCACGGAATTGAAGCCATGACATATCAGACCCTACATGCTCATCATAAACATGTTTTAAATTTACGTCGTCTTGTTTAAACAATATAATCATGTTAGAATTGTCTCTTACGAGTTGTTTAGGTATTTTGGTGTAAGTTTGATTGATATAAAAACAATCAATATTCCTATGACGCCCCATAGCAAAATAGTTACGGATGTTGTTTTGATTTTCACAAGCAACATCATCGAAAATAATAATGGAATCCGGTGACGCTTCGTGAGGGTTCAATATTTCGCTATTATGATTATATTTGTGAAATGATGTACCTGGAACCAATTCTAAAACTTTTTCGAGATAAATGTATTTAGGTTGATACAAAGATTTTGAATACACGTACAGGTTTCGAAATCGTGGACCATCTTTATGTAATAATAAACTTATTACTATGTTGGTTTTCCCGCAATTAGATGGACCGCAAACAATACAACGAATTGTATTTGGCAATAACTTTCCATGTCGACTTGCCCCTGTCAATGAAGTTGGACAAATACATTCCAATTTTAACGATTCTTTTTGTTTTAAGAATTTCATTATATTTTATGATTAAAAATTAAATTTGACTGCAGTGTTAAAAGGATTTTTCAGAAATGACTACATAAAATGGTTGCTACGCTTAAATAACGGAAAAGCTAATAATCCATATCGATTATTGGGCGTTCTAATTCACTTTTTCGAGAGAGCGAACGAAGTGAGCGAACGATTAAGAAAAAGTGAAGTAGAATGCCCAATAATCACCTACTGTTGGTTACTTTGATCTGCCGCCGACTGTACAAATATCGTTATTTTTTTCGATATCTAATGCGCTTTAGCTAATCCACGTACAAAAGTTAGAAAGTTAATTTACAGGTAAAAAAAATACCTAGGTAACGATAGGGCATAACGTTATTTTCGTATGATAGAGGTAACATTACCTAATTTTTAACGTTATTCAAAGCCCTCACTCTAGTTAGTTGTGATAGTTTAAAAAGGTCTAATCTAAAGGTCGATGACGAGCTCAAGGCTCGAGGAATACCGCAGTAACTGAAACTACGATGCTCACAAGAAAAGAAACTGTACATAGAGTCCAAGTAGGGTTATGTAAATAAAAATAAATATCGTTCACATATTTCACCAGAAGCTGGTACGCAAAAATGTACTTAAAAAACTAAATAATAATAAGGGTAAAACCTGAGTTGCAGTAATATTATTCTAAAGAGCTGAAGGGCTAAAGTATTCTTTTTCTTTAAAGTGCTAATCGCTGCACTTAAGCTGAATTAAATATTTATTAAATATAGTGAAAAAAAAACTATAGCGTTGTGTTATTTCATCTGTAAAGATGAATCTGCATAGCCATCGGTTGCAATAACCGTTGGGTAGATGGCACTACTGCCACTAAAAAGCAGTCAAAATCAAAGCAGTGAAAAATTTCAGTGCTTACGTCAGCCTTCCCGATAGCATAATGGTCAGTGCAGGGCCGCCCGGATTGCGGAAGACCCATGTTCAATTCCTGGCTGGGTCGGGTAGGCATTAAATTTTTTCACTATATTTTATAAATATTTAAAGTATTCTTGCAAAGAAAAAAAGTAGAGACACGATTTTTTTCATTATTAAATGGAAAGTGTCCAGTGCGCAACATGAGCCCTAATTGAGACCTGTTACCCATAAATCAAGGTATCCGAGGTTGACACTGAATGGTTTTATACCAAATCCCTTTGTCCGGTGAAGTTTTATCAAGGGCTAAAAATGGTGGTGAAAGTATACTCACGGCAGCGGTATGGTGATGTTGACGTCGGAGAGCACCAGGTGATCTTGCTCCAGCTCGTACTCGATGTTGACGTCGCAGCCGCCGCCCGCGCCCTCCGACGGCCAGCAGTTCACTGCCGGAACGGAAAACACTCAATAAACACATAACGACAGTGAACGTGTAGAGTTACATGCTTTATTTATTTATCTTTCATCATCATCATCATCAGCTCATTTATGTCCCCACTGCTGGGGCACGAGCCTTCCCCATGGATGGATAGTGAGAACGGGCCATAAACCACCACGCGGGCCCAGTGCGGATTGGTGGTTGTTAACGACTGCTAATGCAGCCGGGACCAACGGCTTGACGTGCCTTCCGAAGCACGGAATAGCTCGAGATGATAAATTTTTGGTCACCCATCCGATGACCGGCCTTTGCGAAAGTTGCTTAACCTCAGCACTCGCAGACCGGGCGCGTTAACCACTGCGCCATCGAGCTCCTCGATGTTAACATAAAATAAAAATAAATAAAGCAGGAGCTCAATAGCGCAGTGGGTGGGTGACCAAAAATGTATCATCGCTCGCTCCTCCGTGCTTCGGAAGGCACGTGAAGCCGTCAGTCCCGGCTGCATTAGCAGTCGTTAACAACTACCAGTCCGCCCTGGGCCCCCGTGGTCTATTCAAAAGGAAGGGTCGTGCCTCAGTAATAGGGGGCATTGGAGTAAAGGCAATAAGCCTCCGGAGTCTCTTGCCAGCCCTTTTCGGTCTAGTCACGTCATAAATTACCACAGATCGGGATATATAGTTTTTTTTTGTGATATACAACATTATGTATAACTGTTCGTGCTTCATCGAGAGCGCTCGGGCACCGCCGCCGCCGGGTGTTCCCGCACGAACTTCGCGCCTCACTTCACACCAGCCAACCACTTCGCCACGGATCACAGACGACACTGGACGCGCGCGCGATATTAATTTAGCCATTGTACACAGCGCACAGCTACCTATCAACTACTGTCAAATTTCTTCAATACATTTTCAACCATATAACTTAGACATGAAGTTTAAAGTCTATTGAGGAAATTTGATAGTTTGTGAAAGGTAGGCGTGTGTACTGTTACCAACGTTCGCGTTATCTATTATACCAGTTATACAGTCCACTTCTCTCTTATTTTAAAGTCCCGTAGTTAGGACCCTAATAATAACCTGACGGGAAGTTAAAAGAAAAAATATACCAATACTTTTTTAGCACATCAAACTGTTGAAAGATTTTTTATTTCAATAAAAAAACATGTTTTTTTCCAGATTTCGAAAATAACTAACTTTCTATGCCCAAATTGTAATAGTATATGAAAAAATACTCACGTTGACTCGGTAACGCGCGTGCAATAACTTAGGGGTCGGTAACTTCGATGTCGAAA
Source organism: Eudonia mercurella (assembly GCA_963082485.1). Taxonomy (NCBI): domain Eukaryota; kingdom Metazoa; phylum Arthropoda; class Insecta; order Lepidoptera; family Crambidae; genus Eudonia; species Eudonia mercurella. The sequence continues at coordinate 6,057,962 of OY720047.1, read as the reverse complement.
GCTTCTATAGTATGCAGTAGCCACTTTTAATGTGACGAGTTGTATGTATCTATGCTAATTTTCCTGCTTAGACACTCACCAGACAATGGCGCCATTTTGTCGTCGACTGGCGAGGTGAGCCGCCATTTTAAAACACCTACGTCGCTGTGCAGCGGGAAAGGTCGTTGACTCTGCTTCAGACCGATCACTCCCGTTGACCGGAACGCTTCCTTGTCGACGTTGGGGTGCGTCTGGTTAAACAACATTAATCGTAAATATATCTTTTACATAGTATAAAACAAAGTCGCTCCCGCCACTGTCTGTACGCTTAGATCTTTTAAACTACGCAACAGAGAACCGATCCGATCCGAATCCCTCGGAGAATCTAGTAGGGCACTAGAAAACCTCCGAAGGTAATTCGTTTCACAAGGCTTGAGGAACCCTTTAAGTTTTTCGCCGCCCCCAAAAAGCCCGGTGAAGCTAAAAAATTCCGTCTAGCGCAATAAGCAAACTCTTTAAGAAAAAACTAATTTAGATGCAGTTTTCAGAAATAGATAAAGTGATTCAAGAGGAAGGTTTATATGTACTAGTGGTCGCCCAGTGGTCGAAATTCGACCGTAATTTTATTAAGGCTGCACGGATTGTATCTAAGCAATGAAAAATTAAAAAAGATAATGTTAATTTGAATTGGCATTGACAGATGTCGGCCGCAATAAAGACAAACAATACGTGTGTGTCAAATACATATGCGTGTGGTAAAATACATGGTAGTGTGTGTAATGTTGTTTTTGTTAATTTAATGTATTTTTTATGCATAATTAAAAAAATATATTAACATTCGGATAACCTTCTCTATATAAACTATAAGTGTGCGAAATTTCATACTACATAATTTTCATAAAAACGGGTACAAAGTTTTTGCTTCACGTATTAATATATATAATAATAATAATAATAATAATAATTCATTTAATTCAGACCATTTGATCCATGGGTTAGTAACAATTGAAACTTAAAAACTATGTTAGAAACAATTATACAATATATTTTATTAAAATTAAATGAAAATAAAATAAAAATAAAAATAATAATAATAAAAATAAATCATTACTTAAATTAATTAATTGGTCGGTTCACTGATGTACACGTTTGAAAACATGTAGTTCAGTGAACCGTCCGAAAAGTGCCGAGTCCATCCGGTCACCAATCATCTTTAGGACTGTGTTGGCGCTCCCCTGAGCTCGCAGCAACATCGAGGCAGTCTTTTTTCGCATAATTGTAGCGAAGTCGTCTACATTGGCGTCTGCAAACATGCCTGATGCGCTGCAATACTTCGGTAGCCCCAACAGAGCCCTAAAAATGTTATTATATTGTACTCGTAGGGCACTATACGATTTTTTGGTAAAGCTGGCCCACAAAGCGCCCGTGTAAAAGCTTTGACAATACGCTTTAAACAGCGTTAGCTTTACGTCAACGGTACAACGAGCGAATCTATGCGCCAGCATATTACCGCGAACCGACAGTGCCCTACGCTCACGCTCGATATCTAAATCGTCCTTTAAATCCTCTGTCACAATGTGACCCAAGTACTTAAACCGTGAAACACGTTTCAACTGTACACCGTTTAAGAGAACAGGCGGGACCACTTTAGGCAGTTTCGGCAAACTCTTAAAGACCATAAATTCAGATTTTTTCTCATTATATTTTAAGCCATGGTGCACAGCGTAAGCTTCACAAGTATTCAACAACTGCCGCAAGCCGCTGATCGATGGGCTCAACAACACCATATCATCTGCGTAACTGAAGTTGTTGACACTAACGCTGTCTATACGGCATCCTACATGCATGTTGCTGAGCTCATCGATCAGCTGGTTAACATATAGGTTAAACAGTCTCGGCGATGTAAGCCCACCCTGTCTCACACCACAGCTTAGATTGTATTCATCGGAACACACATTAGCCCACCTCACCACATTACTCTGTCTCTTATACCAGTACGACAACAACCCTACCACTTCAGGACATATACCCGCTTCCCTCAACTTACCCCAGAGTAGGTCATATGACACAAGGTCGAATGCTTTCGACAGGTCCAAGAAGCAGGCATAGACAGGAGTACTTCTTTTCGTATAATAGTTGACAGTGTACTTTAGTGATAGTATCGCGCTTTCGGTAGACAGTCCCTCACGGAAACCAAATTGCGAGTCTCTCAAGCTTATGTAACTACCAAGGTGCTGGTCTATGACTCTATCCAGTATTTTAGCGATTACAGTAGTAAGTACAGTAGTAATCGCTAAAATAATACATGCATATTATAGTACAGCCAAGCCCAAAAATTCCAAGATTTGTAATGTGATGTCTTAACAAACATATTTTTGTGCATTTACATTGTAATTGCAAACGCTCTGGCTAAACCTTACGAGATTTTTCAAATTTATTAATGTAATACAGAATTGTATATCTTAAAAAGATCGATAAAAAAGCCCGCGATGAAGAAATAATTGGATACTTCAGTCAAGTATCCAATTATTTCGTCGTGAACTATGACGTCACTATTTTGTTCCGTCAACAGTAAAAAAATCAACGATTTAACGATTTTAGGGGAAAATATATATTTAAAAAATTTAAAACACTGGTTTAGTTTTATTAAAAAAATTGAGATTATTAAGATTTTCAATAAAATAAAACATTAAAATACTGCAATCGGCCATTTTGACTGAAACACCGCATGACGTCACGATAAGGTAAACTCCGCTGTCAATATTGTCCTTCACTGTGTTTTGTTGTTGTGAATACTACTGATTATGCATTTGAATTGATTTTTTATTCGTTCACGTGTGATTTATCGACTCCACTCGACTATAACAATGGAACCAAGCTTTGTTAAGGCGAACAACTCAAATTTGCCCAGGATTGATGTTGGGCAATTTCCTCGCAACAAATAAAGATTTTGCTTGTCTGAGTTTAGAAACGTGAAAACTTCCTTGTTAGTAAATTTTGTAATTATTTATTTTTACCACTAAATATAACCAACTTAGATATGATCAAACTCGTTTTGAACTCATGCGAGTTTATTTTATTTTAGTTTCATAGGTTATTTTTACAATAAATTGTCATTGTTTATTTTTAAATTTACCTCCCTCACAGCTTGTAAGTTGTTACTTTAGAGTTAATACCATGTTAATACCCGATAAAACGAGTAAATTTCTATAACTATAAAGCACCTACTAGTACTAGTAGTATTTTTCCTCATAGTAAACACCTAAAATTTCGCCGTACGAGCTTTAACCCCTTAACTCTTATTATTTTCTTGTTTGGAAAATGTACAAACACTTTGTTGAGTGTTCTTATTTATGTGTTTTTACACTGAGGCACTGTACACCACTTATAAACTTTGGAATTCATTTTTATCACACATCATCATCATCATCATCATCTCAGCCAAAAGACGTCCACTGCTGGACAAAGGCCTCCCCCAAGGATCTCCACAACGACCGGTTTTGTGCTGCTCGCATCCAGCGGCTTCCCGCGACCTTCACCAGATCGTCGGTCCACCTTGTTGGAGGCCTGCCCACATTGCGCTTTCCGGTACGCGGTCGCCACTCGAGGACTGCTCCGCCCCAGCGGCCATCAGTCCTGCGAGCAATGTGCCCTGCCCACTGCCACTTGAGCTTAGCAATTCTTCGGGCTATGTCGGTTACCTTTGTTCTTCTGCGGATCTCCTCATTTCTGATTCGATCTCGCAGAGAAATTTATTTAAATTTTTTTTTATCACACGAATTAATTTAATGTTTGGTTTGCTTTCTTCGCTACGCATAGACTCAATGATATTGCAATGGCATGTTTACGTAAGCGTGACGTCAGAGCCGACGCCATGACACCAGCGAGCTGTTTTCGCGCACTATTGAAAAAATATTAGAAAATAGCTAAAAACTTTGTTAAACTTAAGTTTATTACCGAAATTAAGGTATTTTCGTAAATAGTAAATGTGTTCCTACATTACGGAAAAGAATTTCAAAATCTTTCGTCACGCCTATTCAGTGCTTATTAATAACTTTTTAGGTTACAGAAATTCATGCTTAGGTCAAATACGAAGTAGATCAATATTTTAAAGAACTGTATTGTGATTTCAATTATTTGTTGTTGTTGTCAACTGATCTGGATCGCTGGTTTAGGTATAAATGTGGCTAAAATTTTATTTAAAAAAAATTAGAGTATCGTGGCGGGCCCTTATTATGATTTTTATTACAATTCATTAGTTGTATTTGTATACATTTTGAATACATTAGCATTGAATTGACTTTATGAGGGAAGCTGTCGCTTTGCTCATAATTCTTTCTAGAGTAACAGAGATAAACAACAAAGAAGTTTAATGTAAGCAAAGACCACTGCATAAAAACAAAACCCTTCACAAACTAAAGTTTACATAAATAAATCAAAATTGAAATTAAACCATATTTTGCACGCATCAAACGTGTAACCTGTGAGTGCTTATGGGACGCGTACAAAATGGTGACCCCGACGCGATATTGGATACCAGAATCGGTGATAATTTACGAAGATAAAAAAACGAAAATAACCGTACGGCTACCGTGTAACCTTTGTGCGCTTATAGGACGCGTGCAAAATGGCGATTGAAAACAAAAAAAAAATAGATACCTAGATTTTAGCTCGTGCTTCCCTACTTTTATTATTGTATTTTATTCCGAGTAAAGCAATTCTACTGTTTCTTCGGTGTATTATTTAAGGCGAAGGGTAAGGCACACTAGCGCCACCAATTGATAATTTGACAATTACTAACGGACCGGATCTTTTTTTAAACATTGCGTACCGTTTTTGTTGCGTGGTTTATTCACAAAACGGGCTATCGCATTTATTCACAAACAATGGCCACTGTTGGTGTTAGCGAATGAATACAAAAACAAACTTAAATGTAGTGCACATTTATTAAATAATAGATGTTTGCCTAGTGTCGGAAGGTCCGCAATGTTTGAAAAAAAATCCAGTTTAGCAGTTGTCAAATTAAATCCATTAGCGGCGCCAGTGTGCCTTACTTTTCGCCTTAACAAAACATCGTCGTAAACAAATTAAATATTTTCTATATTTTGGATTGGCGAAAAACCAATCAAAACATAAGAGTGCTGCTATGAATGCTAAGAACCCTTTATAATGCAGTACATGTTTGAATATTACATTGGTTTTCAATCTTATTTCAATCACATAAAGTACAAAACGTAGTGGCAATTCACTTTTTTTTAAAAGGGTAGGCAAGCAATCGAACTTTATTTATAGCGTAAGATCGATAATGGTATAAGACTGACCTGTAGTTGCAGCGACCTCGGATCCTTATTGTCGACGTGCACCCGAATCTTTCCATACAGCTCGTTGCTGATGCGGAGCGTCAACAAGCCTGAATAGAATAGAATAGAATATATTCTGTAAATTGTAATGTACACACGTCTGCACGTCAGACTACCACAAACTGTCAAGTTATCTCAGTAGATGTTCAAATAATTTTTAACGCAAATTTTGTTGCGAACAAATTACAAAAACACAAATGTTGAAAAAATTTTTACGAGCAGGATTTGAACCTGCACCCTTCTGACATTCCGGGTCAGGTGCTCTTCTAATTGAGCTATCGTGGTTCTAACCAGTTCGCCGAAATTATTCAACACTTTTTACTTTGCAAGCCAAAGGCGCCCATTCAATGTCAACAACTACCGTCACTAACATCCGATCATAATATTTTTACAAATACTAAAGATCACAAATTTTTTGAACATTTGTGTTTTTGTAATTTGTTTCGCAACAAAATTTTGCGTTAAAATTACTTAAACATCTTTTACTCTAATTTGAAATGACGCGTGACAGGAACAAAATACGGAATAGCTATTCGGACCTTATTTTTTGTTTATTTGTAAGGCACCATATCTATGATTTAAGGTTGAAAATTTATTGAAGAAAGGGGTTTGAGTAATTTTGTATGGAGGGGTGGGTATTTTTTTAAATTAGTTCATTACCGACATATTAAAATATACCGACATATAAAAATAAACGCAAAGTCGGAAACCTCATAGTTTGTGAAAAATTTATCATATAAAATACGAAAATGTATGAAAAAAAATTTTTTGAAAGAACTTGTCAAGACAAAAAAAATACTTTAACAACATTTCCCAGTATTGGGCAGTTTTTGAGATATCGACTCTTGTTTGCTTCCTCAAAATCTGCCCATGATAGACTTACTATGTTTAATAATTTTCTGCTTATTGGGATAAGATCTTTAACATGAAATATTTTTTTTAAAGCGACATCGCCAAAAAAAATACCCCCATATTACTCATACCCCTTTGACAGTTTTAGATAGATGCCTGATGTGCAGGCAGATCTGCAGTACATAAGATGAGCAGTCTGATGTACATAAGGGCTTTATATTATAAAATAACATAGTAGAAAAAAAAGTACGACTTGCCTGACAGTTCAAAGTTCTGGATATCACCGTCTCGCCCTGCGACCAGGTTGAGACGCTCTTCAAATCGCAAGTGTACACTGTAACGAAACAATATTTGAATATAATAAGAAAAGAAATATTTTACATGTTGTAATATACCGTTATTATGATAAATAGCTATCTTAGTATGTTAAAAAACAATATACAAAACACTAAAGACTTCTTGGCGGGAAAGTGAAGAGTCGTGTCTGCGGTTTTGTTTTATTTTCTAAAATTGAGTTCTGTCGAAAATTAATGTGAAATAATGGTGGATTATTAACCGTTAAGTGTTCGTGAGTGTGCATGGGTGTTGGCAAATGAAACAAAACAGTGCAACGTCACTTTTCAAATTCTCTCAAGAAGTCCGCCCGAGGACTTAGTAAAGCCCCACATCTTTACTGAGATACTCGAGGGGTTGGGGGGTATATCATTTCTCACTTCTCATTTCTATTATCATTCATCATCATCATAGGTACAAGAAGAAAATATTGTTTATTTATGTATTACTTGTAAGAAAAATTACTTTGACACTGGCTAAATGTGCTAATCGTACGAAGCCATCATCAACTAAAGGAGAAAAAACCACTAACAACAGAAAAAAATTAAAACCACCACAATAGTAAGTGACACTCGATAGTTATTTTAATCAAAAACATGGAGTGCAATAGCGTGAATCTCAAAATGTAGTATTTTCAGTAGCGCCATTTATTACAAGATATTAATTTAATTAGTTTTATTATTCAGTACAAGATTTCTTAGCCGATAAGTAAGTTTAATTATTTACCCCCTTATTCATAAAAACTATTTAAGTATTATAATTGTTTTATCTCTTTTTCTCAAATTCAAAATGACGTTTGTGTGACGTTGACAAAACAATATTTAACTAAATAATGCTTAAATAGTATTTATAATTAAGGGGGTTAGTTTGTAAGTAAAATAAATAAATAAATAAATAAATAAGTAAAAATTTGCACGCTATATAAGGTAGAGTGTACACACGCCTGCACACAGACTACCTCATCCTCATCAGCTCATTTTTATTTCCTCACTGCTGGGGCACAAGCCTTCCCTATGGATGGATAGGGAGAACGGGTCATAATCCACCACGCGGGCCCAGTGCGGATTGGTGGTTGTTAACGACTGCTAATGCAGCCGGGACCAACGGCTTTACGTGCCTTCCGAAGCACGGAGGAGCTCGAGATGATAAACTTTTGGTCACCCATCCGATGACCCGCCTTTGCGAAAGTTGTTTAACCTCAGCACTCGCAGACCGGGCGCGTTAACCACTGCGCCATCGAGCTCCACAGACTACCACAACTTGCCAAATTACCTCAATCGACTTTGAACTTTGTGTATATCATGTATATGACATATAAACCAAATAGTAGCAGCTCTTGTGCTTTTATTTGGTTTTTAATATCAATAGCTTAGTTTACTTCAATCTTCAATGTTTGTATTTGTGTATTTGTCGTAGGTACTAAGTTCTGTATTACCTTCCATTATTTTTAACTTTAAGACGCAGTCGAACCATGAATAAATGTAAGGCTATGGCAGAATAACAGGGTTTGTAGGTCTCCTGCAATCACTGAGCCATAGATATTTTTGACTCTAATATGTACTCTGCTTAGAGGTTACCCCTTGTGTATACTATGTTTTTTGTAAGAGGCCAATAAAGTTATTTATTATTATTATTATTATTATTATTTGGGTAAACATTTATTGAAGTTTGTCTATTTTGGATAGATTGGTGCAAGACTGTACAAGGTTTCGCTAACAAAATGTAACACCTGATTATTGACATTATTGTACATTCATTGCAAATAAATATATCTATTCTATTCTATAGTGATTATGATCTATCATCTCGTGTACTCGGTTTGGTTGGTGGTAGGACTTGTTTGTCCGCCTGGCTAGCTACCACCATCTTATCTAAATATGTCGCCATAACAACAATGTTTGTAGCATTGTTGTGTTCCGGCAGCTAGAGATAAGATAGCCAGTGCCTCACTAGTTGAGGATCCCGGGTGAAGTGCGCTTCCACCAAATGGCCTTATCATCACTTAACATCAAGTGAGATCAAGGCACTGTACTTACCCGTAAATATAAAAAAAAAAAACAAACAAAACAGTTTACAATATTATATTATATATTATATTATGGCGATGGCGATATCTATCTAATACCTTAAAACGAGCAATTCTTGTAAGTATATATGTATATATATATATAAAATCTGAATCACGGAAACGGCTTCAACGATTTTCATTAAATTTAATCAGTTTTATCCGAAAAAAAATACCGAGCAAAGCTCGGTCATCCAGGTACTGAAATAAAAAAAAAACAACAGTAGGTAATGAATGACTCACTCTTTCTGGTCGGGCTTGAGCGCTTGTTCCTGCTTGCCGGCGGCGGGGGCGAGGGCCGGGGCCGCGGCGTCGCCCTCGGAGCGGAGCCGGGACACGAACGAGTCGGCGTCGTTGCCGCGGGACCCCAGCTTCATGGCCGACCGGGTCACCGGGCGGCTGAGACAACACACACATACATTATATATATATAAAAAGTGTATTCTTAACTTTTTATTAAGCGTTCTTGATACTCTTGTTGCAAAAGATTGGGAGAAGCCGCTGACTCCTGAGATACTGGCATTTTAGTCTAGTTCGAGTGTCACGAGTCTTCGTAAAAATTTGTAAATAACTTTTATGTCAATAAAGAATTTATTATTAATTATTATTATTATTATATATATATAAAAAAATTAATGAGGCAAACGGTATACACAGAAGAGAAAAAGTTGCGAGATTCTGTGTACGAGAGAGTTCGTCTATATGCGAGTATCATCTAACGCGCTCGTGGCGTTTGTATGAAACTAACTCTCCTTATTTTTTATATTTTGTGGCGTTACTTAGAATCAATTGCTTCGAGGGTCATGCGTTTATCCGTAAAGAAAATAGCCTATAACCATCCCACTGCTGGGCAAAGGCCTCCATCATTGACATCAAGTCATCGCAACAATTGACGAGTATTGTCTTGGCTGTAATCACAACGTTTGTCAAATGCGGGCTTGTGATCGGGATTTCTACGCGGGCTATTATCGATAAATCCGAAACACACTTTTCCCGACCTGGTAGGCTACTCTTGACGCAAACTCAATCTCAATACAATTCCAATGCGATTATTATGTATCAATATTGGGATAAGTTTCGCAATTTCGGAATGCCCCATCTCGATAATAATTTGTTCACTCAATTTCCACGCAATTTAATTCTAATGTAGCGCTATTATCGCTTTTAATAGTGCCATTTGAATTTTTTAGATTTGTGATTGGAAATTGATTAATGCAATTGTGTTTCAAGAGTAACCTACCTGGGTTGAACGCGGGACCTTCGGGTTTCTGACCGAAAGCTTTGCCACTCGGCCCGAGGCGTTACCGGTAAAGATATGAATGAATACATACGTGTCCCTGGCCGGTGTGGTGGGTATTTTCTCGGCGATCGGCTCCGAGGTCGCCGACGAAGACATCGACGAACTGCCGAAGCCACTCCCTACATAAATAAGTCAATTCAAAGTCAAAATTTTTTATTCTAATAAACTTTAAAGAAGTGCTTTTGAATCGTCCATACATTTTTTAATTATTACCTTCAGGGCGTCTATTTTTTAGTTGTGGAGAAGAAAGGGCGCAAGTCCTCATACCTTGTCAGGTGCAAATCCAATAATGCTACGGTGGATCGTATTTATTAATAAAGTTCTGATACCAAATGTGGAAAATTAAAAATCTAAATTGTAATTTGTTTGCAATAATTAAAAAAATATTTATTTATTTATTTATATATACATATATATATTCTGTAGTATGATGATCGTTCAAACCGGATCATCGCGCAAAACCTAGGACGATTGCAAAAAAATTCAAACTAATTCTAGAATCTATACAAAAAATCCGAACTAATTATAGAATCATTGCAAAAATCTATATTGCATTCCGATTATCCGGTCAATTATTTTACGACATAAGTAAACTACCCATATTAATGAATGTGCCTTAGCGGTCTATCAAAGTTTTTCTTAAATAGTGTTTATATTTATTAAATAATAGCTTTAAGGAGGAGCTCGATGGCGCAGTGGTTAACGCGCCGGTCTGCGAGTGCTGAGGTTAAGCAACTTTCGCAAAGGCCGGTCATTGGATGGGTGACCAAAAATGTAACATCTCGAGCTCCTCCGTGCTTCGGAAGACACGTAAAGCCGTTGGTCCCGGCTGCATTAGCAGTCGTTAACAACCACCAATCCGCACTGGGCCCGCGTGGTGGTTTACGGCCCGTTCTTACTATCCATCCATAGGGTAGGCTCGTGCCCCAGCAGTGGGGACATAAAATGAGCTGATGATGATGAATAGCTTCCATTGTTGTATATACTTATATTATAACCGCGCTATACTATATTTTAACCGCCTCTGTAGTCTAGTGGTTAAGACCCAGAGGGCCCTGGTTCGATTCCCACCGGGGATACATGTTTGTGTACTCGGTTTGGTTGTTTGTCCGCCTGGCTAGCTACCACCATCTTATCTCTAAATGTCGCCATAACATCAATGTTTGTAGCATTGTTGTGTTCCGGCAGCTGGAGATAAGATAGCCAGTGCCTCAGTGGTTGAGGTTTGCGGATGAAGTGCGCTCCTACCTTCGTTCATATCATGACTTAACATCAGGTGAGGTGAAACCCAAGTGCTTACTCGTAAAATATAAAAAAAACCTTTAAATGTGTATTATGAGATGATCAAAAAACGTCTTACCAAAGGACATCTGCGAGCGCGGCGGCGCGCCCCGCTTCGCGGCCTCCAGCCTCTCGCGCTGCAGCTCCTTGGCGCGTTCCCTCATACGATTGGCAGCTTCACGCTCTTGAGTCTATACAATAATTAATCTCTATATTAATACCTACTTTAATAATATATTATTACTATTAATTTCTATCTAATATATTATTATTATTATTATATTCTCTTTATTTATTTTCAATCTTAGATCTAGGTTTTATAAAAATTATATAAAAAGTAAAATTTAACAAAATACATACAAAAATACAACTTTTATAAAAACCTAAACCTAGAACACCGCCAGCAACGGAGCAGAACTCAAGCTACCGGCGATTAAGGCTGCAGAGAAAGAAACCTCCTGACAATGCGTGCCGTATCCAGGAGTGTTGCCTTCTGTATCTGTATTATTATTATTATAAGTGAAATAATAAATTGATCCACAAAAAAATAGTAGGCTAGCACCTAAAATGCTAAGTTAGCATCTAAATAGTAGTTTAGGTGCTAACTTTGTATTTTTAGGTGCTAACTTAGTATTTTTGTGGGTTAGGTTAGGTTAGTTTGGTGATCGATTAAATACAACCCTTATTATAATACCTACTTGAATTTTCATTCAATTATGTATCTTTTTGCTTTTTTTTTAATGAATGTGGTCTTCGCCTATAATTATAATAACATTAAGCTTTTCTAAACTGTGCCAAAACCATAACTGTATTAGTTGATGTTCATTATGTTGGTGATCAATAAATAAAATAAAATAAAATAAAATAATTTTCAAATATCATCAAAATCGGTCCAGGCGTTTAGTTCAGTGACATACACACTTATTGAAAAATTATAAATATAAAGATATTAAATGTTACATTACATTTATGTAAACATTTGTAAGATACAGTCGCATTTCGACAAATAAATATCTGAGACAGGTTATGACGATAAATCAGTTTATAAATTACTAGCGGCCCGTACCTGCTTCGCACGGTGGACTTTTTTTTTAATATAGCCTATGTTAATCAGCGCTAGGGATGATCGATGTTCATCGATGTTAAAAGATAAAACATCGATATTGCATTATATAAACATCGATGTTAAGGCTGGTTCAACCCTATATCAACAGCGCAACAGGTTGAAAGGTTCTGCGCTTTCAAAATTATTATTTTTACAGTCAATTGACAAAAAATATTGGATCTTATAATGTGTTCTTACGCCCTGATATCTCCAATTTAATAATTTCTTTATTAAATTAAAAAATCGTGTGATTTTATGGTTCTTTGTTTATTGATGACGATGTTTGCAAAAAACATCGATGTTTTGTGCTTGATAAACATCGAGTATCGATGTTCAGCTATCGATGTCATTATCGATGTCATCATCGATGTTTTTGCAACATCAATCATCCCTATCAGCGCTAATGTAGCAATCTAATGGTGAAAGAATTTTTTAAATCGGTCTAGTAGTTTTTGAGTTTAATCGTTGCAAACATACATACATACATACATACATACATACATACATACATACATACATACATACATACATACATACATACAAACATACATACATACAAAATACAAAGATTTCCTCTTTATAATATTAGTATAAATATAAATATGCTGACCCGGCGGACTTTGTACCGCTTTGCTAATTAAATTGTAGTTTTTAGTATTTTATTTAATATTTTTTTTATAATATAGCCTATGTTACTCAGCGCTAATGTAGCATTCCAATGGTGAAAGAATTTTTTTGAATCGGATCAGTAGATTTTGAGTTTATTCGTTGCAAACATATATACATACATACATAAAAAAATACAAGGGTTTCCTCTTTATAATATTAGTATAGATTAGGGCTATGATAAATGTGAACAGTTTTGCTTGTCGACACACACGCATTTGTAGTCACGAGCATTAACACGTAAACACTTTTGATGAGTTTTGACTTCCATTACAATGTTTACATGTTAATACCAGTGACTGTACAATATTTTTTTAAACATAAAAATAATCTTGACATTTAAGAGAAACAAACTTTACTGTTGCGAAATTAAAGTATATTTTTGACTGTCACTGTCAACATCGTTGATTCACGCAAAAATAGCCTTTAAACTGTATGCAGTTAAACTTATTTTACTTAGGCCCGATTTTTCAATCCTCAGATAATTTTTATCCAACGAATAACATCTCGAATCTGTCATTATGTCAAAACTATTCAACGAATAAACTTATCTGAGGATTGAAATATCGGGCCATAAATGTAAAAATGTTTTTTCACTATTTAGAATATTTAAATCAATTTAATACTGGACATTTTGTACATTGATTTGGTGATGCATTTAAAGTATTGTCTTTTGTTTTAACATGCATGACTAGCACAAAATACTCATGTTAATTACAGTTTGCATATGTAGAGCTTGATATAATAAAATGTTGATATTCTGAATCTTACCTGCCTAACAGCTTGATAAATCTTCTCCTCGTGTGAGTCCATCTCAACAAATGATCGGACCTGCAATAACATACATTAGTTATATAGTTATTGTGCCACATAAAGCCATACATAGGCAACATGGTTTGTTGATTGCGCAAGAATTAATATAGAGATTAAGATTTATAATAATAATAACAATAATAAAAGCTTACAAAAACACAAATGTTGAAAAAATTTCCATGAGCAGGATTTGAACCTGTACCCTTCTAACTTTTTTCTGACAAAATTTTTTCAACATGTGTTTTTGTAATTTGTTCGCAACAAAATTTACGTTAAAAATTATTTGAACAATTTTACAAAATTTTACATTAATGAATATTGACTTAAAATACTGTTCTTAATTAAGTTATTGTGGCATCGCCATCCTCTAGCTAGTCAGGTTGCCCTTGGAAAATTTCAAATGCACTCGACTGAGCACAATCCACAGCTATTCTTATCTATGATTATTTACATATAAGTTTACGCAAATATTGTTGCAATCAAATTACAACTTGAAAAATATAAAGTGTTGAAAAGATTCCACGAGCGGGACTCGAACCCGCACCCCATGACATGCTGGGTCAGGTGCACTGCCAACTATGCTATCGTGGCTCAATCCAACTCGCCGAAATTAATCAACTCTATCTTCTTATCTAGCTCTTGCTAGCCACCTGTTTGTATATTGTCGCTCTGCCTTGTCAAAGTGAGTCCTTCAATATGTTTGTTTACACAGTCTCTACTCAAGAACTCTATACCAATGGTAATTGTACTGTATAACAAATAGTATTGTTACCTGCGCTAAATTGACACTCTCTCTGTATCCCAATGCAACAATCTCGTCAAAGGCAAAAAGGAGGTTGAATGCTTGGCTCAAAACCTCAGCCTCTGTCAGCTGGGTACAATACTCTGGCACCTAAAAAAGAGGTTAGTTTTATTTAACATATTTTTATTTTCCAGTTACAGTTATAGGTTGTCAAGATATATATTTCCTACATATACACAATTTCTTTTGCCTGTCTTCCAAACGGTTTGCTCATCTTCGGATCGTGATTTCGTGTGCGTCCAACAAAATTCCGCGTGTTCAAATCACACAAGTGGCTGCGGCAAACGACCTTTGACGACTGGCAGTCCGCCGCATGCGGCACGCTCGCTTGCCCTCCCACTACACCGCCTGCGTCCCCTCCGAGACCGTTTTATCTCGTCCCCGCTAACCCCTGTACCCCGTGGGCGCGGTAAGGACGATCTTGACAACCTATAGTCATAGGCGGTATTGTTTAAGTTAATGTCATACAACCAAGAAAAACCTTTTAATTTATGATTTAGTCACTATTTGAAATGAGATCTAAATAAACATTTTGCCGCACTCAACTTCATCATCAGCTCATTTTATGTCCCCACTGGGGCACGAGCCTTCCCTATGGATGGATATGGAGAAGGGGCCATTAACCACCACACGGGCCCAGGGCCGATTGTTGGTTGTAAAAGTTGTTTAACCTCAGCACTCACAGACCGGGCGTGTTGACCACTGCTCATTATATGAATATTTATTGATTATTTGAGTATTTAACTAAAAAAACAATTGCCTGATTAAAAACAGTGAAATCCCTTACCACTCTACTGAACAAGCGAAGAGTCTCCAAATCTTCAAGAATGTTACTGGCCTTTGTGGTGATGAGGAGCATGTACAATTTGTCCAAGGGCTGATAAACATATCTGCAAACACAATGATTTAAAATACATAGATACATAGAGTAACTATTTAATATATTTAATTGAAACAACTTATTACTGTAAAAGTTTAGTATACTTATGCGCGAATTTAATGGGGGGTGGAGGGTGGGGAGGGGGAAGGGGCTACCATTAGGTAGTACTCCCACAGTGAGGAAGTACGTAGTTATGGAGATATTTGTATTTGAAATTTTGTCAAAACTGACCTTAAATTTACGGTTTTGGTATCCCAAGTGTCTATTATCAGCATAGTTTCCGCAAGCAAATTGGAAATGCACGTCTTCGGCGCTGCGGGAAGTGCAGCCCCGTCGCCCTTGCGTAACAAATCGCAGGCACCTATGCTTGCCTACGCAGCTTTGACTTATTGGTCGCCACTTGCACCAGCCTCAGCTGCTCCGGCTTGCTTGGTGCCTGCGTTTTGTTACGGCGGGCGGGGACTGCACTCCCTCTTTGCCTCCGGCTTATAAAAAACACTCTAGCGTAGAGCAGAGAAGTACCACGTGAAGTCGGGGTTAATAAGATTCGGGCGTGTAACAGTTTACAAAACAAATGGCGGACAAGGTTGACAGCTACACCATACATTCAGAAACTCGTATTAAATAATATTGGTTAGAAATCTCTAAGTAGGCAACAAAAATATAAATCATAATGTACGCAACATATTATTTGTTCATTTAAATAGTAATTTCGTCATAAAATAGTCAAAAAGCATTTTTCTGTTTAAATGCACCATTCCATTCAACTGTCTTAAATTTTTTACATGTTCTTGAAGGAAGAATTGTCTCCTAAATGTAATCAGTAAATGTCAATACGTTAAAATCGTATGTATGTAATCACCTCACAAAATTATTATGTGCCATAGAATCTGTGATTTTTTTACAATAACATAGCAGCCTCGCTTTATACAAATTCCCGCATAAGTACACTAAACTCAAACCGTTATTTATTAGATTATAAAACTTTTAACAGGTCAGTGCCTTGTTATAAAGCTAAAGTAGCTACAGTAATAGCTATCGACAATAGATCTGAAGAATTGTAAGTATCTTTATGAAGGCATGATGTCAGATCAGATTACTATGAAGCTACATTATTACAGTTAACTTATTACCTGACAGACTCGGTTTCTACAAATGTGTGTTGTCTACCTCCAGTCATAAGTTTCGGGAATGCCGCCAGCAAACCCTCGATACGTGCTTTCGTCATCTCCACAAATTGACGAGACACCAATGCTGTAAATAATCCAAAATATTGTATTCATTAACAATAACGACTTCGTAAGTTTTATTTTATAAAAATATAATTTTTAATACCTTTCCCTGACTTTGTACATACTGTAGCTGCTATGAGCACCTGAAATTGAATTAAAACATTATCGCAATGAATAAACACAGGCCGCACGTTAGTACGATGATAAATATGGCTAACTGCCTAGCACAGCGTACTTAGGCAAATTTTATGAAAACACTGTATGCACTATAACTTCAGAAACAATTACCATTTTGCAGAATAAACTACAGCTATCTCAATTTTCATGAAAATTATGAAATTTTGTGCACTTTACAAACGTCAACACACCGCAAGATGACGTGTGATCATTTATTTTTTTATTTTTTGTTGCCAATGTTGCCATAGCCTCTTTTTCCTTCCTGTGGTTATAACCAGTTATAACCTAAGTAACAAATGTTAGTATCTCTCCGTTTGAAAATGAGTATATTCTCCTTGATCAGAAGAAGAACCATAGATTTTCTTTTTCATTTAGTTGATGGCTGTGTGCGATTAGCATATTATGCCAGTGTCAAAGTAATTTTTCTTACAAGTAATACATAAATAAGCAATTATTAATAATTGCTGTAACGGTTAACCGTTAAGCGTTCGTGATTGTGCATGAGTGCTGGCAAATGAATAACAATAGTGCAACGTCACATTTCAAATTCTCTCAAGAAGTCCGCCCGAGGACTTAGTAAAGCCCCACATCTTTACAGAGATACTCGAGGGGTTGGGGGGTATATCATTTCTCACTTCTCATGTCTATTATCATTCATCATCATCATACAGTAAAGAAATATTGTTTATTTATGTTTTACTTGTAAGAAAAATTACTTTGACACTGGCTTAATGTGCCAATCGCACAAAGCCATCAACAAAAGGAAAAAAAAACGTCTATGAATAGTTTCTCTACCTACGACCTACGTACGTCAGTGTTCAGTCAGTTAGTTATTAAACTGTCAAAATTGAGCAAACCAAAGCAAAGCACATTTTTTTGTGTTTAATTTTTGTATTTTGTAACATTGCGAGTAGTTTCCCGTCTAATTCTGTAGTATAACTCATCGTTTAAAAATGCAGTCCCAACAATGGAGCTGATTGTTTGAAGGTGGTGAGAAATTCTATGGAAAACTGCCAATTATTGAGGCCAGTTTATTGTAGTAAGTGTACTTTTATTTACTTGTAGGTATCAAGTAGTTCTTAGGGTCACATGCTCTATCGATATGCGAGTACTATTATTAAATCTTTATCGTCATTATTTTTGCTAATGGTCAAAGATTTCATTTGCATACAATCATTTCTTTCTGCCTGGTTGGTAGATACCTAGATTTATCTTTATTCAACCTATTTGGTCTGATAACTGTATTATTATATTATAATGTCATACCCTTATTGGTACTCTATAACCTTGTACAATAACTAGACTTTAGTCGCTAGAAGTTTCTAATTAAATAGGTATTATATACCTTCTTGTTACTTTAAAATTATGGAACAGTGTTCTCTTTTAGATAGTGACGAAGAGGTAACTAAATAAACTATGTCAGTTTTGTGTGCCGAATATCATGAAGGGGGTAATTTGTAAAAGTTTGTAAACATGGCTTACAATAAAAGTGTTACTTTTTAAATATAATAAACTATTAACCACCCACATCCTGATGACTTGATATTGAGTCCAGTAAGCATTGTTTTTCTATTGTGTTTAGATTTCTCGGTACAACAGTGGTTAAGGAACTTTTGCTGGCATATTTTTTAAATAAAATAAATAAGAAAATCTTTGAATCTGTACTTGACTGTATAATGTGTAATATACTTACTTAAGGACTTACATCCACAGTCCACAGTTAAGAAGTATGTATAGAAATGAAGACATGTGATGTGTGCCGTAACCGCACAGAACGGAGGGTGTCGGAGCCCCATCCCGAAGAGCCGGGGGGTGATTGCGAACCCCTGATAGACTCCCCGGTAGTCTCCCAGGAGGAGCCCTACAATAATCACATTTTAGTAAGAGTTACAAAATGTTCCGTTGGTAGAAGCACTGTAAAGATTAGTGCACATCTGTAAATTAGTGCACACTCATTGTCTTTAGTTTCATTCTTGTTCATACTATTTTTGTAAACATTTTATTTTCAATCAGGGGTGGACCAAATGTTTCAGTTAATAATAATAATCACTACAATTATTTTCTTTAATGAAATTTATCAGTGACTATGTCCTTTGCTGTGCAATTATTGTTGCAATGTAATGGCTAAAATTAAAACTATCTGTGATATATCCTAAGATGATGGTTGAATTCTGTTGTAATGGACAATATTTATAGTCCTTCAGGCATATTGTCTCTGATCTGGTCCAATGTGGCCAGATCTTTAAGTATGTTACCCTAAAAACAATCCATTGGAGGTACCATAGCAAAAATAAATGCCTGACCACCACTACCACTTGAAAGCAGTCATGTCCTGCCCATCTTTATTTATGTTTCTGGTTTTGCTAGCAACAATTTATAATTTTGTTTTTTTTCTGTTATTATGATTTTTTATTATTAAAATTTTGTATTTTAGTCTATCATATTTTCTCATAGACAGCATACTCCTTTCAATTTATGTATAACACCCTTCAAGTGAAAGTACATTAGGTACACAAAAGAATTGCTGTTTATGGCAATTGGATCTTGTTTTATATGTAACTTACAACTATTTGTTTCAGTTAGTTGACGAAGCACATGCATAATATTAAAATAATAAAATGGGAAGGCTTAACAAAGCAATATTTGTTGGTTTGTCAAACATTCCCATCAGTTAAGATTACTTATGGTATTATGTTCAATGACTGTCAACATTTCCAATGCTATTGAAAATTAAATGTATTCTTTTCGTCTCCCATTAAATATTTTAAAATCAGTTATTTGCCAGAAACATGTGACGTAATAAATAAAAGGAATAAGCTAAGCTATGGATTTTTGGTACCAAAATAATAATTTACAGTCTTGTCTGTTGTAGATCCACCCCTGATATAATTTTATGAATGTAGTAGAATCATTAAACATTTGTAACATTTATTTTGACATATATGTAATTGCTTCATAAGCTTGCAACAGATAAGGTACAAAATTGAACAGTAATTAAAAGTGCAAACAAGATCATAAACTAATCTAATATGAGTAATCTTTTTAAAGAAAGTAAACAAAGTAAAAACTCATGGGTCATTTGCTGGCTTGATAAGGCTTAGGATTATTGTAGATTAAAATCTATGAGACAGATAAAACTCTATTAATGTAGATTGCCAGTTTAATATAGGTACTGTCCAGTCAAGATTGTAATAAACAATATTTTGTATGTCATTAACTATACAAAGAAAATAAAAAAGTTTCCTTTTTCTAGTAGCTAAACAAAACTACCTACCAATATAAAAAATATTAATAATAATTAGATATTTCAAAAGATATTTTATGCAGTATAATTGAATGCATTTATAGCTACAATGTCCACAATTAGCCATAATACTTGTATCTTATCATATCAACCCTTTGAATCAAATGAATCAGGCAAACTTAATAAGCCTATGTTATAGTACCAGCTATTAAGTTGTTTGTCCTTGTATGGCATGGCATGGCGCAGAGGAAAACAGTTCTATTACTTTTGTCAAGCAGCTCAGTTGTCTTACAATACAAAGATTGATTATTACAGAGCGAATTGTGTTATAGAATTAAAGTGACATGTTTTTTTATTTTACATACTGTTAAGTGATCAGATTATAATGAAGAGAAAAATTTATATTACACCGCCAAAAAAGGTATGAATAAACAGTTAAAAATACGTGTTTATTAAAAATAGATATCAATAAATTCGATGGTGATGATGATGATTATACTATTTTTTTTTTTAATTTTCACGGTTTTTTGTAATTACAATCCTTGTCATAAGATACAGGCATTTTGAAATACCTGACTAATTCTTAAACCAGACTGGCTATCAGCTACTATTATCTCTTTTGTGCTATCAGCTAATGTGCACGACCGACTGATGCAACTCAGTCAAAACGTCGGGTAGGTTTTAATATACAGGGTGTCCCAAAACTCGACGTCAACCCGGAGCCGGGTGAAAAGGCAAGTCAAGCTGGTTGTCAGAAAAATATAAAAAAAAATCTAAGTTGTATGATTTCAAAATTATAGGCATTTTTTTAAAAATCGCAAAATTACACACCCTGTGACAGTCTTTTTACTCCTGTTGCCACAAATCTTTACTTTTTCCAATTATTTTTTTTGCTGTGTAACCCTGAATAATGCTTCTCTAAACTGTAATCAAAATTTTGAAACCAGCTGCTCTAGCTTGCATAAAAAATAGGACTTATTTCCTAGAAAAACTTTCAAAATAAAAAATTGCCTAGTTTTAACTGACTGTATTGAAAAAAAAATGTACTACGCGAGTTTGGCAAGTTATCTCAAAAGTTGGGGCATTTAGTAAAGATTCCAAAATGGTATAATACTTGGTAAATTGTAGCTGATAACATGGATAAAAAAATTTTTTCCTGAAAAACCCAGTTTTTAACAAATTTTTCTTACTTGGTGAAAATGGCAAAACTTATTGCTTTTTACATTGGAGCCGATTCCAATGCACACACTGATTAAATTTAACTTAATTGTACCTGTGCTTGTCATATCATAAACCGATTGAAAAAACAGATTGTCCACTAAATTTAGTTTAGTTCTCTTTGTGTGTGGTATGAAATATTCACCATTTTTTTGGAAAAGTTTAAATTTTAATTGACACAAAATTTTTAATACTAAGGTTTATTTATTAAATTTACAATAATTTTTAAAATGTTTCATGAATGTACCAATACAACTATTTTTACTACAACAAATGTTCGAAATGTCTTCCATCGGCGGCAATACAAGCCCGACATCTCTTTAAAAATGATCGAGCTATCTTTCGAGCGAATCGTCCATTATTTACGAATTCAGCTGCTTCTGCTATTCTTTGCCGTAGTTCAAATTCACTTTCAATTGGCTTTGAATACACTTTTTCTTTGACTGCTCCCCAGTAAAAAAAGTCTAATGGATTCAAGTCCGGTGAACGGGCCGGCCACGAGATTGGGCCAGACCGTCCGATCCATCTCCCGGGAAACTCTTCATCGAGATATTGTCGAACGGAGCGAGCATAGTGTGCTGGGCACCCATCTTGCTGGAACCACATTTCTCTGTAAATGTTTAATGGCACGTCTTCTAGTAAACTTGGTAGATGGTTCTGTAGAAAGTCCAAGTAGACCTCGCCATTCAACGCATCAGGCAACTCAAAAGGACCAATTATTTGACCATTTAAAATTCCGGTCCACATGTTTACTTTGAATCGGTACTGGGACCGATCCTGCCTCGTTAGATGAGGGTTTTCTACATGCCATTCATGCAAGTTATGCATGTTCATGTAGCCGTCCTTTTTGAATGTCGATTCATCAGACCATAAAATTTTCGTTAAGAAAAGCGGGTCATCCCTGTACCTTTCCAATATTGTCCGGGAAAAATTTACTCGATTTTGGTAGTCCCCGGGTAGTAACGTCTGTACTCGCTGTACGTGGTATGGGTGTAATTCATGTCTTTTTACAATACGATGGGCTGTACTTTGGGGCACTCTGGTGGTTATTTCAATAGCCCTAACTGAAGTGCTTGGGTCTTCTTCGACAGCTTCTAGCACCTCGTCTTCCATCGGGTTGGTGGGTCTTCCTCCACCATGCTCTTGATTTGGGAGGTGGCCCTCTGAAAAGAGTAAACGATGCACATTCGTAAACACTCGATGATCTGGGTAACGAGCAGCGTTTGGGTACCTTTCACGGTAAAGTCTGGCGGCAGCACTGGCATTACACCTGCATTCACCATAAATAAGGTGCATATTAGCGTATTCGCGAGTGGTATACGCAGACATCTTGGCACTAGTCACACGATAGTCCAGGAGAAAGCAAAGGTCGTCGTTGAGGGAAAATAAACAGTTCGGATCCAAATCACAAGCAATCACAAGTCCATAAACGAAACCAAAAGTAGTTAGTACGAAATCAACACAAACGAATACGAAAACAAGTGCAGTAAACGAAGGAGCGTAACGTACTGATTTGTGATTGTGATGTGTGAGTACAAAAGCGAATACCTGGCGTCACTCTCTGTCTCGCTCGCACTTAGTAAGATGACTCTCTCCGTTTCAGTCACTTTAGCGTCCATACCTATCTCGCTCGCACTTGATAAGGTGACTCTTTCCGTCTTAGTCACTTAAGCGTCAATATCTATCTCGCTTATACTTCTTAGAATGCCTGATTCATCTCAAGCTACAATTAACGACTCTTTGGAAAATCTTGCGCCCATTAGAATAATTTTTAACCAAGTAAGAAAAATTTGTTAAAAAGTGGGTTTTACAGGAAAAAAAAAATTTTATCCATGTTATCAGCTACAATTTACCAAGTATTATACCATTTTGGAATCTTTACTAAATGCCCCAACTTTTGACATAACTTGCCAAACTCGCGTAGTACATTTTTTTTCAATAAAGTCAGTTAAAACTAGGCAATTTTTTATTTTGAAAGTTTTTCTAGGAAATAAGTCCTATTTTTTATGCAAGCTAGAGCAGCTGGTTTCAAAATTTTGATTACAGTTTAGAGAAGCATTATTCAGGGTTACACAGCAAAAAAAATAATTGGAAAAAGTAAAGATTTGTGGCAACAGGAGTAAAAAGACTGTCACAGGGTGTGTAATTTTGCGATTTTTAAAAAAATGCCTATAATTTTGAAATCATACAACTTAGATTTTTTTTTATATTTTTCTGACAACCAGCTTGACTTGCCTTTTCACCCGGCTTCGGGTTGACGTCGAGTTTTGGGACACCCTGTATATGCCTTTGTATTTATACTAAATTTCAAGTTTTTATCAGTTTTTACCAATAATGTTAGTAAGTATAACAGATAATTTGTAGATATGTTATTGTACTGCTTGTAGTATCTGTAAAGGTCAATGTTACTTTGATTGCATGATTTTGCACCTATCTTTTTTTTATAAAATATATTTACTTAGCTTTGAACCGCGACTTTGTTTACGTCTACACGTCTGCACATCAGATTATCACAAACTGTCTTTCCTCAACAGACTTTAAACCTTATGTATAACTAGCTGACCGGCGGACTTCGTACCGCTTTGACAGTTTCCATGACAACAAAACAAACAAATCATTTGTCCGCTTAAGAACACCCGTATCCCATGATGGACCCCTATAGCAGCGCCACCTACCGGGTCCAATTGTAAATCTAAACCATTCTCGAATCGACTTGAACACACAAAAAATTTTATTCAAATCGGTCCAGCCGTTTAGAAGGAGTGCAATTTCATACACACACACACAAGATTTATACAGGTGACTTTTTTATCACCGTCCAAATCTTCTGAGATGACTCCCGTGATACAAACGAACTACTCTTACTATTGGACCAACTCCCTACATCGAAAATAAAATTCAGCTGTTCCATACATTTTGGTCGAATGAATATTGATGTTTTGTATGGAATTATTGCCCTTGACCCATTATCATGTGTACATAAAAGAAAACTTCGATTCGAAGTCAACAATATTAAGTTATAACAAAAATACTTCATGCATTGCATTTGATAAATGACAGTAAAATTAGTTTTACGAATAGGCTTGGTTATCAGCAGGAGTATGTGTGACGCGTTATCGTACCTATCTAGTTTTTTATTGTCTACTAAATACGAGGAATTATTACGAGAATGAGTTGATCGTCCCTTATTTATTATATTTGACGTCACATGTAATGTCCGTGTAAAGATAGGAAAAAGTTATCTCATTATTAAAAATACATATATGTTTCCTCAAAACTGGTCGTTGTGGATATCCTATCTTGTCTAGCGTCGTCGCAGCTGACGTCTTTTGGCTGAGATGATGTTTATTCACTTGAAAAATACACATACATTGGCTCAAAAGCTCAATTAACACCACCTCTAAAATCTCTGAAACATTCAAGTGTAGTTTCTTAAACCTATTAGTTAAAAAGTTAAAAAATAAATATTTTTAATTACGATAAATAAATGAATGAATTTATGAATGAATTCACAGTTTACATTAGGTTGTTGTACAATTATATTGATTTATAGATTTTTGCTATTTTTTATTACTTTACTATAACGCTATATTTACTTATATATTTATTATAAGTAAACTAGCAGTTCCCCGACCCATTGCGTCGCGTCGTCGCGCAGCCCGAATGCGCTAATACTTCGTATTCGCTTAGCGTTTTGTTTAACTTTTTAAGGGTCATAGCGTGATGTTAAATAGCCTATAGCCTTCCACAAAAATTGGGCTATCAAGTGCAAAAATAATTTTTCAAATCCGACTGGTAGTTCTAGGTGTTAGCGCGTTCAAACAAACAAGAAAACGAAACTTCTCGGGTGCCGCCTAGTGTGAGTTTTAAATACTATCCGTATTTATTCGAATACGTCAACGAAAACGAAAATTTGTATGGCATTGAAGCAGCGCCTCCTGGCGACATACGAGAAGAATCAAAATTTTGTCATACCAATTCTCGTTTTCGAATGGCGAATGAAACTCTCACTAGGTACAGATCGCGCCAAACTTCTAGTCCCCTCTGAAGTTGGCGCGATTCGCGTCGCAGTAGTAAAAAATAGACGTCAGTAGGACGAAGGCGGGGACGAGCGCCAGGGCCTGACTGTGTACAGCTGCGCGAAGCAACTTCAGTGGGGACTAGAAGTTTGGCGCGATCTATACCCAGCTTTATCATAGGTATTAATATAGAAAGTAAAACCAAACCCGGTCGTTGTTGTGGAGATCCTTGGCGGAGGCCTTTGTCCATCAGTGGATGTCTTGGGCTGAGATGATGATGATGATGATAGAAAGTAAACAAGTGCGGTGGTTTACAGTCGTGCGGCTTCTGCACGATGTTCCCGTCGTGCATGTCGCTGCTGTCGCGGCGCGAGCAGTCGCAGCAGCCGCGCCCCGGCCAGGCGGCGGTGGTGCTCAACGTGTACGATATGTACTGGACCAACTGGTGAGTCACCTCATCATCATCTAAAAGTGATCCTTTTTTAAATAGCTATATCTTTGTCGCTCACTATGGCCCTCATAAGAAGGCTCAAGGTCACTCAAAGAGCAACGGAGAAGGCTATATTCGAGCTTTTTCCGCGTGATCGAATCAGAAATGAGGAGATCTTTTGTCCAGCATTGGACTTTTATTTTGCTGAGATGATGATAAAATATAATTAATTAATTATCTTATGGGTAATCACAGTGCCTGTATCTCACCTGATGTTAAGTGAATATAAGGCCAATCATCCGGAATCCTAAAATACTGAGGCAATAGCTAATTTATATCTAGCTGCCGGAACTCAACAATTTTACAAATATTGAACATCATCATCTTCTATGTATAAAGAGAGTTAAAAGGAGGAATCCAACAGAGGATTGGTAGTAGTTGAAGGGCGGGCTATGAGTCGCGGCGCTGGTGCCCGCTTCGCTATAGTGGCAGGAGCAGTGATCGCAGGCTGCTCGCGCGCAGTACACGGCGAGCGGGCGTATTCCATTGTATAGTTAGGGCCTATGAGTCGCGGCCCTGCTGCCTGCTACGCTAGTGGCAAGTGCAGTGATCGCAGGCTGCTCGCGCGCAGGTACACGGCGGGCGAGCGTGTTCCATAGTATAGTTAGGGCGTATGAGTCGCGGCCCTGGTGCCTGTTACGCTAGTGGCAGGTGCAGTGATCGCAGGCTGCTCGCGCGCAGGTACTCGGCGGGCGAGCGTGTTCCATTGTATAATTAGGGCCTATGAGTCGCGGCGCTGGTGCCCGCTATGCTAGTGGCAGGGGCAGTGATCGCAGGCTGCTCGCGCGCAGGTACTCGGCGGGCGAGCGTGTTCCATTGTATAATTAGGGCCTATGAGTCGCGGCGCTGGTGCCCGCTATGCTAGTGGCAGGGGCAGTGATCGCAGGCTGCTCGCGCGCAGGTACACGGCAGGCGCGGGCGTGGGCGTGTTCCACAGCGGCGTGCAGGTTCACGGCTCGGAGTGGGCGTACGGCGGTCACCCGTACGCGTTCACGGGCGTCTTCGAGATATCGCCGCGCGACGAGCGAGAGTTGGGCGAACAGTTTCGGTTCAGGTATGTGTGTTGTGTAAATAAATTTCTAACATTCTTACAAATAATCAAAGAATAAGGCTTCGAATAGTTTTTCTGTTTGTCTCTTTTGCTCTAATTTAAAATGACATTTACATGACAGGAACAAAACACGGAATAACTGATCGGACTAACTTTGTTTATTTGTATAAGGGTATAAAGGTCAATTCACACCGAAGTGGCAGCAGTCGGCAGTTATGCTGTCAAACAATTTTAAGCCTTATTTATCTTCATTTGACTAACTTAACGTATACTATCGCTTGAAAGCATCGCTCCGCCATCGCTTTGATAGTCCGCTTGTCCAACCCGACTCGTGCCACTTCGGTGTGAATTAAACCCTAAGTTGTCATTCAGAAACAGTTTTGTTAAAATTAAAGATTATTTTAATACATTTTACCATGTTCGATTACCGATTGTATATAGTTGTATTAAATTTTAGAAAATGTATGGATGCTGTTACTTATTTTTAATATTGACGATATACCTACCTATGCAGTTAGATGAAATTTCTGAACTTATCTCTTATAAGTTCGTATTTTACCTGCACTTTATTGCAATCCAAAAAAACCACCTTCTTCACGTAGGAATCGATCCCTCAACTATTGATTAATTAACCTTGGCAGTTATCAATGTCTGTAGACGAAACGTAAAAAAATGCATTATCAATGATCGCGAAGACATGATATTGTCTCTGATAAGAAATTTTAGTATAATATTTTGTTGCTGATTGTTTGTAAACGTAATGAAGGTAGAACGATGCCGTTGACGCGTCAATTCAAACTGTAATAATTTCTGTGAAGGTTTGCAATAAACGAACAATCTTTGTTGGAGCAACAGCTGTAGCTAGGGTATGTTCACTGAAAAAAAAAAGTGTTTACTATAATAAAGATGTTGTTTAACGTCATCACACATCTTGACTCCATATGAGCCTAACAAGATCTTATCTATTGAAACTAAAAGAACTTAGTTAATATTTTTTTTGTTACGTCAACTAAGTATTGTTTTGGTTTAGACACTTAGATCTTCCCTAATTCAAGAATGAAACCTTATCACATCGACAACCATTACTAATAGATTCAACTAAGGTGTATTAAATGTTTATATTGCTTTAGCTAAGATCTTAGACAATTAGAGCAAATAACGGAGATAAATGAACTAACCTCATATTCGACATAGACATGAATTACTGTTATATTAACTAAGTAACTGATTGCAATAAATATTGTTCATTTGTACATCAACGAAGTAATATGCTAGTAATAAATTTTGATCTTATTTACGTTAACAAGTTGTATGGTCGCAGTAATTATTGTTCTTTTATCCATCAACAATGTTTACAATAATCCTTATTTTTGTAAACAGCAACAAAGTTACTTGGTTGCAATAATTAATGTTCTTTTGTGCAGCAACAAAGTTACTCTGTTGCAACAATTATTATTCTTTTGTGCAGCAACAAAGTTGCTCTGTTGCAACAATTATTGTTCTTTTGTGCAGCAACAAAGTCTTCAAACTGTCCAGTGCTCTTACTGGTGAGAAATTTGTTTCGTTATGGACTGACAGTATACTGCCGCAGTATCCTAGGGAAATATATGACGTTATAAATCGTCGCCATTTTTGTACTCAGCTCTCAGTGCTTTGATAACGTGATTAACAGCGTCCAGAAATGACATGGATGACAGTATACTGGACTGCGTTCCGTTTTAAACAGTAACCAGTATAGCTAACTATAAAGGAACGGCTTCGCAGTATACTAAATTGACGTCACACCTTACAGTGCTCGCAGTGCATATCGGAACATACCCTTTATTCACTGATTTTTGGAATAAATAGTTGTCAGTGTAAAAAAATGACGATTTACTCCGTGAACTAATCTGAATGTAATTGCGAATTGCAGACAAAGCGTACATATAGGGTATACGGACTTCAGCGAAGAGGAGGTGCGGCGGTTAGTGGCAGAACTCGGCAAGCAGTTTCGCGGTGACAGGTGGGTTCTTATCTAGGCTACTCTTTAAGCTATTAGTAGCCATATTAGTCTCCGTGCTTCGGAGGGCACGTAAAGCCGTTGGTCCCGGCTGCATTAGTAGTCGTTAACAACCTCCAATCTGCACTGGGCCCGGCAAATTTGTTGATGATGATGAGTAGCTAACCGCTTCACCGTCTCTGTGGTCTAGTGGCTAAGACTACCGGTTAAGACCCAGAGATCCCGGGTTCGAGTCCCAGCGGGGGGTACATGTTTGTGTACTCGGTTTGGTTGGTGGAAGGGCTTGTTTGTCTGCCGGTCCGCTGACCTTATCAGCGTTGCCGGTCTTATGGGGGCGGCGAGAAACGTAGTTCCTCAAGCAGTGTAGTGACTCTGTTATCCTGAGAGGTTTTCTAAGGACTAGCATCATTACAAGTCTTTCCACCTGATATTATATACTATAATTTCTAAAAATAGAGTACTTAGAAATGGTAGCAGTCCTTGGGTCACCGCGCACTAGACAGGTAGCAGACACTTTAATCGCCTCTGTGGTCTATTGGTTAAGATCACCGGTTTAGACCCAGAGGTCCCGGGTTCGATTCCCAGCGGGGAGTACATGTTTGTGTACTGGTTTGGTCGGTGGTAGGGCTTGTTTGCCCGTCTGGCTAGTTACCATCGTCTTATCTAAATATGTCGCACTAACATCAATTTTTGTAGCGTTGTTGTGTTTCGGCGGCTAGAGATAAGATAGCTAGTGCCTCACTAGTTGAGGTTTTCGGGTGAGCGCTTCCACCTTATCATCACTTAACATCAAGTGAGAGAAAGGCCAAGTGCTAACTCGTAAGGTATAAAAAAATAGACAAGTGGTGGCGGATTCTTATACGCGCCACCAATCCTAGAATCTTTATTGAAGAGTGACAACGACTAGAAAGGAAGGAAATTATAGTATTGATAACATTGACTTAATTTTGTTGCAGGTACCACCTTATGAACAACAATTGCAACCATTTCACGTCTGCCTTCTGTCTGGTAAATATATATTTTTTTAATATTATTATTATACATTTTTTTTTTCAATCAGTTCTAAATAGACATTACATATTACTGTCCATTCTTTTAAAGTTAAGTACAGAAAATACTTACTTGAGCAACAAAAAGGGCAACAACTTTAAACAGGCGGCTTTTATTTTTATTATTTTTTTATTTTTTTATTATCATTTGTATTTTTAAAGATGGTTTTTGTTTTATACATTTTATTCTTCATCTTAGTTTATGGCACAACCACAAACTTTTTATCGTTAGGTATTTTATTATGTAATCACACACAGGTATAATTAAATATTTATTGTCTATGTATAATAATAATCAAAAGCTTTATTATTTTTTATAACATTACGCATACGCACACACACCCTCACACACACACACACACCCCCACACACACACACACACACACCCCTGTTTGTACAGACGGCCTTTCGAGGACTATGGTTTTATATCACCCAACCGAGGACTCTCTCAAAAACTATGTTAATGACGTTGTATTGCTTTTTTAATACGATGGAAAGAAACAGAACATACATTGCTAATTGACAGGTCTATTCTTGTGGCGTTATCGCAGCATCTTGTTTATTAACTTTCGTTGACCAATGCGGGGACTTAAAATACACTGCCAACGCTTATGGAGACATCCTTCCGAGGACGTTTGTGTTAACCTTTCGAGGACCCAATGGCCGGACTAGACATGACAATCCGAGGACTCGCTTTCACACACTTTTTCTTGAGCCCAGTACAATGCGAGGACCTTGTGTTAGACTTTACACAAACTATGTGAGGACGTTTTCCCGGGTCCCGCGTATACAATACGAGGACCACTAATGTGTAAAAATAACATGTTTGAAGTACCATCTGAGAACATTTATTTTTTAATGCTCCAACACAGTATTTTCACTATTGGCTGACAAAATGACCAATCGCGAATAATTTGTTGCGTGGAAGTGTAGGCGTTTGTTTATCAAAGAAACCTAGCGATGCTTGTGACTAGAGTCGCACGCATTGCAGTAGCCGCAGATTGCACACAAGACTCCAATACGGTGCGGACGTACGAGTATTACAGCAGTCTACGGGTAACTTCTTGTGATAATTTATTATAATTCCTATTTCACTTACGTAATATATGATTTTATATTAAAAATATTATAATACATTTAAATCTTAAAGGTTTAGTTAACATTGTAATAACAATGTAACATTTAATAGTAAAAAGCTTAGATTTATTTTCTCTGATCTATTTATGGAAGTAGGGATTAGGCATACCTAGTCAGGACTTGTAATTGTAAGGATTACTTAATCCTTACAATTACAAGTCCTGACTTCTTACAAGTTTCGACTTGGCGCGGCGAAGTTTACAATAACTCGCGTTGGGGTATATGTGAACTGCTATTTTCGTATTGAGACCAAAATTTTTGATTGTGTTAAAGAGGCGAAATGCACAATCAGTGATCGTATTTTTTTTTTTAATATTACGGGGAAGCTTTATTATAAATTATCCTATTTATATTTATGGTATTAAATTAAGAATGCGCCACCGCGATAAATTGAACCCCCGCTGGGAATCAAACCAAGACTGCTGGGTCTGAGACCGGTGGTCTTATCACTAGACCACAGAGGCGGTAAAACTGGTGATAGAATTGTCATAAAAAATATTAACATATTTAAGAAATTTTACCGCACCTGTGTCTAGTGGTAAGAACTCAAACCCAGAGGTCCCTGGTTCGATTCCCAGCGGGGGTACAGATTGTGCTCGGTTTGGTCGGTGGTAGGGCTTGTTCTAATTCCGCCTGGCTAGCTACCACCATCTTATCTAAATATGTCGCCATAACAACCATGTTATCAACATTGTTGTGTTCCGGCAGTTAGAAGTTCTGGTAAACCTAAAGGTAAAGGTAGTTAGTTAGTAGTGACTCTAAGTAACGGCTACTTCTAAAAAAAAGTTAGTTATGGATAATTAAAATTTGCCCGTGACTCCGTTCGTAAGAGCTATAAAAATGATTATAAAGGATATTAAATATTTTTTTTACCATAAGAAGTTCGTATACACCACTATGAATGGTGGTGGTGTACCACAGAGAAGTCAAGCTGTGTCTATGATCTGACCCAACTGATTTAGATGTAACACCGTACTTTTTTAGATAATTCTGCTTTCTAACAAAGAAAATTTAATCAAAATCTGTTGAGCGGTTTGTGTGTGATAGAGTACCTAACAAACAAATAGACAGACGGACAAACAAAAATTCTAAGATTTAAAAAAATATATATTTAGGGTATGTTTTTTTTGGAGAGTTTGCCGATGGCATTTTCTGCTTCACCTGGCTTTTTTCGGGGGCGGCGAGAAACGTAAAGGGTTCCTCAAGCCATGTGAAACTTATCACCTTCTGAGGTTTTCTAGAGGCATCACGCACTAGTGCGTGTCCCCGTGCCCTACTAGATTCTTCGAGGGGTTCGGATCGGATCGGGGGGATCAACCCGAGGGCGCCTCTAAAGGCTCGGACCTCGGCTCGGGTTGACCGAGTCGTGGTGGTGGGGAGAAGCGCCCAGGTACATGTCTGTACCTGGTATAGAACGCGTGTGAACCAGCTCGTCGTACCCTTGTTCTACGAATACGGTGTCTTGGGCCTAGGCTAGTGTGCATGTTTAATGTATTCTGTAAATGTTTAGTGGCATTTAGAGGATCGGGCGGGGGGGTTCGCAACTTATATACTTTATTTCTTCTTTTATATGCACTTACATTTAAATAAATAAAAAGTAAATATGGTAAGAAGAAAGACAAAGAGTTGAAAAATTTCCACGAGTGGGATTCGAACCCGTACCCCATGACTCTCTGTTCAATGAGCTCTATTCAATGTCGACAACTACGTCATCAATATCCGATCTTAATATTTTTACAAAATATCAGTTAAGAATTGGGCAAGCTATATTTATGATTCTTTACATATAATTTTACGCAATAAGCAACGAGCGAACAAATTAGAATTTGAAAAATACGAAGTGTTGAAAAACAATCCACGAGCGGGATTCGAAACCGCACCCATGCCCGGTCAGGTGCACTGCCAACTATGCTATCGTGGCTCAATCACAACAATATTTCGCAAATATGAGTAAAATAATATGTAAATTATCATTAATATATTTTTTTTTTTTTTTTTTTTTTTATATTTACGGGTAAGCACAGTGCCTTAATCACACCTGATGTTAAGTGATGATAAAGCCAATGATGGAAGCGCACTTCACCCAAGACCCTCACAACTAGTGAGATACTGGCTATCTTATCTCTGGCTGCCGGAACACAACAATGCTACAAACATTGATGTTATGGCGACATATTTAGATAAGATGGTGGTAGCTAGCCAGGCGGACAAATAAGTCCTACCACCAACCAAACCGAGTACACAAAGATGTACCCCCCGCTGGGAATCGAACCCGGGACCTCTGGGTCTAAGCCGGTGGTCTTAACCACTAGACCACAGAGGCGATTAATTCTTAACTGATCTTTCAATATTTGTAAAAATATTAAGATCGGATGTTGATGACGTAGTTGTCGACATTGAATAGAGCTCCTTTGGCTTATAAAGTAAAAGTAGATAGTGTTGATTAATTTCGGCGAGTTGGATTGAGCCACGATAGCTTAGTTGGTAGTGCACCTGACTCGTTATGTCATGGAGCGGATTTGAATCCCGCTCGTGGATTTTTTTCAACACGTTTTTTTTTTATTACTTATACATTTTTCTTTTTGTTATAATAATGTTTGATCACATATTTTTGCTTCTTCTACAATGCGAACTTACATGGGGTGTCAGTGTCTTCGAAGAGATTGTTAGTTGACTACGGCTAGATCTTTTGTCCATTAATAGATCCCTAACCAGCTACTTTTATTCGTATTCAACACAATAACCAATCACAATATGTGTACTGTTTGTCACTGAGGAGTTCTATGTGGTATCTCAGTAGTCCAAGACCCTTTGTCCACTGCTAGGTACCTAACCAGTTACTATTCTTCTTATTCAACACAATAACCAATCACAATGTTTGTACTGTTTGTCACTGAGGAGTTCTATGGGATATTTCAGTAATCCACGACCCTTTGTCCACTGATTGGTACCCAACCAACTATTATTTTTTGTATTCAATACAATAACTAATCATAATATGTGTACTGTTCTTTATTGAGGAGTTCCATAGAGTATCTCTGTAGTTCACGATCTTTTGTCTACTGATAGGTACCTAACCTGCTATTTTCTTTCGTATTCAATACAATAACTAACCACAATATGTGTACTGTTGATAACTAAAGAGTTCTATAGAGTATCTCCGTAGTTCACGATCCTTTGTCCACTGATGAATACCTAACCAACTACTTTCATTTGTATTCAATACATTAACTAATCACAATATGTGTACTGTTCGTCATTCAGGAGATCCATAGGATATCTCCGAAGTCTGAGATGTTTGTTTATTGATGGGTACCTAACCAGCTAGTTTATTTCGTATTGCATATTAAAACGCTTGTTTTTAAAAATGTTTTTTTTTTTAAATTTTATTTTTACTTTTTTAATATTTTCGTTTTTTCTATGTTTAGCTAGTGCTAAACTATTTTTTCTAAGAAGTAATGTCGCTGGTGGATATCGCTTTCATAGCAATCATTTCCTGTCGCTTCAATTTCGCCTTCTCTAAACGTCTCTTTCTTTGTGTAGTAGTTTCTTTTTTGTTCATGTTATTCCCTCGAGTATAGGACAAAAACGGTCCATCCCCAGAGGTCCTTTGTAGGGGTATAAGGGCTTCAGTACAACAGGGTTCCACCTGGTACCCTGAGGCGCAACGTTAGCAATATGACATGTTTATACACCCTCATACCATTCAGCCCTCGGCACGTGCTCACCTAAGCATTGGGTCATCCATCTAATCCATCAAATTTATTTATTTTTATTGATTTAAACTTTTGCAACATATAAAGCAACAGCAAATATTACATGGCGGACTTAATGCCTGGCATTCTCTACCAGACAACCTTAGGGTGGTGCAAAGATAAAATTTTATTCAATAAGATATATTATAAATAATTTAAATGTAAGTATATAACACATGCATAAATATTGTATATACATAAACATATAATTATGTGTATTGTAAATACGTAAGTTCTAATAGGACGTTATTAAGATGATTCTGCCATGATTATATCAAACAAGAGCTCGCGTACTTTCTTTATGTAGCCATCCTGATTTCAAGAGGCAGCGCGTTCTACAGGAGAATGGATTGAAAAAAAGAATGAACAAAACCATATGTATGAGAGGGACAGAAATGGAGATGATTATTTGAGGACCGGAGATTTTTACTCTGAAAGGAGCAAAGGAGCATTTAACAAAGACAGAATCCACATTCATAACAAACGGAACGAACAAACGAACAAACTTATTTTCCCGAGTTTCTATGGTCATCTTCCAGCTCCATCATCATACCCTAGTTACCATCTAGCACCAAAGTACTCGTCAAGACGAATCATACGAGCCCAAACTCGATGGGGTTGTGTCGTTTAATTACCGAGATCCTGTGTCCATCTTCTAGCTCCATCATCAGACCCTGGTTACAATCTAGCACCAAAGTACTCGTCAAGATGAACCATACGAGCCCAAACTCGATGGGGTTGTGTCGTTTAATTACCGAGTTCCTGTGTCCATCTTCTAGCTCCATCATCAGACCCTGGTTATAATCTAGCACCAAAGTACTCGTCAAGACGAACCATACGAGCCCAAACTCGATGGGGTTGTGTCGTTTAATTACCGAGTTCCTTTGGCCATCTTCCAGCTCCATCATCATACCCTGATTACCATCTAGCACCAAAGTATTCATCAAGACGGATCAAACGAGTCCAAACTCGATGGGTTGTGTCGTTTAACTACCGATTTCTTATGGCTACCTTTCGGTTCCATCATCAAACCCTGGTTACCCTCTTGCACCAAAATACTCGTCAAGACGAATCATACGAGCCCAAACTCGATGGGGTTGTGTCGTTTAATTACCGAGTTCCTGTGGCCATCTTCTAGCTCCATCATCAGACCCTGGTTACCATCTATCACCAAAGTATTCGTCAAGACGAACCATAAGAGCCCAAACTCGATGGGGTTGTGTCGTTTAATTACCGAGTTCCTATGGCCATCTTCCAGCTCCATCATCAGACCCTAGTTACCATTTAGCACCAAAGTTTTCGTCAAGACGGATCAAACGAGTCCAAACTCGATGGGGTTGTGTCATTTAACAACCAAGTTCCTATGGCCACCTTCCGGTTTCATCATCAGATCAGCTTCATGTATTAATAATTTTGCATTGTCATCCGATTTACACATGCATGCAAAATTTTAGCTCAATCGGTAACCGGGAAGTGGATCATATTTAACTTGCAGATTTGATTACAGACACCGGGACAGGTGAATGAAACTAAATAAAAGCTTGTAAAAATGGAACCATCTCGGGAAAAATAGCTATCGATCAAAAAAAAAATCATCCAAATCGGTGCATAAATGACGGAGATATGCGCGAACAAACACATAAAAAAACATATAGGTACAACCAAATTGATAACCTCCTAAATTGTGTTATGAAAATGAGGAACAACGACGGTACCACAACAACCTAGATCCGGGACAATATAGAAAAAGTTCGTTTTTCTATATGATGACCTCGGAGATGGTGACATCAGAGAACGGCGTGCGAGCCACTCGAATAGGGAGGTCTTTGATAACGAAGGTTGCATTAAAAGTAATGATCATCTATTTAAAAAATACTTACTTTGCTTACATTCCTTGTTCTTACAAAACGAGGACGGAAAAACAACACTCTTTGATAACGACGTGAAAATCTATCCATATGAGGACCTAAATACACTTTGTCAGATACTGATACTAATCCGAGGTCTTGAGTGTAAAATTTACACATTAGTCCTCAGACAGTACAACATACATGACTCATGTGTATAGCAAGTGTGTATAAATCGATAGTGGCGCCGCCTGGTGTTCACACTCTGTCGGGGTGTGTACAGAAATTTCCAAGACCAATCCGAGGATTT
Source organism: Eudonia mercurella (assembly GCA_963082485.1). Classification (NCBI taxonomy): domain Eukaryota; kingdom Metazoa; phylum Arthropoda; class Insecta; order Lepidoptera; family Crambidae; genus Eudonia; species Eudonia mercurella. The sequence continues at coordinate 6,020,998 of OY720047.1, read as the reverse complement.
GTTGACTTTTCTTTATTAAGTATATAGAAAGGTTCAAAATCGCACGTAGAGTACGATGCAGTAATCAAGTCAAACCGAGGACTCACAAAAAAGTCCTCGGATTGAAAACGTCCTCGGATGTGCCTTGTGTATTCAGGCCTACGTCCTCGTATGGTACTTAAAACAAACACACACACACACACACACACACACACACACACACACACACCATGGGTTCCTCTGAAAATCAGCGTTGCAGTTTCTTGAAGCTGCAACTTATGCTGAGAGGAGTCCAGTTCGTCGTAGCATTTTAATTTTAACTTTATGTTTTTGTTTTATTGTTAGAACCTAAGCCTGCTACGCCGAATAAATCTTTTGAATTTGAATTTGAATTACTCGTAGAAAAGGGACAGAGTCATGGGTTGAAGTATTTATATTATTATAAGTAGTATTATCTTTTGTTTATATTTACCATTAATATATAAGAATAGTTATAATTTTGCGATGCCCTAACAGGGTTTGTAACAGACCATCATATACTATAATATTACCATATTACTGTATGAAAGTGATACTGTTTACATAAGTGCAATAAATAAATAAATAAATAATTATATTGGTATATTTTTAAATATAAGTTTTTAATTTTATTTTACATAATTATAAATTTTTACAAGCTTTGCCAAATAATAGCTTAGAAACCACTAAATAGACTATATTATTATAAGATCAATTTAAAAAGAAAGTTATTTAAAACGCTTTATATTATTATCGAGATCATACATTTAAATAACCAATCGAGATATATAATCAAATAGCAAGAATTGCAAGATAAAAATATTTTTATCTACCAATTCTGATTTATCTCTCTTCGTCGTCGAGTCCTCACGCCTGAGGGTCGTGACCACCAATAGCAACATCGCGGACCAGGGCTCTCCAATAGGTCCTTTCCTGGGCTAGACGGATAACCGCCTGCGTGTTGCATTTCAGGACTTCCAGCCAGAATAGAATAGAATTCTGATTTACGAAAACTTAAATTCTTAGTAGTAATATTGATTGGCTTAGTCATACGCGCGGTATATCCTTTTATCTATGGCTTCATAGGTATATTATCGGTAACTCTATCAACGATTACTTTTTAAATTACGGAACACATTCCGTTTACAAAAAAAAATCACTCCTCATTTTCTTTTAAGTTTTGTTGTTCTTCTGTTTCCTTGCAATTTAATTTACAAACCTTTGTCGTTAAACGGCGGACTATCACAATTGTATTATCGATTTGTGTAGATATGGATTGGCCAAATCAATAATGTATGCTCCTGGCATTTTGAAGGACGATCGCAAGATTGCTATTAATATTTCAATTGGTTCATTATCTATCCTTGACTTTGATAGCGGGTAATTACTACTGTAGCGAGGTTTAATTAGTCCAGTCTAGTGTAAAGTAAGGTTTTTAGAGGTAACCAGCAAACGCCCTTACGACCTATTATGCTTTTGGGATTTTTATAAAGGAGAAAATGCAATGGGCATACTTTGCGCCCGCGAATACATTTATTTTGTTATATGGGACCTAAGTTTATACCTGCTGTTGGTTTTTTTTTCTTATTTTTTTATTATATTAAGAGTTATAAAAAATTATCTTGAACGATCACCAGTATTTATATCAAACATTACACCCATATATACCTAACAACTAAACTAAACTTACTTAACTACATAACTTTCCCCATTGTTAATAGGTATTGTATGTTTGAGTATATAATTTTTTGTTAATAAATGATAGTTAATCGATAAAGCAGATAACTAGTTCATCCTTATATATCTCGAAGAACAAAACATAACACTATAATAGATTTATGTAAGAAATAAAAACAAACTAACGTATAATCATCACACAATATCACAACAATTCCGTCGAGCGATTAAAGTATCGGAACAAAAGAATTGCTCGGCGGCTCGCTTCGTCGAGCGATGTAGTTAAGTGTTAATTACTGATGTGGGGCTCTGCGCACCTGCCGATCGAGAATTAAGTCGGGTAGCGTCTCGTTTCTTTTAAATGTATCGGTGCTGTAGGCGGTCGAAGAGATAATAAAGAAATGCATATACATAATATTTGTTTTGTTGTTGTAAAATGTATTTGTTAAAGTAAGTTTGTAATTTTTTCAAGTTAATTACATTGTGTAGAATTCAACAAATACATGCAAAATAAAAGAATACAGAACAAAAAGTAGATGAATATACCAAATAGAGCAATGACCAATATATATACCAAATCACAACACTAATTTTATAAATAACACTAGCTGTGCCCTGCGGTTTCACCCGCGTTAATTAGCGACTGTTCCACTTTTATTAGTCATAGCGTGATGTAATATAGCCTATAGCCTTCCTCAATAAATGGACTAATCAACTCAAAAAGAATTTTTCAATTCGAACCAGTAGTTCCTGAGATTAGCGCGTTCAAACAAACAAACAAACAAACAAACTCTTCAGCTTTATAATATTAGTATAGATTAAGTGAAATTGATATATAAATCATGTCCCGGACAATCTTCCCCTGGTTCCTGGGTGCCCAGGACTAAAACAACTCACTAAACTTCGTATATTTATTGAGAAAAACACACCAACTCGCTACCACATCGTCTTTTTTTTTTATATATACATACTGTCTTAATTCCATCATAGACAGCAATAAGACACATCGGTACAAAAAGGCTGAACATATTGTTCTGTTATGAACAAATCATATTAAAATTTATAATTATCTACTTGCTTTTTCTGTTCGCATCAAGATTATTATTATTATTATTTTATTCTTTATTGCACAATAAAATAAAATAAAGTACAAAAGGCGGACTTAATGCCAAATGGCATTCTCTACCAGTCGACCTAAGGGCTAGACAGAAAAATTGGTAAGCGGTGCGACAAAGAACGTAAATGAAACATATACTACATAAAGATTCAAAATAGTCAGCGCAAAGCGCTTAAACAAGGTATTGATTACTTTTATAACATAACTTACTTAAAAGCATTATGTATGATAGTTAGTTTCAATGTGTTACACATCATATATTTTACTATCTCAAATATGGTACTATTCTATTTATTCTTAATAAGAATAATGGTAATAAGTATTCCGCCAATATTGCGTGTAGTGTATAGTGTAATCGTGATTGTGCAGGCGCTGTGCTCCCGCGACATCCCGGCGTGGGTGAACCGGCTCGCGTACGTCAGCTCGTGCGTGCCCTTCCTGCAGCGCTGCCTGCCCAAGTACGTACCATTTTTCGTCGTTATCATCCCACGCTTCAATCAATTATAGTCACCATCATTAGCTCATGTGTCCCCACTGTTGGGGCATGAGCCTTCCCTATGGATGGATAGGGAGAACGGGCCATAAACCACCACGCGGGCCCAGTGCGGGTTGGTGGTTGTTAACGACTGCTAATGCAGCCGGGAGCGACAACTTAACGTGCATTTCGAAGCGCGGAGGAGCTCGAGATGATAAATTTTTGGTCACCCATCTGATGATCACGCCTTTGCGAAAGTTGTATAACTTCAGCAATCGCAAACCGAGCGCGTTTACCACTGCGCCATCGAGCTCCTATATCAATTATATTATCAACTGGCTGACTCGGCGGACTTCGTACCGCTTTGACAGTTTCCATCATTTAGTTAAATATATCAATGGTTTCCATGACAACAAAACAAACAAATCGTTTTGTATTGGACAATTAAATTGTCGTTTTTAGTATTTTATTTAATATAGCCTATGTTACTCCGCGCTAATGTAGCATTCTAATGGTGAAAGAATTTTTTAAATCGGTTTTAAAACACAAACATTTTTGCCCAGATTTATGATGACCCTAATTTGGTTTGTTTACATTTATTCTTTATCGAGTTTGGCTAGAGTATAGTAAGGGACGGGGTGGTGGCGATAAGCGAAGCGACGAACGTTAGGTGTACGTGAACCACCCGACAGGAATATATATTGTAAAATATTTTTACTTATTACTTATTGTCATCGAAGAAAAGTTAAAAGCAACTATGAGACATTTTTGAATAATTACAAAAATATTTATTCTAAAATAAACTTTAAGTGTTAAGCAATAAGGTCTTGGCAATTAGACTTGACAACACAAAATTGTTTGTCGTCAAACTTCTTGTTCCGTTTTTGAAACGCTTATTGGAAATTTAGTACTAGTATTGATCTAAATTCTAAGGCATAGGTAGTGTTTTACAAATAGTTTACGGGGGTGCAGCGCGGACGCAAAACTGCGAGTTTCAAGTTTATGATAGCGAGCGAGCGGCGCGTGGCAGTGGTGTGACAACGGCGCACGACAAGAATACGCACGCACACTAATATCTGTACAGAGTAGGCTGGTGATTTAATTAGAGCAATGTTTACTTTTGTAAAATCATAGGCGTTTGGGTAAAAAATAATAAAAGTTTTAATATTTTCATATTCATATTTTTAAATCAATGCAAACATTTTGATGTCGGATGATTGTTTCATTTGTACTATATTTACAAAGTTTCTGATGAAATAAGTTTTTAGATATCATTACTTTTACGTATTGTTTATGCAGTTTCTGGGTATTTGTTTCAAAGTGTCTCCCTGTGACCACGAACCCTGCAAAGGATTCGAAACGTCAGGATAAACATTAAATAATGTGTAAAGTAAAATAAACGCGAGTAGATCCGTAAAAGTTGTTTCATTTAAATGTGTAGTGTTCGCGTAAACTTTAGAACACAATATGTATATGACCTATTCAGCGCTTAGCACCAGTGACTTAAAAACACGTAAATTTTCGAAATGCCACGCGGCACCCCCTTAAAGTAAATTATTATTTATTCATATTCATAATGTAATCCACGTTGCATGCTGTGGCAGCCTCTAATTGAGACGACACTTAACTTTAAGTCTGCAATATGTTCTACTCGTATCTAGTTATTGCTTGTTTTTGTGTTCATTTTGTTGGTTGTCCTTTAAATAAATAAATTAAAAAATGGCATTTTATTTTATTTATTTATTTTATTAGTTCGTACACAAATAAACATTTACAATGGTTAACATTTTGGATCGCAATAGTACAGGTAAGCTTATCTCTAAAAAGAGATTTCTTCCAGCAGACCATGGTGACAGGATAGTATGAAAGTAGCTAGTGGTTGTTATTTGGTTTGAGGTAATTGTGATGAGGAGAGGAGCTCGATGGCGCAGTGGTTAACGCGCCCGGTCTGCGAGTGCTGAGGTTAAGCAACTTTCGCAAAGGCCGGTCATCGGATGGGTGACCAAAAATTTATCATCTCGAGCTCCGCCGTGCTTCGGAAGGCACGTAAAGCCGTTGGTCCCCGCTGCATTAGCAGTATTTAACAACCACCAATCCGCACTGGGCCCGCGTGGTGATGTATGGCCCGCTCTCCCTATCCATCCATAGGGAAGGCTCGTGCTCCAGCAGTGGAGACATAAATGAGCTGATTATGATGATGATGATGATGTCGCAGGGAGTGGCTGGTGCCCGCCGCGCTGCAGCAGTCGCTGGCGGCGCACTCGCGGTCCTCCTCGCCACAAACGCCACAGTAGCAGCGTGAGTATCAAGATATCAACACTAATATTTGTTTATTTTAAATATGTTGTATTTTAAGTATGTTGGTCTTCCTAGGATGAAATAAATTATTTAATCCTACGAAGACCAACAACTGTGATTAGCCATCACGGAAGAAGCCATTCACAGGTCCTTAATTAGAAAACATTTTAGTTATCGACTTCTTCAGATATAATGTTCGTAATATATTTTTCGTCACGTTTTCGTCATTGGTAGATAATGCATAACTTGAAACAGTGTTTTTAGAAGGATGGTCTCTAAATTATTTGATTAGGAGTCGCAACATGACTAAATATAGTAAATATACTTTAAGAATTCGACTTAAATATTATTTATTTATTTATTTAGTCATGTAAATGGATATGTATATAATCTCATGCTTAGAACTATGACTACAGGTTCACCACTCTCCCAATGCAGCATTTTTATAAAATATATTAAATTACTAAATTATTAAAATTTCTACAATATATACTTATCATATCTTTTATATATATAACTTATATACAGGGTCTAACAAAATCAATAAGCGAACGTTTAAGGGCGGTATCTATACATCATTCTGAATACAATGACAAAAAATGGGCTTCAGTTTTATAGTGATTTTTCAAAGTTATGTTTTCTAACAAACTAAATCAATTAAAATAATGCACATCTTGAAACATGCTGTATTTTTACTAACACGCACGCCAGCGTCAATCTCAGTGTGCTCCGCTCCGTGCTTTAGTGTGCACGCATGTTCGGCTATTTTTTGGTGAATTATGATAATGTTTTGTTGATTATCTCGGTAACGAGCCTGTAGTTTTGGACCAAATTTGGTGAGCGTGCTCAGTGTGATGTATAGATGCTCCCCTTAAACGTTCGCTTATTAATATTGTTAAACCCTATATATATATATATATCTTATATAAAACATGTCACAGAATGAACGCACATCCTCAGACACCCCAATTAGAATAAATAATTATAATTAAAAACATGCAAAATATTTTTACTTTTATTTTATTAAATTGGTTTATTTAAGTTATTAGTTATACTCATCGAGGGCAAACAGTATGGGCATATTAGCGCTTTAGCCTACCGACCTACAGCATTTTAAAAAGCCCATTTTTGCATTGACTTACGTTTTATTTTCGTTTGATTTAACTATTTAACGAAGGAGTGACTGTAATTTCAATAAGTTTTTATAATTTTGGAAAAAAAATTACCTATATTTTAAATATTTTTAATCGATTAAGATCGATCGATCGATTTTAAACTTCTTTCTGGGTGTGCGCTTAACCTGTTACACGTATAGTAATATACTTATCATAACAATATCTATTATAATAGTAGATGCAAAATAACTGACATACTGGTGCTGACGTTACAGTTTTCTTTAATTTACTATGTTTGTTTATTCATTCATTTATAGGATTGTCTTACCAGAGAGGCTTGTATTTTATTTCCTTTTCTTTCTTCCACAGACGAGGCACTGCGGCGCAGCAGTTGGGATCAGCGAAGTGTTGTGTGAACTAACTCTAGATCTAACTAGGTAAGAGATTGGCGCATTGTCGAACTCCCGTTGTTTAACTTAGCTAATTAAATAACGTTATGATAACGTTAAAATTTAACGTTGACTTTATAGCTATTATTATATAATATTGGAATAAAATAAACTTTTGATATCTTAAACGACGCGTAATTGTGAATAACGGTGTTATTATTGTTACTAACGGCACGTCATAGTTTGCCAACGTTAATTCTTTAGAAGAAGTTCCCTCCCACCAATTGTAATTAAATATCTGGTGTAATGATTGCACTTATACGTGTTCTATGTGTAATTTTATATGTAAAGTTGTTAGGATTAATGTACGGCGCAGTTATATATGCTTATGTAACGTGATTTCCGAAAAAATATTAAATAATAACTCCGTTATTTATTGTTATTATAATTATTAAATCGTCGAAACCTAAAGATGTATGACGACAAACTCATATTTGCATCTAACGGATTTGTTTGTAATGCCAAGTTATATAAAAATTTGGTGAAAATGTCTTTTTTTGGACTTGTAAGAGTTTTTGTAAAACATTAAAAACACGATAGCTCAATTGGAAGAGCACCTGACCCGGAATGTCAGAAGGGTGCAGGTTCAAATCCTGCTCGTGGAAATTTTTTCAACATTTGTGTTTTTTTTTTACATTAAAAATAGTTTATTTTTTTGTAAGTATCAAAAAATTTGGTTGAGCTTTAAAAGATTGATTCGCTTTCGCACGAATGACTACTGAACTACACTATGTATGTTAGTACTTTTATTTTTACAAGGTAATGTAGCCTTCCCTAATAGGATAATTAAAAAAAGGGCGATATAAATTTTTGGAAATTATAAATTAGACCTTATTTACTTGGTATAAGATTGAAGTTTAATTAAAGGTTGATAAGATTTTTTATTAAATTTGATTTGGTATAATTATTATTAGTTGGTTGATGTAACGTTTGCTAATTAAATGCATTTAATTGATATTATCTGTCCAACTAGGTATTTTCTTGTTTCGGTTCTGTTACACGGCAAAATCAACAAAATTACCATTGTTTTAAGGCTTAAAACAGCTAAGCTAGAAGATATCCAATTGAAACCGTCACATAATAATAAAGCTTGTAATTTTAATAACACGATAGCACAGTACAAATGGCGATAGAACGTAATCACAGATGCCGCGTGAGTCATGACAGCCTTCAGATTCTACTAATATAAAATGTACACGATCGTGTGTCGCTAGCCTTACTTTAACAATTTTCCTATAGTAAAATTTACTTTTTATTTTTAAGTGAACTTAAGCTTATACAGTGAAAAAATTAAATGCGACACAGCCAGGAATCGGAACCTGGGTCTTTCGCAATCCGGGCGGCTGCACTGACCATTATGCAACCGGGAAGGCTGACTCAAGAACTTAACTGAATTTTTTCACTGCTTTTTAGCGGCAGTAGTGCCATCTATCCAATGGTTATTGCAACCGTTTGGCTATGCAGATTCATCTTTACAGATGAAATACCACAAATTTGATAACACAACGCAACGCACGTAAATTTTACTTTTTATTTTTAGGTGCTAATTGCTGCACTTTAGCTAAATTAAATATTTATAAAATACAATGAAAAGTTTAAATGCCTACCCGCCCCAGCCAGGAATCGAACATATAATATTAATTTTTTTTTTTTACTAATGTTTAAAATACTTTAAATCTGACTACCGATACACTATTGGGACGTTAGCAGACTCAAAATCCAGTACATTAAGCGATATTCGCAGCGTTTTACGCATAGCGTTTCAACGTTATAACAAATGCGTAGTCATAAATAATGACTCATAATCAATAACAAAAAACTATCAAAGTCACGCACGTCCATCGCAATGCGGAATGCGCTGCGGATGACGCAAAAACGAACCGAGCGCTTTATAGACGTAAAAATCTGGGTGTCTGATACAAGTTTTCTATCAATCTAACGAAAATGAGAATTTGTATGGCATTGTAACGGCCACTGGGATGAACGAGGAGAGTTACAATTTTGTCATGCAAATTGTCGTTTTCGTTAACGTCACCAAATGGTGAACGATATACGATTAATAAATCGTACTAGCCACGCTACACTCAATCAATCGTTATCTGTGGTGACGCGTCCCTCGCCTTTGTACTAAAATTTATCTATCGTGACGATTTTTTTGAAAATCTTTTGTATGTATTTTTTACATTGTTTAAATAAGCCATTAAATAATACAGTTTCATCGTTACTATGTAACTGGTAAGCGGCAACTATTTTAGCTGTTCTTTAATGTCATATATGTATTCATATCTCTAATGTAATCTAAAATCTTATACATAATGTACAGTTGGCAACGTAAGTTGTTGAAGACTTTAGTACTTTGTAAAAGCAGAAGAGAATGTGACAGATGCTTGTGAAGTTACAAGGTAAAGTTATTGTGATATGAAATGAAATTATTTATTTCGTATCTACAATTAATCCATACGAATTTGTTAGTAAAATATTAAAGATTGCGTGTTAGTAAAATTTATAATTAATTAATTTGATGCTTGTTATTCAACATCTGTTCTTTGTTTGTTGCCTGAATTAAATTATTATTGCTATTATTAATATTAAAGTGTCCTGCTGCCTTCGTCGCTGACTGTACGTAGTTAATAGTGCTCCGTCCGTTGTTTATCTTCTAGACTAATGTGGTGCATTGGAGATTGTTGACACCCTTAAAAAGAAAATACTCTTAAACGTCAGTTTTATTTAAATTTAACCATTATTTTATTAGGTTTTGATGATGTGCATTTCGATATGACATTTAGTTATAAACCATGCATTTGTAGATTCGCTAATTGTATGTAAAAAATTATGTATAGTCGACGATTTATATCAATGACTGTACTCATCGTAAGTGCCATGAAATTAAGTCAGAGGTTTAGAGATATAAGTTAAAATTGTAATTTTTCGGTTACTTAACCCTTTTGTGATACAAAGATTAAAATTAAATGAATAACAAATATTCGGTATATTAAAAAAAATCTTGAATAAGTACTGGTGAATTGTATTTAAAGGTGAAAAATAAAAAATTGTAAAATGTTCATGTACAATTATTTATCCATCTCTCCGTGCCCATTCTTTGTACATTGGGCAGTGCGAACAGCGGATATGACGTCACCGATGACGCTTCGCTATTAACAACTGCCCATGAGTAGCGTAATTTTATATGGGTTGTATTTAATCGATCACCAAACCTAACCTAACCCACAAAAAATACTAAGTTAGCACCTAAAAATACAAAGTTAACACCTAAACTACTATTTAGATGCTAACTTAACATTTTAGGTGCTAGCCTACTATTTTTTGTGGATAAATTTATTATTTCTCATTTTATATGAAACCAAACGTAAGCGAGCTCACACCTTAGCGTTCACTATTGGATCAGATAACTTTTGTATATTTTAACATTGGGCCTAACATGAACTATTATCGAATTCGTGTCGTCAGCGTGAAGGAGCTGATGATTACCAGCTCATTTTATGTCGCCACGGCTGGGTTACGAGCCCTCCCCTATGGATGGAAACAATAGGGAGAATGAGCTATTATGCATGACGCAGGCACACTGCGTGCGGTCCGTTGGACTTTACGTGCCTTACGTGCCGGAAGAGCTCGAGATGATAAATTTTTGGTCACCCATCCGTTTATCGGCCTTTGCGAAAGTTGCCATCGTGCTACAACCTTTGTAAATGGAACTAACAATTGGCAAGACGCGTTTTTGTAAAATTCATGAAGTTATCACGACTTAACGATTTCGATAGAAGTCCATGATAGATTCATAGTCATAGGATAACAGAAAACCTCTGTAAAAACCTATATACATAATGAACTAGGTTTGATGAATCGAATTGACGAAAGTTGATGGTTAATTGTTTTTGTTTAATAGTAATAAGGAAGTTGTCTTGACAATGCGCCAACTAACTTTGTATCGGAGAGAGACATTGCTTGTAAAACATACGTTTTCGAAGTTATTATACTCATGAGAACCATTTCACTAAGACTTATCTGTTGTTGTTAAAAAAATATTCTAAAGTTGAGAAAACCTTAGTACAACTTCTTGATCCATGACTGAGTCAAAGTAATGTATTAAGTTACATTTGATTTTCTATTGCACCTGTATGGTTCGTTACGTCAGGATATTATCTTATGTAAATTAAACGCGAGTAAATTTGTACAAAGTGTTTCATTTCAAGTAATTAGATATTTACTGGACGTTGCACTACAAAAAGCAACTGTATCACCATTTGACATGCATCCAAATTATCCAAAAGGCTATAGAATAACAAAATAATTTTGAATATACATTTTATTCAACACTATGTTCAAAATTATCATTGTCATTCAGGTGCACTTCCAATAAATTTTGCTGTCGTGGCTTAACCAACTCGTGCAAATTTTGTAATTTGTTCGCATCAAAATTTGCGTGAAATGATACTGTGCCGTGAGCCATTACCATACCATACTAGGGATGATAACTACTCTTAATTAATTAATTCCAGAACATCAATCGTATGAATGCAATCACGTAAGTTCTTTTTTTATTAGACTGGCATGAATTTCTGTAACCTAAAAAGTTATTAATAAACACTTAATTAATGGAACAAAATAGTGACGTCATAGTTTGCCACTTCCATACAATTTATTGCGAGTAATTTTTTTTTTTTAATTTATCCTGTATCTTTTAAATAAATAGCATTGTAAATGCAAAATTCCAAATAATAGAAAAACAATTTCTATTTTTAAAAAATCGTTTTGACAGTCGCTAAAAAGTTTCTCTATTGAATAACCAGTGTTTAACATACTGCCGCGCACCACGCTGCATGTTGCGTGTCGACGCACCTACGCGCGTACTTGCGGGCGTGTTTTCTATACAAACTGAGATACTGGCTAACACACTGCCACGCACCACGCAGCGTAACGCGTGAAATCGTGTTCTAACATTGCTTGTAAGTATCTCCGTTTGTATAGAAAACACGCACAGTCCAACACACAGAAAATGCATCCACGCAGATCACGCGCCTACAAGCCTACAAGCGCGTAGGTGCGTCGACACGCAGCATGCAGCGTGGTGCGTGGCAGTGTGTTAATCGCCTAATATCGTTGTGTCTCTATCCGATACGTGGAATGTGTTTAACGTTAACGAACCCACGACTATGTGCCACGCCTCACCTCAGTGTTTCAAGTTATGACATTAATTGTTTGTAAGTAAGCGACAAGTCGGCGTCGGCGTCGTTTAGTTTGGCGCTCGGATCGGCAGGAAACGTATTAAGTTTTAAATATCTTAAGTCAATTTGTAATTGTTCTGTTGTTGTAAAGGGAAAATTGAATATATTGTATTTTCGATTATTTATAGGTGGCGATTTTTTTTACCGTCACCGATTAAGGTATATTGTGTTGGTGATGTCAGTTTTACTAATAAAACGAATTAAAACAGGGTAAGTTTTGTTCACTGCCCGTATTTATTCGATTACGTTTACGAAAACGAAAATTAGTATGCCATTTTAGCAGCTCCTCCTGGCGACAAATGAGAAGAGTTACAATTTTGCCATACAAATTCTCCTTTTCGTTAACGTTAACGATTGGCGAATGAAACTCGCACTTTGCACCCAGAGATCATTTGAATATGTATATATTACTGTTAATTTACTGTCACCATTGCGTATATCGATAAACCTACCCGTATGATGCGTATCAGTCACTATTCAAGTCCAGCCAGTGACGTTGTAAAGGCGGTTTGGAGGCTAAAACAAATTACGGTGACGAAGTTACTCTCAGCGTGCGAATTGCCGCGCGAACTGGTACCTATATTTTTTATATAATGTGCCGGGTGAAAAATCGCCACCTTTTATGTCGGGTGAGTGTCGAGTTCTTTGTGTATCCCAGCAGCTCCTTGTAATAAAGTGCTGTACGGTCAGCAAATAAAGTCGCTGAACACTAGTACCGTGGCACATCAAGACAACAGTTTGGTTTGACTAAGTACTAATAATAATTATTTATTTCAACCAACAAACAATGTAAAGAAGGAAATTACATAGAGACCCATATCTTTACTAATATTATAAAGAGGAAACCTTTGTATTTTTGTATGTATGTATGTTTGCAACGCATAAACTCAAAAACTACTGGACCGATTTAAAAAATTCTTTCACCATTAGAATGCTACATTAGCGCTGAGTAACATAGGCTATATTAAAACAAAATGTCCACCCGTGCGAAGCAGGGACGGGCCGCTAGTAATAGATAATTTACAGACTAACATACATACATACACATTATATATAAAAGTTAAACCATGTTACACTAAAGTATTTAGCTACTTTTGTTGCTGACTGTACTTTCCGGAAAGGGACATTCCCTTTCCCACGACAAGGTTAACTCGGGCCGAGGTTCTAAACTCCTTTCAAGGCGCCCTCGGGTTGTTCCAAACAATCCAAATCCAATCTGGTTACATTGTCGTTGGCGTTGTAAAAGCTGCCAACAGTTAACACTTAAAAATAAATATTTTAAATCTTGTCTTTGGTTTTAGTGTTCAGTCAAAAAGGCTGTAAATACAACAAAATTGATGGTGAAATAGTATGGATCAGATTGCGTTTATTTTTCGTAATGTGTTTCCTTATAATATCTAAAATAATTACAAATAGTTTCGTGTAATTTCAATGTCGTATTCACGTTAGAAAACAAAACAGAAATCACAAATAAAATAAAAAATCAAATAAATAAATAAATCAACATGACGTTATCGAAACGATGCGATATTATTAGCTGACTGTATTATAGGCAGCAAATCATGTAAAATTACATAAGATTTATGAGTTTTTATTAGTCTTATCAATGTTATTAGGCGTACCCTTATTTTATTGTCAAATAATCTAAATTCAATTTTAAACAGCAACAATAGGAATATTTCACTTTTTCTTTAGAATGAGTTTAAGTTTATTTATAATATTAATAAGCACGATACTACACGAGCAGATTCTGTATGTAGTTTTAAAAGTAATTCGCGAGTGACGAAATAAACAAAATTGTTGAATTGTAATAGAAAATATTAGTTTTTAACATATTATACTTACACGTATTGGGATTTCTTATAGTCTTATGTCATTGTGATATACTATATAATTGGAACTGACTGTTGGGGGTGTTGATTTTGTTAGTATATAATTTGAAAATTTGTCATTTCCTATTCTTTGGGCTAACTCATTATTATACAAATTGTTGATTTGTATTCTCGCTAGAGCAGTGCAGTATTACAACAGTTATATTGCTTATTATGATAACGAATTAATATAGGCTGATGTCATCATCATGATAGCGAGTATAAATCACCGAAAAAAGTATTTTGTTATTAAGTTATTGGTTACTTACAGTAATAATTGAATATGCTGTAGTGACTAGTAATAGATATGTTACCGTATGGACAAGTTGTCCTTATGTGTTTTCGCTTCCAGTTGTCACATATTTTTGAAGCTAAAACTATAAGGCGCCTCTGAATTATCATAGTTATGGCTGCAATCGTGTTAACTCAAATTTTGAATACTTTTTAGGTGCAAATATTGTTGTCAATTTGTTGATATTAACATATTTATGCTCTCGACTGTACAATGTCGTAATATAGCGAGGATTCCAATCAATACTTTGTATAATATTTTCAAAGTATAAAATATAACACTGCATTTACTGATGATAAGTACTATTTTGTAAAATCTTTGTTTTAATGTTTACTCTGGCAAAAAAAGCGAATACTGTACGATTTTCAATGTATATTAATAAACAAAAGATTTAAAGACAGCATTATTAAACAAGTATTTCATAATTATGTTTTTATTAACGATTTAGTATTTCATTATAGTTATTTCACATAAATCTTCACTAAAGGGATTGCGCAGACGATGATCTTTTTGTCCGTCATAATAGATCGCTTACAATTTCATCGACAAACGCACGAGGGACTGAAATTTACAAAGCAAGCGGACCAAAAGTCCGTGTCTGCGCATTCTCTTAAAGTTTGATGCGATGCGCGTGCGAGACCGCGTTAGAGCAGTTTGTAAAAAACAGTTTTTTGCAATTTTGCAAAAAGACGAAATAACTGCCGACCGCTGCCACTTCGGTGTGAATCGGCCCCTTAGTTTTCTGGATTGGGCTAAAAAGGTAAAGTATTTATTACAAATGTGTCAAAAATAACTCTGCTAGTAGTAGGGGACTACTCGTCTCGACATAACAGTAATATCTTTGTCCATAAAGCTAAACCAGTATAACGTGACAATTTTAGAAACTTGCGCACCAAAGGTTCATCGCAAGTTTTCTACCCACGCCACTCAGCCAGGAACCGAACATGGGTCTTTCGATTCCTGGCTAGGTCGGGTAGGCATTTAATTTAATTCAGCGAAGTGCAGCAATTAGCACTCAAAAATTAAATTCTTGAATGGTAAAAAAATATTTTGCATACACCTAATAACAATAAACTTAACTGCTATGCGACTAGAGTATGACATAACAAAAGGAAATAAGACCAAAGAGTACTTACACAATACATTTTATTAAAATTAAATCATTACAATGACATAAACGAAAAGACCCATAGCACTTAAACTAAGGTAAACTTTTGTACACTAGCACTCTAGTGGGCTACAGTAGTGTGGCTACATATAGCCCTCGCACACTCATCCATTCTCACAGTTACTAGTGTAACCAACGTCAATTGAAAACTTAAAGTTACAAGTACACCTTACTTTTAAAACTATACAAGCAAAAAATAACATACGATTCCTATTGTCATCATAGATACGCCATTGAATACCTATATAGCATTTAAAAGTAAGGATCTCTTATACTAAGCCGTTTAGACTTGAAACACCCAAACTTGACACATATTGTGAATCTAAGACAGAGCAAACGGAGAGTGCTGAACAAAAACATACTGTGTAATAAAAAGAAAATATATACTCGGTTCCAAGAACTTGTAATATACTCACTGTGAATACAATATAACACAATAATTCAATATTCAAAATCGTAAATTGGATGCAGTAAGCTTACTCTTGTGTTGTCACTGACCCGTCTAATGGTGTTTATAACTATTATAAAAATAGCTGATCAATTTTCTCTATTACTTATCTATTATGTAAAAGTTACGCGAACCTAAATACAATACAATAATAGCTATTTAACAAAAAACCAAATAAATCTTGATTGATAGTATAAACTTCATAATACGTTACTGTAAATCAAAAGCGTTTTGGTATATTTTTTTATAATATATATGTATTAATATACTTCCAATATAGAAATTAAGCATACTGGCAGTCTTTTCCCGTTTTACGTGGGTCGAGACTGGACGATTTTCTCCTATGAAAACATTTTTAAAACCAGATACATAATGTATTTATGAAATAAGACTTATTTCTTGGGAGTTCAAATCAAAATTAACCTAAACGAGTATCTCGCATAACTACCTACATATTATATTAATATTGATTTCGTAAGCATCGATCACTTCAAATTGATTTCAACGCAACTACTCAATATTCTTATACGATAATTTATCGCATATATAAAAATAATTATATCATTTGCACAGACCACTAGTTTCCTGCCACGTTTTCTTTGTGATTTGAAACTTTGCAATTAAAATTTTAAATCGAAACGCATTATTATCATTAGTGATAATATCGTAGGGCCAATAAGGCCTAAGACTGCAGCGCCCTTCACGAGAAATCTTTGATCCCTAAGCAACTGCTTCTTATCAACTGTCGGAACACAATAATGATACAATATTGTTGTTACTGCGACAGACTAAGATAAGACGATGGTAGCTAGTTAAAAAGACTTAAGCTTATAAACAGAGTACATTAATTTGTAGCCAGCACTGGGAATCAAATCAGGGTCTCAGACGGGCGGCGGTCAAGTAAACATAAAACATGTATTATATCATCGACGGTGTCAGTATCTATTTTAACTAATTGTACATACATTGCAATTTCGACAAATCGAATTATTCATAATAACTCCAAACGTTTAAAAACCTAAAACCTGTTTTATTACATATTTCAATTTAAAAAAATATTTAAAATAAGTCAGAAATCGCTAAATCATTAGCTCAGGAGGCTTGAACTCGTTAAAATATATACAGACGAATAGAGAACTTAACCTTATTTTGAGGTCGGTTTAAAACTTAAAATATTGATGTAATTTGAAACAGCGTCACGAACGTACGTAAACAAAAACAAAAACAAAGCGGCATAATTTATGGCGTATTTATTAATTTACGATACGATTTCGATAGCAGGGTGCTTAGTGCGAGTTTCAATATATTCGATCACGTTAACGAAATCAAGAATTTGTAAAGGAGTTAATTAAAACTCCTCAATTCTTTTACAGGAGCAGCTTGAAATGCCTTACAAATTTTTCTTCACGTGATCGAATGTCAATTAAAGCTCTCTCTATGTACCCATAGGCTTATACAACGTGTAAACAGAAATGTGTGGTAAAAATGAAAAGATCCAAAGTGTATCCGATCTAAATCTTGTATGTGTAATAATAATTTGTACATAATTAATTATTAACTTTAATTCGTCATGCATTTGTAAATTAAATATTAATATTAGTGTTGTCAGGCGCGTATAAGCAAGCAGCGGTGATCATAAATGTAAGTACACAGAGGTTACTAAACCACTAACGCTGTGACTTTTTTATTTTGATGTGACGTCACAATATAAATATTTAATTAAAAATTGCGTAACAATTAATTAATTATGCCATTGTAACTCTGCATACAAGATCTAAATCGGATACTTTGGATCTTTTCATTTTTACCACATCTTTCTGTAACAAGTTTGTATACATTTTTTGACTGTTCGACGTTTTTATGAACAACACGACATATCTTCAATAGCACTTATGTTACGTCTAGTTCAGTGAAGTGCATAACGTCTCGGCATGCGGTGGTTTGGTTCGTGCGGTATACACCTATATATACGTTTATTGACTGTTTGTTGTTTTTATGAATAACACGACATATTCTCAATAGCACATAGGTGACGTCTAGTTCAGTATAGTGGTTTATCGTCGCGTGGTGCGTTGGCGCGTGGCTCGGTCCGTGTGGTGGTGTCACTTCTTGTCGAGGGCGGGGGTGGCGGCGGCGGCGCCGACTCCGCCCGCGTTGGAAGCGGCGGCAGCGGCCGCGTTAGCACCGCCGTAGTTCTGTGGGGACCATTACAAGAGTATGAGTCAAGTCAGAATTTAATATGTTTAATTTAATTATGTTTGAGCATGGAGGAGCTCGATGGCGCAGTGGTTAACGCGCCCGGTCTGCGAGTGCTGAGGTTAAGCATCTTTCGCAAAGGCCAGTCATCGGATGAGTGACCAAAAATTTATCATCTCGAGCTCCTCCGTGCTTCGGAAGGCACGTTAAGCCGTGGGTCCCGGCTGCATTAGCAGTCGTTAACAACCACCAATCCGCACTGGGCCCGCGTGGTGGTTCGTGGCCCGTTCTCCCTATCCATCCATAGGGAAGGCTCGTGTCCCAGCAGTGGGGACATAAATGATCTGATGATGATGATGATGATGATGATGTTTGAACATAAACATAATTGAATTGAACATATTAAATTCTGGCCCGTTTTCCTCGCCCATCCATAGGGAAAGCTCGTGCCTCAACAGTAAGGACATAAAATGAACTGATGACAAAGAGAGGCAATAAGGAACCTTTGCCCAGCAGTGGGACATTGAAGTCGAGTCATCACTACGATTGATGGGTAAGGCTTAATCACCACGCTTGCCAAATGCGGGTGATCACAAACCCGGGTTATGCATCAAAAAATCCGAAACACACTTTGCCCGACCTAGAAATAGAAGACGGGACCTTCGGGTCGGGCCGAGTGCTTTGCCACTCGGCCACCGAGGCGTTCTGAACGTTCTAAATGAACATAAACAATTAAGTTTTTATTTTGTTTGTTTCTACCATTCAACGAAGAAGTGACATTTTCAGGGTCAGGGGTTAGCAAACTAACCACATATTTCATTTGGTTTTCAATCTTGTCTCAATCATATAAAGTTCAAAATGTGGTGGGAATATACTTCCCTCTGACCCTGAAAGAGTTAAGTGAATCACCAATCATCATCAGCTCATTTTGTCCCCATTGCTGGGGCAAGAGTCTTCCCTATGGAAGAAAACACCACAGGGAGAACGGGCCATAAAACACGACGCGGGCCCAGTGCGGGCAGTAGTTTTTAACGACGACATAATAAATCTGAATCATTTCAAAAACGGCCAGTCTAAGTGAGACACTTTAAAAAAGTTTTTGACGAAATTTACAAGCAGGACATGTCAGGCACCCCACCAATGCTGTATATGGCTATGGTGGCTGTATTCATGTACTCGGTCTTATCCCATTGAAAAGCCTTTATTGAGGAGAGCACGTTTGAATATTTAATTTGTTTTCCAATCTTATCTCAATCAAATAAAGATCAAAATAAGGTTAGAATACACATCCTACTGCCTTTTAAAAGGATTACAGCTTATGACAATATTAAATATAACTTTATTTGTAAATAATGGAATCAGGCGTTACTTTGCGGAAATTCATGTACCGCTCTCTCACCCGCAAAAAATATGCATATGCACGTACTGCATCTAAGCTTGATAAATTAGGGATTTAGCGGAATTAACACTACATATTATTTCAATTGCATTTTTATGTCTTTATTTGAAACAAAGTTGCGATTGTCCTTACCTGGTAATATTGAGCCCACGCCTGTTCAGTGGCGTTGCCGGCTCCAGCTTGCTGAGCGCCTTGTTGGCCATACTGAAACAAACATTGCTCATATTAGGAACCTGTCTTTAAATCAGGGCTCGATTCCGTAACCAAATTTCTATTATAAGTATCGTTAAATAACGTTTTATAAAATTAAATTGGTACTGGTAATACTGGTAACGTTATTTGGAAAACTGTCGTTACCTTAAGGTGCGTCCAGACTATGTGAACGAACATGCTATATAGCTTATTTATAGCATGTTTATTAGTGTGGACGGTAAGTTTCAATAACACAACTTTATACTTTAAATTTTGTAACATGTCATACACTTTATGTACTATATTACTGTTTGAAATTATGCATGCCGTGGCAGCTTTTAATTAAAGCAACACCAGTGTATAGTTATTAAAAGGGTTTTTAGTAAGAATGTGTTCGGTGTATGCTTTTATAGCTGTCCAAAAATGCATTTAATAGCCCAATTTGTGAGGTAGTCTATAGGCTAGTAAACATTACGCTAATTGACCCCCTGCCAGCCCTGCTGCCACTGGTACCACTGCTGCGGTGTAGATGGTGACTCACCCCCTGCCAGCTCTGCTGCTGCCACTGGTACCACTGCTGCCACTGGTACCACTGCTGCGGTGTAGATGGTGACTCACCCCCTGCCAGCTCTGCTGCTGCCACTGGTACCACTGCTGCCACTGGTACCACTGCTGCGGTGTAGATGGTGACTCACCCCCTGCCAGCTCTGCTGCTGCCACTGGTACCACTGCTGCCACTGGTACCACTGCTGCGGTGTAGATGGTGACTCACCCCCTGCCAGCTCTGCTGCTGCCACTGGTACCACTGCTGCCACTGGTACCACTGCTGCGGTGTAGATGGTGACTCACCCCCTGCCAGCTCTGCTGCTGCCACTGCTGCCACTGGTACCACTGCTGTGGTGTAGATAGTGACTCACCCCCTGCCAGCTCTGCTGCTGCCACTGGTACCACTGCTGCCACTGGTACCACTGCTGTGGTGTAGATAGTGACTCACCCCCTGCCAGCTCTGCTGCTGCCACTGGTACCACTGCTGCCACTGGTACCACTGCTGCGGTGTAGATGGTGACTCACCCCCTGCCAGCTCTGCTGCTGCCACTGGTATCACTGCTGCCACTGGTACCACTGCTGCCACTGGTACCACTGCTGTGGTGTAGATAGTGACTCACCCCCTGCCAGCTCTGCTGCTGCCACTGGTACCACTGCTGCGGTGTAGATGGTGACTCACCCCCTGCCAGCTCTGCTGCTGCCACTGGTACCACTGCTGCCACTGGTACCACTGCTGCGGTGTAGATGGTGACTCACCCCCTGCCAGCTCTGCTGCTGCCACTGCTGCCACTGGTACCACTGCTGTGGTGTAGATAGTGACTCACCCCCTGCCAGCTCTGCTGCTGCCACTGGTACCACTGCTGTGGTGTAGATAGTGACTCACCCCCTGCCAGCTCTGCTGCTGCCACTGCTGCCACTGGTACCACTGCTGTGGTGTAGATAGTGACTCACCCCCTGCCAGCTCTGCTGCTGCCACTGGTACCACTGCTGCCACTGGTACCACTGCTGCGGTGTAGATGGTGACTCACCCCCTGCCAGCTCTGCTGCTGCCATTGGTACCACTGCTGCCACTGGTACCACTGCTGCGGTGTAGATGGTGACTCACCCCCTGCCAGCTCTGCTGCTGCCACTGCTGCCACTGGTACCACTGCTGTGGTGTAGATAGTGACTCACCCCCTGCCAGCTCTGCTGCTGCCACTGGTACCACTGCTGCCACTGGTACCACTGCTGTGGTGTAGATAGTGACTCACCCCCTGCCAGCTCTGCTGCTGCCACTGCTGCCACTGGTACCACTGCTGTGGTGTAGATAGTGACTCACCCCCTGCCAGCTCTGCTGCTGCCACTGGTACCACTGCTGCCACTGGTACCACTGCTGTGGTGTAGATAGTGACTCACCCCCTGCCAGCTCTGCTGCTGCCACTGGTACCACTGCTGCCACTGGTACCACTGCTGTGGTGTAGATAGTGACTCACCCCCTGCCAGCTCTGCTGCTGCCACTGCTGCCACTGGTACCACTGCTGTGGTGTAGATAGTGACTCACCCCCTGCCAGCTCTGCTGCTGCCACTGGTACCACTGCTGCCACTGGTACCACTGCTGCCACTGGTACCACTGCTGCGGTGTAGATGATGACTCACCCCCTGCCAGCTCTGCTGCTGCCACTGGTACCACTGCTGCCACTGGTACCACTGCTGCGGTGTAGATGGTGACTCACCCCCTGCCAGCTCTGCTGCTGCCACTGCTGCCACTGGTACCACTGCTGTGGTGTAGATAGTGACTCACCCCCTGCCAGCTCTGCTGCTGCCACTGGTACCACTGCTGCCACTGGTACCACTGCTGTGGTGTAGATAGTGACTCACCCCCTGCCAGCTCTGCTGCTGCCACTGCTGCCACTGGTACCACTGCTGTGGTGTAGATAGTGACTCACCCCCTGCCAGCTCTGCTGCTGCCACTGGTACCACTGCTGCCACTGGTACCACTGCTGTGGTGTAGATAGTGACTCACCCCCTGCCAGCTCTGCTGCTGCCACTGCTGCCACTGGTACCACTGCTGTGGTGTAGATAGTGACTCACCCCCTGCCAGCTCTGCTGCTGCCACTGGTACCACTGCTGCCACTGGTACCACTGCTGCCACTGGTACCACTGCTGTGGTGTAGATAGTGACTCACCCCCTGCCAGCTCTGCTGCTGCCACTGTTGCCACTGGTACCACTGCTGCGGTGTAGATGGTGACTCACCCCCTGCCAGCTCTGCTGCTGCCACTGCTGCCACTGGTACCACTGCTGTGGTGTAGATAGTGACTCACCCCCTGCCAGCTCTGCTGCTGCCACTGGTACCACTGCTGCCACTGGTACCACTGCTGCCACTGGCACCACTGCTGTGGTGTAGATAGTGACTCACCCCCTGCCAGCTCTGCTGCTGCCACTGTTGCCACTGGTACCACTGCTGCGGTGTAGATGGTGACTCACCCCCTGCCAGCCCTGCTGCTGCTGCTGCCACTGCTGCCACTGGTACCACTGCTGCGGTATAGATAGTGACTCACCCCCTGCCAGCTCTGGTGCTGCCACTGGTACCACTGCTGCGGTGTAGATAGTGACTCACCCCCTGCCAGCCCTGCTGCTGCTGCTGCCACTGCTGCCACTGGTACCACTGCTGCGCGGTGTAGTTGGCGGGCCACTGCTGCTGCGCGGCGGCGGCGGCGGGCGGCTTAGCGGATTGCGCGCCTGCCGCCTGCCCCTGTTGCGCGTTCGCGTTGCCGGCGTTCTGGTTCCAGTTGCCCCAGTTACCCCAGTTGCCCCAGCCTGCTAAAATATTATATAAATTAATTCTATTTTTTGTCTTTTGCGGGTCTGCCGGAAGATATTTCAGACTAATAAACAGCGGACTTATACAGCATTTAGTGATTTAAAAAAAATAACGCCTGCATGTATATTAATATCAGGGTTCCAAAATATAAGATAATAATAACACAGCTTCAGCGGATTAAACAGAGCCATGATAGCATAATGGTATATATGTCATGGGGTGCGAGTTCGAATCCAGCTTGTGGAAAATTTCAACACCTTTTAAAAAAATCTACAATTTTATCTAAATATGGTCACCACAAAATCAATTTTATTTATTTATTTATTTATTTATTTATTTATTCAGGAAAACACAGTCATACACAATAATAAAATTACAAAACAATTTACAAACTGACCAGATAGTTCCATATGTTACAAATATAGAATGTTTGAGTTTGCACAATGGACCTTAACGCCTATCCAAAATAAAATCAAAGACATAAAAAATAATTAAAAATAATAAATATCAGTTCGTTTACACCTGTTGTCTATTAAATATAACATCACCAATTTTTTGTTTGAAAGTTGATAACGATGAAGAAAAAATGTCAACATCTTTTAAGTTATCGTCGTTATATCTACCAGAACGCCGAATAAAAGTGTTTCTAGCATAATTTGTAGAATAAGCAGTATAATAAAAGGTACTTTTAGCACGCGAGGAGACTAGGGATTTTGAAATTAATGAGTTCTAGTAATGAAGTTGTTTCATTTAAATGAAGAAGATTCAATTTTACCGTTGATTATTCTGTAAAAAAATGCTTCATCCAGATAAACACGTCTAGTTTCTAAAGAGTATAATTTATGTCTTTTAGAGGCCGTATCATAGTCAACAAAAGAATGGGTCGTCCGATAGTCTAAGGCTTTTAGAAATTTGTTTTGAAATTTTAATAGCATTGTTATGTTTCAGCACATAAAAATAAAATAGCCACTGTCTCAGAAGTTGAGGATTTCGAGTGAAGTGAGTTTCCTTCGGCCTTATCATCACTTAGTATGAGGTGAGATGAAGGCAAAGTGCTAAGAAAGAAACTTAAATAAAAAATATTATATCGATAATCTGGAACTCCGTATATTATTAGGTAGGTAGGGTAAAGGCGCCAGTGTTGTACAGGACCCAGTAATCGACACTTTTTTCCTTCAATTACTAGAAAAAAGGGTCAGCAATTGATTTGTGACTTTGGCGATAATTGAATTGTCATCATAATTAAATGAAACTATATTTTTTTATTTCCCTACCTTGGTTCTGGTTCCAGTTGCCCCAGCCGCCCCAGCCGCCAGCCCACTGGTTCCAGCCGGGCTGTTGTTGTGCGTTCGCGCCTTGACCCTGGTTCTGGTTGTTCTGACTCTGCATCGTTCCATCCTGCTGATATAAAAAAAGGTCTTGTAAGATCGCTGAAGTGTTGAAGTAAACAGACATTCCTTTCAAATGAGTACCTAGAAACCTTTTCAATTTAAAGTTACAATAAAAAGATAGTTGTAAAATTGAATCAATACTATAAGCAATAAAAAATAGTAAATATCATAGAAATGTTAAGAGGCATTGTCAGTTCAAGGACGGTTTAAATTTTATAAAGCCTTATCATGAACATCAGCTCATTCTATGTCCCCACTGCTGGGGCACAAGCCTTCCCTATGGATGGATAGGGAGAACGGGCCAAAACCACCACGCGGGCCCTGTGCGGATTGGTGGTTGTTAACGACTGCTAATGCAGCTGGGACCAAAGGCTTCAAGATTATATATTTTTGGTCACCCATCCGATGAACGGCCTTTGCTGATGAACTTCAGCAATCGCAGACGGAGTGCGTTAACCACAGCACAATCAAGCTCCTCGACTAGATTAAAATAAGCAATCATAGGAAGGAACCTTCTGGTTGGGCAGCCTCTGCCCCGGCTGCGGCGGGCGCGGGTTGCCGCGGTTGCTGGGTGCCTGGTTACCACGTTGCCACGTGCTCTGCCCGCCTGTTGAATATGTGTTTGTATGTGTGATATATTGTACCATATAAAGATTTATTCTATTTCCATTTCTGTTGCCACGTCACACATTATTTTGTCTATTATTATTATTAGTTTTTCGAAGAAAACTGTCCAAAGCTGTTTCATTCTGTTTTCTTGTTGTTGTGTATATCTATGGGTTTAAGTGGTGAATTCTGGTGTTTTTTGAACTTTTCAATAATTAATTTTAAAAAAAATCACAAACAAAAATGTCAAACTTTTTGGGCGTGAGTACATAGCATATGACCCCACCACTTCGCTGTTTTCGTTTGTCCAACCATGCGCCGAACACCCTGTATAATATATGTTGTTGTTCTTTGTACTTAGTGTGTTTATTTGTAATGGAAATTCTATCGTCATTCTATGATAGGGCATTTTCAATATCATGACGCTGTAAAAGGGAGAAAAGAAATCACCTTGCTGAGTTTCTTGCTAGTTTTGTGTACTTACGAACCGATGGCATAGTGACTTTCGTAAGTGCTTATTTGTAGCCTATATTGAATAAATGATTTTGAATTTCGTTATAAGTAAGTAGTAGCCCATCCTGGTCTGGGACATGAAAATAATGTATCAATATTTATATAAATAAAATTCAGCTTGAGTGTAGCAACAATTAACACTTAAAATAAAAAGTAAAAATAATGTATCAGCTGCCTATCTATC